>LR738711.1:368732534-368776651 GCA_902687465.1 Secale cereale
GACCCACCGCACCCTCCCCCGCTCCACCGACCGCCACCGCCGACCCATGAACTCATGATTTTTTCAAATATTAAATTTGATGATATTTTTTCATATTCATAAATATTTGAAATAACAAATTTGATGATAGTTTTAAAAAAATTATTATTGTTTTATAAAAAATATTACTGTTATGATTTAAACAAGTTTGAACATATTTAAACACAAATAAGTATCAAACAGCATTTTAAATGCATAAAAAAAATTGGGGAGCCTGGGAATCGAACCCAGGACCTCCCAGTGGGTGTGCTGCATGCTGACCAGTCGGGCTAGTGGGCGTGTTCTGATGGGGATAGAGTTAGGTGGAATATAACCTGAGCAGTCGGGCTAGTAACTAAAACAAAATACTAATGGCGTACCAGGGGGAGGTGCGCCATTAGAATTGTCGTACTTATGGCGCACTAGGGGGAGGTGCGCCATTAGAACCCTCCCCCCACTCCACCTATTCTCCTCACACTGTGCCCTCCCTCCCTCCCTCGCCAGATCCCCCACTCGACCCCAACCGTACGCCGCCGCCCCCTCCGTCCACCGCGCCTGCGCGCCGCCCGCTCCTCTCCTCTCCTCCTCCCTCTGACGAGCGAGGTCCTCCTCCGGCCCCTGCAGTAGCCGACGAGCGCGGCCCCGATGCACCCACCCCGCCTGCCCCTGCAGCAGCCGGCGAGCGCGGCGACCCGACACCCCTGGAGAAGAGGACGCCGGCGACCGAATCGGCATCGGCATTAGCATCGCCGTCTGCTTCCCCACCCCACCCGTGAGGTTCGCTCTCCCCCTCTCGCCCCTCCGCCAAAACCCTAGCTGGTTCTTGGTTGGATGAATCGGCTCCACATCTTGGTTGGATGTTTTAGTGGATTCTGCTGTAAGATGCACTCTGCTTACCTAAAATAGTGATAGATTTAGAGTAGATTGCGGTTTCGACATCAGCTAGCGTTGCGATTTTGGATGCTCTGACCCCGGTTTGAGCGAAGTACAGATGTATCCATCTGAAACTTCTCAACAACATTTTAATGCCCCTGGCCGTATCATCAGTTAGAGGGCTAGAGCAGCACTTGTCGATGTACAGATGTATGTCAAGATACTTGCTAGATAACCATCTGAAACATGTGATGCTTGCTACTGTATAATATAGGAGTATGTATGAAGAACTGCCACTTAATTTACTCTACTTAATTACCCATCTGAAACATATGATGCTTGCTATTGAATGATGATGGATGGATGCATTTATATATAATTCTCTCATCATCAACTAACTAATCTGGGTAATTAAGTAGAGTAAAACATATACAGTAGGAAGTTAGCATATGAAAGAGTTAAATTATTCTGTGTGAAAATAGGTGTTTCACCTTTCTGTAGGATGTAGCCGGTGGCAGCAGTACCAAAAACTCCTGCAAGCACGCCGGCGGTGTTCGACAACCCAAGAAGCACCCCCTGAAATTTTGCGGGACACCATCTAGTCAGACCCATTCATTCATCGGATAGCAAAGCCAAACAACCAACTAATAGCCAATTTTTTATCTGAAGAATTAGTGAACACAAGAACAGCGGGGATTCAGACGCTACTAGTCTTTCTTGGAGGCTGAAAGCTACTGTACTGCTTAGACTTATCTGAATATAGACTTTTTATTACTTCTTAATAGTGGGTGTATCAAAAACCCTTGTAAGCTTCTGTTCATCGTCTCCTCCATACGTTTCCGTGTTTAGTTTACTATATACTTTGTAGGATATACTTTGTAGTTTACTATATGATGAAGGAATCGATGAATTGCCCTAGTCATTCTTGAAAAAATTGTCCTAGTCTGTTTAGTTCACTATATACTTATTACAGCCTGTCTTGAAAAAATTGATGAAAACATTTGAGGAAAAAATTGACTTGCTACAGTCTATCTTGAAAATAGTGGGTACATGCATTTGTAAAAATGCCAAGTGTTGGATAGTGAAGTGAGTAGGCAACATATGCATTTAGCTGGATAATTTGCATGTGTAGAAACTGCATTTAGTTATGGCAGTGTTATATGATATGAATATATGGATAATTAAAAATGATATGGCACTGCTAGATAATTTAAATAGATAGATAATTTGTAACATATGCATTTAGTTGAAGTAGTTTCATGATCTGGTTTTGTATGTTCAATATATCATGTAGGATCACTACAAGTCCCCTAAGAGAGTGGTCTTACGTGGTAGTGTCGAAATGCTAACTTGGTTGTAGAAGTCTCGATAGTCTTGTTGTTATTTCAATTTTTATTAACTGATCCATCCAGTGTTGGTGCTTATATTTTCACTTATAGGATCATTGTTATTCCAATATGTCGGCTTTTGTTTTCTCTTATACAATGTTGGTGCTTGTCTTTATAAAGCTTCAGTACCAGACAATATATGCTTTTGCAAGCTATACACAGCTATTTGAAATGATATGCTCAAGCCTATGCAAACCGGAATTTGAATAGTCTAAAGTGGAGTTGAAAGCCGGATGCACTCCATCCAGATTTTTGATGGGTTTTGTCTCCGACCATCGTGTCGTGATGATTTTGCACGTACCCCGAGAGGCCCTTAAGTTTGCTGGAATGTCGATTAACTTCCGTTCCGGCAAATTCGGGTACTCCATATGTCCTATTTCCAGCAAAGGTCATGCTGGAATTTTTCATGAATTTCAGCATGACTTTGCTAAAAATAGGACATATGGGGTACTTGTGACTAATGCATGGGCCGGGGTATCTTAGTACTTAATTAAGTAGGATCAACTGCCCCTTTATTCTTGCTGCATTAAACCATAGGCGGCAATAGAGCCAAGTGATTAGGCCCAACTTAGAATTCTCCTTCCTAGCTTAGCTTTTAGGATGCCTCGGTGTCGACAAACCATAAATTATAAAACCCTGGCTTTTAGGGTGCCTCTGTGTCGATAAAAACCTAAATGATGAAAGTATAGGCTTTTAGGGTGCCTCGGCGTCGAAAAACCCTCAATGATAAAAGCTTAGCTTTTAGGATGCCTCGGTGTCGACAAACCCTAAATGATGAGACCATGATCTTGTTCCTTGACAATAACCAACTTTTGGACCAAACTTTTTTTCCTATTTAGAGAGAAACATGGCCCACAACGATGAGGCCGGCGGTTCGGGCGACAAGGCATTCTGGGAGCTGTCCCAGGAGATGGAGGAACAACCTCACTTGTATGAGGACGCCGCGAAAGACACTGATCCTGACACCATTGATGGTGCCGCCGAGGATGACCCCACTGATGGTGCCATCGGGGATGACACCACTAATGGTGCCGCCGAGGATGCCACCACTGATGATGGCGGCGCACGCACAGATAGCAGCCAACCGAAGAGGCAACGGAAGGACCGGCGCCCGACCGTGCTCCGCACCGTCAAGGAGGAATTTACTGAAGTGGACTCCGACGAGAATCCAATGCCCCCCGAACAAATAGTCAAGGGGTACTCGCTTCAGCTCGGGTGCATTCTCCGGAGCACAGTCTCGATCAACACCGAGAACCTAAGGCATAAGGACCGAGGGAATTTGCGCAACCTCCTCTTCACGAAGCTACATGAACGAAACAAGTTCCTCGCTGAATTTGAAAACACATGCCTCACAGGGAATAAAGTGAAAAATGCCGCCCTCACGAGGATGAGCTTGGCCCTGTCTACTTGGGGAAGCTCGGTGAAGAGAATGATTGACAAAGGTTTTAGTTATGAGAAGATCAAGGAGAAAAATTCTTCGATCACCGAAGATGACTACAATGACTTCAAGATCAAGTGCGAGAGCACCGCAACCTCCTTATCAAGTCAGTGGGGGAAGGAAATGCGGGAGTTGAACTTAGGGGAACACACACTCGGTCCCGGCGGTTACAGAGTGGCGGAGCCTATATGGGACAAGGAGGAGGTGGAGCGTGCCGAGCAAGGCCTACCGCCCCTCTTTGATAAATACGGTGACAAGCAGACCAGGAACTTTGTCAGGGCCCGGTACAAGAAGGACCCGAAAAAAAGGAGCTTACCATGGATCCGAAGACCAGGGCGCTTGAGCTTGTTCTGTTAAGGAATTCACCCCCGCGTAATTAGCTCCATATGGTTTCATTCCAATTAATGAAGCCAAATTTCTAAATGGTTCACATTTCTTCCGCAGGCGACTGAAAGCAGTAGCGCGGGGTCGACTAAGAGCACCCCTTGGGACACCACTCTAAATAGGGCATTGAATGTAATGAAAAAAAAGGATAAGCTCAGTAAGCCGTCGTCAGCTGGTCGTTGGCCGGCAAAGGCTTGTCCACAAAATGGTCGTCATACTATAACGCTGGTGGGCGAAAGGAGAAAAAAACCAGCTCGGAAAGCCAGTCGCGCGAGGTTCAAGAACTCAAGGCACAAGTGGCACGAATTCCGGAGATTGTCCAAGAGCAAGTGCAACAACAACTGGGATCGACGCTCACCGGCATTATGCCTACCTTGATTCAGGGGCTAACGACGTGGATTGCGGGCGGCCAACAGGGGCCGCCCCCGTTTCCCAGCTTCACGGCTAGCAACTCGCAGAAAGCGCATGCGGGGCCATTGGTGTCTCCGGCGGAGGCGGCATTGGTGTCTTCGACCCCGTCACGGGAGCTTAATGCACCCAGGTGTACGCCGGCCGGCACCTCTGCAGCAAGCGGCCCCTCCGTCAATTGCACGCCCGCCGTTAGCGTTGCCTCGACATTAGCCAACCTCAATGCCATCATCACTGTAACTAATTAAGCCTCTCTCGGCCGAGAACTTCATCTCCTTGCCTTTGACTGGGCATCCCTGACGCCCTATATGTTTTCGCAGGGCGCCACCGACGTTTCGTGCACTTCCTGCACTTCGTGAACAACGAGTTGGTCGATGTCGCCAAGGGAAAAATCGTTCAACCGGGAAACCCCGTGTTCCACGGTACTCCGATGCCACCCACCTTGTATAGGGTTCAACTGGTTCGGTTGCTGCCAGGCTGCGACGAGTTGTTACCTCCAATTCGACCCGTCGGGGCCGACTAAGATAAAGTGATGACCCTCAGCGCCTGGCTAAGCTGGCCCCTGCTTTGGCCGAAGAGCCAGATTCGTTTGGGGGCGGGGGACACCACCCCAAAGACAACACCGCCAGTCATGCCGGCGCCAAGCCATGGCAAGACCTCCGCAACGGTGCCGGACATCCCTATGGCACTGGATCCGAACATGCATATGGCACAGGATCCGAACGACGACGACGATACATTTGCCAACGTCGATGAGTACTTTGCCGATCATGGGTACGATGTCGAATTCATGGGGCCTCCTTCTCAAGAACCCAACCCTACAAAAGAAATGCGCGATCTAGCTGGTACCGCAGATAAACCAAGTTGCAACAGGCGTCGTCTGCCGTTCAGTTCTCAGGAGACGCCTCCAGTTGCGGACTTCACCGAGCCTCAGATAGCCGAGGTGCGAAATATTATCAGCCCCAACACACTCAAGAAGGCGGTCTGTGAGCAGAACTCGGTGCCATTACAGTAGAAGAAGAAGGCACGGAAAATAAAGAGTAACAAGGGTGCAAGCCAGCCGGCACCGAGTACGATCCGTGCTCAGGACGGGCCACCTTCACCTGAGGATATAATGAGGAGGGTGCATGTGGCGGGTAGGCCGATGCTACCGACTAATATGCTCAATGCTGCAACCGGTGCTATGCGGAGTCTGCATGACAGTGTTCTTTCTTTGGAGAAGCGGTGTCTCAGAGAGAAGGATGTGGCATACCCGGTTTTCGCGGCCAAGGTGCCAGAGGGCAAGGGCTTTGTGGATAACTCCATCGGGGGTATGATCGTCCTGCGGTTTGATGACATCTTCGCTATGTTTAACCTTCATCCGCTGCACTACACCTTCGTTCGGCTATTTTCGCTGAGTATGGAGATGTGGATCATTAGAGACAAGACCCCGGACATCGTGATAGTCGACTCCTTCTACATGCGTGCCAAGATCTTGGGCACCGCTAGGGACCGGCAAGTCGCGAGTTCTTACCTCGAAGGCGTCATTCTCGCAAACCGAGATCAGGATAACTTCCTCGTGCCTTACTTTCCCGAGTAAGTCGTCCCCTCAACCGCCCCGTAACATATGAATTCTTAGATTCCGATCGTTTTTCTTTTAACATTCCGTGTTTTGTGTAGTGACACACATTGCACACTCATCCTCCTAAGCCCGAAATATTCCATGGCCACATATTTCGACTCGGACCGTCAGTCGAAGGTAGACTACACAAATGTCAAGAAAGTTCTTGATGATGTTCTCCCCGGCTACGCCAAATCTGGAGGCACCTTCACCAGGCCTCTTCGTAAGTACGGCAAGCACGTGTTCGCCCAAAATACGACATTCTGCTGCGTCAAGAAGCCGCCTGGTGGTCAGAAGGGTGCCTACTACGCCATTCTTCACATGTGGGCGATCGTACGGGACCATCATCACCTTCTGCTACCAAGTAAACTCAAAGATTGGGCCGCGAGCGTGTCGGCAATCCAGGACGTGGACATCAGACAAGAATTCTTTCGCATCCAGTCGGAGTTTGCGGAAATCATCCATCAAGATGTCCTTCGTACCTCGGGGCAGTTCTACCTCAGAAATCAACCGTCCAACAGTGACATAGACACAATGCTACAAATGCAGGCTGACAACGCCCGTGATTTCATGACTCCCACGATAGACGGCGGCTTCATCGATGCTCCGGTCCCTTGAGTCGAGTCGAAAGTAGTGATGCTGTGTCTAGTTCTGAAACATCGATTGGCTCATGCTGTAATTAAACTTTAATGAACTTGTAGTATGTCTCTTTGGTTTCGATAGTCGTTCAACTTAGATGTAATCGATGCTATTAATGTCTTGCTTTTCTCTTCCGATCGTTTTGTTGCATACTTATATATTGCTTATGTATTGTCTGTGAATTGGTACTAACGTTTAAATTGGCTAGTGCATAGCGATGCCGTCGTATGTCGTGTACAAGGGTAAGGTTCCCGGAGTCTACGACGACTGGGAGGAGTGTCGGAGACAGGTTCACCATTTCAGTGATAACAGTTACAAAGGGTACACCACTAGGGCGGAGGCGGAATCTAGATACGCCCGCTATCTAGCGGGAGAGGGGAGGGAGCGTTGGAGGAACCAGATGAAGACGAGTTTCATCATGACTATGCTCATCGTGATGACCGCAGCTCTCTTCTATGCGATGGTAGTTTAGATGATCGATATCGACTTGTAATGTGAAGACAAACTCGCTACTCGCGGTCTCGAGACTTGTAATATAATGTTCTATCTTTGTTCGGTCTTTTGAATTCGTAGACTAATATGATGAATTGTATTCGGAGACTAATATGATGAATTGAATTCAGAGACTAATCTTCTATTGTATTCGATGAATCTGTTGTTGCTGTGTGCTGCTGTCTATATTCTGTCCAATAATACATTTTGTAATCTTTGCAAAAAATAGAAAAGTAAAAAATAAATAAAAAACCTAATATTCATACTAATGGCGCATCACATCACAGTGCGCCATTAGTATGCCAAAGGATACTAATGGCGCATCATCCCACAGTGCGCCATTAGTATGCCAAAGTTACTAATGGCGCATCACGCAAGAGTGCGCCATTAGTATGCCAAAGCACCTGGGTATATATGGCCCCCTGGGAGGCATACTAATGGCGCACCGTGGTCTATACTAACGGCGCACCAGTGGTGCGCCATTAGTAAAAAATACTAGTGGCGTGGTACTAATGGCGCACCAGTAGTGCGCCATTAGTAGGCAAAACTGGTGCGCCATTAGTAGGCCTTTTCCTAGTAGTGAGAGCTTGTCCTTGGTGGGAGAGATGAGCACAGCCCCAGACCCCGCGCCCTGACGAGCGAAGGCACTGTCAGAGTACATGAACAAACCATCCGGGGCTTCATCTCCATGGGCGAGGGAGCGGTCCTCGCTCACTCCTTGATCTCGGACATCAGTCCATTCTGCCACGAAATCGGCGAGGGCTGCTCCATTGATGATCCGGGTCATGCTGAACTCCACCTCGAACGCTTGTTGCTCGATTTTCCACTCGGCGACTCTTCCTGCCGCATTGGGGCTCTGGAGTACCCTTTCCAAAGGGTAGGCCAAGACGACCTTGATCGGGTAACCTTGTAAGCAGTGGCATGGATTCTGAGAGGCGACAAGGAGCGCCAGCAGGAGCTTCTGGGGCATGGGGTAGCGTGCTCGTGCGTCACGCAACATTGTGCTGACGAAGTACACCGGGGCTCGACGAGGGTGGAGGCGTTGGTTGAGTCTTGCAGTTCCTGAGGTAGAAGGCCCTCGGGAACCTTGACGCCTGCCAAGGAAGTCGTGGCCTCGGGAGCACCATTTTAGGGAGCCTTTGTATCTTGGAGGCCGGCCAGGGCGCCAGGAGCGCCGTTGGTTGGTGATGGGGCCGTGGCTTCTGGAGCACCGTCCTGAGCTAGTGGTGCCTTGGTCAAGCGCGGGGTGCCACATTTCCGCGGGCCCTTGGCTGGGCGCTCCTCCCGGACCGCCACCAGTGCCGCGCTGGCAGAGTGCGTCGTGGCGGCCAGATAGAGTACCAATGGTTCATGGACGCGCGGCTCTACCATCACCGGAAGGCTGGTAAGATATCTCTTGAGGTCTTCAAAAGCCGCGCCAGCCTCTGGAGTCCACTCGAACGGGCTTTTCCTTCATCAGCTTGAAGAAGGGGAGGGCGCGCTCCCCTAGCTTGGAGATGAAAAGCCCGAGCAACGTCACGCAGCCTTCTAGCTTCTGCATCTATTTGAGGGTCTTTGGTGGACTCATCTTCTCTATGGCCTTGACCTTCTCAGGGTTAGATTTGATCCCTCTGTGTGACACCTCGAAACCCAGCAGCTTGCCTGATGGGATGCCGAACAAAGACTTTTCTGCGTTGAGCCGCAGGTCCACCTTGCGCAGGCTGGAAAAGGTCTCCTACAAGTCATCAATAAGAGTCCTGGCCTCCCAAGATTTCACCACTATGTCATCGACGTACGCTTCTGCATTCCTCCCAAGCTGCTCTCCCAGGGTGATGTGCATTAATCGTTGTAAGGTTGCTCGCGCGTTGCGCAGCTCGAAGGCATACAACTATAGCACTACACCCCACACGGTGTTAAGAAGGCCGTTTTCTCAACATCTTGAACCGTCATCTTGATTTGATGATAACCCGAGAAGGCATCCAGGAAGCACATCAAATCGCACTCGGTGGTGGAGTCGACGATTTGGTCGATGTGCGGGAGAGGGAAATTGTCCTGAGGGCAGGCCTTGTTGAGGTTGGTGAAGTCAAGACACATGCCCTCTTTGTCGCCTTTCTTGGGCACAATGACCGGGTTCGCGAGCCATTCTAGGTGCCGCACTTCTCTAATGATGACTGCCTCCAGCAACTTGCGGGTTTCCTGAATGATGAATGACTGCTTCTCCTTCGCTTGCCATCGTGCTTTCTGCTTTACTAGGCTCGCGTTTGGGCACACCATCAAGTGATGCTCGATCAGCCCTCACGGGACTCCGACCAGGTCCAGCGCCTCCCATGCGAATACCTCCTTGTTAGCATGCAGGAAACGGACCAAAGCATCTTCTTGGCCTGGGGGAGGCCGGCACCTATGGTGAAGGTGGGGCCTGAACTGCCGTCTTCGTCCACCAGAACCTGCTTTGTTTCTGCCCGATCCTTAGAGAGCAACTACTTTTTCTTTGTTGGTGCAGCCCCCAGTGTTTCTGGAGCTCCTTCCTTGCCCGATTGCGCTGCAGCCGCAGACTTGACAGCCAGCTTGAGGTCCAAGAGCGCACTCTTGGTATCGCCCACTGAGGAAGTCCTGGATCGAGGGGTCCTCATGTGGCTGGATAACTCGTTATGGGCCGGACTAGTGGGCCGTGAAGATCATCTTTGAAGATCATCTCTCGTATCCGGATAGGACTCTTGTGTGCGTATAATGGCAGTTTTTAGGTTCGGGTGTAATCTTTCCTTCCTCTGCAAGTTGGTTATGTACAAACCCTAGGGCCCTCTGATGCATATATAAACTGGAGGGTTTAGTCCCTAGAGGTTAAGAGAGAGAACAACATATAGCTGATTCACAACAATCACCTTGGTTAGATTTCTAGGGTTTAGCCATTACAATCTCGTGGTAGATCAACTCTTGTACACATATTCGTCAATATTAATCAAGCAGGAGTAGGATTTTACCTTGATCGCAGGGCCCAAACCTAGGTAAACATTGAGTCCCTAGTCCCATGTTACCATCGATCCACAGACGCATAGTTCGGGACCCCCTACCCGAGATCCACCGGTTTTGACACCGACATTGGTGCTTTCATTGAAAGTTCCACTATGTCGTCGACCGAAGGACCGATGGATCGCTTCATCAACAACGAAGGCACCACCGCCGAGGAGATCTTCCCTCCCGGCCAGTTTTTGTGTTTGGCGTCCTCACGCTCTATGCCACAACAAAAGGTTATATCGAGCAGGTTGAGAGCTACGCCCCTGGCCATCAGGTCAGGTTTGGAAGCTTGAACTACGTTGCTAATATCCGCGGCGAATTGATCTTCGACGGATTCGAGCCCACAGCGGCCGCTCCCTGCCACCGCGGTGAACCTGACCTAAATCTGTAATCGAACCGCATCCAGGAGATAGCACCTGTAACTACTTCGTCCCTAGATCCGGGGTAGATCGCGTCACCCGAGGACGGGAGGATCAACCCCGCCACGGAAGCCGCAGACTCAGTGGCGCTAGACCCGCACACCGACCCAACCTTGAGCGAGATCTGTGTTACCGGAACTTCGGACTTGTCTCCGGCAATAGGTTCCGAACCATCTGCATCTGTGTCCTTTGAGCTTCATCGAGCACCTATCATCGAATTCATCTCCACAGCTATCTTCCGGCACTCACCTTTAGGCGATGTGCTAAACTCATTAAAATCCCTCTCCTTAGTAGGGGACTCATAGCCGAATTATATACGGTTTGAACTGGAGGCTGATGATGGAGAATTTCGCTTCCCACCCACCACCCACTTGGTAGTCACGGTTGAAGATATAACCAATCTACTAGACTACGCTTCTGAAGACTTTGAAGGGATGGACCTCGAAACTGAAGCACTTCTAGACCAAAACCCGCCCGTAACCGGGCGATGGACGGCAACGTCCTCATACGATATATATATGGTGGACACACCTAAGGAGAAGGAGGACGATGGCAGTGATGATCACGAACAGGATAAGCCTCTTGATGAACCTCCGAAGCGTCGGGGCCAGAAGCGCCAATCTCGATCCCGTAAAGGGAAAGATAGCAACACTGTCACTGACGACGGTGATAATCCGGACCAAGCCGATGACCCCGTAGATCCAGCGATAGAGCAGGACGAGTGAGATGACGGCAAACACAATCCGAGACCGCTGTCTGATTACAGCGATGCCGAAGACAACAATTATGAAGCTGTCTCCAAAGAGGATGATAGCCTGGGCGATGATGAATTCATCGTCCCAGAAGAAACCTTAGAACAAAAGCGCTTCCATCGGAGGCGTATTGCCACCGCAAGGAGCCTGAAAAAGCAGCAGCAGCGTCTTAAAGCCGCACATGATACGCTCAATGATAGATGGAACGAAGTGCTAGAAGCCGAGGAAAAATATGGAAGCAACCGCCAAACAAAGGGCTATCCTAAGCATAAACTGCTTCCCGAATTTGACGATGAGGCTATTGCACCTATACCGCCAAAGAACAATACCGCCGGTAAGCCGGACCGACCACCTCATGGACAGGATAGAGTGGCTAGCAACAACGTACACAAGCCTGCACCCCCTCCCCGTAAAGTAAAGGAAGCCGTGGTTCAGGGCCAGAAACAAGATCTATGTGAGGACCTGAACAAAAAGGTTGGCAAGACTAGATCCATCTACGGATCTAGGGACCGTGCCCCCGCACGGGAAGGTGGTTATCTAGCCAAATATGTCGGTCATATACCAGTTCGGAACTAATACCGAATATCACAACTATCGGACCTATGGCACGACATAGCAAGATACAGGGGTGCCGCACACCCTCTGTGCTTCACCGATGAGGTGCTGGATCAAGAATTTCCAGAAGGGTTTAAACCCGTAAATATTGAGGCGCGTGATGTAACGATGGATCCTGATGTCTGGATAGAAGACTTTATTCTTCACAATCACATGGCTCGTGGAGACGATCTCCATGCCATCAAATACTTCACCCTCAAGCTGAAAGGACCAACTTGGCACTGGCTGAACAGTCTCCCAGAAAAATCCATTGGAAGTTGGGAAGAACTTGAGGATGCTTTCAGGCCAATTTTCAAGGGACCTATGTTTGGCCCCCGAATGCTGATGATCTAAGTAACATAATCCAACAACCCGGGGAGTCAACCTGTAAGCTTTGGAATCGGTTTCTTACTAAGAAGAACCAAATCGTCGACTGTCCGGACGCTGAAACCTTGGCGGCCTTCAAGCACAGTGTCCGGGACGAATGGCTAGCAAGACACCTCGGCCAGGAAAAGACGAGGACAGTGGCAGCACTAACTACACTCATGACCCTTTTTGCGCAGGTGAGGACAGCTGGCTAGCTTGTAGTAGCACCAGCGACATTGGCACATCCGAAGCCAGCGATGGCAATGGAAATGCACGATGTAACAAAAACAAACGTCGAAATAACGATTGAAGCCCAGAAGATACAGCGGTTAACGCCGGATTCAATGGCTCCAGACCCGGTCAACGGAAGAAGCCATTTAAAGGCAACAAAGATTGTCCATCTAGCCAGGACAAAATATTAGACAGGCTATGCCAGATATGGCACTCCGGCTAAACTAGCGAACCATACCAACCGTAGTTGTTGGGTCGTCAAGCAGGCCGGCAAGCTAAACGCCGAACACAAGGGAAAGGGACCTCAGAGCGAAGACGAGGATGGACCTCGCTAGCAGAACACAGGGGGACAGAAGAAATTTCCACTGGAGATCAAAACAATGAACATGATCTACGTCACTCATATGCCAAAGAGGGAGCACCAGCGCGCACTCCGTGATGTCTATGCCGTTGAACCTGTTGCCCCCAAATTCATCCCATGGTCGGCCTGTCCGATCAACTTTGATCGCAAGGATCATCCAAATAGTATCTGTTATGGGGGTTTGGCTGCCCTAGTGCTCGATCCAATAATTGATGGATACCATCTCACTCGAGTCCTTATGGACGGCGGCAGCAGTCTCAATTTGATTTACCAGGACACTATCTGCAAGATGGGGATAGACCCGTGAAGAATCAAGCCAAGCAGCATGACCTTTGAAGGAATGATACCGGGTGTAGAAGCCCGCTGCACGGGCTCTTTAACATTGGAGTTCATATTCGGCTCTCCCGGTTACTTTTGAAGCGAAGAGCTAATCTTGGATATAGCTCCGTTCTGAAGTGGCTATCAAGCACTACTTGGAAGAACGGCCTTCGCCCGCTTCCATGCAGTCCCGCATTATGCTTATTTAAAGCTCAAAATGCCTAGACCTCGTGGCGTCATCATGGTCAATGGAAACATGGAGCGCTCTCTCCGTACGAAGGACAGTGCGGCCTTAGCAGCCGAAGTCCAAAACGACATATTCAAGTCACACAGTGTAACATCCCAAATTTTCAATTTGGAATGTTATACATAGATCATAATTGCACTTCATTATTTTGCATTTTTGTTCGTGGAGTTCCTCGAAATTCTAAGCAACTCAAGGACCTACGGAGAGAGTTGGGGATTTTACCGTTTTCGTATTTGAGTTCGCTCGAATACTGGTACGAGGACAGTGTGATTCTAATTATTTTTCTCTCCTAAAAATATTTATAAATAAAATAAATGAGCGGAGATAATATGACTTCTCCAAAATAACAGAAATATTGGAGGAAAAATATTAAAATCACTTCTAGAATTTTTCTGGATTTATTTTCGAATTTATTTGCATAGGAAAAATACGCGTTTTTCAAAATTGCATTTAGGTTCGGGAAAATGTTCACTTTGTCCTAAATATTATTAGAGGACGGTGAAAATTTATTTCGGGAATTTTGGAGTCCGTTTGGTATTTCTTTCGTTAGTTTTACTGCACCGGGACTCTATTTAAAAAAAAGGAAACCGACTAGGACTAGTAAAGGACCAGGACTCTGGGCTTTATAAGCCGCCCAGGCCGGCCCGTTTCGCCAGCCCGCTCGCCCCGTCGCCCGAAACCCTAGCCGCGCCCCGCCGCCCCCGCACCGCCACCCACCGCGCCGCCGCCGCCCGCCACCGCCGTGCCGCCACCCGCCGCGCCGCCCGCGTGCCGCCGCCCCGCCGCCCGCCGGAGCACCACCGCCCCGCCGCCCGCCGGAGTTTCCACCGGAGTGGAGAGAGAGAGGTAGTTTTTTTTGCTGTTAACCGAGCGGTTTTTTTAGAAAACCTAGATCTGTTTTTTTAAAATAGATCGGTTCATTTTTTTTATTTTCCGGCGGTTTAGTTAAATAGCGGACGTTCGTCCGTACGTTCGTTTTAACGAACGGTTTTCGTTAGTTAATCGCAGATAGCGAACCTTCGTTCGTTAGCCTGTTCGTCGTTTACTTTTTCGGGTATTTAACCACGATTTTCCGATCGCGATTTCTGCCCTGATCTTGTTTTTCGTTTTTATTTTCGCTCGAGAGTCGGAATTAGGTGATTCAAAATCCCAGATCTTCGTCTCGAAGCCCTCTTTACGTTAGAACAACTTGAACAAAGTTTGGCTACTGTAAAATTTGACTTTAGGCCAACTAGTAATTCGGAGCTCGTTTCTTTTGCAGTTTGAGTTTCGTTGCTTCTTTCGAGTTGATTCTTTTTGCAAACCGGAGTTATTAAGTTGAACTTTCTGGTTAGATCTCTTATTTGAGTTTTACCCGTGCATTTGTTAAGTACTTATTGTTTGCTTTTTTGTTTGATTGCGATAGAGTACCCGGAGTGCACCGCTTGCTACTTTGAGTCTCTAGGTTTCGCAGATCATCAGCAAGGCAAGTAACACTTTGATCATGCTTTCCAATTACCCAGTTTTCATTGCATTAGTCAAACCCTCACACATTGCATGAGTAGGATTAATTAACTTGTGGGACTGGGAAGTAGATTGAGGTAGTACCTATTACCTGCATTACATTCAAACCCTGGGAGTTACTTCTACGTTTGCTGATAGGACATGCTATGCTCGTAGACGTGGTTTGGGTTTGAGTGAAATCCATGACAGATGTGAGTTGTTAATTAATGGTTCAACTTAAGGTGGCAACTTTAATACACATCTGGGTGGATTGAGGCATCTGGGTATCCCAGGTTTGCCTGTTTTTCTTTTGGACCGCCACCCAGGCTCAAAGGGATCATGAGATTTTTCATGCTAGAAACTTCCGTGTGCAGCCACATGCCAATATGGGCTCTGGCATAGTTGAGTAAGTTGTGGGAAACCTTTCCATGATGGGCTAGCAGATGTAGTTGGGTTTTGTAGGTGTACTGGCCTATCTATCTGGTTAAGGGGACCTCTTCAGAAAGACTGTGTCTCGGTCATCCGTTTCTCAAACACCATGCTGTGCGAGAAACCAAACAGAGGCGATCGAGTCTTGTGGGGAAAGTGCACAAACCTCTGCAGAGTGTACAAACTGATCATGATTAGCCGTGTCCCCGGTTATGGACATCTTGAGTATCGGGTACTTGGATTATCATGTGCATCTCAACATGTTACTCTAATTTAATTTTGTTGGGTTTAATGATTACTTTTAATTAGGGTTGAGAGGATGTCTATCTTCTCAACGATGTTTCAACTACCATGATAGTTAATTAAAATACAATCCTTTGAAGTAGGGAAAAATTGGCTTTACGCAAAAAGTTAACCATAGAGCTTTCCACCAGCCATATTGCATATAATATAGCTTTACTTTCATTGCATCTCTTGTGTTACCTTGCCAGCATATTCCATGTGCTAACCCGTTTTCGGGCTGCAACGTTTCATGTTGCAGACTTTTCAGACGACGAGTAAGATGCCCCTTTTAGGTCGTGGTTCTATACTCAGTGATGCCGCTGGAGTTGATGGACTCACTTATCTTCCAAGCCTTCCGTTGTTATCGTGTTAGATGGCCTTCAGCAAAATTATTTGTAATAAATTCATCGTTGGACTATCAATGTAATAAGTGTGTGATTGCTACTCTGTTATAAATCCTTCGAGTATCATTCGTGTCAGCATTACTGATCCAGGGATGACACTGATGCATGGAGATCAGACTGTTTGAGGTCTCGACGCTACAAGATGGTATCAGAGCACACGCTGACCGAGGACACGACCACAAAGACAAGCCCTAGAAAACTATCCACTCTTTTCTCTTCTTACTCCTCATCTTTTCTATTCTTTAGGATGGTGGAAGCAAAGCACAAGTTCATGCAACCGGATGATGATACACCTTTTGGACGACACCTGAAGGAAGTCACCAGATATCTACACATTGGATTACCAAGTTTCACTGGAACCTACAATGCCACTCTACCTGAGGAGGAGCGTTGGTTGATTCAAGCTCAAGTTCCAGGAAGGACGTTCGCACCCGTCACCTCACTCATAGCATTTTCCTTTAATGCACCTACATGGAGCCTAGGAAGGAGTATGGCAGCCCACATTGCTATGGGAAGGATTGGAGAAGTCTACAAACAGGAGCTAAAGGACACTATCTACCAGATTTGTGGACGACGAGATGAGAATTGGGATTTGATCAGCACGAAGAAGGGTATATCCATAGCAGCATTCATCCAGGAGTTGAACCACCACATTCGTCGCCAGGAACACCAGATGTGTGCTGGGATGATAGATTTGAAGAAGGCCCTAAATAGGAATTTGGAGCTAGAAGAAGAACTCAAGTCTACACGCGACGGATATGAGGAGGAGATGAAGATACTTGTGGAGAAGAATGATGATTTGACCCGGAAGTTAGGGATACTCATGGGAGAAGAAGACGAGGAAGAAGAACCCAAGGAGATTCCACCGGAAGACTATATCAATATAGATGACACGGATTCGGAAGCTGAGGATAGCAAGGATGAAGACTATGAAGATGAAGCTGGGGCAGATAATATGGAATCCTCTGCCGACCAATATTTTTAGATGACCACCCTATGATAGTAGTATACCTCCAGATATTAGATTTAGAGCACCTTTGTAATGGTCATTAGATTTGTAATACCTTGTTTGAAATTGATTGGTGTGATATGATTGTGTGTTTGTCTCATGTGCATATGGGTAGTGATTTTCCCCTAGACCTCTTTTCTATTCTAATCTCTTCCCTCTACACCCATCAGATGCCTCCAAGACGTGAATTCGAGTTTCCCCCTGAGCTCACCCAGTTGATCCAGCAGCAGAACACCCTGATGCAACTTCTTGTCCAGAACACTCAGAACAATCAGAACAACAACAACAACAACCCTCCACCACCACCACCTGTGGACAACCTGACACGTTTTAAGGTTGCAACCACCAGTGTTTGCTAGCAGCATCGAACCAATTGTGGCTGATGACTGGCTACGCAAGATTGGAAGGGATTTGACCACCGCCAATTGCTCGGATGCTGAGAAGGTGCGATTTGCCGCACACTAGTTATCTGGACCAGCCGCAGCATGGTGGGAGAATTACACAGCCACTTACACCGTAGCCAATGTGACTTGGTATCAGTTTCAGCAAGCTTTTCGTACTGCCCATGTCTCGACTGGAGCAATGAGTATGAAGAAGCAGGAGTTTTGCAACTTGCGCCAAGGAAACCGTACTGTGGCTCAGTACGTGGATGAGTTTAGTACCCTATCTCGTTATGCCCCAGACGATGTGGCCACAGATGCCAAGAAGCAGGAGAGATTCATGGAAGGGCTGAATGATGAGATGAGCGTACAGTTGATGGTGGCAACTTTCAATAAATATCAGGAGTTGGTTGACCGAGCCCTGATGATTGAAAGGAAACATCAGCAGATTGAGAGTCGCAAGAGGAAGTATGGGCAAGGGAAATTTAATTCTGGAGCTCAGCAGAAGCCTCGCTTTACCCCTAAAGCAGTAGGACAGTTTCAACATACCCATGGAGGAAGTAGCTCACACAAGCATAATGGCACCAAGAATGGCAATGGTAATGGGAATGGGAATGGAGCCAATGGAAACCAGAACCGCCCTGCACCGTCCACACCCACCAAGAGGGATTTTAGCCATGTCACCTGTTACAAGTTTTGAAAGACTGGACATTATGCCAATGAATGCCCTGAAGTTAAGAATGGGAACGGCAATGGAAGCGCCGGGAAGAAGCCCAACCCGTTCAACAAAGGACTAGTGAACCACGTGACCGTGGAGGAGGTAGAAGAGCAACCAGATGATGTTGCTGGTAAGTTTTTGGTTAAGACATTTACCGCAATAGTTCTTTTAGATACTGGTGCATCTCATTCATATATTTCAAGGGGATTCGTGAATAGACATAGGATGTCCACCCGAGTTCTTAAGACCCCCATGTTAGTAAGTTCACCTGGAGCAGATTATATGGCACACCAAGGATGTTTTCAGACGCCATTGATCATAGGACGCCATACTTTCCCCTCTGACCTAATAGTTCTGGAGTCACAAGGATTGGATGTGATATTAGGTATGGATTGGTTATCAAAGTATGGTGGTAACATTGACTGTGCCAGTAAGTCTATTTTTCTCACCACCCCGGAGGGAAAAAGGATTAAGTACATATCTAGGCATTCGCCCACAAGGACTCAAGTATATTCTCTCACGGGAGTTGTTCAGGAGGAAGTGCCAGTAGTGAAGGATTATCCGAATGTGTTTCCAAAGGAGTTACCTGGCATGCCACCGGATAGAGATATAGAGTTTTTGATTGAACTTTTGCCAGGCACCGGGACAATTTCTAAGAGACCCTATAGGATGCCCGCAAAGGATTTGGAGGAGATTAAGAAGCAGATTAAGGAGTTACTGGATAAAGGATTCATACGCCCAAGTTCTTCGCCTTGGGGTTCGCCAGTACTTCTAGTGGAGAAGAAGGATGGATCGTTAAGAATGGTTGTTGATTACCGTGGATTGAATGAAGTAACGATCAAGAACAAGTACCCATTGCCAATGATCAACGATCTGTTTGATAGATTGCAAGGAGCTAAAGTCTTTTCTAAGATCGATCTGCGATCAGGGTACCATCAATTGAAGATCCGAGAGCAAGATATCCCTAAGACGGCCTTTACCACTAGGTATGGGTTGTATGAGTATACCGTTATGTCGTTTGGTCTGACAAACGCACCGGCATACTTTATGAACCTGATGAACAAAGTGTTTATGGAGTATTTGGATAAGTTCGTCGTAGTGTTCATAGATGATATTTTGATCTTCTCGAAGGATGAAGAGGAGCATGAAGAGTATTTGCATTTGGTATTGGAGAAGCTTAGAGAACATCAGTTGTATGCCAAGTTTAGTAAATGTGAGTTTTAGTTGAAGGAAGTCGGATTCCTCGGACATGTTATATCCGGAGAAGGAATAGCAGTAGATCCCGGCAAGGTGGAGACTGTGACCAAATGGGAAGCACCGACGATAGTTGGAGAGATCCGGACTTTTCTTGGACTTCCAGGATAGTACCGGAGATTTGTCGAGAATTTTTCGAAGATTGCAAAGCCAATGACGGAGTTGTTGAAGAAGGACACCAAGTTCAGTTGGACCGAAGAATGTGAGACTAGTTTTCAGGAGTTGAAGAAAAGGTTGGTCTCATCCCCTGTGTTGATTTTGCCAGATCAGCATAAGGATTATGAGGTGTACTGCGACGCTTCACGTCGAGGACTTGGAGCAGTTCTTATGCAGGAAGGGAGAGTTGTTTCGTATGCTTCACGACAACTGAAACCTCATGAGATGAACTATGCCACCAACGATTTGGAGTTAGCAGCCGTAGTGCATGCATTGAAGACGTGGAGACATTTTCTCATAGGAAACCATTGTGAAGTATATACGGATCATAAGAGTTTGAAGTACATATTCACTCAGAAGGAGCTGAATCTTAGGCAAAGGAGATGGCTGGAACTCATTAAGGACTATGACATGAGATTGCATTATCATCCCGGAAAGGCTAACGTAGTAGCTGATGCGCTAAGCCGTAAGAGCCATGTCAATACCCTAATGATGGAGGAGTTTCCAAAGGAGTTAGCCGAGGACCTATGAGAACTACGTTTCGAGATAGTTCCGAGAGGCTATGTAGCAACACTAGAAATCCAGTCTACCCTGATGGATAAAATCAGAGAAGCTCAGAAGGCTGACAAGGAGATTGTCGCTATAAAGGAGAGAATGAGCGAAGGAAAAGCTAAAGGATTTCGTGAGGATGAACACGACACCTTATTGTTTGAGGATCGAATCTATGTGCCCAATGACCCGAAGATCAGGAAGTTGATTTTACAGGAGGCCCATGATTCACCATACTCGATTCACCCAGGAAATACTACGATTTATTTGGATTTGAAGGATATTTTCTGGTGGACCGGTATGAAGAAGGATATTGCGGAGTATGTAGAACTTTGTGATGTGTGCCAGAGAGTAAAGGCAGAACATCAGAAGCCAGCAGGATTGTTACAACCTATGCCAATACCCGAATGCAAGTGGGAGAAGCTTTGCATGGATTTTATCACCGGATTGCCCAGGACCAAAGCAGGATATGATTCAATCTGGGTAGTAGTAGACCGATTGACGAAGGTAGCCAACTTTATTCCTGTGAAAACCACGTATACCAGTGCCAAGTTGGCAAAGATATACATGACCAGAATTGTATGTCTGCATGGAGTTCCGAGGAGCATTGTATCAGATAGAGGAACTCAGTTTACCTCAAAGTTCTGGAATCAGTTACACGAAACTTTGGGTATCAGGTTAGAGTTTAGTACAGCGTTTCATCCGTAGACAGATGGACAGACGGAGAGAGTCAATCAGATTCTGGAGGATATGTTGAGAGCCTGTGCATTAGATTATGGATCTAGCTGGGATGAGAACTTGCCTTACGCGGAGTTCTCATACAACAATAGTTACCAAGCCAGTTTGAAGATGGCACCGTTTGAGGCATTGTATGGAAGGATATGCCGAACACCGTTGTTGTGGGATGAAGTTGGAGACCGACAATTGTTTGGACCAGACTTAATCAAAGAGTATGAGGAGAAGGTGAAGTTGATTCGAGATAGACTGAAGGTAGCTCAGTCCAGGCAGAAGAGTTATGCCGACTCGAAGTGCAAGGAGATAACCTATGAGATCGGAGACAGAGCCTACTTGAGGGTATCGCCTCTGCGAGGAGTTAAACGTTTCGGAGTTAAAGGGAAGCTAGCACCGAGATTTGTGGGACCTTACCGTGTTTTGGAACGCATGGGAGAGGTTGCCTATAAGTTGGAATTGCCAGAAGGATTGTCAGGAGTGCACGACGTGTTTCACGTATCGCAGCTTAAGAAGTGCCACGCGGAGATGGCCGATATACCGCTTAGAGACACAGTACCCCTGGAAGCAATTCAGTTGGACAGTGACCTGACCTACGAGGAGAAGCCCGTTAAGATTCTCGAGTTTTCGAGCAGAGTTACTCGCAGCAAGGTTATCTAGTTTTGCAAAGTTCAGTGGAGTCACCACACCGAGGAAGAAGCCACCTGGGAGCGAGAAGATGATCTACGCAAGGACCATCCACACCTGTTCTCTAGCCAAGTCGAATCTCGAGGGCGAGATTCATTCTAAGGGGGGTAGGTTTGTAACATCCCAAATTTTCAATTTGGAATGTTATACATAGATCATAATTGCACTTCATTGTTTTGCATTTTTGTTCGTGGAGTTCCTCGAAATTCTAAGCAACTCAAGGACCTACGGAGAGAGTTGTGGATTTTACCGTTTTCGTATTTGAGTTCGCTCGAATACCGGTACGAGGACAGTGTGATTCTAATTATTTTTCTCTCCAATAAATCTTTCTAAATAAAATAAATAAGCGGAGATAATATGACTTCTCTAAAATAACAGAAATATTGGAGGAAAAATATTAAAATCACTTTTGGAATTTTTCTGGATTTATTTTTGGATTTATTTGCATAGGAAAAATACGCGTTTTTCAAAATTGCATTTAGGTCCGGGAAAAATGTTCACTTTGTCCTAAATATTATTAGAGAATGGCGAAAATTTATTTCGGGAATTTTGGAGTCCGTTTGGTATTTCTTTCGTTAGTTTTACTGCGCCGGGACTCTATTTTTTTTTAAAAAAAGGAAACCGACTAGGACTAGTAAAGGACCAGGACTCTGGGCTTTATAAGCCGCCCAGACAAGCCCGTTTCGCCAGCCCGCTCGCCTCATCGCCCGAAACACTAGCCGCGCCCCGCCGCCCGCCGCTGCCGCGCCCGCCGCCCCCGCACCGCCACCCGCCGCGCCGCCGTCGCCCGCTGCTGCCCCGCCGCCGCCGTGCCGCCGCCCGCCACCGCCGCCCGCCGCCGCCGCCCGCCGCCCGCGTGCTGCCGCCCCGCCGCCCGCCGGAGTTTCCGCCGGAGTGGAGAGAGAGAGAGGTAGTTTTTTTGCTGTTAACCGAGCGGTGTTTTTTTAGAAAACCTAGATCTGTTTTTTTAAATAGATCGGTTCGGTTTTTTTATTTTCCGACGGTTTAGTTAAATAGCGGACGTTCGTCCGTACGTTCATTTTAACGAACGGTTTTCGTTAGTTAATCGCAGACAGCGAACGTTCGTTCGTTAGCCTGTTCGTCGTTTTTCTTTTTCGGGTATTTAACCGCGATTTTCCGATCGGGATTTCTGCCCTGATCTTGTTTTTCGTTTTTCTTTTCGCTCGAGAGTCGGAATCAGGTGATTCAAAATCCCAGATCTTCGTCTCGAAGCCTTCTTTATGTTAGAACAACTTGAACAAAGTTTGGCTACTTTAAAATTTGACTTTAGGCCAACTAGTAATTCGGAGCTTGTTTCTTTTGCAGTTTGAGTTTCGTTGCTTCTTTCGAGTTGATTCTTTTTGCAAACCGGAGTTCTTAAGTTGAAATTTCTGGTTAAATCTCTTATTTGAGTTTTACCCGTGCATTAGTTAAGTACTTATTGTATGCTTGTTTGTTTGATTGCGATAGAGTACCCGGAGTGCACCGCTTGCTACTTTGAGTCTCTAGGTATTGCGGATCATCAGCAAGGCAAGTAACACTTTGATCATGCTTTCCAATTACCTAGTTTTCATTGCATTAGTCAAACCCTCACACATTACATGAGTAGGATTAATTAACTTGTGGGACTGGGAAGTAGATTGAGGTAGTACCTACTACCTGCATTACATTCAAACCCTTTGAGTTACTTCTACGTTTGCTGATAGGACATGCTATGCTCGTAGACGTGGTTTGGGTTTGAGTGAAATCCATGACAGATGTGAGTTGTTAATTAATGGTTCAACTTAAGGTGGCAACTTTAATACACATCTGGGTGGATTGAGGCATCTGGGTATCCCAGGTTTGCCTGTTTTTTCTTTTGGACCGCCACCCAGGCTCAAAGGGATCATGAGATTTTTCATGCTAGAAACTTCCGTGTGCAGCCAGATGCCAATATGGGCTCTGGCATAGTTGAGTAAGTTGTGGGAAACCTTTCCATGACGGTCTAGCAGATGTAGTTGGGTTTTGTAGGTGTACCGTCCTATCTATCTGGTTAAGGGGACCTCTTCGGAAAGACTGTGTCTCGGTCATCCATTTCTCAAACACCATGCAGTGCGAGAAACCAAACGGAGGCGATCGAGTCTTGTGGGGAAAGTGCACAAACCTCTGCAGAGTGTACAAACTGATAATGATTAGCCGTGTCCCCGGTTATGGACATCTTGAGTATCTGGTACTTGGATTATCATGTGCATCTCAACATGTTACTCTAATTTAATTTTGTTGGGTTTAATGATTACTTTTAATTGGGGTTGAGAGGATGTCTATCTTCTCAACGATGTTTCAACTACCATGATACTTAATTAAAATACATTCCTTTGAAGTAGGGAAAAATTGGCTTTCCGCAAAAACTTAACCATAGAGCTTTCCACCAGCCATATTGCATATACTATAGCTTTACTTTCATTGCATCTCTTGTGTTACCTTGCCAGCATATCCCATGTGCTGACCCGTTTTTGGGGTGCAACGTTTCATGTTGCAGACTTTTCAGACGACGAGTAAGATGCCCCTTTTAGGTCGTGGTTCTATACTCAGTGATGCCGCTGGAGTTGATGGACTCACTTATCTTCCAAGCCTTCCGCTGTTATCATGTTAGATGGCCTTCAGCTATATTATTTGTAATAAATTCATCGTTGTACTATCGATGTAATAAGTGTGTGATTGCTACTCTGTTATAAATCCTTTGAGTACCATGCGTGTCAGCATTACTGATCCAGGGATGACACTGATGCATGGAGATCAGACTGTTTGAGGTCTAGTCGCTACAGACAGCTTATCGGTCATTAAGACCGCGCACACAGCTAAACGTGTCCGGCATATGCTTCAGTGCGGGAGCTCAGATGAACCTGAGCTCAATTAGTAGCTACGCCCCCGTCGACTGCCACATAAGATGGTAGCATACGTGCCTCATGTACACAATTATGCCCTTAAACTTCATTGGGCGGCGCTAGGGGCACACTGCATACAAATAATTCATAGTTCGGCTCGACCTTATGCGGACTCTAAAATTATTTTCAAGGTTCATTAAACGAATCAACTTTATTTATGGCCACACTAGATTCTTTTTTCCAGGTTTTTACTTTTTTTTACAGATGGCCATCACACTTCCCCCTTCAAGGACACATCACAAAGGAGAAAATGGCGCAGACGTGCAGCAGGGCCCCGCACTAAGGTTTCGTTTTAGATTAAGACCCTGTGTAAACCTTTTATCTCTTTTTGTTTTATACTTTTCTGGCATGTAAAATGTCCAAGGAAGTTATCGACATTATCTGTAAGAATACGGCTTGACGTACTAGAACGGGATATTATAGAAACAACTTGGTTCATATTATGTTTGGAAATTTATTCTCCCACCACCTGTGTTCTCTCCCCATGTAAGATTGCCACATGTGCCTTGACAACAGGGTCCATTACCAGGGGTTGTATTCAGCCCGGTATATGTTGAAAAGTCCGAACACCTATAGGGAGTGTTCGGCATTCTGGATATTGCTTTATATGAATCAGTTCCGAATCATGTCTTGGGTAAATAGTTGGGTTTCCCGGCTCCTGTGCTTACCCCTACGTTCCCAATTGTTCGGCTAGGGTGTAAAGGGAGAACTACTTCGATTGTACTTCTAGTTCGTCTGGTCAAGTACCTCAGTAGAGTAAGCCGAAAACTGACTGTCAAGATAGGCGAGGATCTTGTATGCGATCCGGTGACTTAGTGTTATATACTACGTTTGATAGAGATATACCCCGTGTTATACGAAGGGTTGGTTTTTTTCCCAGCCGCGTACAAATGGATACCTTAATACGGAAACACCATATATGCACCAGGGGCTAGTACTTAGTCCCACTTGTCAAACTCCTATGGCTAAGTGAAAGCAATAAAGCCGCATAGTCTGATTGGCTGGTTCACTCCGCATACACCTCCTACATGGACCAAGACGTTGGATAAAGAGTGTTTATGCATATGATCGAACACCCCAGTAATATTTCCATGGGGACTGAAGCCGACGACTGGAAACTTTCAGATTTATATAAACGGCCACACAGGAGGTGAAAGTCGCTCACATTATAATAGCGCAAAAAGTTATATATACATCGGTTCATAAGCTTAAGTCTTTACAACCGGATACAATTACTCAAAGATAATATCTTTTGAGCATTGGCCTTCTACAAGGCGGGCACCTTCTATGATGCCCTAGAAGTATCTCTCCAGCTTGCGGTGCTCCTTGCCGTCGAGCGGGCTAGCAGTGGCTATGTCCTGCGCCTTCATCTTCATCCAGTGCACTTTCACACGGGCAAAGGCCATCCGAGCACCCTGTATGCAGGCCGAACACTTCAACGCGTCGACCCGCGGACTCGCTTCGACGAGCCGCTTCACCAATCCGAAGTAGCTACTTGGGATTGGCTTAGCAGGCCATAGCCGGACTATCAAGTCCTTCGTCGCCAAACCTGCCATATTGTGCAGCTCGACCAACTGCTTCATTTGGTCGTTGAGGGGCACCGGATGTTTTGGCGCATAGAACTGCGACTAGAATAGTTTCTCCCTTCCCCTCTTGGGCTCGGAAGTATTGGGCGGCGTCAGCACTGCTCCTCGGGAGATCCGCAAACACGCATGGGGAACTCCATAACCGTGTTAGCCCAAGGTACTTCTGCCCGAAGATGCTCTATATGAGAAAAGTCTTACCAGATGCTATCTTTCGCACCTGCCTGATTTCCTCCCATACGTCTCGCAACTCGATTCGCGCCTCCTACACAGCCTTGACTGCCGCAGTAAGCTCGGTTTCTTGTTTCGAAGTCTTCTCTTCCAAGGCCTCACATTTGTGAATAGCATCTTTGAGCTCAACTTCGACTTCGGACACCCGATCTTGGTGCTTTTTGCACGCGGCCTTTTCAGCCTCTAGCTCGGCAACCGCTTTATCAGCGAATGCCTCGCTCGCTTCGGCCTCCTTCTTGGCCTTCGCGAGGCTGTGATACGTCTCCAATGTATCTACTATTCCAAACACTTTTTCCCTTGTTTTGGACTCTAACTTGCATAATTTGAATGGAACTAACCCGGACTGACGCTTTTTTCAGCAGAATTGCCATGGTGTTATTTTTGTGCAGAAATAAAAGTTCTCGGAATGACCTGAAAATAAATGGAGAATATTTTTGGAAATTATAAAAAATACTGGTGAATGAATCAAGACCAGGGGGGCCACACCCTGTTCACGAGGGTGGGGGCGCGCCCACCCCCCTGGGCGAGCCCCCCAATCTCGTGGGCCCTCTGAGGCTCCACCGTCCTCAACCCCAACTCCATCTATTCACTTTCGGGGAGAAAAAAATTTAGAGAGAATGATTCATCGCGTTTTACGATATGGAGCCGCCGCCAAGCCCTAATTACTCTCGGGAGGGCTGATCTGGAGTTCGTTCGAGGCTCCGGAGAGTGGAGATAGTCGCCGTCGTCATCATCAACCTTCCTCCATCACCAATTCCATGATGCTTACCGTCGTGCGTGAGTAATTCCATAGTAGGCTTGCTGGACGGTGATGGATTGGATGAGATTTACCATGTAATCGAGTTAGTTTTGTTAGGGTTTGATCCCTAGTATCAATTATGTACTAAGATTGATATTGCTATGACTTTACTATTCTTAAAGCTTGTCACTAGGGCCCGAGTGCCATGATCTCAGATCTGAACCTATTATGTTTTCATGAATATATGTGAGTTCTTGATCCTATCTTGCAAGTCAATAGTCACCTACTATGTGTCATGATCCAGCAACCCTGAAGTGACAACAATCGGGACCACTCCCGGTGATGACCGTAGTTTGAGGAGTTCATGTATTCACTAATTTTTAAACCTTTGGTCCGGTACTCTATTAAAAGGAGGCCTTAATATCCCTTAGTTTTCAATAGGACCCCGCTGCCACGGGAGGGTAGGACAAAAGATGTCATGGAAGTTCTTTCCCATAAGCGCGTATGACTATATTCGGAATACATGCCTACATTACATTGATGGACTAGAGCTAGTTCTGTGTCACCCTATGTTATAACTATTACACGAGGAATCGCAACTGACATAATTATCCATCACTGATCCAATGCCTACGAGCTTTTCATATATTGATCCTGGTTTAGTTACTTTTCCGCTGCCACTGTTAAAATAACTACAAAACTGCTATTGTTACTTTTGCCACCGTTACCATTACTTCCATACTACTTTGCTACTAAATACTTTGCTGCAGATATTAAGTCTTCTAGGCGTGGTTGAATTGACAACTCAACTGCTAATACTTGAGAGTATTCTTTGGCTCCCCTTGTGTCAAATCAATAAATTTGGGTAGAATATTGTACCCTTGAAAACTGTTGCGATCCACTACACTCTTGGCTTACCAAGACTATTTTCTGGCACCGCTGCCGTGGAGGCATATCTATATTCTCTGAGTCACTTGGGACTTATATCTGTTGATCACTATGAAGAACTTGAGAGACGAAAAAACAAAGATTTATCCCTCAACTACGTGGGGAGATAAGGAACTGCCATCTAGCTCTGCACTTGATTCACCCCCTGTTATGAGTAAATTTGCAACACCTACTCCTGCAATTGAATCTGATATGTCGCGTGTTCTTGATGATGCCACTTCTGCTATGCATGATACTTATGATGAAACTACTTCTATGCTTGATAATACTGTGCCACTAGGTGAATTCCTTGATGAACAAATCGCTAGGGCCAGAGAGAATGAAATTATTGAAACTGATAATACTGATGAAAGTGATGATGAAGATTCTTCCCCTAGATATGAATTGCCTATTGTGCCTGAGGGTTATGTTATGGATGAATAAACTGTTAGAGAACTTTTAGCTTGCAATGATAGGTATGATCTTAAGAAATTGTTAGCTAAGCTGAAAGAAAAGTCTTTGAATGCTAGAATGAAATATGACCATGCTTTTGCTACTGCACCTATCTGTATTTCTGATAATGATTCTGATTTCTCTGTCGACCCTGAATTAAATACTTTGGTTGAATCTGATCCTTTCCATGGCTATGAATCTGAAATTGTTGTGGCACATCTTACTAAGTTGAACGATATAGCCACCCTATTCACCAATGAGAAAAAAAATCGTTACTACTATATCCTTAAGTTATTTTCGTTCTCCTTAAAGGATGATGCTAAAACATGGTTTAATTCTCTTGATCCTTGTTGTGTGCGTAGTCCCCAGGATATGATTTATTACTTCTCTGCTAAATATTTCCCCACTAATAAGAAACAAGCTGCTTTAAGGGAAATATATAATTTTGTGCAAATTGAAAAAGAGAGTCTCCCACAAGCTGGGAGAGGCTTCTCCGATTACTTAATGCTTTGCGTGATCACCCTCATAAGAAAAATGAAATACTTGATATCTTTTATAATGGACTAACCGATGCTTCCAGAGACCACCTGGATAGTTGTGCTGGTTGTGTTTTCAGGGAAAGAATTGTTGATCAAGCTGAATTGTTATTGAATAATATGTTGATTAATGAAAATAATTGGACACTTCCTGAACCAACTCCTAAGCCAACTCCGAAGAAAAGGGGTATTCTATTTCCCAGTCCTGAAGATATGCAAAAGGCAAAGAAATCAATGAAAGAAAAAGGTATTAAAGCTGAAGATGTTAATAATTTACCACCTATTGAAGAAATACATGGTCTTGATAACCCGACGCAGGTAGTAAAGGTAAATTCCCTCTATAGATTTGATGAAGGTGATATTCCTCGTTATAAGTCTGCTAGCCAATGTTTAGATGAGTTTGACAATTTTATTGTTAAACAAGAAAATTTCAATGCTTATGTTAGTAGACAATTGAAACGTAATGCTTATATGATTGAACACTTGAGTGATTATATGTCTAGAGTTAAAGGTGAACTTAAACTCATTAGTAAACATGCTTCTATGGTTACCACTCAAGTAGAACAAGTGCTTAAAGCACAAAATGATTTTTCCAATGAATTAAATAATAAGAAAAATGATAATGTTGTTAGAGTTGTGACTAGAGGGGGTAGAATGACTCAGGAACCTCTGTATCGTGAGGGCCACCCTAAGAGAATTAAGCAAGATTCTCAAAGAACTAATGTTGAAGCACCTAGTTCTTATAAGAAGAAGAAAAAGAAAAATGATATGACTTTGCATGCTGCTAGTGAACCTGTTGTTAACACACCTGAGAATCCCAATGATATTTCTATTTCTGATGCTGAAACACAATCTGGTAATGAACATGAACCTAGTGATAATGTTAATAATGATGTTCATGATGATGCTCAACCTAGCAATAATGATGATGTAGAGATTGAACCTGCTGTTGATCTTGATAACCCACAATCAAAGAATCAATGTTATGATAAGAGAGACTTCATTGCTAGGAAGCATGGTAAGGAAAGAGAACCATGGGTTCATAAACCCATGCCTTTTCCTCTTAAACCATCCAAGAAAAAGGATGATGAGGATTTTGAGCGCTTTGCTGAAATGATTAGACCTATCTTTTTGCGTATGTGTTTGAGTGATGTTCTTTAAACAAATCCTTATGCTAAGTATATGAAAGATATTATTACAAATAAAAGAAAGATACTACAAGTTGAAATTTCCACCATGCTTGCGAATTATACTTTTAAAGGTGGAATACCAAAGAAACTAGGAGATCCAGGAGTACCAACTATACCATGCTCCATTAAAAGAAACTATGTTAAAACTGCTTTATGTGATCTTGGAGCGGGTGTTAGTGTTATGCCTCTCCCTTTATACCGTAGACTTGATTTGAATAAGTTGACACCTACTGAAATATCTTTGCAAATGGCCGATAAATCAACTGTTATACCTCTCGGTATTTGGGAGGATGTACCTGTTGTGGTTGCAAATGTTACTATTCTAACGGACTTTGTTATTCTTGATATTCCCAAGGACGATAGTATTTAAATTATCCTTGGTAGACCCTTTTTGAATACTCCACGAGCTGTTATTGATTGCAACAAAGGCAATGTCACTTTTCATGTTAATGGTATTGAGAATACGGTAAACTTTCCGAGGAAACAACCTCAGGTCCACAGTATCAATTCTATTGGAAAAATCTCAACGATTATTATTGGAGGTTTTGAATTTCCTCTTCCTACTGTCAAGAAGAAATATGTTATTCTTATTGTTCGGGACATACATATCCCCATTGTGGTAACCTAGTGTTATTCAAAAATTCTTCGGTTTCATGTTATTCGGAAAGAGTTTGTTAACAAGACTTGATCAACCTTGTTAATGGATTCCTTTTGATGAGCATGAGATGGATGAATTTAGAAAGAACAACTGTCTGTACCCTCCTTTTACTTTCTGTTATTTAGATTAAATAAAGCAAAAATAGTATTTTCTGTCTGTTTTCCGAATTATCCTTGCAATAAAATATACCCCGAAAATAAAAGTTCTCCAAATGCTCCGAAAATGAAATATGTTTTTTTATACAATATTTAAGAATATATGGCACTGAGAACACATCAACGGGAGCCACCACCTGGCCACGAGGGTGCAGTGCGCGCCCCTTGCCTCGTGGGCCCCACGTGGCCCCCTCCACTTATTCCAGCAGCCACACACTTCATCTTCCTCCAGAAAAAATCCCTCCATATCTCAAACTCGTGTTCTAGCTCATCTTGCTACCATTTTCGATTTCCTTGCTCAAACTTTCATTCACAAAACTGTTTGGGGAGATTGTTCTTCGGTATGTCACTCCTCCAATTGTCCAATTAGTTTTTTTTTCTAGTGCTTTATTTATTGCAAATTTTTGCTGCCAAGGCGAGCCTGTTCTTGAGCTTGCATGTCAAATTTATGTGGTCCCAAGTAGTTCTAATGCATGATATAGTCTCTAGTTACATGTGGGAGTAGTTGCTATCAATCTTGTTGAGTTTGGTTCACTTTTATTTTGAGTCACTAAAAATTTTAGAAATTTTTCAGAGGAAGAAATGATGAGGAAATTATTGAGAGGCTCTTCGAGCCAAAGCTCAAAGGATAAGCAGAAGGAGGAGAATGCTGGCCTCGGCTCTTCTAAATTATAAGAGTATGATAGCGCATGATTTTATTGTTAAAGATAAGAAGAAGTTGCTTAAGTATAAATTGATATTTGATAAAAAGTACTGCGAGATTATTACCTTACGTGCACCTTCTCTGTTTGATATACTTTCAGGCACGTATCTCGTCTTGCCAGATGCCGTTTACGCGTACTGGAGCCTTGCACAGGTTTCAGAGCCTGAGCCGGAGCCATCACATGACCCCTATCGGCAGTCGGTTTATCAGTGGGATCCAGAGGAGATTGCCAATCAGTGGCACCCAGAGGACACTCCTCCATGCACCGGAGAGAGTAGCTTTGATCCGTGGCCATAGAGCAACTTATGCCAAAAGCCTAAGCTTGGGGGCGTACGTATTTCTCATCGACATTATATTCATGTTCACACACTCATCCCAATTGTCGGTGCTCATACTTTTTCATTGTACTATCCATGCTAGTTTATTTTATTTTCTAAGTCTTTTTCTTGTGCGTTAGAAAAACCTTAAGAAAAAACAAAAAAAATAGTTGTAGCTTTTAGCTAGATTACTTTCCATGCCTGTGGTAGTAGTAATCAAAAGAAAACCCAAAAATATTTTTCTTTCTTCTTTTGCTTGTTGGGAGCTTTCCCGTGTAAATAGTTTTATTTATTTTCTTTTCTTTGGGGGGCAAGAGGAGCACACCATGACGAAAATGTTTAGGGGCTCTCATATGCATTACTGTTGATTTAACCAAGAGCCATATTACTTTATCTTCTCCCTTGTATTAAATGCTTGCAGATTCCAGCTTAGTCCAATACACGTGCACTATTATTATTATTCACACCGTTCGGTCGCGTGAGTGAAAGGAACTAATGACGATATATGATGGACTGATTGAGATGAGAGAAGCTGGTATGAACTCGACCTATCTTGTTTTCTAAATATGAATAGTTCATCGTTCCTGATTCAACCTATTATGAATGAAACATGCTTGCAATGACAATTAGAGATTATAGTTGCTCATGCCATGATTAATTAGCTAGGAGTTTATAATGGTCTACCTTGAGTGCCAACATGATATTAAAATGGTGGTGATGTGGTATGATAGGGTGGTATCCTCCTTTGAACGATTCAAGTGGTTTGACTTGGCACATGTTCACGCATGTAGTTGAAACAAAATCAACATAGCCTCCACGATATTTATGTTCATGGTGATTTATATCCTACTCATGCTTGCACTCATTGTTGATTAATTTTAATGCATGTTCATGACTGTTGTCGCTCCCTAGCTGGTCGCTTCCCAGTCTCTTTCTAGCCTTCACATGTACTAAGCGTGAATACTGCTTCTGCATCCACTTCCATAAACCCCAAAGTTATTCCATATGAGTCCACCATACCTTCCTATATGCGGTATCTACCTGCCGTTCTAGGTAAATTTGTATGTGCCAAACTCTAAACCTTCAAATGCAATTCTGTTTTGTATGCTCGAACAGCTCATGTATCAACTAGGGCTGTCTATATCTTCCATGCTAGGTGGGTTATTCTCACAATGATTGGACTCTGCTCATCATTCACGAGAATATGTCCGGTAACCGGGATGCCCAATCCCATGCTCAAATCAAATCAAAATAAGTAAACAAAACTCCCCCAGGGATGTTGTTGGTATGGACGGTACCCGTTGTTTCGGGTCAGCCGTGAAGTGTGCTTGTTGGTGGTGGGGGAGTATAAATTTTACCATTCTATTTGGGAACTGCCTATAATGTGTGTGGCATGGAAGATATCGAGATCTCTTGGTTGTTACGTTGACAATGAAAGTATGCCACACGAAATTTCATTTATCTATATTTCAAAACTCGAGCTCTGGCACCTCTACAAATCCCTGCTTCCCTCTGCGAAGGGCCTATCTATTTACTTTTATGTCGAGTCATCATCCTCTTATTAAAAAGCACTAGTTTGAGAGCACCGCCGTCATTTGCATACATTGTTACTAATTTACATTGAGTATGACTATGACTGGATCTCTTTTACCATGAACTACAATGTCTAGTCAATCCTTGATCTTCATAGGTGCTCTGCATTTATGTTTCGCGGTGTGAGAAGGGCTAGCGAGATACCATCTTGTTATATCATATTATCATTATTTTGAGAAATTGCTGTCATCCGAGGTTTATTATTATTGCTCGCTAGTTGATTATGTCATTGATATGAGTAAACATGAGACCTGAAAGTTATTATGAATTTGGTTAGTTCATAATCTTGGCTGAAAACTTGAATGCTAGCCTTACATATTTGCAACAACAAGAGCAAACAGAGTTTGCAAAAGTTTTTCTTTATCACTTTCAGTTTGTCAACTAAATTTCTTGAGGACAAGCAAAGGTTTAAGTTTGGGGGAGTTGATACGTCTCCAATGTATCTACTTTTCCAAACACTTTTGCCCTTGTTTTGGACTCTAACTTGCATGATTTGAATGGAACTAACCCGGACTGACGCTGCTTTCAGCAGAATTGCCATGGTGTTATTTTTGTGCAGAAATAAAATTTCTCGGAATGACCTAAAAATCAACGGAGAATATTTTTGGAATATATAAAAAATACTGGCGAAAGAATCAAGTCCAGGGGGCCCACACCCTGTCCACGAGGGTAGGGGCGCGCCCACCCCCATGGGTGTGCCCCCCTATCTCAGGGCCCCCCCTGAGGCTCCACCAACCTCAACCCCAACTCCATATATTCACTTTCGGGGAGAAAAAATTCAGAGACAAGGATTCATCACGTTTTACGATACGGAGCCGCCGCTAAGCCCTAATATCTCACAGGAGGGCTGATCTGGAGTCCGTTCGGGGCTCCGGAAAGTGGAGTTCATCACCGTCGTCATCATCAACCTTCCTCCATCACCAATTCCATGATGCACACCTCCATGCGTGAGTAATTCCATCGTAGGCTTGCTAAACGGTGATGGGTTGGATGAGATTTACCATGTAAGCAAGTTAGTTTTGTTAGTGTTTGATCCCTAGTATCCATTATGTTCTAAGATTGATGTTGCTATGACTTTGCTACGCTTAATGCTTGTCACTAGGGCCCGAGTGCCATGATCTTAGATCTGAACCTATTACGTTTTCATGAATATATGTGAGTTCTTGATCCTACCTTTCAAGTCAATAGTCACCTACTATGTGTTATGATCCGGCAACCCCGAAGTGACAACAATCGGGACCACTCCCGGTGATGACCGTAGTTTGAGGAGTTCATGTATTTGCTAAGTGTTAATGATTTGGTCCAGTACTCTATTAAAAGGAGGCCTTAATATCCCTTAATTTCCAATAGGACCCCGCTGCCATGGGAGGGTAGGACAACAGATTTCATGCAAGTTCTTTCCCATAAGCACGTGTGACTATATTCGGAATACATGCCTGCATTACATTGATGAACTGGAGCTAGTTATGTGTCACCCTATGTTGTAACTATTACATGAGGAATCGCATTAGACATAATTATCCATTACTGATCCAATGCCTATGAGTTTTTCACATATTGATCCTTGCTTAGTTACTTTTCCGCACCCACTATTACAATCACTACAAAACCGCTATTGTTACTTTTGCCACCGTTACCAATACTTCCATACTACTTTGCTACTAAATACTTTGCTGCAGATAGTAAGTCTTCCAGGTGTGGTTGAATTGACAACTCAACTGCAAATACTTGAGAGTATTATTTGGCTCCCCTTGTGTCGAATCGATAAATTTTGGTTCAATACTCTACCCTCGAAAACTGTTGCGATCCCCTACACTTGTGGGTTATCAGGTCGTCCTTGAGGGCCTCGAGCACAGTGCCGCCAACTGTTTAATACAGAATATCACAAAGAGTTTATAGTCGTACTCAATTAATATTATTAGTCTTCTTGACATCTCAATTTTTCAAATCTGCATACCTCGCGTCTCATCGAAACGCTGGTTGACGTGGTCGAGTTCCGCGTTGGCCTCCGAAAGCTTCCGGTTTAGTTCGGCAACTTCTGCAGCTTGTGCAGTTGCCACAACTAGTGAAGCATGTTCAAATGTGAAAATAATACACTTTAGCTCTATAATATGCTATATTGTGGATACTTCGTCCGATTCCGTTCAGAATCACACAAAGCATCAGGGGCTACTGGCTATATATGTGCATATAAATTAAATAAAGTTCCATAAAGAAAGTTACATTGCATACCTAAAAGCCTGTTAGTAGGCTGTTGAAGGCTTCATTCAGTCCGCCTTTGACGGACTGAATCTTCTTCATCACCGCACCCATTACGGTGCGGTGTTCCTCCACAACGGAAGAACTTTGTAGTGCTCCCTCCAGAGGGTCATGCGCCTCCGGATTGACATCGGGCGCCGTTGTATCCTACCCCACCTTGGGGGTCTAGTCTTCGGACCCCGGAGCCGCGCTAGGCTCTAGATCAGTGTTCGGCGGGGCCCCGGATTTTTTGGGCTCCCCGTCTTCGGTCTCCATGGGGATTGTTTCCCCATGGTCAGCGGCAGCCGAGGTATTACCCTCGGTCGCCTCATCACCTGTCCCGCCCCCATCTCATTGAGCAGGAGAAGCACGCTGGGAGGACACTTCTGTGTCCCCGCGGGCCACGGGCGATGGAGCTGGGACCGACGGGTCACTCTCCGTCTCTCTAGACGCCAGAGAGTTCCCCTCCGATAAGGAGGCGTCGGGGTGTGCTTGGGGAGGGTTGTAGGTCAGCAGGTGAGAAATACTTAAAAAGCATTAATATGCTGAATAAACAAGGTGCAGCAATTAATATATCCGGACAACTTATGTTTCGGCTAGGGGCTTCTCCCTAGGCTTCACCACAAAGCTGTGTTCGGATGATGAGTCTGAATGGGCGTGGAGGTTTAGCCTCCTCTAGGGTGTGGCCTTCCTTGTGTCAGCAGCGGCCGCCCTCTTCTTCCCCCTGCCCTGGGCGGGGGATTCTTCTTCTTCATCATCCTCTTTCTCTTCGGAGGAGAGGATGTTGGAGCATCGCCAAGCCCACCATGGTGTCACGGTCAAAAGCTTTGCAGGAGAAGACCATCTTTCTTCAGGATAAGATGTACCAGTTGTCTCCCTTTGAATTTGGCCTTTGTGGGATCCCTTCCCACCTTCATTTTGGGGAAGAGGACCAAGGCCACTACAAATATAGCCTAGCCACCACCACAGAGGGGGACAGATCATCCATACCACCCTCACCACCACACAAGAAAAAACACACCTCCAGAGGTTGCTCCGCCACTGTACTAGTTCATCCCCGGCCCTCCTTGAGGCTCATCCACCTCAAAGCAGGAGTAGGGTATTACACCGCGAGGTGACGCAAACCTGGGTAAACTGCCTTCACAACAAAAAAATACACTTTCGTGATGATACGTGTTTGTCATAGTAGGTCACGTTTTCTGTCATGCATGTACATCCATGACAATTTTATGACAGAATCAAGATAGTCATACATGTGCTGTCGTAGAAGTGTTCCATGACATTACCAAAATTATCATCACGGAAGTGTCCACTTCCATTACGATAAATCGCGCGTCATAGAAGTGCTTTCGTCAAGGGTGACCGACACGTGGCATCCACCATAACGAAACACCGTTAAGCTATCGGGTCCGATTTTGGATCCGATAACCCGTTAACAGCCCCGACCAATGGGGATTTTCCATGTGTAAAATCATCATTGGCCGGAGGAAACACGTGTTGCCTCACCACTGGGACAGATGTCATCCACTCATTGGACATGAGGCGCCTATGATAGGTTGACACATGGCACGGCCCAACAGTGGCCCATTCCGGTGAAAAAGGCCGGCCCAGTAAAAAATAGCAGGCCGGCCCATATAAGGCCTACTTGTGTCTGGTCCATTTAAGCCCACGGCCCATACGAGATGTGCCAATTCGGCCCGTCAACGGCCCGTTAAAGATTTGACATCATTGCAGCCCATCGTCAGTTCGAGCCCGTTAACAGCCCGCTATATATTTGGGCTCAATATCGGCCCGCTTAGATTTCAGCATGTAAACGGCCCATTCAGTGGATGGGTCAATTTTCATGATCTACATCTTTCGGCCTTTTAGCGACCCATTTAAATTTCGGGCTAATTTCCGGCCCGGTGTGTCTTTCAGCGTGTTGACGGCCCATAAATCAGTTGGGCCATTTGTAGTCGGACCCGAGTTTCGGCCTTTTAGCGACCTATTTAAGTGCTGGGCCAATTTCCAGCTCGTTGTGTCTTTCAACCTGGTGACGGCCCATATATCTGTCGGGCCATTTGTAGTCGGACCTGAGTTTTGGCCTTTTGGCGACCCATTTAAGTGTTGGGCCAATTCCTGACCCTGTGTGCCTTTCAGCCTGTTAACGGATCATAAATGAGTTGGGCCATTTGTAGTCGGACCTGAGTTTTGGCCTTTTGATGGCCCATGCCGTTCATGGTCCAATACCAGCCCGGTTTCCTCTGTCAGCCTGCTAAAGGCCCACAACACAGTTGGGCTATTTACAATACGACCTGACTTTCGGCCTCTTAGCGGCCCATGCTCTTCATGGTCCAGTACAAGCCCGATGTCTCTTTCGGCCTGCTAAAGACCCATAGTATAGTCTGGCCATATGTAGCCCGAACTTAGTAACGGCCTATTAACGGCCCGTGATATCAATTGGGCCCACCCGTTGCCCGCTTCGATGTTAGCCTTTTAACAACCCGAGAGTTAAGAGGGCCGACCATTAACTTTCGGCCTGGTAATGGCCCATTAACTTAAAGGGCCCACCAAAGTTCGTACATGTCTTTAGGGCAAATTAGATAATTTGAGCCCATTACGACGAGCAATTATGCACAGGACGAAAACCGATCAAGCAAAGGTACGACATACAAGCAAAAATGTTGCACATCTAGCATATATTACAGGAAATTACGTCCACTGGGCAATCAAAGATTGATACCAGTGCAAATAAATCAACAGAACATAACGATCTCAACGTCATAATCTGCAACCTCAGCACGGATGACGCCCATAAGCATGTGGGCATGTTCTTGATGCTTTGCTACGCCGTCTCTGAAAACATTGATCAGTTGTTGTGTCGCACGACTCTGCACCTCTGATTCCTCCACCATTTCCATCATTCCTTCAGCCATTAATTGGTTCACAAACATACATTTTTTTCGTTGCATTCGAGACAGAGGGTACTGAACAAATTCAGATGGAGATTTTGGCAGGCTTGTATTATTGATAGGGGAGAGTGTCTCGACCACTGCATCATAACATAAATTAGGAGGGAAACCAAACATATTAATCATGAGTTATTAGCATATTACCTGGCCTAGATTTATTGGAAAGAAACAATGGGGTTGCCTTGCTGTTTTCAGAGTTTGTCTTCTTATCTTCAGCAACCTGCACCAAATTAAGACACTAGCATTGCTATCATTGGCCAAGTCTGATAATAGGAAAGCAACATTGGCACAACGAACGTTTGGGCAACTAGCCAACACCAAATTAACACAATATGGCACAGCTATCATTAGCCAGGTAAGGTAATACGAAAGCAACATTGACACAATGAATGAATGGGCAACCAGAGCAGCACTACAATTCAGTAATGTGCATGATGTGAGATAGTACACTCATGCAGCTCAGTATGCAAAACTACTAGGCAGTTTTCTTTACAAAAATCAACATTGGCGCCTTTAACATTTTGCTACAACTAATTTTAGATCAGACAAAGGTTGGATTCACGCTGATTAACAAAATACATGCTGATATAAAAATATAGTGATATACAACATGTACTTACATCAGCATTGGCGCACAGAGAATTCCTGCAAGATATTGTCCTTGAATACAATGCCAATGAAGGAAATCTTCTATCATTTAACCTTATTTTCTAAAAGAGAGATGGGTAAGAAACAGGTAGAAAATATGAACAGAATGCTATAAAATTACATGATGCGAGGATACGCGCGCACTTCTTATAATGGAGTTGACATTCTTTTGCTGGACTGGAGCGGACTAGTTCTTTGGCCACTGGAATCTGCTTATTATCAGTGGGAGTTGGGTTTCTCTGTGCTGGAGCAGTATCTACGAAAAATGGAGTTGTTTTATTATCTACTGGCGTTTGGATGTTTTGCAAAGACCTGGTTCGTAACCCTTCAGATTCTAACATAGCCGTCTTCCCCTTGCATGCCTTATATAGAAGAATGGTGCTTCAATTATAAAACATGCTACAGCAGAGATGGAATAGGTACTGAAGAATAGAAAGGCATGACATATTGACATGTATTCCCTCCATCCGGAAATAAATGGATGGGTCTAGGCGTATTTCAGTTCTAGATACATCCAGTTTTATCCATTTCTGCGACATGTAATCCGGACAGAGGGAGTATGATGTAAGAGCTAGGGATACGACAGGACAACACAGTAAAAAACACTGAAAACCCACTGCAGAACCAAAGTAATCAAACCCACTAATATGAGATAATAGACTCATGCAGCTCAGGATGCAAAACTACCAGGCAGTTTTCCTTACAAAAATCAACATTGTGGCCTTTAATCATACATTTTGCTACAACTAAATTAAGATCGGATAAAGGATGGATTCACGCCGATTAACAAAATACATGATGATGTAAAAATATAGTGATATACAACGGGTACTTACATCTGCATTGGAGTACAGAGAATTCCTGCAAGAATTTTTCCTCACAGACGATAACAGTGCATAAATTCTTATATCTGTTAAGCTTATTTTCTAAAAGAGAGATGGGTAAGAAACATGTAGAAAATATGGTCAGCATGCTATAAAATTTCATGTTGCAAGGATACGCACACGCTTCTTAGAATGGAGTTGACATATTTTTGCTGGACTAGAGCGGACTAGTTCTTTGGCCACTGGAATATGTTTATTATCAGTAGGAGTTGGGTTTCTCTGTGCTGGAGCAGTATCTACAAAAACTGGAGTTGGTTTATTATTTCCTGGCGTTTGGATCTTTTGCAAAGACCTGGTTTGTAACCCTTCAGATTCTAACATAGTCGTCTTCCCCTTGCATGCCTTGTATAGAAGAATGGTGCTTCAATTATAAAACATGCTACATCAGAGAGATGGAATAGGTATCGAAGAATAGAAAGGCATCACATATTGACATGTATTCCCTCCATTCGGAAAAAAATGGATGGGTCTAGGCGTATTTCAGTTCTAGATAGATCCTTTTTTATCCATTTCGGCAACATGTAATCTAGACGGAGGGAGTATTGCGTAAGAGCTCGGGATACGATAGGACAACACAGTAAAAAAACACTAGTTGAATGTAAAACTGTATGCTAGCGGAATACGTACAGAAAAAGTTAAGGCAACATACACGTGTGTGATTGGCAAACTAAGATGGCATTGCAACACAGCACTAGAACAACACTTCAATGTAAAAAAACATGGTATGGTAGACAGGTGAAGTACATACTTATGAATAACAATGCATAAGATATTCAGAAGCATGATGTCCAAATTAAGTAGATGGCATTGCGATAGAGTAGAATGATAGTACTTGAATTTGAAAACATGTTATCATGAATGGAATAGGTACTGAAAAACAGGAAGGCATGACATATTTACATGCATGATCAGCATGCTAAGCACATGGCATTGCAACAGAGTAAACACACTCCAGGACATTATATGCATGTTGTACCCATATCACGGGCCAAGTTAGAGCAGGGACCTTGTGGGGTGAAGAGGATTCAACATCTTTCTGCAAGACTTCTATAGAACTGCCTTTACATGTTCCATCATATTGGGTATCATTGACATCAAGTTTATTGGCCTTTACATTGCTCCGTGAGGTTCTTGTGGATATATCAGTGAGTGCAATTATATATGACATGCATGGAAGACAACTAGTAGTTAGATTTATGTAATGAGTGCCTGTAGGAGACGACATAAATAGTAGGACTAGGGTTAACTAGCAGCTACATGTCTCAAAAACTAAAGGGAGAACATAGATGAAAGCTACAGAATATGTATCATTTGTACTCGAGATTACCTAGATGGCGCACAAAAGTATTAAAGAACAACATAGGTAATACTAGAAGTGGTATAATACTATAATCACCTACCCGTGGGATAGCACTGGCTGATGGATGATAACTATGGAACAGCGTTACCTAAAGAACACGTACGTTAGCTGAACTATGGAACAACGTTAACTCCTGAACAAGACCCGTAAGAGATCAGCATGAATATATAGTGAAATGTGATAATCTATTTTCCATGCTTAGATGAATAACAAAGCCCTAAATGTTGCACACAAGTAAGATGAGGGTACAACCTACCTGGCTGCCATCCATAGGAGTGAGCATTATGTGCTGACTTGTCGATGGCCCAGCAGTTGTTGTGGCTGTCCATGTTGAGCACGCACATTTGATGCAGGGAACTGTTGAGTGGGGACTATAGCTCCCTTCTGGTGTATGCTTCCCTTGTTGGAGTAACTGCGGTGAGTCGGCAGACGGTGTGGCTGAAGATGCAGATAACACATAATGTTAAGAACGACACATCCCTTTGATCTGAAGAAATACACTAAGAGATCAACAGCAAGGTACGAGAGTAGTCACATGTCTGTTGACTGAGACTAAATTGGGGTCACACGATTTTATTTTATTTTCGTACTGTCTGATCTACGCCAGTGGCTTGGTGGTCGTCTTGTGCCTCCAGGCTGACAGTTTTAGTAATCTTCCCCGAAGAGCCAGCGACCAACGACAGAGCAGCTTGCCTCCGCCGTCCGTGGCCCCGGCCAAAAGCCCGCTCCCCGCCCCACTGTAGTGCCGTGGTTGCGCCACCCCCGGGCCAATCCACAAAGACTCCACGTCATCCAGATCTGGCAACGGCAGTACCTTGAACCCACGCAACTCTAAAATAGCCATCTAAGCGCTGCTTCCGCGGCGAACTTGCGGCCCCTCAACCTTACGTTAGACACCAGCCAACCGGCAGCCTAGGAGCTCCGACGCCTCGAGGGGTGCTGCTTCCCATTGGGAATCGATTGGCCCAGAATAAAAATTCAGACAACTGACACATAAATAAAGTGATTTGAGCTGAGGGTGCGACCTATCCGGTGGCATGGTGAAGTAGGCAGGTCCAGCTGTCAAGTCGGTGAGGCCGGCGCGGTTGCAGTGGCCATCGGCGGCAGGGAAACAACAATGTTGCGACGGTCGACGGCTACGGGGAAGCAGCGCCGGGACTCTATACGGATCCGGAGTTGGAGCCGCTCTGGCGCCGTGAACAACGGCGGGGGTGAATAGGCTCCGGTACGGTTCACGCGGCCGTCGTCGAGGCAGCTCCAGCAACACGGAGTAAGAGGCACACGGCCCAGTGGAAGACGACAAATGGACAACGTCTCCGTCATTAGGGAGGAGGGCTGCTGTGAAATTGGTGCGGTGGGGGCGCCATGGAGGAAGGGCTGAGGTTTCACGGCTCGGGAGAAGGGAGCTTTTGGGGAGAAGATGATTTGGCGCCCATGAGGTATGAATGGGGGGGGGGGGAATTGGGAGGGGAGTAGAACCATGTACTTATTTGTCTGAAATGTGAGGGGGAGTTACAGTTCTACCCCTGCCTTTAGGCTTTCGGCTTGGGTCTGTGTACTAAGGGTCGGGGATAGTAGAGTAACATTGCTTCTCCCCAAATAGTGTGTGGGAGCGATTTTGGGCGAGGAGGGCGTGTTTTGAAATATAGTGGGCGCGAGCGATTTCGGGCGAGGAGAGCGTGTTTTGAAATAGTGGGCGCGAGCTATTTCGGGCGAGGAGAGCGTGTTTTGCTGACCATGGTTTATAAATTATTCGGCACATGTCATTTTGGCCGAGGAGAAGGCGCGCTTGGACGAAGTTATGAACCTTCCCTCGATGCACAACGGGCCAATTAATCCGTCTCCCACATAGGACGGAAATTTCGCGTCTCCCATTTATTTGCTCGGGTAAATTCCACCGAGCAGAGGATGTTTAACGGTTCGTTCAAAATTTGGGAGAACGAGCATCCACATCTACCTTAACAAGTCGATTCGAATCAAATTTAGAAATATTAGCTTGCCACTTCTTTTTTAGATGGAGAGATGATGCTCGGGAGTAATGTGTTTTTACATGCTCGTTGCTAGCGATTTACTATATGACAAATACTTGACCCACTCAAAAACGGGAATCAAACCCAAAATGAAATATCTGGATTCAATGAAATAGCTCATTCACCAGGTCAAAATAGTGAACTAAATCCAAAATTGAACACCTCAATCGAATAGCATGTTGTACAGTATTATAGTACTCCATGAACATGTTGAAAGTCAAATTAATGAACTTGTTTGATATACGCATATATCCGTTCGTGTGTGGATTCCAGACAACATGTTCTCCAATTTGAATATTTGAATGCAGGTTTATATCGAAACATGGTTTATATCAGTCTTTGATGCATAAAACACGACCTCCCCCTCTCCCGGACTCCTTCTCTCTCTCTCTCTCTCTC
>LR738711.1:368776824-368825077 GCA_902687465.1 Secale cereale
CTTCAATTATGTCAAACGCATCCAACACACGAACCTTGTTGGTCCTCTCTCTTTCTCTCCATATCTCTCTCTCTTTGTGTGTGTGCGTGGGGGGGGGGATCTTTCTAGTTCGCATGCATATATACTCCATCTATAGGTCTCTCTCACACACTATGTATGATTCTCTAATCCAAGCTAGATATCTTGGGTGCACTCATCGTACACACACAAATTCCTTGGCTCGTTGCCTGTAACTCTCTCACGCACCACTCTGTCGTCTCGGAGCTCTTCCCCCTCTCTCTCAAACTCTCCATCTACCTGGGTCACACATACACATACATATCTCACTCGCACTCGATAGGCCCATCTAAAACTCTATCTCTCTCTCTCACGTTCTCTCTCCATCTCACACGCACACACACACACACACACAATCTCATGCCTAGCTAGCCAACTATGATGGTCTCTCACTCAATTGTAGGCACACGCAGTCCCCCCCTATATGTATATGACTAGCTACTCTTAGTCTCCATCACGAACATGTGCATGGTCTATCTCCATTTCTCTTGGGGCATCTTTCTATCGCGCACGCACCTCCCTCGATCTCCCACCCATATAGTCCCCTCACGATCTCGAGGGGGTCTCTCTATTATAAACACACCCTCTCGCCCTCCCCATGCGTCCATGTTCTCCATGTGTCACTCTCGACCTTTGTACCTTGTTGGCCAGACCTCTATTGGACATGTGCTATAGGGGTGTCTCTCTCCATTGCAAACAATCACACACTAGCTATCTTCGTGTATCTCCTCGCCTCGCTTTTCTATCTCGGAGATGCATGCGTGATATGTTCGCCTAAGAAACGAAAAAACACACACTCTCTTTCTAATTTATCATTTGTTGTCACTTTATCTTTCACACACATACTCTTTTTGCACACTTACTCATTCTCCTTCACACGTACTTGATCCCTCTCGACTTAGGCACTCTCCTCGGTCCCTAGCATATTGATTTATTGAAAAGTCAAACATCACAAATTTTGACCACGTACGTGGAGAAAAATAGTTACATCTGGAATGGCAAACATATACGATTATATTCACCATGATATGTAGTTTCGTATGATGTATTTTTGGTATTGAAGATATAAATAACATTTGTGTAAACCTGATCAAAGTTTCCAAAGTTTGACTTCTAAAAAAATTACATGCACTGCATTATCGAGCAGATGGAATATCTCTTTCCCCTCTCAGCTATCTAACGCACCACTCAGCCTTATCGGGGCTCCTCAATCTCTCTCAAACTTTATATCTCACTGGTTCACACATACACATGTCTCGCTCGCTCTATACATATAGACCCATCCAACACTCTCCGCCCTTGTTGTCTCCCTATGTTACACGCACCCCCCTAATAAGTACCATAATCCCTCGCTCCATCATAGGCGCAAGCACTCTCCCCCTAAGTATGATTATCTCTCACTAGCCATCAAGAACACGTGTGTTGTCTCCTTCCATCCATACGTCTATCTCGATATCTCTCGGGGTATCTTCTATCGCACACACACCTTGTCACTCGATCTCCCACCCATGTAGTCCCATCACGATCTCCAGGGGATCTCTCTATGTCAAACATACACTCTCTCCTCCCCATGTCTGTATTTTCTCCGTATGTCTGTCTCGACCTCTCTCCCTTGTTTGTCAGACCCCTCTTGGCCACGTGCTAGGGGTCTTGCTCTCTCGGTTGAAAACAACCACACACTATCTCCTCACCTTGCTTCCATTGTCAAAGATGCATGTATGATATGTTTGCACAAGACACACACGTTTTTTCTCGACTTTTATCGAGTGTTGTCCATGTCTCTTTCACACATGCACACACACACTTTTCTCACTCACTCTTTCTATTTCACTATCTCTCTCTCTCTCTCTAGTTAGGGACTCTCTCACGTCCATAAGTATATGGATGTTTTGAAATGTCAAACCTCAGAACATTTTGACCAGGTATATGTGGTGGAAAAACATTTACATCTGGAAAGATCATTAGATTCATCACAACATGTACTTACTTCATACTATCATTTATCTTTGGTATTGTAGATATAAACAATTTCTTTACAAATTTGGTCAAAGTTTCAAAAGTTTGACTTTTAAAAAATGTTGGAACTACATTATCGAACGGAGGTAGTAGCTCTTTCTATCTCTCTCTGCTATCTCTCACGGGCTCCCCTCTCACACGAACACTCTATACCGACGGATTATACGCTCAATGTGTCAGCGTATAGCTTCGTATATTGTTTAGTTGACCGGTCAACCAGTCGACATGCTGCCTTGTTAGCTCGTGTTCTGTATCTTCGTGTGCTGGCCCATGTGGAAGTGGGTGAAAATAAGTAAACTAGAGGCCCATCTGACACGCGGTGAAGTAAGCAAAGTTGAAACCACTCGGGGTAGCAGCCCGCACGCTAGTAAATTGATGGGGCATTGAGGACTGAGGCAATAAAAAAACACTTGTTTGGGAGAGTGAGAGGCTGGTGTAGTTGGTTTGATTGATTTTTTTTATACATGTGGGTCTGCGTGCACAGCGGTGCCAACTCTCTCACATCGCGAGAGCGGTGCCAAAATCTTTTGATTTGACATCGATGCGTATTATGTGGCATACTTTTGCGAAATATGGCATCGGCCACATAGTGGAAGGCAACAAATGCCCAAGCTCTTCATGTACTCCTAGGTAAATGAGAGGAAAGAGAAAAAGAGAGAGAGAGAGAGAGAGAGAGAGAGAGAGTGAAAAAATATCACTAGCCAGCCAACCCTATCGTAAGAGCAAATGATATTGGTACCTCTTGATGACACGGCAATCTTATACATCCAGCTGCTCTAATATGTTCTCTTCTTTTGTAGATAAAAAAGACCCGAAAGTGAAAAATGTGCTGCACTATAACAATCTCATCGAATGCCTCGATCTACATCTTACATAAATTGATTTGATCGACTATCGAGGCAGCACATCTGAGATTAAATTGGCCAGGTTCTTTGTTCTGTAGGCAAGTGTGTTCAAGGTAATGAGGTTTCGCGTTCTCTGGCGCAACAATGAATGGTGTGCTGATCACCACAAGCGTCTAAGCCTAAATGACAAAGTCTACGCAGAAGCTGAATTTGTTTATGAAACATCAAGTGGCCAGAGACTCAAAACTTATTTTCCCATTAGTGACTTGTCAGGGCGGTGGATTTTTGTTTGTACGATAATGCTGCATCCACCTAAAGTAACGAAAGTTCTTACGTAAAATTCCTAGTAATTCCCTCTTTGTAGATGCAACATTACTCCTAACATTTGTAATATCAGTTTGAAACTTGTAATATTGCCGTGTCCTATTCCTGCATTTTCAAAATCATGCGAATCAAACAGTTCCTGAGTTGGTGATGATGTTGTGCCTGCCATCTTTCACCAGTAGCCGTCGGATCTAGATCTGATGCATACAAACCAAACTTCTCTAGTTTTGCAAAAAGATGCCCGCACTTGTTCCCTATTTACAAACAACTCCTTGTCTCTCACAATCAGCCTTATCTCCCCCACCATATCTAGAAGGCCATGGAAAAATCTGGCGCGATGGATGCTGCCGGCGTAGTCCACCCCCCAATCTTGGTGTTCCGTGCAATGCATGGGCCTCTACGCACAGGAAATTATGTCGAACACGGCTAGTTGTAAGCAGGCTAGGACTACAGCCATGATGATACTGACTGCATACGGTGAGGCTGACAATGGTATGCCTTACACGTCGCTTATACTCAGGTGTCATCTCCGGCGTACGGTCTTGTCACTTCACTGTGAGGAGCAACACGTAATAATTTGACCAACGGGCAGTACAGTGCTACTACATTGGTAGTACTACTACTAGTACTAGCACCACCGTTTGGATTTAGTAGTACTACCACGTCCATCTGGTTTTAGTATTTGACTAGCAATATCTAGTAATGCATGTCACAAAAAATGTACTACTCCCTCTGTAAATAAATAAATACATGGTGTATTGTTTTATTCCTATCGGCGATATAACTTAATGTCTTTTTGCAACTTAATAGGATTACATGCAATTAACTAACCACTGCATGTGATGTTTGGTAGTCTCAAGTCATTGAAAGCATGCACGGGCACGGAGGGGACGCAGCTTCATTGACTTACTGCACCTGGCTTTGGGTGTATGACACATGGGCCCAAAGGGTGGGTGGCCAACCTGTAATACAGCCAAAGGCAAGTGCAGTAGAGGGGCGAGGAGTAGATGGCCAAAACGCACGTGAATTCAACGCAGTCTGCACTTCTCATATAAAGGCTCCCGCCAGTCCAATCTACGAAATCGTACGCACCTATGCACCCAAGGGCAAGACTGATCATTCCAATCGCAAGATCAGTTGACTAGAAGCTAGACCCATGGAGGCGATGAGCGCGAGCATCAGCCGGCTGTGCCAGATGGTCCACGACGTCGGCCAGCGGCCCGGCACCGAGGAACGTCTCTAGGTACTGCTTGAGGCCACCAGGGCGAGGGGCCGCTTGGACGACAACTTCATCTCCTTGTTCGACGAGGTTCTCGTCGGCTTCCTCGACAAGTTCACCGTCGTCAAGAAGCTCACGGACGACCTTGACGTATGCCTCCAGCCCGCGCGCCCAGGCTCTGCGATGCCGGCCACCCTTAACGTCCTCTATGGTGACAACCTCTTCGATGCGCTGGTGGCCCTCCGACTGCCCGCCGTCGCGCCGGAGAATGTCCACCTCGAGGTCGCGCTCGCCGCGCAGCGCCTGGCGCAGCAAGACACCATCGACATAATCACCCACATATACGCGCAAGTCATCCACAAGGACTACTACATGAAAGAGGAGGACGATAGGATGCAGGCCTTCATGGACCACAGGGCAACCTTGGACGACATTGTTCAGAAGCACGTTGAGCTTGCCGCCAACACCGCTGCTCCCCACCATACTCCCATCGCTGGCCTAGCCATCCCTCTACTCACCCACACCTGTTGTTATTCTCCAGCGACGGTAGACGAACCAGTAAACCCTCGTATAGTCGTACTCCCCTCTGTGTGAGAAACAACTTCCGAGTCTTCCCTGCCTCCGTGTCGTTCCCTTCCTAGGCCTCGCCGTCGTCCACCGCCCTGGTGCTCTTGGCATGGCCTAGTCAACGTGGTCAACGACCGACATGCATTTGAACTGGACTGTACGTGGAGAGGCTGACAACTGGGTCCACGGCCGCATGCAAGGAAGTGCCTCCTTATTACGCGCAAAATAATGATTCCTCCACCTGACATCTGGGACCCACCGAAAGGGCCTCCGTATTTTGCGAAAAAACGTTACGGCCTCTGACAGCTCGGACCCACCAGCTATATCTTCGCATGCAAGGAAGTGCCTCCTTATTACGCACAAAAAATGAATACTCCCCCTGGTTGCAGGGACCCAGTATAGTGGCAGGCTGACTTGTGGGCCTACTAAGTTGATGGGGATGGAGGGCTTTGTCAACTTAGTCAACATGCACGATTTTAGCTCCAGTGACTGTAAGATGTCCATCCAATGGCCGTAGTGCTTCTTCAACCTCTGGTCTTCTTGCTCCAGCCGCCCAAACCAGCTAGCAAACCAGCGCCGGTCGTGCCTCATGCTCCTGCCACTCGTGGCCGGCAGTGCTGCCGCAGAGGCCTCACCACCCCCTCCTACTCCAACCGCTGGGCAGGCCATCCCTCCAGTCACCCACACCCCCTATTATTCTGCGGCGATCACAACCTCACACCGCAGCCGAACAAGTGAACCCTCGTACTCCTCTCCGCGCGGGCTTCCACTGCTGCGTCTTCCTCGGCTCTGCGTCGTCCCCTTCTTAGGCCTCCCCGTCGTCCACCGCCCTGGTGCTCTTGACGCGTCTTGGTCGACGTGGTCAAGTAAAGGCTTTGCATCGGACGTGGACTGCACGTGGAGAGGCTGACAGTTGGGTCCATGGCCGCAGCAAGGAAGTGCCTCCTTATTACGCGCAAAATAAATATTCCTCCACCTGACATCGGGGACCCACTGGATGGGCCACCATATTTCACGAAAAAAAGTTCCCCCTGACTGCTGGGAACCACCAGCTACATCTTCGCACGCAAGGAAGTGCCTGACAGTCGGGACCCAACTGGTCGAAGCGTACATAGCATTGTCATTCTGGTCGCGAATGTGTACGTACCTACTGGTCAATGTAGATGCGCGCACGTGTCGTAGTAGAGGCGCGGACATAGCATGTACACGTACGTACAGCGACCAGGGTGCAAGAAAGTAAATACGGCCACGTACGTACATACGGGTGGGGTCTCGAACGCCTACTCGTGCGTACATACGGCCAGGGCTCGTGTACATGGCTGGGTCGGAACGGAGAAACAACGTCGTCATCATGTTCATGGGGAGCCAACCGGCTGGGTCGGAACGGAATGCGTCGTCGTGTTCATCGGGAGGACTTGGACGGAACAGTCGATGGAAAGGAGGCCTGGCATACCGCAGAACGGAGGAAACGACCTTGTGTTCGACCGGCCACGTTCGAAACGGGATCCTATTCATCGGGAGGGGTGTGGCGTACCGCAAAGCGGAGGAAACGGACCTCCTACGGTCGAAACGGGGGTCCTGTTGATCAGCAGGGGTGTGGCATACCGCAAAACGGGACTCCACGAGATACTGTTCATCTCTACCATCGACCCGCTCCAGCCTACATGTGCTACTGTTCAACCACCGTCGACCTCCTCCTGCCTCCACCTGCGACTATTAAGCCTCCACCGCGCACTACTCCATCGGCTACTGTTCAACCAGCCCTCTACACGGGCTCCTATTCAACCACCCCTCCACAGGTCCTGTTCATCAGGAGGGGTGTGGCATACCGCAAAACGGGACTCCACGAGATACTGTTCATCTCGACCATGGACGCGCTCCAGCCTCCATGGGCTACTATTCATCCACCGTCGACCTCCTCCTGCCTCCACCTGCGACTGTTAAGCCTCCACCGCGCACTACTCCATCGGCTACTATTCAACTAGCCATCTCCACGGGCTCCTATTCAACCACCCCTCCACGGGCTACTTTTCATCCAGCCCTCCACCGTATACTATTCATCCAGCCCTCCACGGGGTGGTCCTGTTCATCCAGCCCTCCACGGGGTCCTATTCATGCAGCCCCAACTGGCTCGATCGATCGGGGTCTTGTTCATCCAGAGGCAACACCACGGGGTCCTGTTCAGCTACCCCCACCGGGAACTGTTCATCCAAACCCCCCAACAACGCTCACTGTTCATGCAGAGGCAGCATCGTTCGGCTACAGTTAGAAGCGGTAGCGAAGGAATACCTCGATCGGGTTCAGTTAACAGCCATCGATCGATCGCTCGGGTTCAGTAACGCGTAGCCTACAGTGCAATCGCTGGGGTTCAGTTAGAGCCCAATGCCTCGCTCGGGTTCAATTAGAGACCAACGCCTCGCACCCACGTGTGTGCGTGTACGAGAGAAACGCACATCGCTCGGCCCCGACCACCCACCGTAACCGGGAACACCCCGATATTTTCCTCGCCCTCGCTTCTACCATGGTTTTTTCCGTCATGGACGGCCCAAATAATGTCATGGAGCTACGTCTCCGGCCCGCCCAGGATGAAAAGCCCAATTTCTGTCATGATTTTTTGTCATAGAAGTAGGACCCCACCACATCTATAATGATACGGGGTTTTCTCATAGTTATCGTCATAGAAGTGTCATAAGTATGACAGAAAAAAGTTTCGTTCAACCCAAAATGTCACGGATGTGTTTTTTTGTAGAGCTTGTCCCATTTCCTTCCTGTTCATCAAGCTAGGCCGTGAGATCATCGATTAGGGAGGCAGTGGAAGTTGAGTTCTTTGCATGCACCCCAGAGTTCTTATCTAATAGGGGTCTGCGGAGCCCTGAATCCGACATTTGGCGTGCCAGGTAGCGGTGCGTCGGAGTCTCCCTTCTTCCGGTCGATTCGCCATCGTTTCGCTGCTCTCATGGCTGACGCTCGTAGAGTTCATGCTGAGCGCCGGGATGTCCTCACTGCCCGCGTCGCCCAGACGGCGCCTCCAACCGACGGCATTCCCCACCGTTCCCCATCACCGGCGGCAAGAGCCGCCACTAGCCCCGTGGCCCACGAGGAGCAAGATTCGTCGTTGCCGCCTTACGTGCGACGTGACGGTCGCACCGCCACCCCGTCACTGAATCCCGCGGCTGCTTCATCCTCACATGCCCATCGCGGGCTGACGAATTCGCGGGCCCCGCTGCTCATGGCACGTGCGCTCATGCGCTACCGCCTACCGATGATCTCTACGAGGATTGGTTGGACTGCATCGCCGAACTCGTGACCGCCCAGGGAGAAGTTCCAGCTTCGTCCCGCTCGCTGCCTCCCCAACCGCCTGAAGCAGGCAACCTGGCCCATGGCGCACCTCCTCCTCCTCCTCTCCAGCGTGAAATCGTCCCCGAGCCAAGGCGCGAGGCTCCCCCGCACGACCCGCCCCGTAGGGGGCCCGCGTGCGATGAAGAAAGCTGACAGGTGGTGCAGCGGCCCCAAGGCGAGGCACGTGCTCTCCCAGCACCGCCCCATCAAGGCCGCGTGCCACCCCTTAAGGCGGCACGCGAGCACCCGGGCCAGGCTCCAAATCCATCGCGGGCACCCGTGAGCGCGGCGGGCTGTCGATCGTTCACCCCGGAGCTGCATCGCCTCGTTTGGCCCGGCAAGTTCAAGCCGGATCTGCCTCCAGGCTATGATGGAGCGCCTAACCCAATAGAGTTCCTGCAGCTCTACGAGCTGAGCATCGAGGCGGCCAGCGGCAATGAGAAGGTTATGGCTAATTGGTTTCCCATGGCACTCAAGGATGGCTCGCATTCGTGGCTCTTGAACCTCCCAATAGGGTCGATCTCCTCCAGGGATGAGCTGCGCGAATGTTTCATCTCCTACTTCCAAGGAATTCGCGACATCGCCCCTGCCGTAGGGGACCTGCATCGTATCATGCAGCAGCCGAGGGAGACCCTACGCAAATACATCTAGCATTTCACCAACGTTTGCCTCAAGATTCCCAAGGTGTCAGACGAAGCAATCATCTCAGCAGTCACTGATGTTGTCCGAGATGTCAGGATGAAGGAAGAGCTCGCTATCCATGAGGACCTGTGCTCGGCTCTGGAGATGTTAAACATGGCAACCAAGTGCGTAAGGGCAGAAGAGGGTAGCCTCTCACTCGTCGAGCTCCCAGAGGATGATCCAGAAGACAAGAAGGCCAAGACCAAGGATGTGAAGCACAAGGGACCAGCGGTGCTAACGGTAGAGCCTGAGATGAAGCGTGGTTGCGACCACCACGAGTCCTCCAAGGGCATCCGCCCATTCTATGTATTCCACAACGTGCACAGCCACAACACCAATGACTGCCAGGAGCTCAGGGCCATCCCTGACGGGCTCCTGGGTCATGGACCCCAGCGTGGCGACCGAGGCTATGGCCGTGGAGGTGGCCGAGGTGGAGGACGTTGGGAGAACCGTGACCCCCGCCAGGTCTGGCGCGGTCAGCCTTGTGAGGACCTGGCAGGGCCAGCCTCGCGAGGGCTCCTGGAGGGATCAGCCTCACGAGGATCACCCACATGGCAGCGCTGGCCTTCCTCCGCTATCGCCACCACAAAGAAGAAGAAGCAGTTGCTCAGCCTTGGCCCTCAGGAGGACGGGGTGCCCGATGGTCGTGTCTAAAGACAGACGCCCACGGATGGGTCGCCTTCTCCGCTTGCATAGTAAGGCGTGCCCGGCACCTCTCTCAGGCTGGGCTCAGGGGCTCTCCTCTAGAGGGCCTCTGACCTGGCCAACATTACGAGAGAGTCACTCAGGCACCATGTGAAGGCATGCTTCAGCGCGCGCTTCTACAAGAAGACCTCAGGGCACGAGGCGCCAGACGCTCAGGAGTTCATCACCAAGGCGGTCAAGGACCATCAAGAGGCGAGGGCCATACGAGGTGAGCATCAACACGCACCACCAAGCGCCGATCCCTCTACTAACGAGGGCAGGGGGCTACGCGTCTGCCTGAACATCCCAGGGTTCAATAGAGCCACATATCAGGAGCTATACTGGCTGTCCCACGTGGGCCGTTGCGAGGGCCCCACTCAGAGCTACGTTTGCATGCCATTTGGCCTGCTGAACAGCGCTGCCTCGCACCAGTGCCACATGAGGGGCATCTTGGCGGCGCACGAGGCCATGAACTAGGCGATCCTATCGGAGGCAGTGTTGGATCCTCACGAGCCCCCGGCCTCTAGAGCCTCACGAGGTCCAAGGCCAGGGCGACTCATGAGGAGCGACTTCTACATCACGCGTCCTCTGCTACCCTAACACTTCTTCAGAAATGGTGCCAGTGACACTTTTTCGTTTGTCCAATTGGGGGCGCCCCTCAAGCTGCATTATCCCCAAGCCGTGTGGATCTGTCCCTATGGCATGTATCGTTTGTGCATCTAGTAGAACTTGCCTTACCCTCTCCGTTAGTCGCTTTATGATTATCACATGTTTTTTCGTTGCTTCGTCGCCATGAACATCATGCACCCTCGCAAACCCGCCCTCGACCGCCTCATGATTAAGGACTGGCACGGTGCCTGTGCTCGGGTCCGTCCCTGCAGCGTCGCTACATCCAAGTGGCTAAGCTCTAACTCATGGGCCAGGTCCCATACATGTCACCTCCCACAGTTCTTGGTGCCTTTTTCTCGCATGAGCTAATCGGGAGCGGATGAGTTAGGCCGCACGACCCGGTGCCTCGCCGCCGTGGGAGCCGCACGCCGGTTGAATTTCTTCAGGACCTTTGCATGAGAAGACTGGTGACAGCGCCTATGCTCGGGTCCGTCCCTGAAGCATCGACAAACCCAACTGCTGAGCTTTGTCGGGCGGGCCGGTCCCAGTCACGTCACCTCCTGGGGTCATTGGTGTTTGGCCTTCTCATGCGATATTCTCAAGAGATTCACTCGGTGCAGGTTGCCTAACCATCTCGCAGGTGCACCACAACCGCTCCGAACCAAATTCAGGCGCAACCCACCTTGAGATAGGGCCTCGTGAGTCCCGCATTGGCTCACGAGTGCCCATACACACCTCCTCTAGTCCTGCTGTGCAAGCCACGTGTTAGGATGGGGATGCACATGCCCCGAAGCCTCCCCTTAGTGGGGGCTCCCACCCACGCACCAGTGGAAGCCCCATGCTCCGCGCTGGCGGACGACACTATCGAGGACCGGCTACGCCCATGCAAGAGCAGAAGCACCATGCTCCGCGCTGGTGAATAAAAATAGTGGGTGGCTCAACGGCCGCAACAACCTTAGGAGAGCCACCAGGCTCGTTACTCAGCCTCACCGCGCTGCTTTCCCTTGGGATGGTAGTGTGAGGGGGCTGGGCATAGGGGCTACGCTACGGTCACCCCTGGAGTACGCCACATCGCCACGTCCCTCAGACCTGGTCTTTGCGCGCCCCTCCTGAGTGAGAGCCCGACGAGGAAAGGTATGGAGGTTTGTTCATACATCAAGGGGGACCCCTGGGCGCCGCGACCCAGGGGCCTAACTAGCTACGTAGCCCCTCAACCCTTGGTCTCGTCCTGGTGATCCAGACGTCTCAACGGTGGCTGAGGTATACGCGGGGCCGGGCCCTGCCGACGCAAAATCCAACACCAGCGTCTCCTTCCTGAGGGTTGTTCGTAAGTCAAGGGGGTCCCATGGGCATCGCGACCCAGGGGCCTAACTGGTCACATAGCCTCTCACCCCTTGGTCTCATCCTAGTGATTCGGACGCCCCAACGATGGCTGAGGTATGTGCGGCGCTGGGCCTTGCCGCCGTAGAACACTAAATAAAATATAAATGAAATCACGAGATTCTAGCAAGTTATTACAAAGCATAAGTTTTCACGCCTCCACGAGGAACGATAAATGTTGCAGGGGTAAAATAGGAAGATGCAGCGTCCCCGCCCCCCTCTTTAGCCTTGGACGCCACCATCGCCTACCTGGGGTGGCTCGTCATTGACGATGCCGCCACCGTCTCCACCATGGGCTCCTGATGACGCAGCTGCGGGGTCAACGCAGAGGAACTACCACAGCAGGGCCTCCACCTGCTTCCTCACACCCTCGGCGGCAGCACCTTGGAGCTCAAGGGCCACGGGCTCAAGCAGGGCGCCAAAATCAAAGTTGGGGTCCCAAAGGTGAAGGTGGTTGTAGAAGCGCATCGCGGCCGAGGTGAAAAGCGTGTGATGTTCCGCCTCCACCAGGGGGCCCAATCCAACGACGATGCCCTCGAGCGCCATGGCAAGCTTGTGGACTCTTCCGGCGGGACCCTCCTTCGGTGTTGCCCGCAGTTCCTCGTACCTTGCCCCGTAAAGGGACTGCGGGGAGGTGCGGGACCTCTGCTCAAGGGAGACGATGGTGTCGCACCCCACGGTGGCCGCCTTCTCAGCCTCGGGGAGGAGTTTCTTCCTGGCCCCCATCCGAGTTTCCTCCTTGGAGACAAGCTTGGCGTGGGACGCTTGGGCCGCCTCCACCTCCTTCTTGAGCTTCTCCAGGTGGCTGCACTCCATGGCCTGTTCCTGAGCTACTTGATCCAGCTCGGCGTCACGGTTGGTGAGTGAGGTCTGCTGGGCCTTCAGCTATTCATCTTGCTTCTCAAGACGGCGGATGTGGCTGGCATTCTCGTCGCGTAGGGCCTTCAGCTCGTCCTCCGCCGTGCGGCAACGTTTCTCGGCGAACGCTGCGTCGGCCAACGCGGTGTCGCGAGAAGCTCCGGCCATGCCAGCCACCTTCCTGCCCTCCTCAGCGGTGGCCTCGGCCTGGCCCTAGGCTGTCCTGACAGATGGGTTGGCCTGAAGCCACCCGGAGACCAGCCCAGACGCCCCGCCGACATCCGGTGGTCAGGGTCATGAAGATCAGCCTGGAGCTGGTTCAGCGCGGCGAAAGCATCCTCCAGAGAGCCGGGCACGGCGGACGAACCATGGTCCACCAGCGTGATGGCTTGGGGAGGAGATGGCACCGGCACTTGGGCCGGCAAAGCAACAGCTGCCAGGACGGCAGGGGGCTCCGGAGCCCTTGGGCCTCCGACGGAAGCACTGAGGATGGGCGCCTCCGAATCCAGCCTAGCCACGGGTGCGGCCTTCTCTTGAGGGTGGGCAGTTAGTCCTCGGGAGGCGTTCCTGGACGTGGGCAGTCGCGAGGTGACTTCTTCCTTTCGCGTCGTGGTCGATGCAGCCACAGCAAGAGGCACGGCTTCGAAGGTCCAGCAGGGGGCATCTTAAGCACGACACCCATGTCGAAAGCACAAACAAGGTAAAATACTTACTCGTCAACAGCAATGCAGGCCCTCTTCTTGTACAGGAGTGCGGCAACCCATAGTTTCTCCGACACGGGCTTCGCCGCACCCTCGGGAATGGAAGAGCGCGGCGGCGGGCTCTGTAGTGGCAACAATCAGCGACGAGGCGGGAGCACCGCCTCAGAGAGGTGTATCCGGTCCGCTCTTGTTCGGGGTCCCATGTCTCAGCCTCTTTAAGGGGTGCCCCCGGACCTGGTGGTCATCTAGGTGGAGCGCGACGCTCCCTCGGCCAGGTACTCACCGGCATCGTCATCATCGGAGAAGCAGCAGAGTAGCTCGTTCTGCCGTGGAGGTCACTTCCAAGTCCTGCCTCCCCTCCTCCCCGGAGCTCTTGCCGGAGGACACTGAGACCGAGAAGTGCGGGGGTTGAGGAAGCATCAGTGGCACGAGCCCCGCTCGTTGAAGACTGGTATGGCGGCGAACACATCCATCCATCGTCACGGCTGTACAGCGGAAGGTAGGCATCTCGAAGGCCGCACAGGTCCTTCTCGAGTAGGACACGCAAGGCCTTTCTCAACTCCTCATCGGTCAAGTCCTCCGGGCGCAGCAGGAGGTTGTCACCCGCGCCGTTGAGGCTCCACAAGGGGCACGAACGCGCCTGGAGTGGGTCTAGTTACCGCGTCATGAACTCATTGACAAGCACGGCCCTTGTTAGCTTCCCCTTCACCAGGTCATCCATCATCTTCTCCAACAACTCCTCCGCCCGAGGGTCGGTGGGCTTCTCGTGACCCCACTGGACCAGCTTCGTCGGTGACGCAATCGGCTCCTCCAACCAAGCATGAGAGCCCTTCGCGTCCACGAAGATCCACTTGCACCTGAAGTCGTCCACCTTCTTCTTGGCCTTCGAGATCACGTTACGGCTGTGGGTCACGACAAAATAGACGCATCTAGAGCACAGGTCAGTGCTGCACATCCGGAGATAGAAGCAGTGACGGAACAATGCTACAGTGGTCGTCAGCCCCACAAACGCCTCGTAGTAGAAGGCGAAGATCGTTAGAAGGAGGATGGAGTTGGGATGGAGATGAAGGGCCCGGATCTGGTAGTGGTGAAGGATGGCAAAGAAGAAATTGGAGAAAGGGCGGATGAGCCCGGCGGAGACGCTGTGCAGGAAGAAGGGGTAGAAGGTCTCCCCCAAGGACTCTGGCTTGGCAGAACCAACCCAGAGCGCCGTCTTCCCCCCTTCATTGTTGTCGCTCGGGTCACCGGGAGCACGGAGGTGAGATGCCTCTCCTCGGTGATGGTGGAAGCACTGAGGACTGGCTCGAGCGCGGGGGCTGGACGCGTGGAAGAAGCGGTAGGCTTTGCCTTCTCGGTGGCCATTAGTGCCTAGCTCGAGGGAAAGTTCGGCAAATCTAGAGGCGCTCGCGGCGAGAAGGAAAAGGGGATCTGGGGCAAGACGAAGGGAAGGCAATGAAGGCTTGGAGATAGGCGCCAACCTTTTTTGTCAGCCCGGCATGGTTGCCAAGGCAGTGTGAGGAAGCGGAAGCGCCCACGTCCCATCAAGCGCTATACGTGAACTAGGTCCGCAGGCGGTTGGGGCCCGCAGCGCTTCGCCCGACCCCTTTTGCTTCGCCTCAAAGCCAAGTCGGAGCGCCCCTTGGGCCCGGTGGCTACTGTCGTTGTTCTGGGAATCAGGGTACCCAGACTTGCCTTCCAGCGACCCACGGCATGGCTCCATCACCAGCCTGGTATGGCCCATCTTCAGCATTAACACACAAGACCCTCGCAGGGGGCCAAGCCTCGCGAGGCGGACGACGCCAAGGCCTCCGGCGGGAGCAGCCTCTCTATCCTGGCTCCTGAGGAGCGGAGATTTCTATGCAAGCCCCCACCTCGTGAGGTTCAGATGACACAACCATTATGACCAAGGCTAGGCGGGCGCCAGCGGGCGCAGTGCAGCAGGTTTCCTCTTTGGTGCCAAAGAGGCAAGTGCAGACGAGGAGTCTCGAGCAATCAGCCAAAGGTTTCCGTTTCCATGCAACAAGACCAAGATCACCAGGATGACAGGACGAAGATCATGACCGAGCTCACCATGGCGTCACGGCTAGAAGCTGTGCAGGCGAAGACAACCTTTCGTCAGGATAAGATGTACTAGTTTTCTCCCTACGAAATTGGCGGTTGGGGGATCCGTTCCCGCCTTCATTTTTGGGGAAGAGGACCAAGGCCACTATGATTATAGCCTAGCCACCACCATAGAGGGGAATGGATCATTGAGACTACCCTCACCACCACACAAGAGAGAACACACCTTCGGCGGTTGCTCCACCACTGTACTAGTTCATCCTCAGCCCTCCTTGAGGCTAATCCACCACAAAGCAGGAGTAGGGTATTACACCGCAAGGTAGACCGAACCTGGGTAAACTACCTTATCCCATTTCCTTCCTGTTCGTCAAGCTAGGATGTGAGATCGTCCTGTAGGCAGGCAGGGGAAGTTGAGTTCTTCGCACGCACCCCAAAGTTCAAATCTATCAAGGGTGTGTGGAGCCCTGAATCAGACAAGGTGCCCCCTTAATTTTTTTAATACTTATTATGTGAGTGTGACTGGGAGAGAACGCGCGTGTGTGTCTGTCAGACCCTGCATTCTGTAACTTGGCTATTACATTAGAAAAGCATGAAAATTTGGACCAACAAAAACTTTTTGCATCATTTTGCTTTTATTTTGAGTTGAATTTTTCTCTCTCTGATTTCAAGTGATGTTTAAAAGTGAACATAGCCTCACCTCCTATACTTCATCTCCTTGCCCCAAACTTCTGCCCAATGATCATACCATGTGTACCGAACAGTATAATATATTCTAACAAATTTTTTTTGGCCAAATAGTATTTTGTAAATTTAGTTTTCCAAAAACCCCTGAATTGAGCCTTGCACTACAAGTACTCGATTTAGGGTGATAAAAATCTTTGAAAATGTGTGTCTGAATCCTATTAGGTATAGGACTCCGATAAACCACAAAAGTATAATTTTAAAAAGTATTTTCCTATTTTGTTTAAAGTCTTTTTCTTTAGGCCAGAAATGGTCTTTAATAGGTTAAAATTATTTAACTGTTTCAAAAATATTTGTCAAAATTCAGGAAGACTTTTGGGACATATATTGTCCATATATAAGAAGTTTCAACACATGGTCATGTTCAAAATATTGGGCAACTCCCTTAGAAACCCTTTCTGGATATTTCAAGCTTTTGAAATATTTACAAAGGAAATATTTTCTGAAAATTCCAGGAAAATTCTATCATGTCAAATATGACATATTTGGTGATACTGCCAAGACTCAGGCCTTGGAGAACAAGAAAACATCATCAAATCCCCTTTAAACCATTTCTGTCCATTTTTCAAGTTTGAAGAACTTTACATTGCCAAACTTTTCCAAATGCTCGCAAACTTGGTGCACATGCTACAATGGTCTAATTATGCATCTAGATCAAATGGCACAAGTTTTGAAAATGATAACTTGATCAAAGTACCCCAAAACCCTTTCTGACCAGATCCAAATTTGAACAACTCTACATTACCAACTTTTTACTTGTAACCCCAAATTTGGTGGACAGGCCCACAACCCCAAATGATGACACTGCACCAAGTGGTGCATCAAGAAGGGGTGGTTTGCATGGAGAAATCTTGGAAAAGCCATTTCAGTGGATTTCTAGGGTTTACCAAAGTTACATTGGCAACTTTCTTCAAATGATCTCAAACTTGGTGGAACACCCTATTTCTGCATGCCATTTCATCCTGTTAAGTCTCATGTCAATTAGACTTCATTTACTTGCCCAAACTTATATCAAACACCTTCTGCTATTTTACCAAAACCTCTGTTTTGACCACTTCCACTATTCCCCCTTGCCTCAAGTTTTTACCACAACTTCTCCTAGTCACCCTCTACCTCCAGGAACTCCTTCTCCTCCTCAGATCAATGATTGAGGGGGGTAAAACCCCATTTTACTCTGCTGGACAGCCCAATTCTCACTATCCCTCAACCTCTCTCCTCTCCCAACGAATCCCCAGGGCATCCAAGGCCAATTCCCCTTTGTTTACACCTCCCAGAACCCCCCAGACACTAGTGGCCACGACCACATGGCATAAAGTATGCCAATGCCAGCCATACGCGCGCTCTAGAGCATGCTACAATGCGCTTTGGCACTGTAGCCGCTCCTGGCCAGGCGCCTCCAGCCACCTCGGGCCTCCCCCTCGCGCCAGCCGAGGTGCCTCGACGTCCGCCACATGCCATGGTCGTGTCCCCCTCCTCCTTCTCCCTCCTATGGCCTCCCTCGCATGCGCGCCGGTCAACTGCGAGCTCAAATCCTCGACCTCACACGCGTGAGCCCTCTGGAGCTTCCCCTGCTCCTTCCCTTCCCTTCCCTGGACAGGGACCTCGTCCACGAACAGCCGGGACACTCTCGCAAGCGCCCTCACGGCCTTTGGACGTGCCCGTGACCTCGCCGGCGCACAAGTCCACGGTGGACCGGCGCCCGGCTATATAAGCCAGCCCCAGGCAGCTCCAGCAGCACCAGCCTCCCCGTCACATCTCCTAGAGCACTCCCGCACCTCTTACTAGCCCTCCAGGGGCTTCTGTGCTCAGGATCGGCCGGAGCCCCGCCGCCTCGGGTCACCGCCGATCTAGAGGTATACGCCTCCTCCGCCCCATGCTCACTCAATCTGGCACAGCACTGACCCACTAAACATTTCCCCTCTCCTTTCCCTCTCTGTTGCAGCCGGAAACGCCGAAACAACCACCACCCGACGCCCCTCCGCCGTGGATCCTCGTCGCCGGTGAACCCAACAGCTCCGGCGACCATCTCCACCACCACCCAAATAGCGACTCCGCGCTGAGTCCATCCCTGCCCTCCGCTCGCCCCGTCGTGCCCTGAGTCGCCGCCGGTGAGCTCGCCGGCCATTGGACGCGGGTTAGGGATGAGAGGAGGGCCCCGCCTGTCAGTCTCCCTTCCCTCTCGCCTCCCCTCTCTCCCACTGGCAGATGGGCCCCCGTCCGTCAGGTTTAAACCTGGCGCGCCCGTCGCCGCTTGACTCGCCCTGGCCAAAACCCCTCTGGGCCTGTGCACTGAGGCCATTCTGGACCAGTTGCACATTGGCCTTTTTCTTTTTCTTTTCTGTGGATTTTTCAAATAAATCCACAGTCTAAAATAATTATCCAAATTAATTTATTCCAACTCCTAAAATCTGGTAATATTCCAACCTATTTAATGATGTAACTTTCACACATATTCATGAACCTTTTCTGTACTGTTCAAATTAAATTCAAATTTGAACAATAAAACCTATGTTCAAAAATCCATTCACCCTATTTTGTCACTCCAAATCCAAAACTAAGAATTTTTGCCTTCTTAGTTTTCCTTCTAGTATTTGATAAAAATAGGCTGACATTTATCTGAGCTCTTTGACTTTTCTTTTTTTATTATTGTCTTATTTCTCCATTATTTTCTTGCGACGATTAGATACCGTGTTTGACGAAGTTGCTGAAGAAGAAGAAGGAGAAGGTTTTGAAGACTTTGAAGACCAAGCCAATCCAGGCAAGCAGCCCTTTGACCATGACACCCCTCTTGTTCAGCAGTACCCTTTTTCCGATTGCATGATGATGAAACATGACGGTGGTGAACTTGTTGTGAACCACCACATGATGCATACCCCCTACTCATACTCTACCTTGTGCATAGATGCAATGTCAAAAGCTTAGTTGTTGATGCATAATGTTGCATGTGTACCATGAACTCTTCATGGTTACATTGTTTTGAAAACCCCATTGGGTGCCCCTAATGCCCGTGAGTGATGTTGAATTAAGGTCACAACTTGAGGAAAAAGTGGTTTACCAAAAAGAGCATTTTTGTGTGTGGGTAAAATGATGGATTAGATTTATGTGTGATTACCGTCCCAACCAAACATGTGCAACCACTCTACCCCTTTAAGGGATGGGGCATTATTGATTACTTAGGCTGATACTAGCATGGTGCCTACATTACTAGTGACGGGGGAGACTTGAGTTCACTCTCGGGACGGGGTCGTGCTTGGATAGGCGGCCATGACTATTTTTATAGGGCACCGGACACACCGTTGGTCCCTTCGTGTATGCGTGATAATGTGAAAAGGGAAAAGTCCCACGATCTTTTACTTGTACATGAGGGCTGTGCAACAACGAGTGGACCCTATGTTAGTATCGTCTAGGAAAGGTAATGATTGGGTGCTTCCCCCTTGTAGTTAAGGTACTGCGGGATCGTGGATGACACGAAAGCTTCCCGGATCTTGTGGGTAAAGTGCAACCTCTGCAGAGTGTAAAACTATTCGAATAGACATGTCCACGGTCATGGACAATTGGGAGGTGCTACTTAAACTATGTCCAGAATTTTACAATCTTGGTGAATGTGTGTATGTAGAAAAGTAATTGAGTCAAGGTGGTGACTTGACGTGTCAAATGAGATGGTAATGATTTGAACTCTATTTATGTTGATATCTGTAAGCTGTCCTCGAGGTTACCAAAGTTCATTGATGCATATCTCAAATGATGGTAAAATATCTTATCTAGCTTGTAGCTAGGTTGCTTATTTGTTGTACAACTTGCATTGTTACCTTGAACCAAAATCATGGGTTGCCTGCGAGTACATTCAAAGTACTCATTGGCTTGCCACTGATTATTTAATTGGCCAGGCATGGAGGAGCAGTAATTTGAAGAAGAATTCTATGGAGACGAACATGCGAACTAGGACGCTTTCCCAGTGAGAATCCTTGTAGGGTTAAGGCAGATGACATGGGTTCTACTTATCTACGAAGACTTCCGCTATTCGAGTTTATTTGCTATTCAGCCCACGAGGCTTTATCTATGTAAGACTTGACCATAATGGTGATAATTTGTGTAAGACTATATGTATGGATGTAAGACTCTTGTTATTCAGCTTCTGTGTGTTCAGTGAGCATTGATCTCTGGGATCACTGTACACGTGCATTCGGTGATCTCGACTCACAAGTCGGGGTCCCCATAGAGCTGGTATCAGAGCCATCCTGACTGTAGGAAGCCTTCGTTAGCATGGGCTTAGTTAGGATGAGACCATTTTTATAAACCTTCTGAACCTCTCTTTTTTTCTAAACCTTGCCAAACCTGAGACATAATCAACTTATTAAACCCTCCCATTCAACCTTTGTAGATGGCCGCTGTACCTGAGGAGCTCCTGACCATTGGGTTCCCTTTGCTTCTCGAGGATAGCCTCCAGGAGTGCCAGTTTCACCGAGCACCCATCCTCACCTACCATGAGCATTGGGTTAGCGACACCGAGGTGGAGTACCATGTGGAAGTAATCGTGAAGGCAAATGATCCTTCCACAAGTTGGTTCTTAGAGGGACCCCAGATGGCAACACTAAATGAGCATCATCACGATGAAACTGGTCTTCATCTGGTTCCTCCTCCGCTCTCTCCTCTCTCCCGCTAGATAACGCGCGTATCTAGTTTCCGCCTCCGCCCTAGTGGTGTACCCTTTGTAACTGTTACCGCTGAAACGGTGAACCTGTCTCCAACACTCCTCCCAGTCGTCGTAGACTCTGGGAACCTTACCCTTGTACACGACATACGACGGCATCTAAATGCACTAGACAAAACAATACATAAGCAATATATAAGTATGCAACAAAAGGATCGAAAGAGAAAATCATCAACACATGCATTAATATATAACACAATTCATGGTCCTACTAATAAATATCATCGATAACATAAAAGTTGAACGACTGTCCAAACCAAAGAGACATACAAGTTCTTTAAAATGTTTAATTACAACATGAGCTAATCGATATTTCACAACTGCATAACATCACTACTACTTTTGACTTGACTCAGGGACCGGAGCGTGGATGAAGCCGCCGTCTTTCGTGATGGTCATGAATGTGCGGTCGTTGTCAGCCTGCAATTGTAGCGTTGTTTCTATTTCACTGTTGGACGGTTGATATTTGAGGTAGAACTGCCCCGAGGTACGAAGGACATCTTGATGGATGATTTCCGAAAACTCCGACTGGATCCGAAAGAATTCTTGTCTGAGGTCCGCGTCCTGGATTTCCGACAAGCGTGCGGCCCATACTTTGAGACTATTTGGTAGCAGAAGGTGATGATGGTTCCGTACGATCGCCCGCATGTGATAGAGGGCATAGTAGGCATCCTTCTGACCGCCAGGCGGCTGCTTGATGCAGGGGAACGTCGTTACATGGGTGAACACGTGCCTGCCGTACCTAAAAAATGGCCTCTTGAAGGTGCCTCCAGATTTGGCTTATCCGGGGACAACTTCATCAAGAACTTTCTTCACATTTGAGTAGTCTTTCTTCGACTGACGGTCAGAGTCGAAATACGTGGCCATGGAATATTGCGGGCTTAAGAGGATGAGTGTGCAATGTGTTTCACTGCACAAAACACGGAATGTTAGAAAAAAAAGAACGATCGAAATCTAAGAAATCATATGTTACGGGGCGGTGAGGGGATGACTTACTCAGAAAAGTAAGGCACGAGGAAGTTATCCTTATCTGTGTTCGACAGAATGACGCCTTCGAGGTATGAACTCGCGACTTGCCGGTCCCTAGCGCTGCCCAAGATCTTGGCACGCATGTAGAAGGGGTCGACTATCACGATGTTCGGGGTCTTGTCTCTAATGATCCGCATCTCCATACTCAGCAAAAATAGCCGAACGAAGGTGTAGTGCAGCGGATGAAGGTTAAACATAGCAAAGATGTCATCAAACCGCACGACGATCATACCCTCGATGGCGCTATCCACAAAGCCCTTGCGCTTTGGCACCTTGGCCACGAAAACCGGGTATGCCACATCATTCTCGGAGAGACGCCGCTTCTCCAAAGAAAGAACACTATCATGCAGACTCCACATAGCATCGGTTGCAGCATTGAGCAGATTAGTCGGTAGCATCGGCCTACCCGCCACATGCACCCTCCTCGAGATATCCTTAGGTGAAGGTGGCCCGTCCTGAGCACGAAACGGTGCCGGCTGGCTCGCACCCTTGTTATTCTTTCTTTTCCGTCCCTTCTGCTTTTTCTGCTGTAATGGGATCGAGTTCTACTCAGAGACCACCTTCTTGAGTGTGTTGGGGCTGATAATATTTCACACCTTGGCTATCTGAGGCTCGGTGCAGGCGGCAGCTGGAGGCGTTTCCTGAGAACTGAACGCCAGACGACGCCTATTGCAATTGGGTTTCTCCGTCGTACCAGCTAGATCGTGATCGTCCTTTGTAGGGTTGGGTTCTTGAGAAGGAGGCCCGAAGAATTCGTCATCGTACCCATGTTCGTTGAAGTACATATCAACGTTGGTAAATGTACCGTCGTTGTCGTTCGGATTCTATGCCATATGCATGTCCGGATCAACTGACGGTGGTAGCGTTGCGGCGGTCTTTCCATGGCTTGGCGCCGGCACGACTGGCAGTGTTGTCTGTGGGGTGGTGTCCCCCGCCCCCAAACAAATCTGGCTCTTCGACCAAAGCATGGGCCAGCCTATGCAGGCGCTGAGGGTCATCGCATCATCTTCGTCGGCCCCAGGGGGTCGATACGGAGGTAACAAGTCGTCAGAGCCCCGTAGCACCCGAACCAGTTGAACCCTATACACGGTGGGTGGCATCGCATTACCGTGGAACATGCGGCTGCCCGGCTGAATGATTCTGGCCTGAGCGACATCGATCAACTTGCCGTCCACGAAGTGCAGGAGAGTGCATGGAACGTCAGCGGCGCCCTGCGAAAACATGTAGGGCGTCAGGGATGCCCAGTCAAAGGCAAGGCGATGAAGTCATGGGCCGAGAGATGTTTATTTAGTTACCGTGACGGCGTCGAGCTCGGCTAATGTCGAGGCACCGCCAACGGCGGTTGTGCAAGTGATGGAGGGGCCGCTTGATGCCGAGGGGCCGGCCGGCGTATTCTTCCCACACCCGGGTGCATTAAGCTCCAATACCGGCGCCGACGTCGGAGACACCAATGGCACCGCCTGCGCGTTTTGCGAGTTGTTGCCCTTGAAGCTGGGAATCGGGGGCGGCCCCTGTTGGGCGGCCGCAATCCACGCCTGCGAACCCTCAATCAAGGTAGGCACAATGGCGGTGATCGTCGCTCCCAGTTGGTCTCGCACTTGCTCTTTGACTATCTTCGGAATCCACGCCACTTGTTCCTTGAGTTCTTGAACCTTGCGCTCCTGGCTTTCCGAGCTGGTCTTTTTCTCCTTTTGCCTAGCTGTATAGTATTCCGACCATTTCGTGGACAAGCCTTTGCCGGCCACATGACAAGCTGATGATGGCTTACTAAGCTTATCCTTGTTTTTCATTAAGTTCAACGACCTATTTAAAGTGGTGTCATAAGGGGAGCTCTTAGACGACCCCGCGCTACTGCTTTCAGAAGCCCGCGGAAGGAACGTGAAACATTTAGAAATTTGGCTTCATTAATTAGAATGCAACCATATGAAGCTAATTACGCGAGGGGGTATTTCTTACTAGAAAAAGCTCAAGCTTCTTGGTCTTCGGATGCATGGTAACCTCCTTTGTTACCGGGTCAATCTTGTACCGGGCCCTAACATAGTTCCTGGTCTGCTTGTCACGGTATTTATCGAAGAGGGGCGGTAGGCCTTGCTCGGCACATTCCGCGTCCTCCTTGTCCCATATAGGTTCTGCCACTCTGTAACCACCGGGACCGAGTCTGTGGACCCCTAAGTTCAACTCCCGCATATCTTTCCCCCACTGACTTGATTCCTCGGATGTGTTGCTCTCGCGCTTGATCTTGAACTCGAGGTAGTCAGCTTCGCTGATCGAAGGATGTTTCTCCTTGATATCATAAATATCACCTTTAACAATCATACTCTTCCCCGCGGCTCTCCAAGTAGCCAGGGCCGAGCTCATCTTCGTGAGGGCGGCACTGTTCACTTTATTCTTTGAGAGGCGTGTGTTTGCGAACTCAGCGGGGAACTTGTATCATTCGTGCAGCTTCGTGAAGAGGAGGTTGCACAAATTCCCTCGGTCAGGATGCCTCAGGTTCTCGGTGTTGATCGAGACGGTGCTCCGGAGAAAGCACCCGAGCTGCACCGCATACCCCTTGACTAATTCTTTGGGCGCCGTTGGATGCCCACTGGAGGACACTTCAGTAAATTCCTCCTTGACAGTGCCGAGCACGTTCGGGCGCCGGTCCTTCCGTTGCCTCTTCGGTTGGATGCCATCTGTCTGTGCGGCATCCTCGGCGGCATGAGTGGTGTCATCATCACTAGTGGCATCCTCGGCGGCGGCATCAGTGATGTTATCCCCGACGCTACTAGGGGTTGTGTAGTCGGGGTCGGTGTCTTCCGCGGCGTCCTGATAGCAGTGAGGTTGTTCCTCCATCTCCTGGGACAGCTGCCAAAATGCCTTTCCCGTACCGCCGGCCTAATCGTTGTGGGCCATGTTCGCTCTAAATAGGAAAAAAGTTTGGTCAAAAAGTTGATTATTGTCAGGGAACAAGGTCTCTATGTTGACCAAATAACTAGTGTGTGCCACAGCAGAGCACACATCTCCATCTAGCTAGTAGGAGTAGCTTTCCAAGCCCTCTTTCCAAAGCCACAACTCCTCTAAGTTCTCAAGATAACCTAGTTTTCGAGGGATGTGTCCAGAAAGTTGGTTGATGTCAAGATACATGCTGATTAATTTTTGTTTCGGTTGAGGATCGGGCACCTTCTAGGTCAAGAAAATTGGGCATGACTTTTGCTAGTTTTCTTGACCTAGGAGTACCCCAATCTCAACCGAAACGGAAATTAATCAACATTTTAGGAGAAAGGGGTAACGAAGTGATGTGATTTTAGAACTGCAACTGTGTGATATATAAAGTCATTAGTTCTATCAAAAGTGAAACAAAATCCCAAGAGAAGGGGGGCAAAAGCATGGGCATGCTTTCGAGCACTCATTTCCTTGGTCCTATCAAAAGTGAGACAAAAGTAATGCAACAGTCACTAGATCTATCAATCACCCTAGGCAAAAAAATGCACTCCTAGTACTGCATGGCTACTGCTATTTTTCTCCGTACTAGGAAGAACACCACTCATCACAAATGAAAATCTATAGTACTAGTACTACTCAGTGGCGTTTTGAACTTTGAAATGAAATACAACAGTAGTAGCACTCATTACTAGCATTTCGAACTTTGAAATGAAATACAATACTAGTATAGTAGTATATGGAGTGACATCTGTACTACTACTAGTATCTGAAGCATGGAAGCAAGTTTTGGTTCAGGGCCATATTATATACACACCACTAAATTAAATCTCCTTGGCATTTTTCAACATGGAAAATTTGCACAACACCTCACCCGGTGAGCAGGTGTGAGGTGTCTGGAGGAGGACATGAGAACATGGAACGTGGAGGGAATGTGTTCATCAAAGCCGTGGGCTTTCTCTCCACTCCAGGCCCTGCTTGATTGATTAACTATTGTTTTTGACTTTGTGCCAGCACCATTAGATTACTTGGTAAAGTGCATCTTTGATCTTACATTCCCTACCTGTGTGCCGGCATCTGCAGGCAGAGACAGTAGATTACTGGTAGCTTTCAGGCCCTGGCTAATTAACTACATTGCTGATCAGAGACCCTGCTGTTTACTTGGAGGTGGCAGTACTACTGTACTAGTGTACTAGCTAGTACTGGTTTATTCTTTGGAAGCTTCTGCTGATGGAGCTATCTCTAGTAAAGATTTGCAGCTAGTTGTGCAATTCAATGTGGGTGCAAAAGTCTAACAGCACTAGGACTGAACTGATTGATCTATACATTTGTAGGAGGAGGCAGGAGCTTGATCATTTTCTCCATGGGGAATTTTGTGTAGGTACTTAGACAAGTTAACTAGGGATCTCAGCTGAGAAGATCTTCTGCTCTAGTCATTAAACTCAACATAGCACGCGTAACAGGAAAAGCTAATACGACACAGAGCGTTAAAACTTCCATTGCCAACTCTATTTAAATCAGCAGTTTAGGAGTATCAAGAGTTCAGAAGATGTTGTGCTACAATTTGCATGCATGTGTGATGACAACATAATATATATATTTCAGCTTGAAATTAGCAAAGTAGCAGCTTGTCCACTTGACATAAGTTAAGTATCAGCAGCTGGTGATATTGTATAATATGACTCGGAACTAGTAGTACCAAACAAATGTAAGTGCATGAATAACCGTCAGTTTCTCCACTGCACCAACAAAATATCATGCAGAAATATGTATATTCCTCACCAAACAAAAAACATTATTATACAAGAGAATGGTTGGAAAATCTGTAATGAACATGTTTGGAATGCAATTTTGCTTTCCAATTCTTGCAGGGTTTGTAAAGTCCAAACATGACTGCAGTAAGATTTTAACATGTGCAGCTACAGGGTTGGCAACATCTAAACAATCGTAAATTACATAAATGCTAGCTGTCAGATTCTTTCACATGCTAGCAATTGAGAAGGACATGGTAGAAGTCCAGTGAGAGTACATGGAATGCTAAAGTGCAACATTATAGGACCATGAATTATGAACTGCTGGCATCCCAAATTGCTTTCTGCTTCCCTTTATCCATCTACAACATTCACATGTCAATGTTTTAGTCTATAGAGGTACATTCCTTACAGATTGTTCATACAGTTTTTTTGCTAAATGTTGCCTATCAAAACCAGTAAATACAATTTAACTAACAAGTTAACTTCAATTTAACTAACCAGTAAACCTATTCCAATTTTTTTTACTGCAGCCAACAATCCATATTCGAATAATACAGAGAAGAAAAAAGGCACTTGATACATGAGAGGGAGACACAGGGGCAGCATATCCAAACCTTTGTATTTTTTTACTGCATCCATCAATCCATATTCGAGGGAGACAGAGGGGAACTCACCAGCAGCGAGCGCGGTGGTGGCTGGCCGTAGAGGAGATGGGGCTGCTGCCTGCTTCTGGGCGAAGGGAAGGGAGGGTCGGCTGGGTCAGGGCGGTTGGCGTTGGAGCTCGGGTCAGGCAGGGAAGGACTTGACGAGGGGCGGCCGGGCGAGGAGGACACAATGAGGAGGACGGCCGGGTCGGGGCGGTGTCCTGCTTCCGTGGTGAGCAACAACGACGGGCTCAGGAGGGGCGGCTAGGGTTCATGGGGAGGGCCGGGGAGCGACGACAGCGAGGCTTTCTGGGCGGCGCATGGCGGCGAGCGGAGAGAGTGGAGGGGCGGATGATGAGTAATTAGAATCTTCAATGTAAGGTGTAGAACGAGACTTAGCTGATTCAGGCGGATTGGAGTCAAACTTGAAGCTTGCGCTGAAGCCATTTGCATGGAGATCATCTTCAGAACATAGCAGAGTGAGGCTCTTCCAAGATCGTTTACAGGCTTCATGTGCAACAAAGGAATTCTTGGTGGAGAGGTTGCGTATACAATTAACATCCACAAGAAGACTTTGCATCTGGCACTTCATCCAGTTATGATGCCTATTATGCTTTTGCTACAGAGAAACAAGTTCTCCGTCATTCAATAGATGAGCACGCTTCAGAGGCCTTTGATCAACTATGCTTGTTGTCGCATCAGTGTTATCATGATGTGGTAGACGAAGCTGGCCGACAAGTGTACCAGCAGCAGTAGGAGGATTGGGCACATGTGTTGCTACAAGAGGTGTAGAGAAGTTGTAGAAGGCAGCATTGTCTTCACGGATTGGTTCCTTGGTAGGTCAGGATAGATGGCTTCATGAAACATATCCACCTCAGGTAAGAAGACAACATGATTTTGTGCTGAAGCTTGATAGTTGACAGTGGAGCAAAGCTTAATCAGCCGCATTATCCATGGTGCACATAATTTGAGGCCAAATAGATCAATGCCTAAAGCTTCGAGTTGCCCGATAAAGAAATCATGAGTATTGAAGCGAATGCCATTGAGAATGTAGAAGACCAATGTTTTCAGTACCTTCAAGCTATGCAGAGGAGGAGTACCCTTTGATTGGCCACAGACTATGCCTTACAATGTGGTATATGGTGTGTGGCAAGTACTCGAGGTCATTGACAAAGAAGTGGATGGGGTACTGAGCATCTACTGGCAATGGCTTCATCATGCTCAGCATTTGGCTCATATTTTGCTATGACTTCTGGAAGATGCTTTCAAGTTCCTTTTCATAGAACTGAGAACCTAGCTCTTGATATCACTAGGAGTAGGCAGGGGAGTCAGCGCGAGGATATCTAGAGCTTTGGCTTCATGATGTACATCTCATGTCATCCACTCAAGAATCCATGTCTTCAGATCCTTGTTGTAGCCAGAAATGTGCATAGTAGCATAAAATTGGAGGGGAAGCTCTTCATTCCAATGCTCCTTATCAACGAAAAATGGAAATAATCCCGACTCATGAAAGTAGTCACGAGCTTCTTCTAAGCATGGAAGAACAGCCATGGCATCACAAGACAGCCGCTTATGTGGGAAAATACGATCCTGGTTGAATAGGATGCATGAGTAATAGCTTCGCTGCAGATGACTCCCAAATCTGTCAGAAGTCATCTGAGGCTTCTTGTAAGGGTTCTTCGCTATGTTAAAGAAGGTATTGTGCTCTCTGAAGCTTACCACATTAAAGGAGCGCCCAGTGGTTATGGTGCTGGGAAGCCTTGGCTGTCTTGGCATTGGCTTCTCTGACCGGGGCCTTTGCTCGATGTGATAATCATATAATGGACCACGGGCTTCAGGATAATTGAGGATTGGCCATTTGACACTAATCAGCTCCCCCTCACGATTTAAGGCACATGCCATGGTGTGTGGAACTGATGGAGTAGCAGCAACATTCGAGGTGGATGGTTGAGTGTCTTTAGTGGTGGTATAGGCTTCAATCTGAGGAGTGGCTTCAGGCTGCGTAGTAGCTTCAGCCATGATAGCATCATTGGCTTCAATCAGATTGGCAGCAGCATTAGAGGCTTCATGCATTGGGGGTCAGGCAGAATCACTTCTGGAATAACAACTTGTTCTTCTTCTTCTCTTTTCATTGGCTGATGCAGCCGGAATATCTTCAGCCTCTTTGTCTTCAGACTCCTGATCACTTTCTAAGGGATGGCTTCAGGGAACACTTGACGTGCTACTGAGCTTGTGGCTTGCACATCCTCTTCAGTAATGCTAGACATGGAGACCGATGGCCTTGGGCCAATGCTTATAGTTTCACTGTGTGACGGCACAGGCGATGATACCAGGTTCTGGCAAATCTAAGGAAGGACTTCATCATCATCTCTTTCTATATTATCGTTATGACCAATGTCTTCAGCTGCAATGTTGTCAATAGCTGGTATCTCTTCAGCGTCATGGGCCTCTATGGGAGCAGGATCATGCACAACTAGTATGCGGTCTTTGTTGGTGGAAGCTGGTAGGGCACCGGAGATAGGCTTTACAATAAATGGCTCTATTGAATCATTTGGATATGTTGGTACTTGTGCCCTTTTTGAAGCCTTTGAAGACTTCGTTATCCGCTTCTTCAGGAAGGGACCAGCGTCAGAGGCTCATTGTTCTTGCATTACTTGGCCTCTGCCTTAGCTTGCTTTGTGTTCTTCCGATCAAAAGCGATGGATGGAGCAGTTGGCTTTGAAGTAGTGAAGCCTATGGGAAAGACAATCCACAGCACTTCTTGTTGTGGAGTAGCTGTTTAGTCGGCTTCTTCTTCTCTGCAGCATGCTTGGGATGGATGCCTGGATGGACAGGTACTTTTCTCTTCAAGGCCTCATTGTGAGCCTGGACGCACTTTTCGGCATAAAGCTTCAGATACTCACAAGAGCCTTTAGCTTCATCACGATGCTTTTGAAACTCAACCTTAAGATCTACCATCATGTTCTTGAACCTTTGAATTTCCTTAGCACTCAACTGGTCAACGTGCTTCTTGAAGAGAGCCTTTTCATGATCAATTTTGTGCTTCTGCTCACCTACCTTCTAAGACGAGTGAGCTCTTTGTTGACGAAGCCTTGAAAAGTCACACTAATGTCAATAGGAAGTTGAAGGTTGTCAAGAGTAAGAGAAGGATCATCAAACTATTCATCAATTAAGTTGTTGAGAACGTCAGCGTCAAACAGTGGCAGGTCCATGAAGATATCAGCCTCTTCCTGCTTGATTTTTATCAGAAGCTCCAAACCGTCATCTCCAGGATCTTCATCGGTTCAGAGATGAATGATATCACCATCATCAAGCAGGATGCTAGAGGGAGGAGGGGCTCATCCAGTGATGTCAATTGCTCTTGAGGAGGTACGAGAAAAGTCTTCAGATTGCACACTCGATTCAAGAGGTGCAAATTTTGGAGGCTTCAGCTTCGAAACCTTTGGTGCGGAAACAACTTTGGTAGTTTTCTCCCCCTTAGGTTTTGAAGCCTTTGCCTATTTCATAGGCTTCGAGGCCTCGGCAGCAGCAGTGTCTTCTTCTTCATTTTCAACACTGGCTCTTCATGCAGCTGAAAGTGCTTGTTATCGACCACAGGAGGGTGAATAGGCGATTTCTATGAAATTCTTCAAGACAGGCAATGTCTTCGAAGACACACACTCAAATACTACCTACACAGTATGCAGCGTAATATAAACTACAATAGACAAGCCATAGTCTAAGAGAAAGTACTGAGTAAGGACGAAGACTAATAGAAGCTAGGTAGATAGGATCATAATAGGAAGAAAGTATGAACCTAATTATGAGAACAAGAGTATGTGTCGGCGTCCTAGGAACGGGGGTACCCAGACTTGCTTGCCTGCGGCCCAGGGCGTGGCACATCCAGCGGCCTGGTACGGCCCAACTTCATCAGCAACCACTCAAGACCCTCGCGAGGGGCCAGGCTTCGTGAGGCGGACGACGCAAGACCTCTCTTGGGGCGGCCTCACTAGGGTAACTCTCGAGGAGCGGAGATATCAAGGCAAGGGGCACCTCACGAGGTTCCCGTGACGTGAGCCATGACGACCAAGGCCAGGCGGGTGCCAGCAGGCACAGGATGCCAATTTCCTCTTTGGTGCTAAAGGGGCAAGCACATGCGAAGAGTCCAGAGGCGTCAGGCAAAGGTTTCCATATCGGTGCCACAAGAGCAAGACCAGCAGGACGGCAGAGAGAAGGTCACCACGGAGCCCACGGAGGCGTCACCGCCAGAGCCTTTGGCAGGCGAAGACCACCTTTTGTCAGGATAGCTGGTACTAGCTGCCCCCTTCAAAATTGGCCGTTGTGGGACCCCTTCCCTCTCAATATTTGGGAAAAGGACCCAAGCCTCTATAAATAGGACTAGCCACCACCATATGGGGCATCTCATCGGATCCGGAGGTAACCAAGCCTGGGACGATCGGATCATTGAGACCACCATCACACCCACAAGCTCTCTGAGCACAAGAACACCACTCCTCAGGAGACTGTTCTTCCCATGTACTAGTTCATCCTCAGCCCTCAAGGCAATCCACCACACCACACTGGATTAGGGTATTACACCACAACGATGGCCCAAACCAGTATAAACCCTTGTGTCCCTTGTTCTTTGGGTTCGACGAGCTAGGCCTAGAAATCGGTGCGAGAGCGAGCTAGAGTGGAAAGGAGGGATCTTTGTGCGCACCCCAGTGTTCGAACCGCGAGGGTTTACCGGAACCCATGATCTTGGCGCACCAGGTAGGGGTGTGACGAAGCTTACCTTCTGCCATCCACGCTCCGTCATCCCGCCGGCTCCATGGCCGAGGCTCGCCGAGCCCATGCTGAGCGGCGGGCCGCCCTTGCCCCCCGCGCCGCTCAGACAGCTCCCGCCGGCGGACCTCCTCGCCGTTCTCCATCGCACGCTGCCAACGCTACCACCGGCCCGGCACGACACGAGCAGCAGGTCTAGTCCCTGCACCCCTCCGTGCGGCGAGACGGACGCACGGCAACCCCGTCGCTGACCCCAGCGGGCTCGTTGTCTCACGCTCGCCGCGGACCCGTGGACGCGCAGGCTGCACTGCTGTGGGGACCCCGACTTAGAAGTCGAGATCACCGAATGCACGTGTACAGTGATCCCAGAGATCAATGCTCACTGAACACACATAAGCTGAATAACAAGAGTCTTACATCCATAAAAATAGTCTTACACGAATTAAGGCCATTATGGCCAAGTCTTACATAGATAGAGCCTCACGGGCTGAATAGCAAATAACTCAAATAGCGGAAGTCTTCGATAAACGGGTAGAACCCATGCCATCTGCCTTAACCCTACAGGCATTCTGACTGGGATAGCGTCCTAGTTCGCATGTTCGTCTCCAAAGAACTCTTCCTCATATTCCTGCTCTTCCATGCCTGGCCAATTAAATAACCAGTGGCAAGCCAATTAGTACTTTGAATGTACTCGCAAGCAACCCATGATGTGGTCCAAAGTAATAATGCAATTGAAATGACAATGAACAATCTAGCAAGGGCTAGAATAATCATTCTACTATCAAGTTTATGCATCAATAACCTCGCGTAACCTCGAAGACAGGTTACCGATATCAACATGTATATGATTCAACTCATCGAGTCAAGTCACCATCCTTGACTTATCACACACATACTATCACCGAGGAAGTAAAATTTTGGACATAGTTTAAGTAGCACCACCCAACTGTCCATGACCGTGGACATGGCTATTCGAATAGTTTTACACTCTGCAGAGGTTGTACACTTTACCCACAAGATCCGGGGAACTTCCGTGTCATCCACGACCCGCAGTACCTCAAGTAACCGGGGTAAGCACCCGGTCATTACCTTTCCTTAGACGACACTAACATAGAGTCCACTCGTTGGTACACGGCCCTCGGGTACAAACAATAGATCACGGGACTTGCCCTAATTTCAATCTCACGTGTACCCGAAGGGACCAATGGTGTGTCCAGTGCCCTGTGAAAACAGTCATGGTCGTCTATCCAAGCACGACCCCGTCCCGGGAAAGACCTGAAGTCTTCCCGTCACTAGTAATGCGGGCACCATGCTAGTATCGACCTAAGTAATCAATAAAGCCCCGTCCCATAAGGGGTAGTGTGGTTGCACATGTTTGGTTGGGACGGTAGTCACACATAAATCTAATCCATCATTCCACCATGCACATGATATTGCCGGCACATCACTTCTTTCTCAAGTGATGACCTAACACATCATCACCCTCGGGCATTAGGGGCACCCGATGGGTTCATGCAAAGATTTCAATTACGAGGGGTCAAATCACACATGCATCATATAAGCATCATGACCAACTATTTGCATGTCATCTAGCACATAGTGAGATTGTCAATAAAGCATGCATCATGTGGTGGTTCATCTAGGTTACCATCGTAACCCTATCATCATGCATCGGAAACAAACGGGTTCCGAGAACAAGTGTATCATGGTCAAAGGTCTGCTTGCCTGGATTGGCTTGGTCTTCAAAGTCTTCAAGTCCTTCTCCTTCTTCTTCCACAGCAACTTCGTCAAATACGGGATCTATACGTCGCATAATAACCACGGGAAAATAAGAATACAAACAAAACAGAAAGATCAAAGTGCTCAGAAAAATGTCAACTTATTTTTGTAAAATACTAGAGGACTTTCTAAGGTGGGGAAAAATCTTAGTTAGAGTTTTGGAGTAACAGAATGGAATATATTGATTTTTGAACAGGAGTATTACTGCCCAAATTTGAATTTAAATTTGAACAGTACAACAAAGTTTCATGGATTTGAATGAAAGTGGTACCATTAAATAGGTTTGAATATTACAAGATTTTAGGAGTTGGAAATATTTAATTTGGACCATTATTCTTTTCTGTAGAAATGTTTAAAACATTTACAGAAAAGAAAAAGAATAAAAAGACCTGTGCAACAGGGCCAGAGAGGCCACAGTGCACGGCCCAGGGCGGTCCGGCCCAGCCGCACGGGAGCCTGCGCGCGCACGTCAGGTTTTTAAACCTAACGGGCGGGGCCCGTGGGTCAGTGACAGAGAGGAGGGGGAGAGAGGTGTGGGGATGACACGCGGGGCCCGCCTGTCTTCTCCAACCTTGCGGCCACGGCGACGGTGAGCTCACCGGCGAGTTTTCCGGCCACGGCGACGGCAACGGAGGGCAGGGATGGACTCAGTGTCGTGTCGCGGATGCAGGGGTGGTGGTGCGGCACGCCGAGGAGGTACGGTTCGCCGGCGACGAGGTGGGACGGCGGAAGCTCGTCGGGAGGTGGTGGCTCTGGTCGTTTCCGAGTGCCAACGGAGGGGGAAACAAGGGGGAAAGGGTTAGTGGAGCACGGCGGTTCCGAATCAGGTGAAAGGAGGGGCAGGGGAGGCCCGTACCACGAGATCACTGGCGGCCCGACGCGGCGGCGCTCCGGTCGATCCCGAGCACTGGGACGTCCTGGGGAGGAGTGGGTGGTGCTGGGAGGCTCAGTGGAGTGAGAAGAGGTCGCTGATGCTGCTGGAGGGGCTCGGGAGGGGCTTATATAGCCGCGCCCACGGTCCACCGTGGACCCGTGCGCCGGCGAGGTTGCTGGCGAGGCTAGGAGGGGTTCTGGAGCCTGGGATCAAGCCGGGGAGGACCGTGGACTTGCTCCACGTCCAGCTGAGGGGAAAAGAGGAGCGGAGGAGCGTCTGGAGCGCGCGCGCGTGTGAAGCAGCAGATTGGCCGTCGCGGGCGGCCAGCGCGCGTGCGACGTCGGCCACTAGAGGGCGCAGGAGGAGGGGGGACAGCGCCGGGGAGGTTGCGGACGTCGAGAGGCCTCGACTGGCGCGAAGGGGGAGGCCCGAGGCTGTCGGGGTCAGCGATTGGCCGGAGCCACAGTGCTTGTCGGCACTGTTGCGTGCTCCAGAGCGCGCGTTTGGCTGGCATCGCCGCGCTCTCGCCGCTCTGGTCAAAACTAGCGTGTCCAGGAGCGTCTAGAAGGTCAGGGGGAGAGTAAAGAATTGGCCTGAGGCCTTGGATGCCCTGGAGATGCTGAGAGAGAGTGAGGAGGCTGAGGACTTGGTGAAAACTTGCTGTCCAGCAAGGTAAAACAGGACTTTCACCCCTCAACCATGGAGCTGGGGTGTTGGGGAAGTTACTGGAGGTAGCTAGTAACTCAATGATCATGTGGTAAAAAGTACAGGCCATGGAGAAGAGTAAAAGTGATCAAGTTGGAGGTTTTAGTAAAAAGCCAGAAGGTGTTTGATCAGTGTTTGGTCAAGTAAATGACCTCCACTTGACATGGCACTTAATAGGGTTGAAAGACATGAGAAAATAGGGTGCTTCACCAAATTTGGGCTCATTTGAAGAAACTAGCCAATGTAACTTTGGTGAACCCTAGAAATCCACAGAAACAATTTCATCTTGATTGAGTCAAGCTAATCATCTCCCCTTGATGCACCACTTGGTGTAGCATCATCATTTGGGGTATTGATCATGCCCACAAAGTTTGAAGCTCCAGATAAAAAGTTGGTAATTTAAAGTTGTTCAAATTTGCATTTGAACAGAAAGGGTTTTGAGGTGATCTGATCAAGTTGATCCGCTCCAATTCTTGTGCCATTTGGTCTAGATGCCTTATTAGGTCATTCTAGCATGTGCACCAAGTTTGAGAGCATTTGGACAAGTTTGGCAATGTAAAGTTGCTCAAACTTCAAATATGGACAGAATGGTTATGAAGGGGTTTGAGGATGTTTTCTTGCGTCCCAAGGCATGGGACTTGGCAAGATCATCAAATATGTCATATATGACATGATAGAATTTCCCTGGAATTTTTGGAGAATATTTCCTTTGTAAATATTTCAAAAGCTTGAAATATTCAGAAAGGGTTTTAGAGGGTTTAGCCCATTATTTTGAACATGACCAAGTGTTGAAACTCTTATATATGGACAATATATGTCCTCTGAGTCTCTCTGAATTTTGGAAAATATTTTTGAAATAGTTAAATAATTTTCCCCTATTAAAGACCATTTCTGGCCTTAAGAAAAAGCTTTTAAATAAAATAGGAAAATAACTTTTAAAATTATACCTTTGTGGTTTCTGGGAGTCCTATGACTACTAGGCCTCAAATAAACCTTTTGAAATAATTTTCTCACCCTAAATCAAGTACTTGCAGTGCAAATCTCAATTCAGGGGTTTTTGGAAAACTAAATTTATAAAATACTTTTTGGCCAAATTAATTTTGTAGGAAAATACTATACTGTTATATAACACTTGGCATGATCATTGGGCATAAGTTTTGGGTATGGAGATGAATTCTACAAGAGGTCATAGTTGACTTTAATGAGCACAAGAAAAAGCACATGAAGAAAACTCAATTCCAAATAAAAGCCAAATGATGCTAAAAAAATTTGCTGGTCCAAATTTTCATGCTTCAAAGTTACAAATAACATGTTACAAAATGCAGGGTGTGACAACTGCTCATGGCACGCGAGCTCCAGCGCTACCGCCCGGTCGACGACTTCTACGAAGACTGGTTCGATCGTATCGTCGTCTCACGCTCGCCGCGGACCCACGGACGCGCAGGCTGCACTGCTCATGGCACGCGAGCTCCTGCGCTACCGGCCGGTCGACGACTACTATGAAGACTGGCTCGATCGTATCGCCGAGGTCGTCAGCGCCGCTGGGGCTCCCCTGTACCGTCCCTCATGCTGCCTCGCCCGCCTCCCCATGCGGGCGATGTGGCCCATGAAGCACCTCCACCACCACGTCCGCATCAAGGCGTCGTCCATGACCCAAGGCATGCGGCCCCACGGCGCGACCCCCCGTGCACGGCGCCCGTGCACGAAGAAGGAAGATGCCAAGAGATCCAGCGGCCTCGAGGAGGAGCGCCGGTGCTCCATCCACTGCCACGTTGAGACCGCGCCCTCCCTACCACGGTGGCGCGCGAGGACCAAGACCAAGCTCAACCTCCACAACAAGCTCCAGTGTCAACAGCAGGCTGCAAGGCCCTCGCCCCCGAACTGCGCAACATCAACTAGCCCAGGAAGTTCAAGCCCGACCTGCCTCCTCGCTACGACGACAACCTAGACCCTGCTGAGTTCTTGCAGCTCCATGAGCTGAGCATCGAGGCATCCGACGACAACGAGAAGATCATGGAGAACTGGTTCCCCATGGTTCTCAAGGACGACGCGCGCTCGTGGCTCCTAAACCGGTCCGCGGGATCGATCTCCACCTGGGGTGAGATGCGCGAGCAGTTCATTGCCAACTTCCAGGGCACCCACGACCGCCCCCTGGTCATCGGTGACCTGCGACGCATCAAGCAACAGCCAAGAGAAACCCTGCAGAAGTTCATCCAGTGCTTCAACAGCATCCGCAACAAGATGCCCAAGGTCACGAATGAGGCCATCATCTCAGCATTCTCAGATGGCGTCCGCGATGCCAAGATGAAGGAGGAGCTCGCCATTCACAAAGATCTATGCATGACCCTGGAGCTGTTCAACCTCGCGACCAAGTGCGCGAGAGCTGAGGAGGGGCACCTCTCCCTCGTCAAGCTCCCCATCGTTGAACCTGAAGACAAGAAGGCCAAGGGCAAGGACATGAAGCACAAAGCAGTGGTAGTGCTCGTGGCTGAGCCAGAGATGAAGCGTGGTCGCGTCTACCCGGAGTCATCGAAGAAGAGCCGTCCATTCTACGCCTTCCACAACGTGCACAACCATAACACCAATGACTGTCAAGAGCTCAGGGCCCTCCGTGAAGGGCGCATCAGACAATGCCCCGAGCGCAACAACCGTGGCTACGAACATGCAGGAAGTCGGACCGGGGGGCACGGGGACGACCGCGGCTCCTGTCAGGAGTGGCGTGATCAGCCTCGTGAGGACCGCTGGCGCGATCAGCCTCGTGAGGGTGCCTAGAGGGACCAGCCTCGTGAGGGTGCCTCGAGGGACCAGCCTCGCAAGGACCGCCATCAAGGCAAGGCCGGCCTCCCTCTGCTGCCACCACCAAGAAGGAACGACGACCAGGACGAGGGGGCTAGGGGCTTCCAGGAGCCTCGCGGCATCACCTGCATCTTGGGCGGAGCGCAGGCCCTAGCCTCTCAGCGCCTCTACAAGCAGTTCGCTTGAGAAGTAAACGTGGCTGTCCCCAAGCTCGAAGCCACGCGCCCACTCAGGTGGTCCAAGTGCCCCATCATCTTCAGTTCAGCAGACCAACTCAAGTGCGCGCGGACTGCCGGCGCCCTCCCGAAGCTCTGTTCACCCATCATCAGATACGTTCAAGTTACCAAGACCATCATCGATGGTGGCGCAGGGCTCAATGTTCTGTCCGTTGAAACGTTCGATAGCCTCCAAGTATCGTACGATCAGCTGCTACCTACCAGGCCCTTCACTAGAGTGACCGATAGCTCCACCACCCCGATAGGGCAGGTCTTCCTGCCTGTCACCTTTGGCAAGTGCGAAAACTACCACACCGAGCTCAACGACTTTGATGTCGCCCACATTCATATTCCCTACAACACCATCCTCGGGTAACCAGCCCTGGCCAAGTTCATGGCAGTGACTCACCATGGCTACAACGTCCTTAAGATGCCAAGAAGCGGCGGCGTCATCACCATCGCTTGGGAAGAAAAGAATGTGGTGTGCTCGCTCTAGAGCGCTTACCAGGCTACGACGATCGAGGATCCAGACAACGATGGCGCCTTCTACCCACCTGAGGCCGTCCCCGAGAAGAAGAAGCACCTGCTCGCCCTGGAGCCTCACGAAGATGCATACCCCGGAGGCCGTACCTCGGGACCTACACACAAGGATGGGACGCCTCCCTCCCTCGCATAGGAAGGCGCGCCCGGTGCTCCCCTCAGGCTGGGCTCAGGGGCTCTCCTCTGGAGGGACTCTGGCCTAGCCAATGTCTCTAGGGAGGCGCTCGGGCACCATGTGGAGTGTTGCTTCACCACACGTTTCCCTCCGGAGGCCTCAAGGCGTGAGGCACCAAGCGCTCAGGAGTTCATCAGCCAGACCATCGAAGACTTGCAGGTGCCAAGGGCAATGCGGGGCGAGCGCCGCCCAGCATCTCGAAGTGCAGCTGTCGCCCCAGGCTCAGGCGACGGGCTGCGCGTCTGCATCAATGTCCCAGCACTCAATAGGATGGCATATGAGGAGCTCTACTAGCCCTCCAAGGTGGGCCGGTGCGAGGGTCCCCCTCACAGCTACGTCCGCATGCCCTTTGGCTTGCCGAACCAGGCGACCTTGCACCAGCGCCAATTGCTGGAGGTCCTGGAGACCCGCGAGGCCAGGCATCAGTAGATCTTGGCGGAGGTGGCCTCGGTTTTTCAAGAGCTCTGGAAACCTCGAGAGCCTCGCGTGGCCCCAGAGTCAGGTGGCTCGTAAGGAACGACATCTGCATCGAGCATCTTCAGCTACATCAGCTATACTTCAGCAACTGTGCCAGGTGAAATTTTCTAGTTTTGTTCATCTAGGGAGCACCCCATGGGCTGCATTATTCCTAGGTCGCATGAGCTTGTCCCTGCGACGTGTATCCTTTTGCATATTTAGCTTACCCTGTTGGGGGCGCCCCCTCGGGCCGCATCATCCCCAGGCCGCACGGGTCCGTCCTTGTGGCATGCATCTCATTTTGCGTCACATAGTTTAGCTCATTTCCTCCTACGATTTGCCTTGTGAGCATCACCTACTCACTCATCACCTCTTTTGGCTTCCTTCACTGCCTAATGGACTTCTACTCATCTTGCAACGGGGGCTGCATACATTGGCACGGCACTTGTGCTCTGGTCCGTCCCTACAATGCTGACAAATCTGAGAGATCGAGCTCTGACTCACGGCCTGCTCCGCATACGTCACCTCACCAGGTCATCTGTGCCTTCGTCTTCCTGTAGAATTATCAGAGGCCCAACGGTAGGCGCGGTTCTAAGTGGTGCTGCTTCACGCTAAGCCGCAGGAATCTCAGGAACACGATGGCAGGCGACCCTGCCGGTCCCCCTTCTCTCGTAATTCGCTTGCGCGTCAAAGGGGGGGGGGGCTCTAAGCATCGCTCCTTAGGGGCTCCTACTGACTCTCCATCCCTCAACCCCTGGCTTAACCACGGCACCGCGACCTGGCATACCAGCGGCGGATGAGCTTCAATCAAGGGTCGGGACCCGAGGATGTAGAGCATCAAGAAGGATGGGGCAAAGGGAGGCCGGCTTAGAGAGCTCAGGTCTGTTCTTACGTCAAGGGGGACCCTTGGCATCGTGACCCAAGGGCCTAACTGGCCACGAAGCCCCTCACTCCCTAGTATTTTCCTAGCGATCCGGACAAGCCAGCGGCGGCTGAGGTACGCGCGGGGTCGGGCCCTGCCGACGCAGAACATCGCGGTCTAAGTCTAGCATTTCCTTCTCGAGGGCCGTTCGTATGTCAAGGGGGACTCCTGAGCATCGCGACTCAGGAGCCTAACTGGTCACATAGCTGTTCACCCCTTGGTCTCGTCCTGGTGATCCAGAAGACCCAACGGCGGCTGAGGTACGCGCGGGGCAGGGCTTTGCCGATGCAGAACTCTATGGCAAGCGGGAAGGAAATCGCGAAATCTCAGCCACGCGACATCGGAAGCAAGCCTGGCACACTGCTTGAGGGATCACCTCATACCCATCATATAATCACTCAAGTGTTCAATCATATAAGCATTACATTTCAATTGTCTACCAACATAAGCATTGAAGTTTTCTTGTTTAACAATAAAATTATCAAACTCATCTAAGCATTGGCTAGCAGACTTATTATGAGGGATATCACCTTCATCAAATCTGTAGAGAGAATTTACCTCTACTACCTGTGTCGGGTTATTTAGACCATGTATTTCTTCAATAGGTGGTAAATTCTTAACATCTTCAGCTTTAATACCCTTTTCTTTCAAAGATTTCTTTGCCTCTTGCATATCTTCAGGACTGAGAAATAGAATACCCCTTTACTTAGGATTTGGCTTAGGATTTGGTTCAGGAAGTTTCCATTCAATATCATTACTCAACATATTATTCAATAGCAATGAAGCTTGATCAACAGATCTTTCCCTGAAAACAGAACCAGCACAACAATCCAGGTGGTCTCTCGAAGCATCGGTTAGTCCATTATAAAAGATATCAAGTATTTCATATTTCTTGAGAGGATGGTCAGGCAAAGCATTAAGTAATCGGAGAAGCCTGCCCCAAGTTTGTGGGAGACTCTCTTCTTCAATTTGCAAAAAAATATTTTTTTTCCTTAAGGCAGCTTGTTTCCTATGAGCGGGGAAATATTTAGCAGAGAACTAGTAAATCATATCCTGGGGACTATGCACACAACCAGGGTCAAGAGAATTAAACCATGTTTTAGTATCACCCTTTAGCGAGAACGGAAATATCTTAAGGATATAATAGTAACGGATTTTTTTCCTCATTGGTGAATAGAGTGGATATACGTTTTAATTTAGTAAGATCTGCCACAACAGTATCAGATTCATAGCCATAAAAAGGATCAGATTCAACCAAAGTGATTATATCAGGATCGACGGAGAAATCATAATCCCTATCAGAAATACAGATAGGTGAAGTAGCAAAATCAGGGTCATATTTCATTCTAGCATTCAAAGACTTTTCTTTCAGCTTAGCTAACAGTTTCTTAAGGTCATATCTATCTTTGCAAGCAAAAAGATCTCTAGAAGTTTCTTCATTCATAACATAACCCTCGGGCACATCAGGCAATTCATATCTAGGGGGAGAATCTTCATCATCACTTTCATCAATATTATCTGTTTCAATAATTTCGTTCTCTCTAACCCTAGCAAGTTGTTCATCAAGAAATTCACCTAATGGCACAATATTATCAATCATAGAAGTAGTTTCATCATAAGCATCATGCATACCCAAATTGGCATCATCAACAACATGAGACATATCGGAATCAATAGCAGGTGTAGGTGTCGCTAATTTACTCATAACAGAGGGTGAGTCAAGTGCAGAACTAGATGGCAGTTCCTTACCTCCCCTCGTAGTCGAGGGAAAAATATTGGTTTTTTCGTCTTTAAAGTTCCTCATAGTGATCAACATATATAAATCCCAAGTGACTCAAAGAATAGAGCTATGCTCCCGGCAACGACGCCAGAATATAGTCGTGATAACCCACAAGTATAGGGGATCACAATAGTTTTCTAGGGTAGAGTATTCAACCCAAATTTATTGATTCCACACAACGGAGCCAAAGAACATTCTCAAGTATTAGAAGTTGAGTTGTCAATTCAACCACACCTGGAAGACTTAATATCTGCAGCATAGTATTTAGTAGCAAAGTAGTATGGAAGTAACGGCGGCGAAAGTAACAGTAGTAGTTTTTGTAGGAATTGTAACAGTGGCAATGAAAAAGTAACTAAGCATAGATCAATATGTGAAAAGCTCGTAAGCAATGGATCAGTGCTGGTTAATTATGTCGGATGCGATTCCTCATGTAACGGTTATAACATAGGGTGACATAGAACTAGCTCCAGTTCATCCATGTAATGTAGGCATGTATTCCAAATATAGTCATACGTGCTTATGGAAAAGAACTTGCATGCCATCTTTTGTCCTACCCTCCCATGACAGCGGGGTCCTATTGGAAACTAAGGGATATTAAGGCCTCCTTTCATTAGAGTACCGGACCAAAGCATTAGTACCTAGTGAATACATGAACTCCTCAAACTACGGTCATCACTGGGAGTGGTCCCGATTATTGTCACTTTGGGATTGCGGGATCATAACATATAGTAGGTGACTATTGACTTGCAAGATAGGATCAAGAACTCACATATATTCATGAAAGCATAATAGATTCGGATCTGAAATAATGGCACTCGGTCCCTAGTGAGAAGAATTAAGCATAGCAAAGTCATAACAACATCAATCTTAGAACATAATGGATACTAGGAATCAAACCCTAACAAAACTAACTCGATTACATGGTAAATCTCATCCAACCCACCACCGTCCAGCAAGCCTACGATGGAATTACTCACGCACGGCTGTGAGCATCATGAAATTGGTGATGGGGGATGGTTGATGATGATGACGGCGACGGATTCCCCTCTCCGGAGCCCCGAACGGACTCCAAATAAGCCCTCCCGAAGAAGATTAGGGTTAGGCGGCGGCTCCGTATCATAAAACACGATGAATCCTTCTCTTTGATTTTTTTCTCCCCGAAAGTTAATATATAGAGTTGGAGTCGAGGTCGGTGGAGCTCCTGGGGGCCCATGAGGCAGGGGGGCTCGCCCAGGGGGGCAGGCACGCCCTCCACCCTCGTGGATAAGGTATGGGCCCCCTGATGCTGATTCTTCCGCCAGTATTTTTTTTATTATTTGCAAAACTTGTCTCTGTGGATTATCAGGTCATTTTGAGAACTTTAATTTCTGCACAAAAATAACACCATGGCAGTTCTACTGAAAATAGCATCAGTTCGGGTTAGTTCCATTCAAATCATGCAAGTTAGAGTCTAAAACAAGGGCAACAGTGTTTTGAAAAGTAGATATGTTGGAGACGTATCAGAGGCCGACGGACTTGGGGAAGGCGGCTGGAGACGAACGATAGAGCGACACGATGATCAGGATGGTGAGGAGCTCGGGCTCCTCTCGGCCATGGCGCCGGGAGACGCTGTGGGGGGCGTGGCAAGTACCTACCGGAGGCGGCAATGATCGAGGGGGAAGGGAAACCCTAGGAGGCGCAGGGCTTGGCTTATAAAGGGGCGCGATGGCTCAACCTCGACATCCGTGAGCTCACGGTGCGACGGTGTGAGCGCTCTGTCTTTGAGCGAGGGAGACAGAGCAGGTGACCGTGAGGAGGATGGGTCGCTACCAGGCGGGCCCGACGACAGAGAGAGATGGAAAGAGGCTCGCGCAGGAGGTGTGCTGGGTCTCTTCCTGGGCCGGCCTGGGTGACGAAGAGGCCCAGTAGGTGGCTGGTGCGGTTGGGCCGGCTACTGCTGCTGGTTTTCCTTTCCTTTCTTTTTCTTCAGACAGAAAAACAAGATGAAAAGCCCAGGCATCTTGGAGAGCAGTTAGGGAGAAATAATAATATTCCCAAGCTCCTAGATTTATGCTCTATTTTACAAAAATGAGTTGGGCATTTTTAGAGGTAGAAAAATATAGCAAGTTTGAATTTGCTTCAAACTTGAGGTATTTTTGAACCTAACCAAATCAGCTTCAAATAGAGTGAAATTTTGCATAGTGGTTTAGGACAGGGTGCAAGAATTATAGGGAGAAGATGAACATTAAAAGATGCTAGGAGATTAGCTTGACACAAAAGTAAAGAAAGGGATGAATAGGGAAAGGAAGAGAGGGTAGGGCAATGCTCACAAAGATGCAAACCAAAACCACATGCATGCTACCTTACCCAAGCACATGAACATTCAAGACAAGAACCCAACACAATGCATAAATGACAATGACATGATATGATGCAAAATGCAATAGGGAAGAATGCATTATGATATGGCAAAGATGCAACATGGCATGACAATGCAATAGTGATGACAATGCATAATGAAACATAGCAATTAAAAGGAAAGACCTCGAAGGAAAAGATGAGGACCAAGTTGAATATATTGCCAAATTTGGAAAGGTTGCATCTGGTGCATTACAAGCGCCATAGAGCGAGTAGCGCGGCGCGCCGCATAGCAATATATAAAATATCTTCACATATACGTGATGATAATTAACTACGAGGTACAATGCATAAAATTTAAAACAAACAATACTAAAACTATTAATCCCTCATGATGTGCAGGTAGTACTCTGGATCCTCCGCCTCACAGTGCTTGACGTACCGATCTGCCTCTTGCTAGGGACGACCGCGGATGATCTTTCCATTTCGTTGGGCACCCACCGGAGCTCCTCGTCCGTGGCATGCTGGAGCTTATCAGCCCACCTACACGCAGTGATGAGGCGCCTAGCGCCTTTGACCTTCCTCGCGAAGTACCCGTCTTAGTACACCTCCTCCGCACGACGATGCACCCGCCCCAAAGCTCCACCTTCTCGTTTTACAGGCGGCATCATGGGCTTCACATGCCACCTGGTACATGGCTTCCTCCTTCGCCATCTCCTTCTTAAATGCCACTTGCCTGGCTTTCTCAGCCGGCGATAGTGACTTCCACAAACAAAGATTGTACTGGCCCCAAAACCAATCCAAAGTTGGGGGGTCGAGCGCAACCTCGTCCAGCAGCGCGTAGGGGTCCTCCTTGTTGCTACACTTCGACTGAGCGTCCTCGGGGGTGGCGACTCCTCGTCGCCATGTGGGCAGATCGGCGGTGCCATGGCAGAGCTTTGAGAGAGAGAGAGAGAGAGAGAGAGAGAGAGAGAGAGAGAGGGCGAGCGAGGGGAGGATGTATATGAGAATGCAGGCAGGACGACGTGAGCAAGGTAGTATTTATTGGTGGCCGGAATATAGATCAACGGGAACAGTACACACGTCGGTCGCCGGAATTTACGAGTACTGTAGTTTGAAATACGCATGATTCCCGCATTAGAATCCGTGTGTGAACATAATAGGTGACGGTTTCCAATACAGCACCATGTCTGATTAATAACCCCCGCCATTCACCGTCCAAACCTCGAGGCGCGAAATAAAGTGACAATCGTCTGGGGGTGGGTTGTCTTGCCAGACCTTTACATTTTCTTTTTTGAACACCAGATATTTGCATTGTCTGAAGATTTTTTAACTCGCACACAAGTACACAAAATATGATTTTTCAAACTATTATAGTTAGGCATTGCACGTATATGTAGTTCAAATTTGAATTACGGTCATTAAATGGCTAGAAAATCACTTAATGCCTTTAAAAGGTTAATTGACCCTTGAAATTTTCCAAATTCTCACATGACAGTTGTATTAGTGCATGTTACACATAGAAATTGTTTGAAGGCTGTAAGAGGAAGCTATCTCCCGTTCGTCATCAAACATGCATTGTTCCCTCTCGGAACCACAATCCTTCTCATGAGTTGCTCCGGTTTGTAAGGGGTGTGTGTCCAAACTTTCGTCAAACAGTCCAATTATTTTACCACATCATCTTGGTGGCATGACATTACAGCAAGCAAGGTTTCATGTTTTTCTGATCATTTTTTAATTACCACTCCATGCGTCCTTCTAATTTACTTCACATGGAATTAACTCGCACACAAGTACTCAAATGTGATTTTTCAAACCATTATGGCTAGCCATTGCATTTATATGTAGTTCAAATTTGAATTATGGTCATTAAATGGCTAGAAAATATTTAAATGTCTTCAAAAGGTCAAATGATCCCTGAAATTTTCCAAATTTTCACACGATAGTTGTATTAGTGCACGTTACACGTAGAATTTTTTTGAAGGCCATCAGAGGAAGCTATGTCCCGTTCGTCATCAAACATACATTGGTCCCTCTCGGAACCACAAGCCTTCTAGTGAGTTGCTTCGGTTTGTGAGGGGTCTGTGTCCAAACTTTTGTCAACCATGCCAAATTTTTTACCACATCATCTTGGTGGCATGACATTACATCAACCAAGGTTTCATGTGTTTCTGAATTTTTTTTTGGAATTTAAATGCCATGGCACTCCATGCTTGATTGTGTCATAGCCGTTAGACCAATATGTGTGAAAATTCCTTCCAATGTACTACACATGGAATTAAATTACACACAAGACACAAATATGTTTTTTCAAACCATTATGGTTAGCGGTTGCATGTACATCTAGTTCTAATTTGAATTACTATCATTAAATGGCTAGAAGATCACTTCAATGTCTTCAAAAGGTCAAATGACCCCTGAATTTTTCCAAAATTTGACATGATAGTTGTATTAGTGCACGTTAAATGTAGAATTTTTTTAAGGCCGTAAGAGGAAGCTATCTCCCGTTCGTTATCAAACATGCATTGTTCCCTCTCGGAACAAAGAGCCTTGTAGTGAGTTGCTCCGGTTTGTGTGGGGTGTGTGTCCATACTTTGCTCAACCATGCCAATTTTTTTACCACATCATCTTGGTGGCATGAAATTACATCAACCAAGGTTTCATTTGTTTCTAACTTTTTTTATTTTTTTGGAATTTCAATGCCATGGCACTCCATGCTTAATTGTGTCATAGCCGTTAGACCAATATGATTGCAAATTACAATTTACTACACATGGAATTAAATCGCACACAAGTACACAAATATGATTTTTTTAAACCGTTATGGTTAGCCGTTGCATGTACATCCAGTTCTAATTTGAATTACGGTCAATAAATGGCTAGAAAATCACATAAATGTCTTCAAAAGTTCAAATGACACCTGAAATTTTCCAAAATTTGACACGACAGTTGTATTAGTGCACGTTACACATTGAAAACATTTGAAGGCCGTAAGAGAAATATATCTCTCGTTCGTCATCAAACATGCATTGTTCCCTCTCGGAGCGATGAGCCTTCTAGTGAGTTGCTCCATTTTGTGAGGGGTGTGTGTCCAAACTTTCGTCAACCATACCAATTTTTTTACCACATCATTTTGGTGGCATGACATTACATCAACCAAGGTTTCATGTGTTTCTGATCTTTTTTTGGAACTTAAATGCCATGGCACTCCATGCTTAATTGTGTCATAGCCGTTAGACCAATATGTTTGAAAATTCCTTCTAATTTACTACACATGGAATTAAGTCGCACACAAGTACACAAAATATGACTTCTCAAACCGTTATGGTTAGCTGTTGCATGTACATTAGTTATAATTTCAATTATGGTCATTAAATGGCTAGAAAATCACTTAAATGTCATAAAAGGTCAAATGACCCCTGGAATTTTCCAAAATTCGACATGACAGTTGTATTAGTACTACAATTTTTCTCGTACATTTTAAACACCATCCGTTGCCACTTTACTCCAAATTTGTCTTTCATAGCTAATAAAAAAATTTACAACATCACACAATTTTTTTGTAGGAACCGTTGGCGATGAAAATTTCTGGGTCTATTTAAGTATTCCTCCTTAAGCTTCACCGGCTCGTCTGCTGCAGTCCCATGGGTCTATTTAAGTATTCCTCCTTAAGAATCCCGATCCCCATTCCCGCACCCCCATCTTGCAAAGATTACGGCATGGAAAAGCTTCATGAAGGCCCGTACGATGGCCGCCCCCCTCCCCCCCCCC
>LR738711.1:368825184-368961292 GCA_902687465.1 Secale cereale
CCGAGCGTAGCCGCCTGCGCCAAGAGTGCCGCCGCATCCGCATTAAGCGCGGCCGCTTCCGTCAAGGGGGAGTTTGCCTCTATTCTCTCTCTCGGGCTATGACTTGGAATGAAGGATTTTTACCCGGCGGTCGATTTGCGTCATTTCTTTCTCTTGTAGCTCCCTAGGACCATCAGTTGCAACGAATGGAGCACGGGTGGGTGAAGGTCTATCTGCTCGTTGTCACCATCAATCTCCATGAGTGAGGCTAGTTGTGTTTGAATCTGTGGACAATGGAAGGAAGTTTCTGGCATCTGCAGAGAAGGTTAGACCCACTTTCGTTGTTACAAATCATTTGTTAGATGTGATTCAAACACTGTCACGGTCCCAACCAATTCATACCACACCTTCAACCAAACGCATCCTAAGACAGTGTCACAGTTTGTACCTAGTATCTAAAATTGTTGCTATCTCATCAGCGCTGCCATTAGAAAATTATTTGGCACCGCTTCAGCAGTTTGTGCAGCCAACTTTGGTCCAGACATCCGAGCAGCCAAGCAGTCAAATACTAAATCTATATGGCAAGAAGGAACAGGGCATCGGAGCAACTAGGTGCTCTCGAGTCCGGGTCCCTGATTTTTTTTGCTGCATCGGCTCGCCAGTGCAGGGCACCGGTGCAAGATGTAGCAACAATTGTCTTTACACCAGTTTTGGCATACATAGTGGACGACCTTAGTGCTATTAGTTCTATGTTACTAAATTTGTGCATGTACACACCTATTAGTATCAATTTTCTGTCATCCAAACACTATCGCTATGTTGTTGCAATTATATTTACCTTCCTCATAAAATGTTCGATTTTTTATTTATTGTACATGAGTAAGAACTCGTAGCGTTGTTGTAGTTAATTATAGCATTTGATGTTTCAGAATTTGGTTGTTCTCTCAGTAGCAATTAATTCAATTGCACATTGATCTTTTTGAGAAGATATGTCTTAATTAACATGTTTCTTTAGTTTTTCAAAATAAGCATTGGTGATTTCTTATGTTGCTGTAAACCCATTTCCCCTACAATTGTTACTAATCTAGTTTTAAATATTATAGGATGCATGAAAGTGTTCTTACTTGGAGTGGGTTGATCAAGAGTGGCCACAGTATTTGAAGATGTGCCTAGCAATGCTCTGGAGCATGTATGAGGAATAGAACAGAGGTAGGCTTAGAGAAAGTGTTGTCAACGCTGAAGAATATTTGAAGATGCGACATAAAAAGAGGAAGGTGGAGAATGAGCTCTGATTTTTTAAATCAGACTTTGCTAAGATGGTGTTGGCGATGGAGGAGGCACTTTCCTAGTTGGCCAGTGCAAAACATTTTCTTACTGAACTGACAGTAGAGGTGGATAAGGCGAGCCTGGATGATCTTGATTAGGGAAATGAATATATTGTTCTAATATTGCTCTTATGAAGTTGAACTAGCTATTTTTTATACTGTGCTATTTTCAGGTAGCTATCATATTGTGATGTTAAAATATATTTATGTGCCTGATATGAAATTGGCAAACAATTGTTCGATATGAAATGTGAATTTGCGTAATACTGGAATTATTAATTGTAAACTATTAAACCTACTAAATGTGTCATGGAACTTTGCAAATGGTTCTAGCAGTAAAAGAGCTTGTGATGGATAGCCCAATGCCACACATTTTTCTTCATCAAATCGTGTGTGATGTAGTTGATAAAAGCAAACGGTTAACCAAGGTAGAGCATGTGTGATAGTTACACCTATCTCACACGAGCTTATAAATAAACCTGTGTGGGATGTACATACGAATAGAAACGTTTTCCCTGGATTGACTCTGTGGGATGTACATACGAACGGAAACATTTTCCCTCGGTTGAATGTGTGGGATGTACATCCGAACATAAATGTTTTCCCTGGATTGACTGTGTGGGATGTACATACGAAATGAAAAGTTTCCCTGGATTGACTTTGTAGGATGTAAATAAGAACGGAAACATATTCCTTGGATTTGACTGTGTGTGATATACATATGAACGAAAATGTTTTTTTGGGATTCACCGTGTGGGTCGTACATACGAATGGAAATGATTGGGTTTCGATGCCTCGCCCGATCGCACACGAGCTCATTTTGCCCCAACCTATGTGCCAGGAGGGCCTATCCCCGACGGTTTCTGGGTCATGTGGGAAGGAGCCCCCTATCGCTCGCACTCACTTGGCGATGGTTCCAAATGCCGTCGCGGAAAGGGGTTAAAACCGTTTGTATAGCACCAACGCATACCAGTGAAGGGCAAGAGGCAGCAGGCAATTGTTGTCCATCCATCAGCAACACCACCAGCATCAGCACCAACATCATCACCAATAGATATATCTGATGAAGAATACAACATTTATCCTCCTATAATGTTTGCAGTCAATGAAGAAGGTGTGGCACATAAGGAATTTGGTGATCACATTGGTTGTAGTTTGTCAGGCACAGATGAGTTGTTACTGATGGGCACACATCACTATGAGCCCATCAAAACAATGCCACATCCCCAGCTAGAAAACTATAAATTTCAAAGAGAAGACAGTGGCAATTATTCAGACATGGAACTGGATTCAGAAAGTGAAGATAGTGGAGAATATGTAGCTGGTATAGAAAGTACAGATGATAGCTCTTATGAAGATAGAGGTGATTTGCAGTCAACTATAGCATATATGAAGAAGGCCGCAGCAGTGCACTGTGAGGGTGACACTGAACCAGAAAACATTTATGATGTTCTAGATGTTGAAGAGGAACAACAGAGTGAAGAAGATGCAAGTGAAGATGAACAACAACATTTGAGTGAAGTGATACCTGTTCTGAAAAGTCCATAGAGAATATGACCAACATCAAGATCACACTCATCAGCAAATGACCCAACTGAGCCTGACTGGTTTCCGTCAGATGATAAAGATGCAAATATTGGTTTTTTTGGATTCAGAGGATGATGATGGCAATGTGCCCATGTCCTTCATTATTCCCTTAGGAAGAAAATCAAGAGCGGAGAGGAAAAAGGAAAGAACATTGTATGATGAAAGCAGACTCAATCCAAAGCAACAATTCGGTATGAAGCTCTGTTTCAAAGATGTGTACAACTTTAGGACTGCTCTTGTTAACTTTCAGATCAAGCAGCCGAGGTCTTTCAGATATCATAGGAACTGCAAAGACAGGGTTATTTCCCAGTGTGATCACAAGGAAAAGGGATGTCCTTTTTTCATTATTGCTTCTTAGATCAATAATGATAATAAATTTTGCATTAAGAAGTTTAGAGCAGAACATACTTGTCCAACCAGTGTCAGTCATAGCATAGTGAGTTCTAAGTGGCTAGGAAACAATTTCCTAGACACTATTAGATCAGACCCAAACACAATTGTGCCAACAATAGTAGATAATCCAAAGAGGAAATTTGGAATTTAAGTTCCAAAGATGATGGCATGGAGAGCTAAGAAGAAAGCAAAGGGAATTGTTTTGGGAGATCACAAGAAACAATATCATAGGTTTTCTGATTACAATGAAATTGTTAAGTTATGCAATCAAGGCTCAAGATGCATTGTGTCAACTATCACTCCAAAATGAAGATATGAAAACCCACATCCATGTCCAAGATTCTATGGTATTTTCTTTTCTCTGAATGCACCTAGGGAGGGTTTTTCTCAATGGATGTAGGCCTTTCATTGGTTTGGATTGTTGCTTCATTAATCTCACATCTGGAGCACAAATCCTAGCGTCTACTAGTAGGGATGCCAACAACAACATGTATTCTATTACCTTTGGAATTGTAGGAGTGGAGGACACACCAAATTGGAGCTGGTTTCTCACTCAACTGAAGTATGCTCTAGGAGGCACAGAGGGCAAATTTGGCAAATACACCATCATGTCAGATAGGCAAAAGGTCAGTTATATTGATGTTGTTTACTATTGTGGACATAATTGTGTAGCTTTGCTCTGGTAACATTTAGGTTTACTGTGCAAGCATGGACTACTTAATTCTATCAATGATGTATTTCCAAACTGCCCACGAAGATGTTGTTTTAAGACACATTTATGCAAATTTCCAAAGAGCTAGATTTAGGGGTGAAGATCTACAAAATGCATGGATAGTGCTAGCTATTTATACACAAAACATGGTTTTCATGTTGCCATGAAAAATTTGAAGAATGAGTGTGAGGATGCTTGGAGGTGGTTATCTGGTATTCCAGTACACACACGGGCAAGGCATGAAATGGACACAAAATGCAAAGCAGACCTAGTGGTTAACAACATAAGTGAGGTTTTAAATAAATATATCCTATATGTTAGAAACAAACCAATTGTAATAACGATAAATGGAATGAAAGACAAGTTCCTAGTCAGGTTTGATGGAAAGAGAGAAGGTGGAGAAAACGCCAGATGGGAAATAGCTCCAACTTATGCAGGGATGTTGGAGCTTAGCAAAAAGTATGCTAGAGACTGCAAAGCAATTAGGGCAGGTCCAAAATTATGGCTAGTCACAAGTGGCCCAAAGACATATGCTGTCAATATTTTTTAGCACACTTGTGGATGCAGGAAGTGGGACATGTCAGAGTGTCCATGCAACCATGCTTGCAGGGCTATTTACAATGGCAAGATGCAACCTGAGGATTTTGTCAGTCCATTCTTCAAGAAATCAATGTACTTGGAGTCATATAAACCTACAGTGTATCCAGTTCCAGGAGAAGATGCTTGGGTCAAGACAGAGCAACCTGATATTGATCCTCTTATTTTCCAGAAAGAGGACCAGAGTGGAAGAAAAGAAGAAAAAAGGAAGAAGGGCAGGTTTGAATTGCCTAGACCAAAAGTTTCTTCTAGGATGGCTACAATCAAACTTGGCAACTACAAGTTAACGGTCCATAGGTTTACTAACTGTTCACAACCTTTGAGGCCTGATATCCAGTTAATGAAGAATAGAAGCATGTTAACATCATCAACTTTGTCATTATTTTAACTAAATTAGCCTCCCATGTTTCAATGTGTCTTTGTCTTTCATTGTTATACTGCAGGAAAAGAGAAGGCAGAAGCCAGAAGCCTTCATTCCACCTGATGGTGCTCCTAAGGCACCAACTGGAGAAGCACCAAGGGCTCCAACCGGAAAAGGTAGTTCTTCTGCAGCAGTCCCTAAACCAACTAGAAAAGCACCCACTACTGCTACTAGGCTAGCTAGGGCTGCTTTCACACCACCAAGGCCAACAACAAGGGCTCCAGCTAATAGTTCCTCTGTTGGTACTTCATCTACATCTACTTCTAGTTTTGCTAGAAAGATGAGATCAGTGAGAGGTGGAAGAGTTGGAGGAGTATCAACTGCTGGAACAGGTACAAGGAAGAAAGCTCAGAAATATGCAAGACTGAAGAGCTACTTCACTGCCTGTGACGCCCGAAGACCGACGTCCTAGAAGATTCCAGAAGATTCCAGATGTTCGGGGTTCTCCCGTGTGTTTCATTTGTGCTTGTGTTATTTATTTTGCATTGCATCATGTCATCATGCCATCATGTCATATTTATTTTGCATCTCAACTTAAATAAATAGTGTGGACCTTCGGTCCATTTAAATCGAGGGAAGTGTGACTTCTCTTTATAACATATCCTCCTAATATTATGGATCTATTATAAATAAATATTCCATTGTTTTGGGAACCACCGAAACACACTTGCATATCTTCCTTATTTTGTTGGAACCATTTTTGTTGGGTTGGTAATATTCCATAAAGCCTTACAAAAATGTTCCATCTTTTATTTTCTGTTCATGGCCTCCTTTCTTATTTTTTTGAGCTCTCTCTATTTTTCTACTAAAGAAATACAGAAGGAGAGAGAGGCCATCTAGGCCTCTAGGCCTCATCCCAGCCGCAGGCCAGCTTCCCTCCTAGCTCGCCCAACTCCTCCTTCTGGCCAGAGGCCAGCCTCCCTTCCCTCCTGGCCCAAACTTCCCTCCTGGCCCACTCCAGCTCTAACCCTAGCCCGACATCCCTTCGCTCCCTGCTCTCCTCCCGAGCGCCGCCTCCACCCTCTCCCCTTCGCCCAACTCTCCCAGCGCCCGCGCCCTGTTTTTCCCCATCGCTCCCGCATCGATTCTCGGCCTCCCGTGCCGCTCCTTGCGCACCCCAGGCCTGCGCTGCGCCCGTGCCCTCCATCTCCATCAGCAGCCGACCGCGGCTAGCCCATCGCCGGTTCCCGCTCGAACAGCCACGAGTGCCTCTCCTCCTCACCAAGCACCAAGGCCGCGCCCCGTCATCGCGCCTTCACCTCCCCCCTTCCGCGCCTCGGGACCTCCTTCCTCGCCATGGACACCACCGGGGGCCTCTTCAAGACGCCGCCCCGCCGTCCGCCTCTGGCCGCGGATGCCGGCCAGGAGCTGCGCCTCCAGCGACGTTCCTCCCATCCGCCAGCGCAGCAGCCGGCTCCCGTGCGGCCCTGCCTCGTCTCCTCCAGCCCGCCCTGCTCTGCGCCTCGTCTCCATGGCCGCATCGACACCGACGCGCCAAGACCATCGCGTCCCTTCAGCCGCGGGCCAGCGCCGCCACCGTGGCTGTTGCTGTTGTTATTTTTCGCCGAGTGCCAGGATGATATGTACCTCTACTACCACCGTCGCCAAGACCCGCAAGTTCAACTACGTCGCGAGAACCGAGTCCGGCAAGACCGCTACGAGAACGCTAAGTTCCACTACCGTCGCCAAGTCCCGAGACCGACAAGTTCCACGACACGTGACGTGACCGCTACGAACCGAGTACGACTACACATGGAGATCCCGTGTACATCTACCGTCGCAAGAATGAGAACCCCCAAGTACCCCGACACCGATGACCTTCAAGTTCGACTACCGTCGCCCCGAAGATGTTGGATTCATCAAGTACCTCTACCGACGACGTGAACGACTACGAACGAGAACAACTACTTCCTCTACGTGCATGTACCACTACCGTCGCCCCGTGTATGACTACTTCCCTCTACGAGCGTGTACCCCGACTCGCGAGAACGACTACTTCCCTCAACGAACGTGTACCTCGACCCGCGAGTACCACTACTTCCTCTACGTCTCTCAACGATCTTGTTCCGCTCTGAGAACAATCGCTCCGAAGGTATAACCCCGAGACGATGACCCGTGTGATGCTCGTGTTGTATGAAATGTTTTCCCTTGTGTGCACCGTGTCGTTTCATCTTTTGTCATGTTCCTCGGTTGCCTCGTCGCCGACCCGTGGGAACCCGGTGACGGGATCACCCCACCTTTCATCTTGTTTCGCTCGTTCACGCCAGCTTTCTTTTGCACCGGACTCTCAACGAGTTACCGGAACCGAGATGTTGCCGTTGCATCATTTTCGGATCATCGCCATGGCCCCTTTCGTTCCACCACGGTGACAAATACTCCTTATATACTCCTTATCTTCTTCATGTCAACTTTTAATAAAATTGCATAAACTTGATCATGTCATCCGCATCATGTTAACAACATTAAAATGTGTGTTTGTTGTTTGCGTAAGAATTGCTAAACATGCTTATGGGGATTTTTTTCCGGAATTGTTGTTGTTATTTCCGGCCTCATTTAAAATGCCTAAATAGTGTAGTTTTATTATGCTTCACCTCTTGCCATGTTAAAAACATTTAACCTTGTCTTGTAAATAAATGGGAGTTAACTAAATAACTAACATGTGGTGTTTCGTCAATATGCAACTCGTTGCATATTGAGCTCCACTTAACTTGTAGTTTTGTTTGTGCACATTGCCATGCCATGCATAATTAAACCGGACATGCATCATACTTGGATGTGCATCGTATGCCATGTTTATGCTTGTGTGTTTACCGTGTTGTTTGCTTCTTTTCGGTGGCTTCTCTTGTTAGCTTCGTTTCGTTTCAGAGTTGTGAGGATTCGCTCGACTGTGTTGCTCCGTCTACTTCATGGATCCGTTCTTCTCCCTTGCGGAATCCCAGGCAAGATGATCATACCCTTGGATACCTTTACTACCATTGCCATGCTTAGTTGTATCGATGCTATCGTTACATGTCGCGCTACCCATCTTTTATTGTCAGCCCTCTCCTTGTTGCTATGAAACCTCTAACCTTTGACACCTTCCTAGCAAAACCACTGTTTGGCTATGTTACCCGCTTGCTCAGCCCCTCTTATAGCGTTGTTAGTTGCAGGTGAAGATGAAGTTCGTTCCAGGAGGGAACTTGTTGTTGGAATATCACAATATCTATAATTATTATTAACCAATGTTGAGGATATCGCTTATCGTTATCGTCTCGGCCAACTATGGATTCGAGATTAATCGAAAATCGGCCGATTAATCGATTTTAATGGTCGGCTATTAATCGGCCAATTTTTTGCAAATCTTAGGTTCCCAACACTAAAATATGTTATATTCAACACCAAAAAAATATTGAACAGAAGTGTTACCTTGATTCATAGCCTTTGAATCCTTGTAGAATGACGAATGAAATAGCACAATAGTATATATTGCATAACAATGTCCACAAAATGCAAATTAACATAATTTTTGCAAACATAGTGCTATGAATAGGCCCAATTTATCGGTAGATTCCCGATAAATCGCCTGTCATAGCGATAAATCGGACCAAATGATAAATGGTCAAGATAAGGCATAATCTTATCGGACACCCCAAGAGTAGCTATAAATCGGCCGATAAATCGCTGAATCGGAAGATTTCTTGAACAGTGTTATTAACACACCTATATACTGGGCATGGGTGGAAGGCTTGGCCTTTTGCTCGGTGTTTTGTTCCACTCATGCCACCTTAGGCGCTGATAAACCGGCATTATGTTCCTTGATTTTGCGTTCCTTACACGATGGGTGGATGGGGACCCCTTAACAGTTCGACTTTGAATAAAACTCCTCCAGAAAGGCCCAACATTGGTTTTAATTTGCTCATAATAACTACTTAAATAATTAATTAATTGCATAGGGGGTCATGTCCCCGGGTTCTTAATTGTACATAATAGGGGGGCCAGTGCTGATGGTGTTGGTCCCAAATGGGGAGACTGCGGGGCCACCACGAGGAAACTCGAGGATTGGTTCCCGTAGGCTCACCTATCCGGACGTGGCCTGAGACGAGATACGCGCGGCTACTATCAGGGTGTCGGCACACCGGGAGGTCTTGCTGGACTTGTTTTACCATTGTCGAAATGTCTTGTGCACCGGGATGCCGAGCCTGATCGGATTTCCCTAAGATAAGGAGTGATGATATTATATTTATCGCTTCAGCTAATCATGAGAGCTTGTGATGGGCTAAGTTGGAACACCCCTGCAGGGTTATAATCTTTCGAAAGCCGTGCCCGCGGGTATGTGGCAGATTGGAATTTGTTAATGTCCGGTTGTAGAAAACTTTACAGAGGATCCGAAGTAAAACACACCACCGCGTGAGTCACCATGACTGTCTCTTTTCACTATGAGAAGAGAACACGGTGGGGTTATGTTTGATTCGTATGTAGTTCAGGATCTTTAGCGATCACTACTTTTGCGGCCATTGCGTAGATGCTCATCTTATTCTTGTACTCGTAAGCTAGCCACCATTTTATGCTTAGCCGCTGCTGCAACCTCACCACTTTACCTCTTCCTACCCATAAAGCTTTGCTAGTCTTGTTACCCATGGTTATGGGATTGCTGAGTCCTCGTGGCTCACAGATACTACAACACCAGATGCAGGTTCAGCCGAGAATGATGCAGGAGTTGGTTCAAGGCCTTTTGGGAGTTCCATGAAGAGTTTGGCCGTATGCTTGTGACGTTTTCGACGATCAGTAGTGGTTTCTACTAGGATTCGATCTAGACCTATGGCTTTCTGTTTGGTATCTTGTCTTTCGGATCTTACCCTTAGATGGGCTGTGATGTTTTGAATGATGTTATGCTTATATAATGCATTGTGTGAAGTGGCGAGTGTAAGCCAACTATCTTTTTAGTTTTCCATCCCTATTTTACATCAGATGTGCAAAGGTACAAAACTTGCGATCATTCCAGAATGGGCTTATATCTTTAAGTCGTGCCTCGACACGTAGGAGATATAGTCCCATCCTGGGCATTACAAGTTGGTATTCAGAGCATTCTCCGACCTAGAAGCCCCCACTGATTGATCGAATCATTGACGGTTGAGTCTAGGCACACACTTGAAAATGTTTTGAGTCCTATATATATATCAGAGAGTAGGATTTCTTTTGCTCCTCATCTCTTTTCAATCTGGTGAGGACTCCTGACGACTACTCTTGCCTCTTCTACTTTCAAAAATTTCACCAAATTTTTTTTAGGATCACGCGAGTATTGTTTGGATTGTTCCGATGTCTTTGTGACGCGAACGCCGTTCTCGATGCCTCTTGTCATTAGGGGTTGTGGCAGTGTCCCGGGGAGTTGAGCTCCGAGGTGTTGTCGTCACAAATATATCGCATCAGTTCTAGAATACTTAAGACGACCAACATCGAAAACTCTCCTATACGGTTAGTGGCAAGATAACCCCGACATCACCCAGTACTGGGGAGGTAGTTCGGGAGTATTGCCATAGCTTGTATAGTAGATGCGTTTCGAAGGTCCGAGGTAAACGGTTTCCGAAAAAAACTGGTTATGTGTTGAAGGATGGATACAGCTGGATGTAGGATTAGAGTTGAGTGCGCGGTGCTTCCCCTGTATCCCCAACACCTGATTGCATAACTGGAAACTTTCGGAAATTAATAGGTGGGTTCATCTAGTAGTTCTAGGCATTCTTCCAACGAATGCATGATATGAAGTTCGGGGTTCTACATTGAGTGAAGTGGTTTTATGGCTTGTTCCGATCGGGAGTTGCATCTTAAAGGGTCCTTGGCTATGCTGATCCGGGGATTGCAAAACCCTTTTGTAACACGTTCCATGAGCTTTCAGCACGAAGATGTCGAACGAAGCTTCTATCTTGTATTTGTTCTTCTGCTCCTTGTTGCTTTTATTTATCTTTTGTTCTTCCAAGTGGCTTCTCGTCTAGTTGATGTACCTACGTAATTCATTCGTTCAATTCTCTGTTCGGATAGATATGTTGCAACATAATCTTCTTCATAAACACATCTATCCTTTGTTTTGATTTGATTCTGGTATTCGAGTTGCTTCGATGTCAAATGTTGATTCCATACCTTTTCCTAGTCGGTGTTCTCATATTTCTATGGGAGTGCTAGTCCTTCTCGTCCATCGAGATCTTCATGTTAATCCTTTCCAACCGGTGTGCCTTCTCTTCAAGTTATTACATACGGACGCCGTTGAGAAATCTGACGATTGTCTGTTTCATTCATCCCAAGTCGTCTTTGTTTTCCCCACCCTCCCTCCCTTTTCTTTATGGAGCCAGAAATTCTCAGATGAAGTATCCATTTTATTCATGTGATATTTCTTCATTCTTTTCCTTCAATGTTCTTATCCGGTGATTTATCATGAAGTTTCTCAAGAGCTTCAAGTTCATCATTCTTTTGTTCTCAATTCTGCCGGTGGATGAAATTCAAGATTTTGGTGTTGATCTTATCCTTTTCCTCATTTCACAATGCTTCCTTATTCCGGTGCACCAATTAATCATTCTCCTCTTGTTATTCATATCCGGAGTGCTGAAGATTCATAATTCCATTCTTAATCATTTCAAGCTATTTTGAGGATTGTCATCTTATTCAAGCCATTTAATTCAACCGGTGCAATATATCTTCAGCAATCTTTTTCAACGGTGATTTCTTTGAGTGGGCCCTAACCCACAGGTCTTTCTCCAGGATCTTACCTGACTCTTCTTATTTTTCCGGAGTTATTCTCAAATTCTCTTTAAAGTGTGACGTAAGAATGATTCCCATCAGTCACATGCCTTCTCCATGATCGCTTTCAAATTCTTTTCACCATTGGTTCAACCTTTTTAATTCTTCATTCCGGAGTGCTCAACAATTCTGATGACATTTCTGGTCTTCATTCTCAGCTTTTGCAGACCCGAAGAAGAGTTTCTCTTAAATCTTGGCCCTTCTCTTAAAGATTCGTGGTTCTAGCTTCATGCCATCCTCATTATTGTTCCGTTTGTGAGGAATTATTTTCATACCCATCCGAAGCATTTCATGAATTCTTTTCTTTGTGTTCCTCCGAAGGCCATCATTTCAGAATATTCTTCGTTCTCTGTTTGCAACTTCGTCCTCCAACTATTCTTCATTGATGCCTCTTCGTTCGTCTCCATATTCTTACGGTGGTACTTTCAAGATTACTCTTCCTTGTTATCGTATTAATTCATTTGTTCTTTTCATAATCCTATCGGTGGTTCGTTGAAGATTTACCCAAGTTTGTGCGAGATCTCTCTTTAATTCTTTCCAATGAGAATGAGTAGTATGCCAAATCCATTGCTTGTCGCCAATTTAAATTGGTGAAGGATATGCATGACATAATTCTTATTCTTATTCCTTCAAGGTGATTTAATCCCTTCCTTCGAAGCTTGTTCATCATATTATATCCTTGGTTCTAAATTCTTCATCTTGTTTTCTGGAGCTTCAAGTTATTTCAATGATATCATTTCAAGCTCCATCTAATTCATTGCAGGCCTTGAACCTTATTCTTTTCATCTTTCACTTCTCATGCTTTCATTACCGGAGTTCTCATGGTGGTTCGTCATGTTTTAATTCATCCTCGAAGTCTTCATCAAGATTCTTGTTGGAGCTCAAGCATTCTTCATCATGCTTCCAATTGAAATCCTTTCTACCTTATCTTTTCAGATGGTGTTATGTCATTCTTGGCAATTCCTTCATGTTTCATGATTCACGAGTTATCAAGATTGAGATAATTAAAACCATCATTTATTTCTCTTTAGGAGATCCTTTCAACCCTTTAATTTATTTGTTGGAGTTATCTTGGGTTGTATTCCACCTAAAAGCTTTCCCTGTGAATTGTTGCCATTATGGTGCTTATAAATGACCCAAATTCTTCATTTATCATTCCGGTGAAATAAGTTTATCGTCTCCTTGTTGATCTCAATCCAATTAAATGTTTCCGTCAGTGGCTGGTTGTCACCTCTTAATTTGGAGATGTTTTCCATAAGCCCACATGAAGCTTATTCTTTCGTTGTTGAATTTCCAACAACTCCGTTCAACCCTTCTTCGTAAGGATGTTTTTCATATTCATTCGTGGGAGAAGTAGTCATTTTTCTTCTCCATTCATTTCTTTCGTTGATTTATGTTCTATTCTCTCATTCCAGAGGCTTTGTGTTGTTGCTCTCTCCAGACCATCATCTCGTTTTTATCAAGATCATATTCTCTCTTGCTTGCCTATTTAACCGGAGTGTTGTGTCCTCCATTCTAGTTCTCTCATCTTATCAAGTTTTTCCTATCTTTTTAACCGGAGTGTTGTCTGAATCTTTCTTAACCTTGTGCCATTCTTTTATTTGTTTTGGAGGCAATGTGTTGTTGTTTTCATCAAGTATCACTCCATCTCCTCAAGTTCTTGTTAATTCCTTCCATTTTCAGTCGGAGTGCTGTTCAAATTATTTCGTTCTTATTCCTTCTCAATCTTGGTTAAACGGAGTGGTTTTGAAATTTTGTTCGTCATCCTTAAGCTCTTGTTTCATGTATTTCAATCTACAAGGTTCTCGTAATGTTCCTTGTTACTCATTTTACCGGAGTGCTCTTAACTTCGTTCATCTCCGTTGTATCTTTTCTTCAAGATTGTTCAACCTCTCAAGGTTCTTTGGTTCCACTTGTCGGTCAAAGAAGCAACTTTGTTGTACCTCTTCCTCTTCCATTTTTACCGGTGCCATCTCTAAGATCTCGGGTCGAGATCCTCTGTTAGTGTGGGAGAGTTGTGACGCCTGAAGACCGACGTCCCAGAAGATTCCAGAAGATTCCAGATGTTCCGGGTTCTCCCGTGTGTTTCATTTGTGCTTCTGTTATTTATTTTGCATTGCATCATGTCATCATGCCATCATGTCATATTTATTTTGCATCTCAACTTAAATAAATAGTGTGGACCTTCGGTCCATTTAAATCGAGGGTAGTGTGACTTCTCTTTATAACATATCCTCCAAATATTATAGAGCTATTATAAATAAATATTCCATTGTTTTGGGAACCACCGAAACACACTTGCATATCTTCCTTATTTTGTTGGAACCATTTTTGTTGGGTTGGTAATATTCCATAAAGCCTTACAAAAATGTTCCGTCTTTTATTTTCTGTTCATGGCCTCCTTTGTTATTTTTTTGAGCTCTCTCTATTTTTCTGCTAAAGAAATACAGAAGGAGAGAGAGGCCATCTAGGCCTCTAGGCCTCATCCCAGCCGCAGGCCAGCTTCCCTCCCAGCTGGCCCAACTCCTCCTTCTGGCCCGAGGCCAGCCTCCCTTCCCTCCTAGCCCAAACTTTCCTCCTGGCCCACTCCAGCTCTAACCCTAGCCCGACATCCCTTCGCTCCCTGCTCTCCTCCCGAGCGCCGCCTCCACCCTCTCCCCTTCGCCCAACTCTCCCAGCGCCCGCGCCCTGTTTTTCCCCATCTCTCCCGCATCGATGCCCGGCCTCCCGCGCCGCTCCTTGCGCGCCCCAGGCCTACGCCGCGCCCGTGCCCTCCATCTCCATCAGCAGCCGACCGCGGCCAGCCCCTCGCCGGTTCCAGCTCGAACAGCCCCGAGCGCCTCTCCTACTCGCCAAGCACCAAGGCCGCGCCCCGTCGTCGCGCCTTCACCTCCCCCCTTCCGTGCCTCGGGACCTCCTTCCTCGCCATGGACGCCACCGGGGGCCTCTTCCCGCCGCCGCCCCGCCGTCCGCCTCTGGCCGCGGATGCCGGCCAGGAGCTGCGCCTCCAGCGGCGTCCCTCCCCTCCGCCAGCGCAGCAGCTGGCTTCCGTGCGGCCATGCCTCGTCTCCTCCAGCCCGCCATGCTCTGCACCTCGTCTCCATGGCTGCATCGACACCGGCGCGCCAAGGCCATCGCGTCCCTTCAGCCGCGGGCCAGCGACGCCACCGTGGCTGTTGCTGTTGTTTTTTTTCGCCGAGTGCCAGGATGATATGTACCTCTACTACCACCGTCGCCAAGACCCGCAAGTTCAACTACGTCGCGAGAACCGAGTCCGGCAAGACCGTTACGAGAATGCTAAGTTCCACTACTGTCGCCAAGTCCCGAGACCGACAAGTTCCACGACACGTGACATGACCGCTACGAACCGAGTACGACTACACATGAAGATCCCGTGTACAACTACCGTCGCAAGAACGAGAACCCCCAAGTACCCCGACGCCGATGACCTTCAAGTTCGACTACCGTCGCCCCGAAGATGTTGGATTCATCAAGTACCTCTACCGACGACGTGAACGACTACGAACGAGAACAACTACTTCCTCTACGTGCATGTACCACTACCGTCACCCCGTGTACGACTACTTCCCTCTACGAGCGTGTACCCCGACTCGCGAGAACGACTACTTCCCTCTACGAACGTGTACCTCGACCCGCGAGTACCACTACTTCCTCTACGTCCCTCGATGATCTTGTTCCGCTCCGAGAACGATCGCTCCGAAGGTATAACCCCGAGACGATGACCCGTGTGATGCTCGTGTTGTATGAAATGTTTTCCCTTGTGTGCACCGTGCCGTTTCATCTTTTGTCATGTTCCTCGGTTGCCTCGTCGCCGACCCGTGGGAACCCGGTGACGGGATCACCCCACCTTTCATCTTATTTCGCTCGTTCACGCCACCTTTCTTTTGCACCGGACTCTCAACGAGTTACCGGAACCGAGATGTTGCCGTTGCATCATTTTCGAATCGTCGCCGTGGCCCCTTTCGTTCCACCACGGTGACAAATACTCCTTATATACTCCTTATCTTCTTCATGTCAACCTTTAACAAAATTGCATAAACTTGATCATGTCATCCGCATCATGTTAACAACATTAAAATATGTGTTTGTTGTTTGCTTAAGAATTGCTAAACATGCTTATGGGGATTTTTTTTCCGGAATTGTTGTTGTTATTTCGGGCCTCATTTAAAATACCTAAATAGTGTAGTTTTATTATGCTTCACCTCTTGCCATGTTAAAAACATTTAACCTTGTCTTGTAAATAAACGGGAGTCAACTAAATAACTAACAAGTGGTGTTTCGTCAATATGCAACTCGTTGCATATTGAGCTCCACTTAACTTGTTGTTTTGTTTGTGCACATTGCCATGCCATGCATAATTAAACCGGACATGCATCATACTTAGATGTGCATCGTATGCCATGTTTATGCTTGTGTGTTTACCGTGTTGTTTGCTTCTTTCCGGTGGCTTCTCTTCTTAGCTTCAGTTTCGTTCCGGAGTTGTGAGGATTCGCTCGACTGTGTTGCTCCGTCTACTTCATGGATCCGTTCTTCTCCCTTGCGGAATCCCATGCAAGATGATCATTCCCTTGGATACCTTCACTACCATTGCCATGCTTAGTTGTCTCGATGCTATCGTTACATGTCGCGCTACCCATCTTTTATTGTCAGCCCTCTCCTTGTTGCCATGAAACCTCTAACCTTTGACACCTTCCTAGCAAAACCACGGTTTGGCTATGTTACCCGCTTGCTCAGCCCCTCTTATAGCGTTGTTAGTTGCAGGTGAAGATGAAGTTCGTTCCAGGAGGGAACTTGTTGTTGGAATATCACAATATCTACAATTATTATTAACACACCTATATACTGGGCATGGGTGGAAGGCTTGGCCTTTTGCTCGGTGTTTTGTTCCACTCATGCCACCTTAGGCACCGATAAACCGGCATTATGTTCCTTGATTTTGCGTTCCTTACACGATGGGTGGATGGGGACCCCTTGACAGTTCGACTTTGAATAAAACTCCTCCAGCAAGGCCCAACATTGGTTTTAATTTTCTCATAATAACAACTTAAATAATTAATTAATTCCATAGGGGGTCATGTCACCGGGTTCTTAATTCTACATAACAGGGGGGGCCAGTGCTGATGGTGTTGGTCCCAAATGGGGAGACTGCGGGGCCACCACGGGGAAACTCGAGGATTGGTTCCCGTAGGCTCACCTATCCGGACGTGGCCTGAGACGAGATATGCGCGGCTACTATCAGGGTCTCGGCACGCCGGGAGGACTTGCTGGACTTGTTTTACCATTGTCGAAATGTCTTGTGCACCGGGATGCCGAGCCTGATCGGATTTCCCTGAGATAAGGAGTGATGATATTATATTTATCGCTTCAGCTAATCGTGAGAGCTTGTGATGGGCTAAGTTGGAACACCCCTGCAGGGTTATAATCTTTTGAAAGCCGTGCCCGCGGTTATGTGGCAGATTGGAATTTGTTAATCTCCGGTTGTAGAAAACTTGACAGAGGATCCGAAGTAAAACACACCACCGCGTGAGTAACCGTGACTGTCTCTTTTCACTTTGAGAAGAGAACACGGTGGGGTTATGTTTGATTCGTATGTAGTTCAGGATCTTTAGCGATCACTACTTTTGCGATCGTTGCGTAGATGCTCATCTTATTCTTGTACTCGTAAGCTAGCCACCATCTTATGCTTAGCCGCTGCTGCAACCTCACCACTTTTACCTCTTCCTGCCCATAAAGCTTTGCTAGTCTTGTTACCCATGGTTATGGGATTGCTGAGTCCTCGTGGCTCACAGATACTACAACACCAGATGGAGGTTCAGCCGAGAATGATGCAGGAGTTGGTTCAAGTACTTTCGGGAGTTCCATGAAGAGTTTGGCCGTATGCTTGTGACGTTTTCGACGATCAGTAATGGTTTCTACTAGGATTCGATCTAGACCTATGGCTTTCTGTTTGGTATCTTGTCTTTTGGATCTTACCTTAGATGGGCTGTAATGTTTTGAATGAAGTGGCGAGTGTAAGCCAACTATCTTTTCAGTTTTCCATCCCTATTTTACATGAGATGTGCAAAGGTACCAAACTTGCAATCATTCCAGAATGGTCTTATATCTTTAAGTCGTGCCTCGACATGTAGGAGATATAGTCCCATCCTGGGCATTACACTGCCAATGGAAATGTTTGAAATTTGATGTCTACAAAAGGTTGAAACTTTTGGGAGTGCTACCCATTTATCTGTCATATGAACACGCGTTTCGTTTTGATACTGTGAACTGTGAACTATGAACCTATGTAGAATTTGAGTAATGTGAACCTCTGTTCCATTTGAGTCCTCTGAACCTATATCACCCTATGTTTCACTTGATTATGTCAATATGTGTCTCATTTGAGCTTAGCAAAAATTAGGGGTCATCTAGCCCTCGACAACTACCCGACCATATATACCCTAGCAAAAAGTAGGGGTCATCGAGCCCTCGACAACTACCCAACCATATATACCCTACCAAAAACTAGGGTCATCGAGCCCTCAACAACTACCCAACCATATATACCCTACCAAAAGTAGGGGTCATCGAGCTGTCAGGACCCCGATCCTAAGTCACACCGATCTAGCTGTAACACGTCATATCACTTTGCGGCCTCATGCACGGTAACCCCACGGGTGCCACCTTACCTGGCCCGGGACCGTTTGCGCATTTTGGCACACGTATATGACAGTGTCGCTAGCATCCATATGACAGAGAACCCGGGCCGACATGGCTAGTTATAAACCAAAAGTGGCACTAGATTACAGAGACAGGCATCCATGACCCAGCAACGAACGTGTCGGTCATCAACGTATGAACCCAAGTCGTAGCAAGCTACATGGACTTAAAGGAACAACGTGTGAGATTTCCCCTAAGGGACAGACACATGAACGAAGAAGGACAAATGCCGGCCAGCCGACGTGTTCCGAGCAGTAGCAAGCTACCAAGGCTCATTGGAATCACTAGGAGGCATTTCCCTGTAAGGTAGGCTACCAAAGGAAAACAACTAGGTGTTGGATCCCACACATACCAAGCATTTCAAACATCTACAAGGCCCTTCACAAGCTCCAGATCTCCGTCTGGGTGTCAAGCTACTCGTCGACGTCAACGTCTATGTAGAACCCATCAGCAGGGGCATGGTTCTCCTCTGCAACAGTTATTAAGCAAACATGAGTACAAAGGTACTCAGCAAGTCTTACCACAGAACCTATCATACATGCAAGATTATCAAAGCGGGTAGTGGAGTTCATAGCAGAAAGCCAGCTTTGACTCTTGGCTAACCTATACTACAACTCTCAACAGATTGCAAGATGTTACTACGAACACGAGTCCTCTACTCACCACAACAATACACTACCGAGGATCCTCTTCCGTCATCCTACGGAAGGGCCATCCACGGCACTCACACTTATCTTGAGGCTTTTAGTAGTATCCATCAAATTGTCTATGAACTGTAAGAGTAACCAAGTAGTCCGTACCGCGAACAACGGCTATTCGAATAGATTGATAACCCTGCAGGGGTGTACCTCTTCACACACGCTTCCACCACTTATCGCCGTTTACTCGACATGTACTCGGCAACCTTCAAGCGGAAGCCCAGCGAGGGTGTCGGCCACGACCTGACTAACTACTCAAGTCTCTCGTCCAGGTTTATCGCCTATTTGGGTTCCATCCGTGGGGAGATCCGGCCGGGGTGTCGCTCACGACCCCAAACGATGTGTACAGGGTTCCCGAGTCACCAAACGGGCAACCGGTACACCATGCCACGTACCTGTCGCATCACAACCCACCCCGAGGGTCAGCGCTGTGCACGACCTCCAGTAAACTATAAACACCAGAAACTAGTTGCAACTCCTGGACAGAGATCGAGGGTAATTAATAAGCCGAGAGGGTCCATTGGTTTCGGGCCCAATGCATGGTAGTAACTGGAACTTGAACCACACATACAGATCTCGGGTCCTATGTACGGTTCCAATGAAACAACCCACCACGTACTCCTACATGGCCTTTCATCGATACCTTTACCAAGCGTATTCCACACTTCCTTCTCTTTATCGAAAGATTGTTTCACTCTGATCCATCACCCAGATAAACCAGACCTGACACAACTCTAAGCATAGCAGGCAACATAAACAAATAGCATGGTGGATCACACATCACATGGCTCAATCAACTCCTACACATGCTAGTGGGTTTCAACTATTTTACTGTGGCAATGACAGATCATGCAAGGGAATAGGGTTCAACTACCACAGCAAGTAGCAGTTCACACGCTGTTGCCTTAATGCAGTAAAAGAGAGCAGGAGCGAGAAGATTGGGTTTGTATCGGAATGATCAATGATTGCTTGCCTGACAAAGTGGTTGTCGGGCACTGCTCTTCAACTGGATACGCAGCAGTATCCTCGGGAGCAGGACCTAACACAGAGAATACCGGCGATACAGTCATTAAACAAAAAAATGCAACAATATGATGCATGCTCATGACATGGCAAGATGCATGTGTGTTGGGCTAATGCAACTATAACCAGAAGGGTTTGAGCCTATTTGAATCAAAGGTTCAAATTGGCACTTTAGCTATTATTTAATTAAGTGCATTATCATGTTTTAATGTATACAGCAAGGTTAACTTGCTCAAACATGTATGAAACCAGTGCCATTGGAAAGATTGGATTTTTTTGATCATTTTTCATATATAAATCTTTTCCATCTGAGCTACTGTTGAATTTATATGATTTTTTGAAGTTTAGGCATTTTCTGGAATTTCCTGAATTATTTTTAAATCTAAAAATCCCAGAAAATCCTTTACTGCGTCAGCATGACATCATGCTGACGTCAGTCAGTCAACAGGGCGGCCCAGGTCAAACCTGACCAGTGTGACCCACTGGTCAGTGTCATAGTTAACTAATTAACTAATTAGAATTAAATTAACACCTAAACAAGGTTTGACTAGCAGGCAGGGCCCACATGTCAGTGACCCAGGGGGGTCAAACCCATGGTCAAACAGGCCCAACTCGCCGGCGTTTAGCCGCCGGCGAGGCCAAACACGGCGGTGAGGTGCGGGTTTCGTGCTCCGGCTGCCAAAACGACGGCGGAGCACACCTACGGGTAGCTGGAGGCAAACCGCATCGAGTGGAGGTGGTGGCTGGCCTCGGGGTCGCCGGAGATGACGCCGGCGACGAGTCCAGCGGCTGCCGGAGTTCGGCGAAGTCGAAAACGACGGTGCGGTGCTCGTGGAGTAGCGTGGAGTGGTCCTACAGCACCTACGCGTGACGGTGAAGCTGATAGGCACGGTGGCCGGACCATTGGATGGCCGGAGCCTCGTCGGCGATGAGCTCCGCGGCGGTGCATGCAGGTGAGCTTCGTGCGGTGTGTTCCAGGTTAGTAGAGAGCTAACGGAGAGGGGGAGGACGAAGCTGGGCTCACAGGGGTTGCAGCAGACGCCGGAGCGAGCTTGGGGGTGGTCGGAGCTGAGCGGGACGGCGAGGGGGATCTCCGCGGCCGGAGTTGCGGAAGAAGGGGTCGGGGGCATCTCCAGGGCGGGCGAGCGCTCGGGGCTCGGCCTATTCGAAGTAGTCGATGACGGCGGAGACGACGGACACGGCGACGGGGCTCAGGGACGACGGTGGGCGCGGCTACTACGACGCTGCAAGCACGGCGGCGTCGGCCATGGTGCGGGGAGGGCGAAGGAGAGGAGCTGGGAAGAGTGGGGTCTGTCTGCGAGGTCGGGGGCGAGGTGGACGACCGATCCAAGCCTCCAGGGCGGCGAGCGGAGGAAGCAGGGCGGCGGGCAGCTGCGTGGCGCGCGCTGCGGCCGCCGTCGAGCACCTGCCTGCCTGCCTGGCCGAGCGAAGCAGCTCGCTGGAGCGGCAGCTGGGCTGGGCCGGCAGGTGGGCCGGGTGGGGCGCCAGGTAACTCCTTTTCTCCCTCCTTTTTCTATTTCTTTTCTGGTTCATTTCTTTTGCAACTTTGTTTAATTAATAAAAATTCCAGAACATTTTTATAACTAATAAAACTTGTCATGCCCACTGTATATAATATGAACAGCATGGAACATTATAGTTTATGATTATTTGAGCATTTAAAATATTTTCTAGCATTTAAATGCCCAAATACAAATACCATATGATTTAATCCAGAGACCTTGGATGTCCTAGAAAATTGTGCACCATTTTTGGCAAAGGTTTAAGACCAAGGCAGAAATGATGGGCATTTTTGAAGGGCATTTTGTGTACATTGGAAAAGATTTTATCAAACCTTAGTTGTTAGAAGAGGGGTGCTGGGGTTTCTGTCATTCCCATTTCAAGTTTCTTTGATAAGTAAACATGATGCAGACTCTAGCTAGTCCTAATGCAAATGCTAACTAGGGATGTGACACGAGCCCTCGACAACTACCCAACCATATACACAATACCAAAAAGTAGGGGTCATTGACCCCTCGACAACTACCCAACCATGTATACCCTACCAAAAAGTAGGGGTCATCGACCCCTCGACAACTAGCCAACCATATATGCCCTACCAAAAAGTAGGGGTCATCGACCCCTCAACAACTACCGAACCATGCCTACCCAGATATAGTGGTCAAACCATATGAATAGCATAATTCTACTACTCAGAACATGTCTAATATGTCAAAAATATGAAACTTTAATCAAATACAAAATAGGAACAAATAAGGCATTAATAGCATAATCTAGTAGCACAATTGGATTCAGCAGAAGCACAATTTTAGTACAAATGTCTTGAAATTTTTAGTGATACAAATAGCAGATACTAGTACAACAACATGAAATCATTCATGAACTATCTCCTTAATCTTCCCGATCTTCCCCTTGGTGGCCTCCTTCTCTTTGAACAGATCACCTATGGTGTACTGGAAGTGCCTTTTCTCTTGCTTGAACTTCTCCCTCTCCTCCCACAACATGTCCCTCTCCTTCTTGATCTGGTCCATCTCCTGTAGTAACTTCAACTTCTCTAGCTTCTCTTGGTCTCTCTCTTTCTCTGCTTTGGCCCTTAGCACCTGATGGATGTTAGTGTCTGCTTTGACAGCCAAGTTCTTTTTCTGAAGCTCTTCCTTTGGTTCACTAAGAGGTATCCGTGCATTGCCTAACTGGGAAATTGCATCCGGCTAGTTAGCCACCATTTTAGCAAAGTCAAATTTAAAGAACCTTAGGTTATTTTCCATCTTCCTCTTAACTTCCAGTACCTTGAAGACTTCTTCAGCATTAACTACATTCTGTCTCAACCTGTTAGTCAACTCCTCATACAGAGCCCATATCCTAGCTAAGGCTATCTTCAATGGGATTGGCCACTTAGAATCAATCCATTCCGCATACTTACACTTTGGTCCATCCTATGAATGTGGGAAAAAAGAAATAACATTAAAACCAATGCAGAACCATTTTACTGATAACAATGCAAAATCACTGAACCTATTTGTAATATGTACTAAAGAGCTCAAATGATATGTACTAAAGAGCTCAACTAATAATGAAGGAAACTTATGACAGACTTATAATTTAATATCATTTTAGCAATAAAATCAATCTGCACTGCCTAGTTATGTTAAGAATTATGAACTTAAAATTACACTTTTATCATCCTAATTGCAGACCTAATTCTACCAGTCAACTAAGAAGATAACAATTAACATATTTCACAAAATCAGTAAAACAACTAATCAATAAAATGTGTACACTTTAACACCTAATTGCACTTCTAGCTTACCTTTTGTGCATAGCCTAGAAACCTCCTGCCGCTATCAGTGGATTCAAACGCCACCAACTTCTCATTGGGGGCTCGATGCTCACAACGTGCAGGATGATTCAGAGCCAGGCTGCTCCATTCCGTGCACTCCATGGTCGCAGGTGCCTAAACATAAGGAAAAAGTGTTTAACTTCTATAGGGAACATAAATTCCCCTTTCTCCCTAGAACCCTAACCCTAGATGCACATCAGTGAAGCTTACCTAGGTCACACAATCATCGTCAGATGATGAGGATGAGTCAGAACCACCAGACCAAGACACCATTTCTCTCTCCCGTCGGCGGTGCGGCGGCAGATGGCGGTGATGGTAGGTGCGGCGCGAGAGGGCAATGAGTATAGGAGAAAACGAGTAGAGGAGATAAATACCCTGCCATGCCCGAGGCAGTAGAGTTGACGACCGGCGAGGTCGGCCGCCTGCCTCGGTCGCTAGGCTTTGCCACGTGGTCCCGACAGGCGGGCCAGGCATGTCAGATTCCCACTTAGCCGCGGGTCATAGCGCATTCAATGCTTCATGTTATTCACTTGCTGAAGAAGTGGTGGCTTTTCGTTAGTTTGACAGACTTGGTGGTTTAGGAGTACCCTAGCAACAAATCTGGTGGTTTTTGGCAATTAACCTGCCATAGTTAGGTATGATAGCACTATTAGCTATCAAATCAAACAAATAGTGACTGTTTGCCGCCGTGGATGCCAATTAAATTATAAAAGGAGGCTCGAGGCTAACTAGGAAAGGATTCACACCCTCACATACTTGTATACGCATAGCTGCTCTCCCTAATGCCTCCTTGCCTGGAACGAGCGTTGCGCCTTCTTTGGGTCCTCCCATCAATCCTACCAAACGAGGGTAGGGTTTTACGCCTCATGGAGGCCCGGACCTGGGTAAAAATCTCCAGTGGAACCGGCGCCGCGTTGTTCTAAGGCTTCTGCTCTTTGTGCAACATGATTCCCCCCCCCCCCGCCGAACCACAAATGGGCTGATGGCCCGATAGGAGATCATGTTTCCCCACATCATCTTTGGTGCGTAAGTAGGGGGCGTCACTTTTACGAACATGAACTCGCAAGCAACACATCGATCTTCTTCATCGTCTTCTTCGCCACTTGTTTCATAATCCATGGAGCCCAAAAAGAAGCTCGGCGTGATAGCTCACCTTTCTACACCGAAGGCCCCTTCGCACGCAGCCGCTGACGCCGCAAACACTGATACGTCTCCAACGTATCTACTTTTACAAACACTTTTTCCCTTGTTTTGAACTCTAACTTGCATGATATGAATGGAACTAACCCAGACTAACGTTGTTTTCAACAGAACTGCCATGGTGTTATTTTTGTGCAGAAATAAAAGTTCTCAGAATGACCTGAAAATCAACGGAGGTTTATTTTGGAATATATAAAAATACCTGCAGAAAGAACCAGACCAGGGGCCCACACCCAATCCACGAGGGTGGGAGGCGCGCTCCCTTGGGCGCGCCCCCTGCCTCGTGGGCCCCCTGAGGCTCCACCGACCTCAGCTCTGACTCCATATATTTGCTTTCGGGGAGAAAAAATGGGATAGAAGGATTCATCGCGTTTTACGATACGTAGCCTCCGCCAAGCCCTAATCTCTCTCGGGAGGGCTGATCTGGAATCCGTTCGGGGCTCCGGAGAGTGGAAAACGTCGCCATGGTCATCATCAACCTTCCTCCATCACCAATTCCATGATGCTCACAGCCGTGCGTGAGTAATCCCGTCGTAGGCTTGCTGGACGGTGATGGGTTGGATGAGATTTACCATGTAATCGAGTTAGTTTTGCTAGGGTTTGATCCCTAGTATCCATTATGTTCTAACATTGATGTTGCTATGACTTTGCTATGCTTAATGCTTGTCACTAGGGCACGAGTGCCATGATTTCAGATTTGAACCTATTATGTTTTCATGAATATATGTGTGTTCTTGATCCTATCTTGCAAGTCAATAGACACCTACTATGTGTTATGATCCGGCAACCCCGAAGTGACAATAATCGGGACAACACCCGGTGATGACGGTAGTTTGAGGATTTCATGTATTCACTAAGTTTTAATGCTTTGGTCCGGTACTCTATTAAAAGGAGGCCTTAATATCCCTTAGTTTCCAATAGGACCCCGCTACCACGAGAGCGTAGGACAAAAGATGTCATGCAAGTTCTTTTCCATAAGCACGTATGACTATATTCGTAATACATGCCTACATTACATGGATGAACTGGAGCTAGTTCTGTGTCACCCTATGTTATAACTATTACATGAGGAATCGCATCCGACATAATTATCCATCACTGATCCAATGCCTACGAGCTTTTCAAATATTGCTAGTTTCTTATTTACTTTTCCGCTGCTACTGTTACAATCACTACAAAACTATTATCGCTACTTTTGCCACCGCCACCGTTACTTCCATATTACTTTGCTACTAAATACATTGCTATGGATATTAAGTCTTCCAAGTGTGGTTGAATTCACAACTCAACTGCTAATACTTGAGAGTATTCTTTGGCTCCCCTTGTGTCGAATCAATAAATTTGGGTTCAATACTCTATCCTTGAAAACTGTTGCGATCCCCTACACTTGTGGGTTATCAAGACTATTTTCTGGCGCCGTTGCCGGGGAGTATAGCTATATTCTTTAAGTCACTTGGGATTTATATCTGTTGATCACTATGAAGAACTTGAAAGACTCAAAAACCAAGATCTTTCCCTCAACTACGAGGGGAGGTAAGGAACTGCCATCTAGCTCTGCACTTGATTCACCCTCTGTTATGAGTAAATTTGCGACACATACTCCTGCTATTGAATCTGATATATCGCATGTTCATGATGATGGCACTTCTGTTATATATTATGAAACTACTTCTATTCTTGATACTACCGTGCCACTAGGTGATTTTGTTGATCAAAAAATTGCTCAGGTTAGAGAGAATGAAATTATTGAAACCTATAATATTGATGCAAGTGATGACGAAGATTCTCCCCCTAGATATGAATTGCTTGTCGTGCCTGAGGGTTATGTTATGGATGAAGAAACTACTAGAGACTTTCTTGCTTGCAATGATAAATATGATCTTAAGAAATTATTAGCTAAGCTGAAAGAAAAGTCATTAAATGCTAGAATGAAATATGACCCTGCTTTTGCTACTTCACCTATCTGTGTTCCGGATAAGGACTATGATTTCTCTGTCGATCCTGAGTTAATTACTTTGGTTGAAGCTGATCCTTTCCATGGCTATGAATCTGAAACTGTTGTGGCACATCTTACTAAGTTGAATGATATAGCCACCCTATTCACCAATGAGGAAAAATTCGTTACTACTATATCCTTAAGTTATTTCCGTTCTCGTTGAATGGTGATGATAAGACATGGTTTAATTCTCTTGATCCTGGTTGCATGCGTAGTACCCAGGATATGATTTATTACTTCTGTGCTAAATATTTTCCCGCTCATAAGAAACAAGCTGCCTTACGGGAAATATATAATTTTGTGGAAATTGAAGAAGAGAGTCTCCCACAAGCTCGGGGGAGGCTTCTCCAATTACTTAATGCTTTGCCTGATCATCCTCTCAAGAAATATGAAATACTTGATATCTTTTATAATGGACTAACCGATGCTTCCAAAGACCACCTGGATAGTTGTGCTGGTTGTGTTTTCAGGGAAAGAACTATCGATCAAGCTGAATTGCTATTGAATAATATGTTGAACAATGAAAACAATTGGACACTTCCTGAACCAACTCCTAAACCAACTCCGAAGAAAAGGGGTGTTTTGTTTCTCAGTCCCGAAGATATGCAAGAGGCAAGGAAATCTATGAAAGAAAAAGGTATTAAAGCTGAAGATATTAAGAATTTAACACCTATTGAAAAAATACATGGACTTGATAACCCGACACAGGTAGTAAAGGTAAATTATTTTTATAGATTTGATGAAGGTGATATTCCTCGTTATAAGTGTGCTAGCCAATATTTAGATGAGTTTGTCAACTTTATTGTTAAAAAAGAAAACTTCAATACTTATGTTGGTAGACAATCGCAACATTATGCTTATATGGTTGAACGCTTGAGTGGTTATATGTTTAGAGTTAAAGGTGAACTGAAACTCATTAGTAAACATGCTTCCATGGTTACCACTCAAGTAGAACAAGTACTTAAAGCACAAAACGATTTGCTTAATGAGTTAAATAGTAAGAAAAATGATAATGCTATTAGAGTTGTGACTAGAGGTGGAATAATGACTCAGGAAACTCTGTATCTTGAAGGCCACCCTAAGAGAATTGAGCAAGATTCTCAGAGAGCTAATGTACATGCACCTAGTTCTTCTACGAAGAAGAAAAAGAAAAATGATAGGACTTTGCATGCTTCTACTGAACCTATTGCTGACACACCTGAAAATCCCAATGATATCTCTATCTCTGATGCTGAAACACAATCTGGTAATGAACATGAACCTAGTGATAATGTTAATAATGATGTTCATGATGATGCTCAACCAAGCAATGACAATGATGTATAGAATGAACCTGATGTTGATCTTGATAACCCACAATCAAAGAATCAACGTTATGATAAGAGAGACTTTGTTGCTTGGAAGCACGGTAAGGAAAGAGAACCATGGGTTCAGAAACCCATGCCTTTCCCTCCTAAACCATCCAAGAAAAAGGATGAGGAGGATTTTGAGCGCTTTGCTGAAATGATTAGACCTATCTTTTTGCGTATGCATTTCACTGATATGCTCAAAACAAATCCTTATGCTAAGTATATGAAAGACATTATCACAAATAAAAGAAATATACTTGAAGTTGAAATTTCCACGATGCTTGCCAATTATACTTTTAAAGGTGGAATACCAAAGAAACTAGGAGATCTAGGAGTACCAATTATACCTTGCTCCATTAAAAGAAACTATGTTAAAACTGCTTTATGTGATCTTGGAGCCGGTGTTAGTGTTATGCCTCTCTCTTTATATCGTAGACTTTATGTGAATAAGTTGACACCTATGGAAATATCTTTGCAAATGGCCGATAAATCAACTGCTATACATGTCGGTATTTTTGAGGATGTGCCTGTTGTGGTTGCAAATGTTACTATTCTAACGGACTTTGTTATCCTTGATATTCCCGAGGATGATAGTATGTCTATTATCCTTTGTAGACCCTTTTAATACTGTAGGGGCTGTTATTGATTGCAACAAAGGCAATGTCACCTTTCATGTTAATGGTAATGAGCATACGATACACTTTCGGAGGAAACAACCTCAGGTCCACAGTATCAATTCTATTGGAAAAATTTCAAAGATTACTATTGGAGTTTTTGAATTTCCTCTTCCTACTGTCAAGAAGAAATATGATATTCTTATTGTTGGGGATATACATATCCCCATTGAGGTAACCTAGTGTTATTCGAAAATTCTTCGGTTTAATGTTATTCGCAAAGAGTTTATTAATAAGACCTGATCAACTTTGTTAATGGATTGCTTTTGATGAGCATGAGATGGTTGAATTTAGAAAGCACAAGTTTCCGTACCTTCCTTTACTTTTTGTTAAGTAGATTAAATAAAGCAAAAATAGTATTTTCTGTTTGTTTTCAGAGTTATCCGTGCAATAAAAAAATACCACGAAAATAAAAGTTCTCCAAATGCCCCGAAAATGAAATATGATTTTTTTCTAGAATATTTAAGATTATTTGGCACTGAGAACACAATAGGGGGAGCTAGCACCTGGCTACGAGGGTACATGGCGCGGCCACCCCCTGGGCGTGCCCCCTGCCTCGTGGGCCCCACGTGGCCCCCCTCCACTTACTCCAGCACCCACAAACTCCTTCTTCCTCCCAAAAAATCACCAACCAGCTCAAGCATGAGTTCTAGCTCATCTTGCTGCCATTTTCAATCTCCTTGCTCAATGCTCCATTCACAAAACTGTTTGGGGAGTTTGTTCTTCGGTATGTCACCCCTCCAATGGTCCAATTTGTTTTTGTTCTAGTTCTTTATTTATTGCAAATTTTTGCTGCTCAGGTGACCCTGTTCTTGAGCTTGCATGTCAAATTTATGTGGTTCCAAGTAGTTCTAATGCATGATATAGTCTCTAGGCACTTGTGGGAGTAGTTGCTATCAATCTTGTTGAGTATGGTTCAATTGTATTTTGAGTAACTAAAAATTTCAGAAATTTTCAGAGGAAGAAAATGATGAGGAGATTGTTGAGAGGCTCTTCTAGTCAAAGCTCAAAGGATAACCAGAAGGAGGAGAATAAGAAGCCCAAATACAATCTTCCTCGCACTGCGGAAGTTTGGCCGTGTGAATGGCCTTGCAATGAGTTCTTGGAAGCCGTCGGGATTTATAAAGACTTTTATTATTTGGTTGAGAAAGGAGGCCTCACCGACTTCCTCCACAACCAGCATGAAAAGTATCTCTTGCTCACTAATATTTTCATGCAAAACTTTCATTTTCATGCTAAGAAATCACCACCTTCAGTGGACTTTGATTTATATGATGAAGTTAAGGAGATATCGTTCTATGAATTTTGTCAAGTATGTAAGATACCCTTTGCTGGTAGTCTAGAGGAACCACATCGTAAGGATGTGGAGGGGTTTATCGATATGATAGCTGTAGGGCAAACGAGGCAAGTTTCAGGGGGAAGAATTACTAGTATCATTTTCCTGTTCTACGCTACTTTGTGATATTTGCTAGTAGATGTTTAATTGGTCGCGGGAACAGTGGGAATGTTAGTGCCCCTGATATTGTTATTTTGCGCCATGCTTTGTTTCGAGATACAACTTTTTAGTTTGGGTGCTGTTGTTGCTAAAAGATTGAGCCTGAACCATACAAAGGGCCCCATATCCGAAGGCATCTTTGCTTCACGCCTTGCTGAACACTTTCGAATACCTATTAGGCATCATGAGAAGGAAGAAAAGTTGCTGGCCCCGGCTTTTCTAAATTATAAGAGTATGATAGTTGCTGGCCCCGGCTTTTCTAAGTATAAATTGATGTTTGATGAAAAATATTGTGAGACTATTACCTTGCCTACACCATCTTTGTTTAATTTACTTTCAGGCTCGTACCTTGTTTTGCCGGATGCCATTTATGCGTACTGGAGCCAAGCACAAGCTTCAGAGCCAGAGCCGGAGCCACCACCTGACCCTTATCGGCAGTCGGATTATCGGTGGTATCCGGATGAGATTGCCAACCAGTGGCACCTAGAGGATGCTCCACCGTGCAGCGGAGAGAGTAGCTTTGATCTGTGGCAATAGACCAACTTTGGCCAAAAGCCTAAGCTTGGGGGAGTACGTATTTCTCGCCGACATTACATTCATGTTCACAGACTTATTCAAGTAGTCGGTGCTCATACTTTTTCTTGGTACTACCCATGCTAGCTTCGTTTCTTTTCTTAGTCCTTTTCTTGTGTGTTAGAAAAACCCGAAGAAAAACAAAAAAAATAGTTGTTGATTTTAGCTAGTCTACTTTCCATGCCTGTAGTAGTAGTAATTAAAAGAAAACCCAAAAATATTTCTCGTTCTTCTTTTGCTTGTTGGGAGCTTTCCCGTGTAAATAGTTTCTTTTCTCTTCTTTGGGGGTCAAGACCAGAAGACCATCATGAAAATTCTTAGTGGCTCTCATATGCATTGTTGTTGATTTAACCATGCGCCATATTACTTTCTCTTCTCCCTTGTATTAAATGCTTGCAGATTCCAGCTTAGTCCAATGCACATGCACTATTATTATTATCCACACCGTTCGGTCGTGCGAGTGAAAGGCAATAATGACGATATATGATGAATTGATTGAGATGTGAAAAGCTGGTATGAACTCGACCTCTCTTGTTTTTGTAAATATGATAGTTCATCGTTCCTGATTCTGTCTATTATGAATGAAGCATGCTTATAATGACAATTAGAGATCATAGTTGTTCATGATATGCTTAATTAGCTCGTAGTTTATAATGGTTTACCTTGCGTGCCAACATGATATTAAAATGGTTGTGATGTGGCATGATAGGGTGGTATCCTCCTTTGAACGATTCAAGTGGTTTGACTTGGCACATGTTCACGCATGTAGTTGAAACAAAATCACATAGCCTCCATGATATTTATGTTCATGGTGATTTATATCCTACTCTTGATTGCATTCACTGTTGATTAATTTTCCTGCATGTTCATGACCGTTGTCGCTCTCTAGCCGGTCGCTTCCCAGTCTCTTTCTAGCCTTCACTTGTACTAAGCGGGAATACTGCTTGTCCATCCACTTCCATAAATTCCAAAGTTATTCCATATGAGTCCACCATAACTTCCTATATGCGGTATCTACCTGCCGTTCGAAGTAAATTTGTATGTGCCAAACTCCAAACCTTCAAATGAAATTCTGTTTTGTATGCTCGAATAACTCATGTATCAACTAGGGTTGTCTACATCTTTCATGGTAGGTGGGTTATTCTCACGATGAGTGGACTCGGCACATCATTCATGAGAAAATGGCTGGCAACCGGGATGGCTAGTCCAATGCTCAAATCATAATAATTAAAAAAACTCCCCCAGGGTTGTTGTTGGTTTGGACGGTACCCGTTGTTTCGGGTCAGCCGTGGAGTGTGCTTGTTGGTGGTTGGGGGATTATAAACTTTACCATTCTGTTTGGGAACCGCCTATAATGTGTGTAGCATGGAAGATATCGAGATCTCTTGGTTGTATGTTGACAATGAAAGTATACCGCTCAAAATATTATTCATCTATATTTCAAAATCGAGCTCTGGCACCTCTACAAATCCCTGCTTCCCTCTGTGAAGGGCCTATCTATTTACTTTTATGCTGAGTCATCATTCTCTTATTAAAGAGCACCAGTTGGAGAGCACCGCTGTCATTTGCATGTATTGCTATTAATTTACATTGAGTATGATTGTGACTGGATCTCTTTTACCATGAATTACAATGTCTAGCCAGTCCTTGATCTTTAGAGGTGCTCTTCATTTATGTTTTGCGGTCTCAGAAAGGGCTAGCGAGATTCCATCTTTTCATATCATATTATGATTGTTTTGAGAAAGTGTTTTCATCCGAGGTTTATTATTATTGCTCGCTAGTTGATTATGCCATTGATATGAGTAGACGTGAGAGCTAAAAGTTATTGTGAATGTGGTTAGTTCATAATCTTTGCTGAAAACTTGAATGCTAGCTTTACATATTTACAACAACAAGAGCGGACGTAGTTTGTCAAAGTTTTTCTTTATCATTTTCAGTTTATCAACTGAATTGCTTCAGGACAAAAAAGGTTTAAGCTTTGGGGAGTTGATACGTCTCCAACGTATCTACTTTTCCAAACACTTTTGCCCTTGTTTTGGACTCTAACTTGGATGATTTGAATGCAACTAACCCGGAATGACGCTATTTTCAGCAGAACTACCATGGTCTTATTTTTGTGCAGAAATAAAAGTTCTCGGAATTACCTGAAAATCAACGGATATTTATTTTGGAATACATAAAAAATACCTGTGGAAAGAACCAGACCAGGGGCCCCACACCCTGTCCACAAGGGTGGGGGGTGCACCCCCTTGGGAGTTCCCCCTTGCCTCGTGGGCCCCCTAAGGCCCTACCGACCACAGCTCCGACTCCATATATTCGCTTTGGGGGAGAAGAAAATGGGAGAGAAGGATTCATCTCGTTTTACGATACGGAGCCGCCGCCAAGCCCTAATCTCTCTCGGGGGTGATCTGGAGTCCGTTTGGGACTCCGGAGAGTGGAGATCGTCGCCGTCGTCATCATCAACCTTCCTCCATCACCAATTCCATGATGCTCACTGCCGTGCGTGAGTAATTTTATCGTACGCTTGCTAGACGGTGATGGGTTTGATGAGATTTACAATGTAATCGAGTTAGTTTTGTTAGGGTTCGATCCGTAGTATCCATTATGTTCTAAAATTGATGTTGCTATGACTTTGCTATGCTTAATGCTTGTCACTAGGGCCCGAGTGCCATGATTTCAGATCTGAACCTATTAAGTTTTCATAATATATGTGTGTTCTTGATCCTATCTTGCAAGTCAATAGTCACCTACTATGTGTTATGATCCGGCAACCCCGAAGTGACAATAATCGGGACCACTCCCGGTGATGACCGTAGTTTGAGGAGTTGATGTATTCACGAAGTGTTAATTGTTTGGTCCGGTACTCTATTAAAAGGAGGCCTTAATATCCCTTATATTCCAATAGGACCCCGCTACCACGGGAGGGTAGGACAAAATATGTCATGCAAGGTTTTTTTCTTAAGCACTTATGACTATATTCGGAATACATGCCTACATTACATTGATGAACTGGAGCTAGTTCTGTGTCACCCTATGTTATAACTATTACATGAGGAATCACATCCAAAATAATTATCCATCACTGATCCAATGCCTACGAGATTTTCACATATTGCTAGTTGCTTATTTACTTTTCCGCTGCTACTGTTACAATCACTACAAAACTACTATCACTACTTTTGCCACCGTTACCGTTACTTCCATATTACTTTGCTACTAAATACTTTGCTGCAGATATTAAGTCTTCCAGGTGTGGTTGAATTGAGAACTCAACTGCTAATACTTGAGAGTATTCTTTGGCTCCCCTTGTGTCGAATCAATAAATTTGGGTTGAATACTCTACCCTCGAAAACTGTTGCGATCCCCTACGCTTGTGGGTTATCAAGCACTGTTGCGGCGTTAGGAGAAGCGGGTGCGGTGGGAGACACAACCTGTGTAGGCAGCGCTGCCAATGTGTCTTCTGTGGTCGAAGATGGAGCTGAAACCGCTAGGGGAGAGCGACTTCAACAGCATCCCAATGGCTGTCACCCGCAAACCACGGACGCGGAGAACATTCTGTCTCCACCGCCTTGCCGCGCTAGCCGACACAACCGCAGTGACAATGCCCATTCTAGTGCAAGCTGTTATCCTCCAACAGTTCCTGCAACTAGTAGAGTTGCTGGACATGCGCTTTGCTCAGAGCAAGGCGAGCAAGACAGGGCGCCGAATGGGTCCCCCAACACCCGAGCGCGCCCTAGCTACCCATCGCCCTACCGCCTTGGGACCGATTCACGACGTCAAGACCACGGAGATGCTCCTCCTGTTATTAGCAGTGGCCAAGTGACGTCACAGTCCGCTTCGAAAACCATGCCGAGCTCCGCCACGGAAGCCATGGCATGGGCCCAACTCCTGCTTAGATTTCCGCCAGTTCTCGATAAAATGGATGATTGGAGAGCCACTATCCAGAGCCTGATCGGCTTCGCTGAAGTTGGTAGATCCCAGCATGCAGAACCTTCCTCACGCCCATGAGCCGCAACAGCGGCGCAAACGACTGGCCACGTCGGGGAAGCTGCACCTACCGTGAAGTCCCCTTCATGGCAGCAGGCTGAAGGGCAACTGCGAGATCAACCCGGCCATGAAGCTCACGAAGCATCGATGTCCTTGTCTGATCCACGAGCCCGTCAAGATCAACTGCGAGTCCTGGAAGACCGACTACGAGAAGATGCACGCGTCACCATTTAGCGGTGACAGGAAACCCACCGCCAATCAGATAGGCGCAATGGCCCAGGCGTCAACGAACCCGCACCCAGTGATAGCGACTATCTACTTTTTAAGGTTGCATGCCCTACCTTTACTCACAAGCTGCGGCGAGTCCGCTGGCCGTCCGCACGCGTCTTCAAGCCAGAGCTGCTTGAAAAAATATGATGGAAAGATGAACCCGACAAAGTTCTGAGCATCTATATGATTGCTGTCCAAGCTGCCGAAGGAAGGGACGAAAGGGTGTTTGCCAACTACTTCACTTTGGCGCTCAAGACAAATGTGAGGTCATGGATGATGCACCTACCAGAGAACTCCATTTCATCTTGGAATGACATGTGCAACGAGTTTGTTGGTGCCTTCACGGGCAGCCACCAAGAGCTTGGGTGGCCAAGGGACTTGCAAGTGCTGGCCGAGAAGGAAGGAGAGAGTTTGCGAAAGTATATGCAGAGGTTCAGTAGAGTGCACCACAAAATTCTAGACATCCACCCGGCAACTGTGATTGTTGCGTTCCAGTCGAACATGCGCGATAGATGGATATGTTCCAAGATGAACATCCGGCTTCCCAAGACTGTCAATGAATACTTCGGCGGACAAATGCGCTCGGGCTGAAGAGGGAGGGCGACTTCCCAGATAAGAGGACAGCATCGAAGTCGATTCAGATGACGATGACGTGGCTACTGGCTCGAAGAAGAAGGGCTGGAAGCGCAATAAGAAATGCACGGAGAAATCAGTATTGACCGTCAAGGGTTCCAATAATCCTAGTAAAGGCAAGAAAACCATAACCGAAGCCCCCGTCAAAGAAGTTTCTGTGTGCACTGATCGTCGGGAGGCTGCGGTGGCAGAGAGAGTTAGGTAGTCTGACGGGCCCTACTGCAAGATCCACTTCACTAAAGGTCACGATATCCAAGACTATAATTCGGTCGAGCAACTCGTCAAGAAGCAGATATCTAAATACAGGAAGCGCGACAAATAAAGAGAGCAAGAAGGTGCTACCGGGAAGAGCTGCGGTGGCAGAGGAGGCCGCCGCAGCAAGGCCCCGCAGTAGAATGAAAAGGCGGCTAGATGCCGAGAGAAAGATGAAGGGGATGAGGACAATGATGAAGGGGATGAAGAAGATACCAGTGAGCAGGAGTCCCAGACACTGGGCGCTAGAGGTCAATGTTGTGGAACCAGCTGCAGATTCTCAAAAGTCGCTCAGATGGTCCCTCACGCCTATCATCTTTGATGAAGTGGATCACCCCAACCGCATCACTGCGGTTGGGTGTCTCCCGTGTTGGTCTCGCCAACAATACACAACCTCAAGGTCACAAAGATGCTAGTTGATGGTGGGGCAGGGTTGAACCTGATCTCTCCTAAAGTGGTCAGAAAGCTACAGATCTGCGAAGAAGAGCTCAAGGTTACCGATACGTTCTAAGGAATCAACCCCAGTAGGAGCCGGCCTAAGGGAAAAGTTACGTTGCCGGTAAAATTTGCTGGAGAATTGAATTACCGAACTGAGAGGGTCATTTTCGACATTCTCGATCTCCCTCTACCTTACAATGGGATCCTTGGCTGCCCAGCTTTGGCAAAGTTCATGGCAGCATCCCACTATGCCTACAATGTTCTGAAGATGCCTGGGCCAATCGACGTCATTTTTGTCCCATCAGACAAGAAGGATGCAATTATCTACGTGGATAATGATGGAAATATGCCATAGTGGCAATAATAAAATGGTTATTATTATATTTCCTTAATAATGATAAAGATTTATTATTCATGCTAGAATTGTATTGACCGGAAACTTAAATACATGTGTGAATACATAAAAAATATTGTGTCCCTAGTAAGCATCTACAAGACAAGCTCGTTAATGAGTGATGGTTAAGGTTTCCTAACCATGGACATGAATTGTCATTTGATAATGGTATCACATCATTATGAGAATGATGTGATGGACAAAACCCATCCGTTAGCTTAGCATTTGATCGTTTATTTTATTGCTACTGCTTTCATGGATGTCAAATACTTATTCCTTTGACTATGAGATCATGCAACTCCCGGATACTGGAGGAATGCCTTGTGTGCTATCAAACGTCACAGCGCAACCGGGTGATCATAAAGATGCTCTAAGGTTATCTCCGAAGATGTTTTGTTGGGTTGGCGTGAATCAAGATTAGGATTTTTCAATCCGAGTATCGGCGAGGTATCTCTGGGCCCTCTCAGTAATACACATCATAATAAGCCTTGCAAGCAAATGACTAATGTGTTAGTCACATGATGATGTATTACGGAACGAGTAAAGAGACTTCCGGTAATGAGATTGAACTAGGTATAGAGATACCGACGATCGAATCTCGGGCAAGTAACATATCGACGGATAAAGGGAATTGTGTATGTTGTCATAACGGTTCGACCGATAAAGATCTTCGTAGAATATGTTGGGGCCAATATGGGCATCCAGCTTATGATATTGGTTATTGACCGAAGATGTGTCACGGTCATGACTACATAATTCTCAAACCCGCAGGGTCGCATGCTTAACGTTCGCTGACGCTAGAGTAGTATTGGGATATTTGACGAGTGGTAACCAATTGTCCCGGATGAGATTCCCGACGTCATGAGGTGTCTCGGAATGGTCGAGAGGTAAAGATTTATATATAGGAAGTCGATGCAGTTTTTTCGGTATTGTACCGGGAAGCTTCTAGAAGGTTCCAGAGGATTCCGGAGGGGTCCAGAAGTCCACAAGTGGGTTCAGCACGACCCAAGGGCCAGCATGGGTTGTGGGGAGGCGCACTGGCCTATTGGGCTAGGTGCACCAAGTCCTCAAAAGCCCATGTTGCTAAGGATGGCAAAAAAAGGAAGGAGTCCTAGTAGGAATTGGATTGGACTTGGCGTCCAAGTCCTCTCCCCCTTAGCTGTGCCCTAGGGCTTAGAGGGGCTGTTTCCCACGCCCCTCCACCTATATATAGAGGGGAGGGGCGCCCCCAAGAGGACACATAAAGCCCTTGGCGCCCCTCTCTCTCCCGTTACTCCATAGTTCCATCACCTCGTCCCGGTGACGCTTAGCGAAGCGCTATCGGTGCTCCACCACCACCATGCCGTCATGTTGGTTGTGATCCCATCTCCTTCTCCTCTCCTGCTTGATGGATCAAGAAGGATGAGACGTCATCGAGCTGAACGTGTGCAGAACTCATAGGTGCCCTACGTTCGATACTTGATTGGTCGGAGCTAGAAGAAGTTCGACTACCTCAACTGTGTTGTCAAATGCTTCTGCTTTTGGTCTACGAGGGTATGTAGACACACTCTCCCCCCTCGCGTTGTTTTTTCAAATTGCATGCTATGTTCCTCAACAGATAAGATGTACCAAGAAGCGGTGGCTGCTGAAGCTGTTGAGGCTGCGACCCTTGCTGAGAAAGCAGATAAGTGAAACAAAACTAGAAGGGACACTGACAAAGAGTCCAGGAAGCACGCCTCTCCGGTGTGTGCTGCTCCTACCGATGACCTGCCGGAGAGTTCCACTGGAAGAGATCAAAGGTTGCCTTGCCTGCTTTGAAGAAGGTCCCGGCAAGGCAGGATGGTGCTAACGATACATTCACAATCAGCGCCACCCTCGATGACAAATAGGAAGGCGCGCACATTGCCATCCCGCTGGTGAATGTCGATGTGCTAGCTTGGAAACCATCTAACATCCCCGGCGTTCCCAGGGAGGTAATACAGAACCACCTTGCTGTCTGCCATCATGCCTGGCCCGTCAAGCAGAAAGTTAGGAAGCAAGCTTTGGAGCGGCAACAGTTTATTGCCGAAGAAATCAAGAAGCTTGAGGCAGCTGGTTTGGTGAGAGGAGGGTTGCATCGGACGTGGTTGGCAAACCCCGTGGTGGTGCGCAAGGCGAATGGGAAATGGAGGCTTTGCATAGACTTCATGGATCTGAATAAAGTATGCCCGAAGGACCCATTCCCCTTGCCGCGCATTGATCAGATTATCGACTCAACTTCAGGATGTGACTTGCTTTCCTTTTTGGATGCATACTCCGGGTACCACCAAATATTCATGTCCAAGGAAGACGAAGAGAAGACTGTGTTCGTAACCCCGTGTGTCACGGACTGCTTTATGCCGATGCCCTTCGGGTTAAAAAGCATTGGATATACCTTTGCGAGAGCCGTGCAGATTGGTTTTGAACCTCAGTTGCACATGAATGTGGAAGCCTACATGGACGATATCATGGTCAAGACTAAGGACATATCAACACTAATTCAAGATTTGGAAGATAAATTTGCAAACTTGTGCAAGATCAACCTCAAATGAACCTTGAGAAGTGTGTATTCGGCGTTCCCTACAGCAAGCTACTTGGTTTCTTTGTGTCTCACCGGGGGATAGAAGCCAACCCCGACAAGATCCGAGCAATAGAGAAGATTCGAGCACCCGGGACTATCAAGGATGTGAGGCGCCTGACTGGGTGCGTTGCCGCGCTAATCAGGTTCATTTACAAGTCTGCTGAACGGGCCTTGCCCTTCTTGAAAATTTTGAAGAAGGCGGGAACAATGAAGTGGACCCCGGAAGCAGAAGCAGCGCTGCAAGACCTAAAAGTGTACCTTTTCCTCCGCTCCTACCTTGGTCGCTCCTATGCCACAAGAGTCGTTGCTGCTATATTTAGCGACAACAAATCATGTGGTTAGTGCAGCACTGGTAGCACAGAGGGAAATGGAGAAAGAACCCGCTGCAGTTTCTATTCCTTACGGGAAAGGGACCGAGCTAGTCGCGGCAGGCCCGAGCACTGATGAGGGGGAAGAAGAGAAAGTTGGCGAAGGCATTTCCAAGATCCCAGCAAGGAAGAAAGTGGTAAAATGACCCTTATACTTTGTCAGCTCTTTATTGCAGGGGGCTAGGTCGAGGTATTCTAGAGTCCAAAAGTTAATCTTCGTCCTCGTCATGGCCTCGATGAAATTACGCCACTACTTCCAAGCCCACCAGATCATGGTAGTCACTCGCTTCCCGCTACAGCGCATACCGAGGAACCCCGAAGCTACTGGCAGGATAGTTGAGTGGTCACTAGAGATGTCAAGCTTTGGCCTGAAGTACGAGAACACTTTGACCATTCAGAGCCGAGCATTAGAATAATTCATCGCGGAAAGGATGCAACCCCAGGCGAAGAAATTCCAAAGACAGTCATGACCGACAAGGAAGTGCCTCAAGGATGGATCATGTATTTTGATGGTGCCTTCTCGCAACATGGCGCTGGGGATGGAGTTCTCCGTGTTTCACCCGCCGGAGAGAACCTCTAATATGTGGTTCAGATGCACTTCCCCCAGGAGAAAGTTACCAAGAACGCTGCTGAGTACGAAGGGCTCCTTGTCGAACTCAGGATCATAGTAGAGTCAATAATCAAGAAGTTGATCGTCCGTGGGGACTCGCAGCTCGTGGTGAGGCTAGTAAATAAGGATTACTAGAGCCCATTGATGGAAACATACGTAGAGGAAGTGAGGAAGCTGGAGGAGCGTTTCGATTATTGCAAACAGAGCACGTGTCGTGTGCAGAAATTAGCATTGCTGATCACCTGTCGAAATGCACTGTACAAAAGCTCGCTGTGGAACTAGGAACCTTTGTCCTTCACCTAACTCAACCATTCCTATCCCCTTTAATGATGGCCGGAAAAAGGAGCAAGATGGACTCCGGCAAACATCTCCCGACAGAGCTCCATGAAGCCCCGGTAGAGTGGTTGCTAGGAATGACCTTATTTCACTTGGTGAGCAGCATCCTCCCGCCGGACCAACCGTTCTGGTGGTCAAGGTAAGCGCTCCCATGAACGAGGAAGTTCCATTTGTTCTTGTTGTCGAACCTCAGGCTCCAACTTGGGCACCGCACATCGTCCACTACCTCCAAACATGATAACTTCCCGAAGAGCAAGAAGAACCCTAAAGAGTAGCCCGGAGGGCCAGTATGTATAAGTTTGTCGATGACACATTATATAGATGGAGGCGCAATGGTGTGAAAGTAAGTAGCATCTGCCGGGAAGAGGGGCAGGAACTTTCGGCAGAAATACACATAGGTGTGTGTGGCAACTACATTGGATCAAGAGCCTTGGTCAGAAAATCTTTTCGGTAAGGTTTGTATTGGCCCACGGCCCTCGAAAATGCGATCGAGCTATTCACAAAGTGTGAATGTTGGGGAACGTTGCATGGGAAACAAAAAAAATTTTCCTACCGTTCACCAAGATCAATCTAGTAGATGCAACTACGAGGGGAGAGTGTGATCTACGTACCCTTGTAGATCGCTAAGCGGAAGCGTTATGAACGCGGATGATGGAGTCGTACTCGTCGCGATTCAGATCGCCGAAGACCTAGCACCGAAGCAACGGTGCCTCCGCGTTCTTCACACGTACGGCTCGGGGACGTCTCCTCCTTCTTGATCCAGCAAGGGGTGGAGGAGAGGTTGATGGAGAATCGGCAGCACGACGGCGTGGTGGTGATGGTGGAGAAGAACTCCAGCAGGGCTTCGCCTAAGCACCGCGGGAGAAGAAGATGTAACGGGAGAGGGAGGGCAGCACCGAGGCACAAACTGTGTTGGCTGCCCTCCCTTTGCCCCACTATATATAGGGGGGGTGGAGAGGTGAGGGCGCCCTAGGGTTTCCCCCTAGGGGCCGGCGGCCAGGGCAAGGGGAGGGGGCGGCGGCCAGGGCAGGGGGAGGCGCCCAGGCCCTAGGGTTTCCCCCCTAGGTGCCTTGCCCCCCAAGCCCAAGGGGTGCGGCCAGCCCTAGGGGGTCCCACCCCCTTAGCCGCATGGGGAGAGGGCCCAGGGGGGGCGCACAGCCCCCTGAGGGCTGTGGTGTCCCCCCTTGTGGCCCAATAGGCCCAGAACAACTTCCGGACCCCCCGAAAACCTTCCCGGTACTCCGCCGATTTCCCGATGCTCCCCGGAACACTTCCGGTACTCCGAAACCTTTCATCCTATATATCAATCTTCGTCTCCAGACCATTCCGGAGACCCTCGTCATGTCCGGGATCTCATCCGGGACTCCGAACAACCTTCGGTAACCATGCACTCTTCTCACTAACAACCCTAGCGTCACCGAACGTTAAGTGTGTAGACCCTGCGGGTTCGGAAACCATGTAGACATGACCGAGACACTCCCAGGTCAATAACCAATAGCGGGATCTGGATACCCATATTGGCTCCTACATGTTTCTCGATGATCTCATCGGATGAACCACGATGTCAAGGATTCAGGCAATCCCGTATACAGTTCCCTTTGTCTCGTCGGTATGTTACTTGCCCGAGATTCGATCGTCGGTATCTCTATACCTAGTTCAATCTCGTTACCGGCAAGTCTCTTTACTCGTTACCGTAATACATAATCCCGTGACCAACTACTTAGTCACTTTGAGCTCATTGAGATGACGTATCACCGAGTGGGCCCGGAGATACCTCTCCGTCACACGGAGTGACAAATCCCAGTCTCGATCCATGTCAACTCAACAGACACCCTCGGAGATACCTGTAGAGTACCTTTATAGTCACCCAGTTACGTTGCGACGTTTGGCACACACAAAGCACTCCTACGGTGTCAGTGAGTTACATGATCTCATGGTCATAGGAACTTTATACTTGACATGCAGAAAACTATAGCGATAACTGACACGATCAAAAGCTATGTTAACGTTTGGGTCTCGTCCATCACATCATTCTCCTAATGATGTGATCCCGTTATCAAATGACAACTCATGTCTTATGACCTGGAAACCGCGGTCATCTTTGATTAACGAGCTAGTCCTGTAGAGGCACACTAGGGACACAAAGTCTGTCTATTCATCCACACGTGTATCTGAGTTTCCAATCAATACAGTTATAGCATGGATAATAAACGATTATCATGAACAAGGAAATATAATAATAACTCTTTTATTATTGCCTCTAGGGCATATTTCCAACAGTTCTGTTGGGGAACGTTGCATGGGAAACAAAAATTTTTCCTACCGTTCACCAAGATCAATCTAGTAGATGCAACTACGAGGAAGGAGTGTGATCTACGTACCCTTGTAGATCGCTAAGCGGAAGCGTTATGAACGCGGATGATGGAGTCGTACTCGTCGCGATTCAGATCGCCGAAGACCTAGCACCGAAGCAACGGTGCCTCCGCGTTCTTCACACGTACGGCTCGGGGACGTCTCCTCCTTCTTGATCCAGCAAGGGGTGGAGGAGAGGTTGATGGAGAACCGGCAGCACGACGGCGTGGTGGTGATGGTGGAGAAGAACTCCAGCAGGGCTTCGCCTAAGCTCCGCGGGAGAAGAAGATATGACGGGAGAGGGAGGGCAGCACCGAGGCACAAACTGTGTTGGCTGCCCTCCCTTTGCCCCACTATATATAGGGGGGGTGGAGAGGTGAGGGCGCCCTAGGGTTTCCCCCTAGGGGCCGGCGGCCAGGGCAAGGGGAGGGGGCGGCGGCCAGGGCAGGGGGGGCGGCCAGGCCCTAGGGTTTCCCCCCCTAGGTGCCTTGCCCCCCAAGGCCAAGGGGTGCGGCCAGCCCTAGGGGGTCCCACCCCCTTAGCCGCATGAGGAGAGGGCCCAGGGGGGGGCGCACAGCCCCCTGAGGGCTGTGGTGTTCCCCTTTGTGGCCCACTAGGCCCAGAACCACTTCCGGACCCCCGAAACCCCTTCCGGTACTCCGCCGATTTCCCGATGCTCCCCGGAACATTTCCGGTACTCCGAAACCTTTCATCCTATATATCAATCTTCGTCTCCGGACCATTCCGGAGACCCTCGTCATGTCCGGGATCTCATCCGGGACTCCGAACAACCTTTGGTAACCATACACATTTCTCACTAACAACCCTAGCGTCACCGAACGTTAAGTGTGTAGACCCTGCGGGTTCGGAAACCATGTAGACATGACCGAGACACTCCCAGGTCAATAACCAATAGCGGGATCTGGATACCCATATTGGTTCCTACATGTTTCTCGATGATCTCATCGGATGAACCACGATGTCAAGGATTCAGGCAATCTCGTATACAGTTCCCTTTGTCTCGTCGGTATGTTACTTGCCCGAGATTCGATCGTCGGTATCTCTATACCTAGTTCAATCTCGTTACCGGCAAGTCTCTTTACTCGTTACCGTAATACATAATCCCGTGACCAACTACTTAGTCACTTTTGAGCTCATTGAGATGACGTATTACCGAGTGGGCCCGGAGATACCTCTCCGTCACACGGAGTGACAAATCCCAGTCTTGATCCATGTCAACTCAACAGACACCCTCGGAGATACCTGTAGAGCACCTTTATAGTCACCCAGTTACGTTGTGACGTTTGGTACACACAAAGCACTCCTACGGTGTCAGTGAGTTACATGATCTCATGGTCATAGGAACTTATACTTGACATGCAGAAAAACTATAGCGATAACTGACACGATCAAAAGCTATGTTAACGTTTGGGTCTCGTCCATCACATCATTCTCCTAATGATGTGATCCCGTTATCAAATGACAACTCATGTCTATGACCTGGAAACCGCGGTCATCTTTGATCAACGAGCTAGTCCTGTAGAGGCTCACTAGGGACACAAAATCTGTATATTCATCCACACGTGTATCTGAGTTTCCAATCAATACAGTTATAGCATGGATAATAAACGATTATCATGAACAAGGAAATATAATAATAACTCTTTTATTATTGCCTCTAGGGCATATTTCCAACAGTCTCCCACTTGCACTAGAGTCAATAATCTAGCATTACAAGGTAATGAATCTAACACCCATAGAGTCTTGGTGTTGATCGTGCTTAGCCCGTGGAAGAGGCTTAGTCAACGGATCTGCAACATTCAAATCCGTGTGTACTTTGCAAATGTTTATGTCCTCCTCCTTGACCGAATCGCGGATGGAATTGAAGCGTCGCTTTATGTGTCTGGTCCTCTTGTGAAACCTTGGTTCCTTGGCTAGAGCAATGGCACCAGTGTTGTCACAGAACAGAGTCATTGGGTTCAGTGCACTAGGCACAACTCCAAGATCTGTCATGAACTCCTTCATCCAGACACCTTCCTTCGCCGCCTCCGAGGCATCTATATACTCCGCTTCACATGTAGAATCAGCTACCACGCTCTGCTTGGAACTGCACCAGCTTACCGCTCCCCCGTTGAGAATATATACGTATCCGGTTTGTGACTTAGAGTCATCCGGATCTGTGTCAAAGCTTGCATCGACGTAACCCTTTACGACGAGCTCTTGATCACCTCCATAAACGAGAAACATATCCTTAGTCCTTTTCAGGTACTTTAGGATATTCTTGACCGCTGTCCAGTGATCCATACCAGGATTACTCTGAAACCTTCCGGCCATACTTATGGCAAGGCTGACATCTGGTCTTGTGCACAGCATTGCATACATGATAGAGCCTATGGCTGAAGCATAGGGGACGACACTCATCTTTTCTCTGTCATCCGCAGTCACTGGGCATTGAGTCTTACTCAACTTCGTACCTTGCAATACCGGCAAGAACCCCTTCTTGGATTGATCCATTTTGAACTTCTTCAAAACTTTATCAAGGTATGTGCTTTGTGAAAGTCCTATCAAGCGTCTTGATCTATCTCTATAGATCTTGATGCCCAATATGAAAGCAGCTTCACCGAGATCTTTCATCGAAAAACTCTTGTTCAAATACCCCTTCACGCTATCCAAAAATTCTATATTGTTTCCAATCAGCAATATGTCATCTACATATAATATTAGAAACGCTATAGAGCTCCCACTCACTTTCTTGTAAATACAAGCTTCATTGTAAACTTGTATAAACCCAAACGCTTTGATCACCTCATCAAAGCGAAGATTCCAACTCCGAGATGCTTGCACCAGCCCATAAATGGAACGCTGGAGCTTGCATACTTTGTCAGCATTCTCTGGATCGACAAAACCCTCTGGTTGCATCATATACAACTCTTCCTTAAGAAAACCGTTAAGGAACGCTGTTTTGACATCCATCTGCCAAATTTCATAATCGAAATATGCAGCTATTGCTAACATGATTCGGACGGATTTAAGCATCGCTACGGGTGAGAAAGTCTCATCGTAGTCAATCCCTTGAACTTGTGAAAAACCCTTTGCCACAAGTCGAGCTTTATACACGGTGACATTACCGTCAGCGTCCGTCTTCCTCTTAAAAATCCATTTATTCTGAATGGCCTTCCGCCCTTCAGGTAATACTTCCAAAGTCCATACTTTGTTTTCATACATGGATCCCATCTCGGATTTCATGGCCTCTAACCATTTGTCGGAATCTGGGCCCACCATCGCTTCTCCATAGCTCGTAGGTTCACCGTTGTCTAGCAACATGACCTCCAAGACAGGGTTACCATACCACTCAGGTGCAGTGCGTACCCTTGTCGATCTACGAGGTTCGGTAGTAACTTGATCAGTAGCTTCTTGATCATCATCATTGGCTTCCTCTTCAACCTCTGCAGGCTCCACAAAAACATCTTTCTGTGCTGCGCTACTTTCTGGTTGAAGCAGAGGTTCAATAACCTCATCAAGTTCTGCCTTCCTCCCACTCAATTCTTTCGAGAGAAACTCTTTCTCGAGAAAGGACCCGTTCTTAGCGACAAACACTTTGCCCTCGGATCTGAGATAGAAGGTGTACCCAACTGTTTCTTTTGGGTATCCTATGAAGACACATTTGTCCGCTTTGGGTTCGAGCTTTTCTGGCTGAAGCCTTTTGACATAAGCATCGCAACCCCAAACCTTGAGAAAAGACAACTTAGGTTTCTTACCAAACCACAGTTCATACGGTGTTGTCTCAACGGACTTAGATGGAGCCCTATTTAAAGTGAATGCAGCTGTCTCTAACGCATATCCCCAAAACGATAGTGGCAAGTCGGCAAGAGACATCATAGAACGTACCATATCTAATAGGGTTCGATTACGACGTTCGGACACACCATTACGCTGTGGTGTTCCAGGTGGTGTCAACTGTGAAACAATTCCACATTTTCTTAAGTGATCACCAAACTCATAACTCAGATATTCTCCCCCTCGATCAGATCGTAGGAACTTGATCTTCTTGTTACGATGATTTTCAACTTCACTCTGAAATTGTTTGAACTTTTCAAAAGTTTCAGACTTATATTAAGTAAATATACCCATATCTACTTAAGTCGTCAGTGAAGGTGAGAAAATAACGATATCCACCGCGCGCCGTTACACTCATCGGACCACACACATCAGTATGTATGATTTCCAATAAGTCACTTGCCCGTTCCATTGTCCCTGAAAACGGGGTCCTTGTCATCTTGCCCATGAGGCACGGCTCGCACGTGTCAAGTGATTCAAAATCAAGAGACTCCAAAAGTCCATCAGCATGGAGCTTCCTCATGCGTTTCACGCCGATATGACCGAGACGGCAGTGCCACAAGAAAGTGGTATTATCATTATCTACTCTACATCTTTTGGCATCAATGTTATGAACATGTGTATCATCACTATCGAGATTCAATAAGAATAAACCCCTAACTTCGGGTGCATGACCATAAAAGATATTACTCATATAAATAGAACAACCATTATTCTCTGACTTAAATGAGTAACCGTCTCGCAATAAACAAGATCCAGATATAATGTTCATGCTTAACGCAGGCACTAAATAACATTTATTCAGGTTCATAACTAATCCCGATGGTAATCGAAGAGCGAGCGTGCCGACGGCGATCACATCAACCTTGGAACCATTTCCCACGCGCATCGTCACTTCGTCCTTCGCCAGCCTCCGTTTATTCCGCAGTTCCTGTTTAGAGTTGCAAATGTGAGCAACCGAACCGGTATCAAATACCCAGGCACTACAACGAGAGTTGGTAAGGTACACATCAATAACATGTATATCACATATACCTTTGTTGTTGTTGCCCCCCTTCTTGTCCGCCAGATACTTGGGGCAGTTCCGCTTCCAGTGGCCGTTCCCCTTGCAATAGAAACACTCAGTCTCTGGCTTGGGCCCAGCCTTGGGTTTCTTCACTGGATTAGCAACTGCTTTGCCACCCTTCTTAGAGTTACCCTTCTTGCCCTTGCCATTCTTCTTGAAACTGGTGGTTTTATTGACCATCAACACTTGATACTCCTTCTGGATGTCTGCCTCAGCGACTTTCAGCATCGAAAACAGCTCGGCGATGGTCTTGTTCATCCCTTGCATGTTATACTGCTGCACGAAGCTCTTGTAGCTTGGAGGGAGTGACTAGAGAATTCTGTCAATGATAGCCTCATCCGGGAACACAAGTCCCAGATCAGCTATGCGGGTATAGTACCCAGACATCTTCAGTAAGTGCTCACTGACAGACGAATTCTCCTCCATCTTGCAAGCGAAGAATTTATCGGTGGTCTCATACCTCTCGATCTTAGCATTCTTCTCAAAGATGAACTTCAACTCCGTGTACATCTCATATGCACCATGACGTTCAAAACGTCTTTGAAGTCCTCCTTCTAAGCCGTACAACATGGCACACTGCACTATCGAATAGTCATCCGAACGCGTCTGCCAAACGTTCATAACGTCCGCAGAGGCTCCAGGAGCGGGGGGGTCACCTAGCGGTGCATTTAGGACATAAACCTTTTGGGCAGCTGTGAGGATGATCCTCAGATTGCGGAGCCAGTCCACAAAGTTGCTCCCGTCATCTTTCAGTTTAGCTTTCTCTAGGAACGCATTAAAATTCAGGGGAGCTACTGCGCGAGCCATCTACAACCAAAATTTGCAAAGACATTTTAGACTATTGTTCATGATAAGTGAGTTATTACCTAATCAAATTAATTATAACTCCCACTCAAATTGACATCCCTCCGGTCATTCGAGCGTGACATGATCCAAATTCACCAACCCAAGTCCGATCATCACGTGAGATGAGGTGGTGTCAATGGTGAACATCAATATGTTGATCATATCTACTATATGACTCATGCTCGACCTTTCGGTCCTCCGTGTTCCGAGGCCATGTCTGTACATGCTAGGCTCGTCAAGTCTAACCCGAGTGTTCTGCATGTGCAAAACTGGCTTGCACCCGTTGTATGCGAACGTAGAGTCTATCACACCCGATCATCACGTGGTGCTTCGAAACGACGAACCTTCGCAACGGCGCACACTCGGGGGGAACACAATTTTATCTTGAAATTTTAGTGAAGGATCATCTTATAATGCTACCGTCGTCCTAAGCAAAATAAGATGCATAAAAGGATTAACATCACATGCAAATCATAAGTGACATGATATGGCCATCAACTCGTGCTTTTGATCTCCATCTCCAAAGCACCGGCATGATCTCCATCGTCACCGGCGCCACACCATGATCTCCATCATCATGATCTCCATCATTGTGTTGCCATCGGGGTTGTCGTGCGCCCACCATGCTCTTACTACTATTGCTACCGTTTAGCGATAAAGTAAAGCATTACAAAGCGCTTAATGATTGACACGCAGGTCATACAAAAATTAAAGACAACCCTATGGCTCCTGCCGGTTGCCGTATGCATCGACATGCAAGTCGATATTAACTATTACAACATGATCATCTCATACATCAAATATATTTCATCATGTCATTGGCCATATCATATCACATACATACCCTGCAAAAACAAGTTAGACGTCCTCTAATTTGTTGTTGCATGTTTTACGTGGCTGCTATGGGTATCTAGCAAGAACGCTTCTTACCTACGCAAAACCACAACGGTGATATTCAAGTTGTTATTTAACCTTCTACAAGGACCGCCTTGTTCTATTCCGATTCAACTAAGATAGGAGAGACAGACACCCGCCAGCCATCTTATGCAACAAAAGTCACATGTCTGTCGATGGAACCGGTCTCATGTACGTGGACATGTAAAGTTGGTCCGGGCCGCTTCATCCTATAATACCGTTGAATCAAGAAAGACTAAGGAGGGCAGCAATTTAAACATCAACGCCACAAACCCTTTTGTGTTCTACTCGAGAAAGCATCTACGCAAGATCCTAGCTCATGATGCCACTGTTGGGGAACGTTGCATGGGAAACAAAAAAATTTTTCCTACCGTTCACCAAGATCAATCTAGTAGATGCAACTACGAGGGGAGAGTGTGATCTACGTACCCTTGTAGATCGCTAAGCGGAAGCGTTATGAACGCGGATGATGGAGTCGTACTCGTCGCGATTCAGATCGCCGAAGACCTAGCACCGAAGCAACGGTGCCTCCGCGTTCTTCACACGTACGGCTCGGGGACGTCTCCTCCTTCTTGATCCAGCAAGGGGTGGAGGAGAGGTTGATGGAGAATCGGCAGCACGACGGCGTGGTGGTGATGGTGGAGAAGAACTCCAGCAGGGCTTCGCCTAAGCACCGCGGGAGAAGAAGATGTAACGGGAGAGGGAGGGCAGCACCGAGGCACAAACTGTGTTGGCTGCCCTCCCTTTGCCCCACTATATATAGGGGGGGTGGAGAGGTGAGGGCGCCCTAGGGTTTCCCCCTAGGGGCCGGCGGCCAGGGCAAGGGGAGGGGGCGGCGGCCAGGGCAGGGGGGGCGGCCAGGCCCTAGGGTTTCCCCCCTAGGTGCCTTGCCCCCCAAGGCCAAGGGGTGCGGCCAGCCCTAGGGGGTCCCACCCCCTTAGCCGCATGAGGAGAGGGCCCAGGGGGGGCGCACAGCCCCCTGAGGGCTGTGGTGTTCCCCCTTGTGGCCCACTAGGCCCAGAACTTCTTCCGGACCCCCCGAAAACCTTTCCGGTACTCCGCCGATTTCCCGATGCTCCCCGGAACACTTCCGGTACTCCGAAACCTTTCATCCTATATATCAATCTTCGTCTCCGGACCATTCCGGAGACCCTCGTCATGTCCGGGATCTCATCCGGGACTCCGAACAACCTTCGGTAACCATACACTTTTCTCACTAACAACCCTAGCGTCACCGAACGTTAAGTGTGTAGACCCTGCGAGTTCGGAAACCATGTAGACATGACCGAGACACTCCCAGGTCAATAACCAATAGCGGGATCTGGATACCCATATTGGTTCCTACATGTTTCTCGATGATCTCATCGGATGAACCACGATGTCAAGGATTCAGGCAATCCCGTATACAGTTCCCTTTGTCTCGTCGGTATGTTACTTGCCCGAGATTCGATCATCGGTATCTCTATACCTAGTTCAATCTCGTTACCGGCAAGTCTCTTTACTCGTTACCGTAATACATAATCCCGTGACCAACTACTTAGTCACTTTTGAGCTCATTGAGATGACGTATTACCGAGTGGGCCCGGAGATACCTCTCCGTCACACGGAGTGACAAATCCCAGTCTTGATCCATGTCAACTCAACAGACACCCTCGGAGATACCTGTAGAGCACCTTTATAGTCACCCAGTTACGTTGTGACGTTTGGTACACACAAAGCACTCCTACGGTGTCAGTGAGTTACATGATCTCATGGTCATAGGAACTTATACTTGACATGCAGAAAAACTATAGCGATAACTGACACGATCAAAAGCTATGTTAACGTTTGGGTCTCGTCCATCACATCATTCTCCTAATGATGTGATCCCGTTATCAAATGACAACTCATGTCTATGACCTGGAAACCGCGGTCATCTTTGATCAACGAGCTAGTCCTGTAGAGGCTCACTAGGGACACAAAATATGTCTATTCATCCACACGTGTATCTGAGTTTCCAATCAATACAGTTATAGCATGGATAATAAACGATTATCATGAACAAGGAAATATAATAATAACTCTTTTATTATTGCCTCTAGGGCATATTTCCAACAGTGAAGCCTGCCAGTTCCACTCTAAGAACATTCATAAACCAGCTCAAGCCCTCCAGATGATCCCTTTGTCCTAGCTTTCTCGGTCTAGGGGCGCGACATCTTGGGCCCCTTCCCCCCTCGGTCGGGGGCTTTGAATTCTTGTACGTTGCTATCCACAAGTTTACAAAGTGGCCAGAAGTCGAACCGGTGAGGAAGGTAACCGCACAGTAAGCTATCAAGTTTTTGAAGGGACTGGTGTGCCGTTTTGGGGTTCCTACCAGAGTGATCACTAACAACGGCACCCAATTTATAAGTCACGCCTTCAAGCAGTATGTTCAATCCCTTGGAAGCAAATTTCCATTCGCCTCTGTTGCCCGTCCCCGGAGCAATGGACAAGCTGAGAGGATGAACACTAAAGTGATGTGTGGGCTCAAGACAAGAATTTTGATCAATATGTGCGGTAGACACTGGACCAACTAGCTGCCGGTGGTTCTTTCGTCCATGCTTACGACACCAAGTCGAGCTACTAGCCAGACTCCCTTCTCCCTAGTCTATGGGGCAGAAGCAGTGATCCCCATGGAACTCACATACGGGTCACCTCGAGTACATGCCTACGATGAAGTAGCGTAAGAGTAGCACCGGCATGATGATGTCGTGCTCCTTGACGAGGATCGTCTCCGGGCTACTATGTGTGTCGCACGCTACCTGCAAGCCTTGCACCGCTAGTAGAGCCGCAAGGTCACGCGTGGAGCCTTGAGGAAGGCGACCTTGTCGAGGGAGTCATGGATCAAGGGGTCCTCGGGTTGCCAGATAACTCTTGGTGGGCCGGACTAGTGGGCCGTGAAGATCATAGTCGAAGATCGTCTCTCGTATCCGGATAGGACTCCTGTAATCGTATTAAGGCAAATTTTAGGTTCAAGTGTAATCTTTCCTTCCTCTTCAAGATGGTTATGTACAAACTCTAGGCCCCTCTTGTGTGTATATAAACTAGAGGGTTTAGTCCGTAGAGGCTAATAGAGAATCACAAATCCTCATAGGCTAGACTTTAGGGTTTAGCCAATACGATCTCGAGGTAGATCAACTCTTGTATTCATATTCATTCCTATTAATATAGCATGAAGTAGGGTATTACCTCGATCGAGAGGTCTTGAACCTGGTTAAACATCGTGTCCCCAGCCTCCTCTTACCATCAATCCTCAGACGCATAGTTCGGGACCCGCAACCCGAGATCCGCCGGTTTTGACACCGACATTGGTGCTTTCATTGAGATTTCCACTATGTCGTCGACTGAAGGACTGATGGATCGCGTCATCAACCACGACAGCAACATCGAGGGAATCTTCCCTCTCAGACAGCTCTTCGTGTTCGGTGGCTTTGCGCTCCATGCCAACATGGAAGGCCACCTCGAGCAGATTGAGAGCTGTGCCCCGGGCCATCAAGCCAGATTCGGAAGCTTAAACTACGTTGCCGATATCCGCGGAGACTTGATCTTCGACAGATTCAGGCCCGCGGCGACCTCTCTCCGCCATTGTGATGAACACGACCTAACTCAATCATCAGATCAGGAAATAGCACCTGTAATAGTTCTGACCCTACATCCGGCACAGATCGCGTCGCCTGAGGATGGGAGGCTCAAACACGCCGCGGAAGCCGCAGAGTCAATGGCGTTGGAGCCGCACACGAAACCGACCTAGAACGGGATTTGTGTTATCGGAACTACGGACACGTCTCCGGCCTCAGGTTCCGAATCAGGCGCATTTGCGCCCTTCAAGCTCGATCTGGCGTCTATTGCCGAATTCAGTGCTGTAGATATATTCCAGCACTCACCCTTTGGTGACATGTTAAAATCGTTAAAATCACTCTCCCTAGCTGGGGACACACAACCGAATTATATTCGGTTTGAACTGGATGCTGATGGAGAATTTTACTCCCCACCCACCACCCACTTGGTAGCCACGGTTAAACATCTCACCGATCTACTTGACTACGCTTCCGAAGCCTTCGAAGGGATGGACCTCAAAGCCGAAGCAGATCCATATCAAAGCCGGCCCATAACCGGGTGGTGGATAACCACGTCTTCATACGGCATGTACCTGGTGGATACACCTAAGGAGAAGGAGGGCGATGGCGAAAACGATCCAGCAAAGGACAAGCCTTTCGAAGAACCGCCCAAACTTCGGCGCCCAAAGCACCGAACTAAATATCGTAAAGGAAAAGATAGCAACACTGTCACCAACAACGGTGACAGTCCGGAACAAGCCGAAGACCCTGCAGACCTAGCGATGGAGCAGGAGGATGGTGAACATATTCCGAAATCGCTATCCGATGACAGCGATGCCGAAGACAGTAACTACGAACCTGTCTCCGAAGAGGAGGTTAGCCTGGGCGACGACGAATACATCGTCCCAGAAGAACCCTCATAACAAAAGTGCTTCTATCGGAGGCTTATTACCACCGCAAGGAGCCTGAAAAAGCAGCAGAGATGGCTTCGAGCCGCACAGGACTTGCTCAACGATAGAAGGAATGGGGTTCTAGACACTGAGCAAAAACATGGCTACAATGGCCAAACCAGAGGCTATCCTAAGGGAAAACTACTGCCCAAATTCGACGACGAGGCCACTGCGCCTATATCGTAGAAAAATAACACCGCCGATAAGCCGGACCGACCACCTCACGGATGGGACAGAGTTGCTAGCAACGGTGTACACAAGCCTACACCCACACCACGTAAAGGAAAGGAGGATGCGGCTCAAGTCCAGAAACACGATCTGCGTGAGGACCTGAAAAAAAGCTAGCAAGACCAGGTCTATCTACGAACCTAGGGACCGGGCTCCCACACGGGACGGCGGCCATCAAGCCAATCGCGCCGGTCATATACCAATTCGGGGTCAATACCGAACATCACAACCATCGGACATGCGCCATGATATAGCAAAATACAGAGGCGCCGCACACCCTCTGTGCTTCACCGATGAGGTACTGGATCATGATTTTCTAGAAGTGTTTAAACCCGTGAACATCGAGGCGTATGATGGAACGACGGATCCAGCTGTCTGGATAGAAGATTTCATTCTTCACATCCACATGGTTTGAGGAGATGATCTCCACGCCATTAAATACCTACCCCTCAAGCTGAAAGGACCGGCTCGGCACTGGCTAAACAGCCTCCCAGAGAACTCCATTGGGAGATGGGAAGAACTTGAAGATGCTTTTCGGGCCAATTTTCAAGGGACCTATGTCCGGCCCCCGAATGCTCACGACCTAAGTCATATCAAACAACAACCCTGGGAGTCAGCCCGTAAGCTTTGGAACCGGTTTCTCACTAAGAAGAACCAAATCGTCGACAGTCGGGACGCCGAAGCCTTAGCGGACTTCAAACACAGTGTCCGGGAAGAATGGCTAGCCAGACACCTCGGACAGGAAAAGGTGAGGATAATGGCAGCCCAAACTACACTCATGACCCGCTTTTACACGGGCGTGGACAACTGGTTTGCCCGTAGCAGCAACAGCGACCCTGGAACATCTGAAGTTAGGGACGGCAATGGAAAGCCACGGCGTAACAAAAACAAACAACGATACAATGCTGGAAGTCCAGATGATACAACGGTAAACGCCGGATTTAGTGGCTCCAGACCCGGTCAACGGAAGAAGCCATTTAAAGGCAACAAATATGGTCCATCTAGCCTCGACAAAATATTAGATAGGCCCTGCCAAAACCATGGCACCCCAGAGAAACCTACAAACCATACCAACGGTAATTGTTGGGTCTTCAAGCAGGCCGGCAAGCTCAACGCCGAACACAAGGGGAAGGAGCCTTAGAGTGAAGACAAGGATGAACCTCGCTAGCCGAATATAGGGGGACAGAAGAAATTTCCACCGGAGGTCAAAACAGTGAACATGATATATGCCACTCATATCCCAAAGAGGGAGGGCAAGCGCACACTCCGAGATGTCTATGTCGTCGAGCCCGTCTCCCCCAAATTCAACCCGTGGTCAGCCTGTCCGATTACTTTCGATCGTAGGGATCACCCGACTAGTATTCGCCATTGGTGTTCGGCTTTCCTAGTGCTCAACCCAATAATCGATGGATGCCATCTCACCTGAGTCCTTATGGACGGCGGCAGCAGTCCTAATATGATATATCAGGACACTGTCCGCAAGATGGGGATCGACCCATCAAGAATCAAGCCAAGCAGCACGACCTTCATAGGTGTGATACCGGGCGTAGAAGCCTGCTGCACGGGCTCTTTAACATTGGAGTTCATATTCAGCTCTCCTGATAACTTTCGAAGTGAAGAGCTAATCTTCGACATAGCTCCGTTCCGAAGTGGCTATCATGCACTACTTGGAAGAACGGCCTTCGCCAGCTTTAATGCAATCCCGCATTACACTTATCGAAAACTTAAAATGCTGGGACCATGTGGCGTCATCACGGTCAATGGAAATATGGAGCGCTCTCTCCGCACGGAGGAGGACACTGCGGCCTTAGCAGCCGAAGACCAACACGGCCTATTCAAGCCGGAAAACCTATCGGTCACGGACATAACTAAACATGTCCGGCACACGCCTCAGTGTGGCAGCTCAGATGAACCTGAGCTAGATTAATAGCTACGCCCCCATCGACTTCCCCATAAGGTGATAGCATATGTGCGTCGGGTACATAGTTATGCCCTAAAATCCCTTGAGCGACGCTGGGATCGCACTGCATACAGTCCATAGTTTGGCTCGACCCTATTCGGACTCTAAACTTATATTTTAAGGTTCATTGAACGAACTAGGTTGGTTATGGCCATACTGGATTTCTTTTTCATTTCCAAGTTCCTTTTTCTTTTTACAACTAGCCATCATACTCCCCCCTCAAGGACACATTACAGAGGAGGAAACGACGCAGATGTGCAGCAGGGACCCGCGCGAAGGTTTTTTTAGATTAAGAACCTGTGTAAACCTTTTTTATCTTTCTTGTTATGTACCTTTCTGGCATGTAAAATGTCCAAGAAGGTTATCGGCATTATCTATAAGCTTACGGCTCACTGTACTATAAAGGGATATTAATAGAGCAGCTTGATTCGCATTATGTTCGGAGTTTTATTCACTCACCATAAATGTTATTTCCCCACATTAGATTGCCGCATGTGCCTTGTCAACAGGGTCTATTACCAGGGGCTCTATTCAGCCCGGTATATTTCGAAAAGATCAAACACTTATAGGGAGTGTTCGGCGTCCTGGATGTTTGCCTTATATGCATCAGTTCCGAATCATGTCTTCAGTCAATAGTTGGGTTGCTCGGCTCCTGTGCTTACCCCTACGTTCCCGATTGTTGGACTAGGGTGTAAAGGTAGAACTACTGCGATTGTACTTCTGGCTTGTCTGGTCAAGTACCTCAGTAGAGAAAGCCAAAAACTGACCGTCATGATAGGCGAGAACCTGGTCCACAATCCGGTGGCATAGTTTTATACTACGGTCGATAGATCTACCCCGTTTAATACGAAGGGTTAGTTTTTTCACCCAGCCAGGTGCAATTGGATACCTTAAGTAAGGAATATCATATCCGCACCAGGGGCTAGTACCTAGCCCCACATGTCAAAGTCCTACGAATAAGTGAAAGCAATAACGCCGCATCTTTTGATTGCCTGGTTCGCTCCGCATACACCTCCTATACGGACCAAGACGTTGGATAAAAGAGTGTATATGCATATGACCGAACACCTCAATACTATGTACATGGGGCTGAAGCCGACGACTGGAAACTTTCAGGTTTACATAAACAGTCACACAGGAGGTAAAAGACACTCATATTATAATAGCGCAAAAGTTATGTACATCGGATTCATAAGTTTAAGTCTTTAGAGCCGAATACAATTTCTCGAAGATATTATCCTTCGAGCACTAGCCTTCTAGAAGGCGGGTGCCTTCTATGACGTCCTCGAAGTACTTTGTCACATCCCTAGCTTTACCTTGCCCTAGGATAGCACTTGCCTGTTGCATAAGGTTTACTTTACACAGAAAGTTGAAATGGGGATGCCAAAAACTCCGAGCACCACCCAAATCAACTAGGGTTACTGAAATACTTTTCCAATGAACCTGAAATGCCCTCCTAAAATGTTCATCATTTTTGAATTGGTCTAGAACCTCTCCCAAAAATAGTGAACAAATTTGTAGGTCATCCAAAGGTCACTGGATTAAACCATATGTTATTTGAATTTGGGCATTTAAATGCTAGTAAATATTTTAAATGTCCAAATAATCCTAAACTGAAATGTTCCATGCTGGATTTATTCTATACAGTGGGCATGTGAAGTTTGGTGATTTTTGAAAGGGTCTAGGTATTTTTAATAAAGCCCTAAAGTCTACAGAATAATAGAAAACAGAAACAAATAAAACAAAAGAGGAAGCAGAGACTTACTTGAGGCCCACCTACCTGTAGCCTGGCCCAGCACAACCCAGCCCAACTGGGGCACACTCGTCTTCTTCCCCGTGCCAGCGCACGAAGCAGCTCGGTGGCGAGCGCCGACGACGCGCCGGCCACCTCCTACCTGCCTAGCTACTCCCCCCGATGCTCTGGACGGCTCTGGACGTCGCCACGCAGACCCCCTCGAACACTTCCCTCTCTCCGTGCCTCGTCTCTCCCGCTCCGCGCCTCGTGGACGAGCGCCACCGTCGCCACCGACGCTGTTCGCCGTAGCCACCATGCTCCTCTCACCCACCCGTTTTGCCCAGGAGCTCCGCCTCGTCCTCCTCGTCATCCGCACCGAGCTACAGGATGCGGGAAGCCCCGCTTCGTCTTGACCGTCGCCGTCTTCAACCTACAGCCGCAGAGATCGCCGGCGACCGTGCGCTCGCCCCGACGCGTCCCCGAGCCCGCTGAGCATCTCGTTCGCCTCCCTGTGAGCTCCTGCGTCGAACCCCCCTCCTCCCCGCTTCGTTTGCTCGCTGTAGATGCCGCCCCCTTGCTCGCCGTAGCACGCTGCCGCACAAGCTCGATGCCGTCGAGGCTCCGGTGACCAATTTGTCCCGTGCACATGCCCGTCGTCCTCATGAGTGCACATAGCACCCGAAGGAACCAACCGTTGGTCCTCCCGTGCATAGTAGCGTCGTTTTCGCCGATGCCCGAGCTCCGGCCGCTGCTGCTGATGTCGCCGTCGACTATTCCGGCCACCCCAGGCCCGGAGACCACCACCATCCGACGCGGCGCATCGCCAGCGTCCTAGAGATGCCTTCAGCGCATCGATCCGAGCCCTGTGGAGGTTTTTCGATCACCTCCAGCATCTCGGGCCTCGCCGGCAGCTAAACGCCGACGGGGTTGACACGTTGACCGGCGTCGGTTGACACCACTGCCCGGTTTGACTCCCCCTCTCTCTCACTGACTTGCGGGCCCGCCCTATTAATTAACCTAGATTATTACTAACTAATTGGTTAGGTTGTTAGTCACTGACGTGTGGGCCCTGCCCTGTCTAATTATAGTTTAGGATTAACTAGTGCTAATTAACCCTGTTAATTAGCAGTGTCACTGACCAGTGGGCCCCACTGGTCAGGTTTCACTGGACCAGCCCCTGTTGACTTGCTGATGTCAGCATGACCTAGTGCTGACGCAGTAACTATTTTCAGTGATTTAAAATAAATCAGAATGATTTATTTATTTCATAAAATAGCCAAAACTTCTAAAAATCACAGAAAATAATCTATAACTCCAATGAAAATAATTTATATATGAAAAATGATCAGAAAAATTCAAGGAATCTGTTTATGGCAGTTTCATGCATGTTTGAACAAGTTAAACCTGCTGATCAGGTCAAATCAATTAAATGATATTTAAATAACCACATATGGAGTTTGAATTTGAACCTTTGGTTCAAACCAACTTCATTTAATATGGTTGCTAGTTGCATTAGCTCAATCAACAACATATTGCCATGTCATGATCATGCATCATATTGTCGCATTGCATTGATTGTGTTCTCTCCTGTTTGTCGGTGTTTGTCCCCTCTCAGTAGACGTGTTCCGACGATGTGACCGATGACACAGATGAAGAGCTTTACTATCTTCTGAAGTGCCAGGCAAGCAAAACCCCATTGAGCATTCCGATACAATCCCACTCTCTCGCTCTTGCTCTCTTGTACTGCATTAGGACAACAACGCTCCAACTGTTACCTGCTGCGGTAGCTGAACCCCTTTCCACGCCATGACCCGTCATTGCCATAGTAAATAGTTGAAACCCACTAGTATGAGTAGGAGTTGTTTGAGCCATGTTGTGCCTACTCATTCATGCTTTTTGGTTATGCCTGCTATTGCGTAGAGTTGTGTCAGGTCTGATTCATCAGGGATGAATTGGAATGTGGTAAACATGTCCTACTGTCGAGAGCTAAGTGTGTGAACACGATTTGGTAAAGATAGCGATGAGAGGCCATGTAGGAGTACATGGTGGGTTGTCTCATTGCAGCCGTCCTCAGGAACTGAGTTCTGTGTTGGTTGATCCATGAACAGCTACTACCACGCATTAGGCTCCGGGCGCTCCAAGCTCTCTCGACTTATTAACTGCCCTTGTCCTCTGTCCAGGAGTTGCAACTAGTTTCTGGTGTTTGTAGTTTACTGGAGGTCGTGCGCAGCGCTGACCCTCGGGGTGGGCTGTGACGCGGCAGGTACATGGCATGGTGTACCGGTTGCCCATTTGGTGATGCGGGAACCCTGTACACATCATTTGAGGCCGTGAGAGACACCCGGCCGGATCTCCCCACGGATGGAACACAAATAGGCGATAAACCTGGACTAGAGACTTGTGTGGTTAGTCAGGTCGTGGCCGACACCCTCGCCAGGCTTCCGCTTGAAGGTTGTCGAGATACATGACGTGTACATGGCGGTAAGTGGCGAGAGCGTGTGTGAAGAGGTACACCCCTCCAGGGTTATATATGATCTATTCGAACAGCCGTGTCCGCGGTAATGGACTTCTGGGTTACCTATACAGTTCATAGACAAGTGAAAGTGGATACTCTAAAACACGCAAGATAAGCGTGAGTGCTATGGATGGCCTTCTCGTCGGGAGACGGAAGCGGATTCATAGTGGTGTATTAAATGGTGAATATGTGGACTCGTGTGCGCCACCTCAAAAGAGTTAATTGCAGTCGTAGTTCAGGATAGCCACCGAGTCAAAGCTGGCTTGCTGCAGTCAAACTCCACCACCCCCTTTTGTTGATACTGATGCATATGTAGCTAGTTCTGATGTAAGTCTTGCTGAGTACCTTTGTACTCACGTTTGCTTAATTTATGTTTTTGCAGAGAGACTTCAGTCTCACTAGTGGTTCCGCATGGACTTCGACGTTTAGCTTGTTACCTCAGCAAAGATCTTGTACCTTGGGAGTGTCTTGTAGATAGTCAGGCTTCTCAGCCTTTTTCATTTGTAGTTGTCTATACTCAGACATGTTATGCTTCCATAGCCTGTATGCTCTGTATGTTGGGTCATGTGACCTCTGTTTGTAATAAATGCTATGATGGCTCTTCTAGGCCTTTATCTATATGAGTTGTTGAGTTATGTTGTGATGCCATGTTGTACAGCACATACTTGCAAGTTATGCGTACGTGTAATGTGTATTGCTATGTGTGGGATCCGACACCTAGTTGTTTACCCTTGGTATCCTATCTTACAGGGAAATGCCTCCTAGTGCTTCCACTGAGCCTTGGTAGCTTGCTACTGCTCCGGAACACTTAGGCTGGCCATCATGTGTCCTTCTTCGTTCCTGTGTCTGTCCCTTAGGGGAAATGTCACGCGTTGTTCCTTTAAGTCCTTGTTGCTTGCTACAACTTGGGTTCATACGTTGATGACCGACACGTTCGTTGCTGGGTCATGTATGCATGTCTCTGTAATTTAGCACCACTTTTGGTTTACAACTAGTCATGTTGGCCCGGGTTCTCTATCATATGGATGCTAGCGACACTATCATATACGTGTGCCAAAATGCGCAAACGGTCCCGGGCTAGGTAAGGTGGCACCCGTGGGGATACCATGCGTGAGGCCGCAAAGTGATATGATGTGTTATAGGCTAGACCTGTGTGACTTAGGATCGGGGTCCTGACAACTTTGGTATCAGAGCCTGACTGCCTGTAGGATTAGTAAGCCAAACTGGTCGAAGTCATGTCTAGAAACTCTTTAGTTATATTAAGGGAATTGATTGTGGAAGGGAACGTAAAGCTCTTTTTACTTCTTTACCTTATGACCTTCTGATCTGAGTCACCCTCTTTTTTCTACGGGGATTAAGAACTAGGACTCTCATTCTATTTATCAGGATCACGTTAATGGCGGATTCAACCCTCAGTTCAGTTTCTACTACTTCTGTTTGTTCAACTGTCCGTCTCAGAACCTTGACATTATGATGATGAGTGGTTATGCTATCTTGTGCATGAGTCTCAAAGGTAATTTTCGGGCATTTACATCCATTATGCTGTCCAAGTCATCCCAGGTTTCTAAATAGTCTGATGCATTTGCAAATCCCTTCTTCCTGTCCCGATGCTCCTTTGGGCCAGATTAACCACACTAGTCGTTGTGTTGAGGTACTCCGTTGCCTTGACATACATGTTGGAGTTATTATTATGACCTTAGGTGTCCTAGAGAATCACCCAGTAATCTAGCAGTGCTTATATTCCCGGTGTGATGATTCTGGCCATCATTCTCAAAAGCATCCCGTGATGCCATTTAGTTAGTAGGAATTCTATTTCTGGGTTCTTGAACCCAAGATTCACTCTACCTACTTCATGTTGGTAGTATTTGCTCGTCCCTTTAGGAAATTAGTAACCTTGTGATAGTCCTCGAGGTTTGTGGTATATCCTTCTTCCAATACCATGAACCATCCTTGGCAGAAGTTCTCCCGAACCAAAATATCACAATAAGAGTACTCTTGAGGAGTTCTGGATTATATATTGTGACTCTGTCAATTCTACCTTTCTGCATGGGTTATCCAGAAGAAATATGTTGACCTAGTTCGACATACTAATCTATGCACCCACAACTCAGAAAGTTATATGTTCCTTTGAGTTTTCCCTCTCTAGTTATACCATGACCCCGTCTATCAGTTGGTAGTCAGGAGTAGTCGTGCATTCGTGTTCATCGATGCCTTTTACTCTTGTGGTCCGTCAAGCCATTCTATTTTGGAATGACCAGGAGAAACAAACCCCAGTACCTCATCCATATCCAGGATTGGGTCAAAGCAGTTGTACTCCGCATATCAAAAAGCAATCAAGCTTTTGATCCGTTCTACTCTGAAGTGTTACCCTCTTTACGTTAGGATCGTCATGAGAATTGCACTATCTCTTATGAACTCTTGATACAGTGATACTTCTTGCATCATCGTTCATTCTTCGATATCTGTGTTATTGTAACCGGAATACCGACAGGTGAATCGTGGTGTGTGAAATCAATACTCCTATCAACTCCGTTGCTTGGTAGTTAAATGGACAATAACCTCATCCTTAGCGAGTTGATTATTGAATCATCATGCTAAGGTTGATCGTGCTACCTAGTCCACTTACCTGGTGCACTGCTTGATTGATGAGTTAGGATTTTGTTAAGTCCTCGCTCATTTGATCATATCGTCTTACGCTGAAAAGCAAGATTGTTCTCGAGCTTAGTAACAAATCGGTGGTTCGTGATTTTCCGGTTATCTTCCCGGAAGTATCACCAGGTTGTCCCCTGACCAATACGTCGAGCTCGTGATCAAGTTGGTTTCATATAAACCACCCCTTCTCCAAGAATCTGTGTTGGATACCCTGAACTACTTGGTTAAGCTAAACAACAACTTGGAGAGTTTGAAGATAAAAGCTTGCCTGACTTAGTTCCTTCAAAGGGATATCTTTTGTGTGTGTGTGTGTTGAAGAAAGATGATATCTTGATCGGTTGATCCTTGTGACCAATTATTGGATCTATTGTCTTGTCCAAAACATTGATTTGAGTGTGGGATATCCTCAAATCAAATCAGAACCAATGGTATTTGTAATGTTGTCTTACTCGTTGTTGATTCCTCGACCATACACCGTTACATCTATTGGCCTGACCAATGCTATCACCTTGTTCACATAGTTATGGAATTCCATTTTTATGGAAGCCTCGATGAATTTTTGTCGAGCCCATCGGCGATATGTTTATCCTCTCCATGATTCATGTTGAACATTTAAGCTAACATTGGAAACTTTTGTAAGCATCATATTTGTGTTAGCTCATGAAGTAGATGTCTTGATGTAAGAAGTGGCTTCCCCTAATTCACGAGTACCAGATGTAAGTTGCCGCCGTGAATTTGGGAAAGCTTGTTTTACTTCCTCTGCAGTCATCCCAAGTCAGTCATGCATACTTGCGAAGTATTCTATGGTCTAATAGACTGATCATCTTCATTTTGTATGCATCCCTAGCACACCAAGCCACTGATTGATTTGTTCAAGGAGAAGAAGTTCCATCATAAGAGATAATCATATGACTTATGTAAGGACTTCGCTATCCTAGACGATGGTTCCCAACCCGAGCTACAGGATAACATGTTCACATGTTTGTAGCAGAACCAGCTCATGTTTTGGAGCTTACTATCATAGTTCATTCCCGAGAATCTCGCAATGTCGTCTCGTCGATTTGGGTTGCAAACGTTCATTTTCCTTCCTAGACTCGATGAGTCTGGAATATCCTGACACCAACCAGAACTGAATCTCAGGCAGATATGATGGTTGGAGTTTTTCCAAGAACTACAATATTGGTCTCTCAATAACCGGTAAGGTGGATGTCGTGGCCAACACACCCAGCCGGAAGACCTATTGTCGTAGTATCTCGATTGAAGAAGTTGGCCACCCCCCATAGGGATTTCATAGGATTTACTCCCTAGCTGTCCTTATGGATTTTTGTGCTCCTGAAATCCGACCTTTTACTTGACGTTCTAGGTACCAAACCATTTTAATAAATGGGTTGCGCTAGCACATCAAGGAGAACATTAGAAGCGGAGTGCTAAATTTCTCTCAGTCGATCATCCAGATTTTGCGCCTTGACTCCGCTAAGGTGAAATCTGAGAAAGTATTATCTTCCTTTGCATCGGCACCATCCATCATTATTCATCAAGGTAGTATGTTGTGTAGCCAGGATCCTTTCCACGGATATTGGTAAAACCTTGATGAATATGGGAATGCTCAAGTTCTTGAGAGCACTCACAAGCACTAGGTATTATCACTCGCACTAACCGGGATTGCTCCCAGTGTTCCTGGTTATGCTATAACCTCTCAAAGAGTAGATTCACTCTCTATTGTTGGGTTTCTTCCCAGTTACCGGAATCATTCCCAGCATTTGCATTTTGTTCCCAGCCTGCACCACCAATGTTCCATTTACCCAAGGGTTCCATCCATTTCCGAGGATAAGCAAAATCATCCCTTGTGTTGTCTTCAACAAGGTAGTCCACATCATCCATTCTGGCCCAAGAATGTTGTTCTCTCGAACACCGTCAAACGATCGAATGTGATTTGCCTCCGGCTGGTATAGAGAGTTTCAATGATCTCTATATCAAAAGTAATTCTTTTTGCCACTTAAGGGAATAATTCTATAAGTCATCTTCTATAAGGTGCCCCGTCTAGTGACATCGATCACCATCTCCTTAGGTGTGGAATTATTGCCACTAAGTGAACCTACATCATTTGTTTCACTCCGTCCCTCTGGATGTGTGTTCCGTGTCTCAGCTCAAGAGATGTCTCAATGTCTCACTCCATGAGTTGATCTTGAGTTGCTCGATCTTTAAGAAGATCAATTTTGTAGAGTTTCTTTCATCGTCACCGTGTTGGACAAAGACCTTGAAAGCAAGGATGCCAGGATCAACATGAGGCAAGCAATCAACATTCATATGAAGGACAGTTGGATCATGAAGATTCTGTTAGTTGCGTCCCCCTTCATCTTACCCTACGCCTGAATCTCGGGACGAGATTCTTGTTTAGTGGGGGTGAGTTGTCACATCCCTAGCTTTACCTGGCCCTAGGATAGCACTTGCTTGTTGCATCAGGTTTACTTTACACAGAAAGTTGAAATGGGGATGCCACAAACTCCCAGCACCACCCAAATCAACTATGGTTACTAAAATACTTTTCCAATGAATCTGAAATGCCCTCCTAAAATGTTCATCATTTTTGAATTGGTCAAGAACCTCTCCCAAAAATGGTGCACAAATTTCTAGGTCATCCAAAGGTCACAGGATTAAACCATATGTTATTTGAATTTGGGCATTTAAATGCTAGTAAATATTTTAAATGTCCAAATAATCCTAAACTGAAATGTTCCATGCTGGATTTATTCTATATAGTGGGCATGTGCAGTTTGGTGATTTTTGAAAGGGTCTAGGTATTTTTAATAAAGCCCTAAAGTCTACAGAATAATAGAAAACAGAAACAAATAAAACAAAAGAGGAAGCAGAGACTTACCTGAGGCCCACCTACATGTAGCCTGCCCAGCACGACCTAGCCCACCAGGGGCACACTCGTCTTCTTCCCCGTGCCAGCGCACGAAGCAGCTCAGTGGCGAGCGCCGACGACGCGCCGGCCACCTCCTGCCTACCTAGCTACTCCCCCCGATGCCTTGGACGGCTCTGGACGTCGCCACATAGACCCCCTCGACCCCCTCGACCGCTTCCCTCTCTCCCTGCCTCGTCTCTCTCGCTTCGCGCCTCGTGGCCGAGCGCCACCGTCGCCACCGACGCCGTTCGCCGTAGCCACCGTGCTCCTCTCGCCCACCCGTTTTCCCCAGGAGCTCCGCCTCGTCCTTCTCGTCCTCCGCACCGAGCTACAGGACGCGGGAAGCCCCGCTTCGTCTTCACCGTCGCCGTCTTCAACCTACGGCCGCGGAGATCGCCAGCGACCGTGCGATCGCCCCGACGCGTCCCGGAGCCCGCTGAGCATCTCGTTCGCCTCCCTGTGAGCTCCTGCGTCAAACCCCCCTCCTCCCCGCTTCGTTTGCTCGGTGTAGACGCCGCCCCCTTGCTCGCCCTAGCACGCCGCCGCACAAGCTCGACGCCGACGAGGCTCCGGTGACCAATTAGTCCCGTGCACATGCCCGTCGTCCTCGTGAGCGCACATAGCACCCGAAGGTACCAACCGTTGGTCCTCCCGTGCGACGTAGCGTTGGTTTCGCCGACGACCGAGCTCCGGCCGCCCCTGCTGATGTCGCCGTCGACGATTCTGGCCACACCAGGCCCGGAGACCACGACGATCCGATGCGGTGCATCGCCAGCGTCCTAGAGATGCCTTCAGTGCATCGATCCGAGCCCTATGGAGGTTTTCCGATCACCTCGAGCATCTCGGGCCTCGCCGGCGGCTAAACATCAGCGGGTTTGACCCGTTGACCGGCGTGGGTTGACCCCAGTGCCCGGTTTGACTCCCCCTCTCTCTCACTGACTTGCGGGCCCGCCCTGTTAATTAACCTAGATTAGTACTAACTAATTGGTTAGTTAGTTAGTCACTGACGTGTGGGCCCTGCCCTGTCTAATTATAGTTTAGGATTAACTAGTGCTAATTAACCCTGTTAATTAGCAGTGTCACTGACCAGTGGGCCCCACTGGTCAGGTTTGACTGGACCAGCCCCTATTGACATGCTGATGTCAGCATGACCTAGTGCTGACGCAGTAACTATTTTCTGTGATTTAAAATAAATCAGAATGGTTTATTTATTTCAGAAAATAGCCAAAACTTCTAAAAATCACAGAAAATAATCTATAACTCCAATGAAAATAATTTATATATGAAAAATGATCAGAAAAATTCAAGGAATCTGTTTATGGCAGTTTCATGCATGTTTGAACAAGTTAAACCTGCTGATCAGGTCAAATCAATTAAATGATATTTAAATAACCACATATGGAGTTTGAATTTGAACCTCTTGTTCAAACCAACTTCATTTAATATGGTTGCTAGTTGCATTAGCTCAATCAACAACATATTGCCATGTCATGATCATGCATCATATTGTTGCATTGCATTGATTGTGTTCTCTCCTGTTTGCCGGTGTTTGTCCCCTCTCAGTAGACGTGTTCCAACGATGTGATCGATGACACAGATGAAGAGCTTTACTATCTTGTGAAGTGCCAGGCAAGCAAAACCCCATTGGGCATTCCGATACAATCCCACTCTCTCGCTCTTGCTCTCTTTTACTGCATTAGGACAACAACGCTCCAACTGTTACCTGTTGCGGTAGCTGAACCCCTTTCCACTGCATGACCCGTCATTGCCACAACAACGCTCCCACTAGAATGAGTAGGAGTTGTTTGAGCCATGTTGTGCCTGCTCATTCATGCTTTTTGGTTATGCCTGCTATTGCGTAGAGTTGTGTTAGGTCTGATTCATCGGGGATGAATTGGAATGTGGTGAACATGTCCTAGTGTCGAGAGCTAAGTGTTTGAACACGATTTGGTAAAGGTAGCGATGAGAGGCCATGTAGGAGTACATGGTGGGTTGTCTCATTGCAGCCGTGCTCAGGAACTGAGTTCTGTGTTGGTTGATCCATGAATAGCTACTACCACGCATTGGGCTCCTGGCGCTCATAGCTCTCTCGACTTATTAACTGCCCTTGTCCTCTGTCCAGGAGTTGCTTGTCGGTGTACAAAAAGAGGGGTACACTTTTTGTACCCCTATGACTGTGAACGGGCAGTCTGAGCCACGCCGCCGCCGCACCAAGCATGGCGAGGGAGGCGAGCCGGGGCAAGACTGAAGCTCGATGGAGACTAGAGTGACGCCAGGAACAAGACCACAAAGAGCAATGGGACGAAGCGGCTTCCCCCGGTAAGATCCTTGCCGGGCCCGGCTCTGGCAGCCCCGGCAAGACCCTTGCCGCGGCAGCTCGCCGCGAGCCTACGGAGCGAATCACCCTTGAGTCCACCGCCCCCATGGGGCGAGGATTTGGGAGATATCCCCGTGGTGGCATGCAGATCTTTGTGAAGACATTCAAGATCAGATGCAATTTAAGAAGACAACGACCCTTGGCGGGATTCCAGCCAAGGAGGACTACAAGGCCCCCGGCAAGCACCTTGCCGGGGATGACAGCAGGCGCCGCGGCAAGACCCTTGCCGGGGCCCCGGCAAGGCCCTTGCAGAGGACACCCACGGGGCCCCCATCAGGCCCGCACCGACTGGCTTTCCACCGACCCACGCAGCTGCCGACCCAACCAGCTGGACAAGCTCCTGCGTGGCAACCCACAGATCCTCGTGGAGACCCACCGTTACGCTACCTCGGCTGCATGTCTACCTACATGGCACCTCAGGCACTGCTGGCCAGGGCGCGTGTCAATGCGAGGAGGGGCGGCGACGGACAAGACGGGCGTCTCCCCTCGTCCCCGATAAAGCAAGGACACCTAAGCTGGGCGCATTAAATGCACCTTGTCCTGTAATGCGGGGGATAACCTCGCATCACTGTACCCTTTCCACCTCCTATGTGCCACTGTGGCAACCCCTTTTCCCTATAAAAGGAGGCCCGAGGCGACCAGGAGGAGGATTCGGCTTTTTAGAACTCCTCACGACTCTCCTGGAGCTCCTCGTTAGCTGATGAACACCAACGTATAATCCACCAAAGCAGGAGTAGGGTTTTACGCATCTTTGCGGCCCGAACCTGGGTAAAGGAACCATGTCTTGACTGTTAGATCCACTCTTCTCTCAACCCCACGCCCCGCAACCGTAGTAGGGATTCTTGTGATCCCATAGGTGTCGATCCAAATACCCCGACATCTTTGGCGCGCCAGGTAGGGGGGCGCAGTTGTGAGAATCGGCTTTAGCAGTTAGTTCGACGCTCCTGCATCGTCATGGCGCCCAAGAAGAAGACGACGGTAGCGGTTGGCAAGTCGGAAGCCGGACAGCCCGTCCCAACGCGGGCGAGCAGTGGACCAGTCGTGGAAAGGACTTGGGGCCCTGCTCGCGAACACCAACGCCATCCCGACAGCCGGAGTTTGGGAGGTGGCGATGCTTGTGCACATGGTAACAGGTCGCACACCGCCAGTTCCAGAGATGGAACCCGGCCCTCCGTGGGTGGCGCGGGGCCCTCCAAGGTCGCTGCCGCACCACCCGAGGGCGACGCGAGGCCCTCCAGAACTCCCACACCCGCGCCAACAGCGCGCTCTTCTCAAGCAGCGCGCGACGAACGGCGTCGTCGTCCCGAAGACCCCGGGTGTCGCTGTGGGAAGAGCCCCGAGCGCCGCTCCCGGGACATAGAAGACCTGCCCGCCCGCCGAAGCACTGGTGGAGACGATAGGCGACCGCGGGATCGTGATGGAGCTCCCCCTGACACAGTCAGGGGTCAAAGCGCGTCACGATCCGTGCAGGTTTCGCTACCGTTGACACCAGCCGAAGCTTTGGCGCGTGCGCAGTTGCTCCTCGACTTTCCTCCCGTTACGGGGAAATTCGACGAATGGAGAGCCACCATCCGAAGCCTTGTCACAGTCGCCAACAGGGATGACCTAAATCCAGCGGAGTTCCCAGGCCGACGCTCCGATGGGGTCCCACGCACCGTGGGCGGGAGAGTTGGCAACGCCGTGGCTACGGTGCATTCGCCTCCTCCTCGCCCAGTGTCGCGTGCATCCACCCGTCGAGACGTCGCGGGCGACGCCATCTCCATAGCGTCGTCCGACCCGCGGACCAGCGGCGACCAGTGTCAAGTTCTTTAGGAGTGAGCTCATGAAGAAGCTCGAACCACCATCGAGCGCCGGCGCGAAACGCGCCACCAGTCATACAGGCAAGCAGGGCCTGCTGCGGACCGCCCAGCATCGAAAAGCCCTGGAGGTCTACCCTACGAGGTAGGCTGTCCGGCTTTCACCCGTGAGCTGCAGCAGTTCCAATGGCCCTCTCACCGCACCTTCAAACCAGACGTTGGCGAGAAATACAATGGCAAGACCCACCCGTCGGAGTTCCTCAGCATCTACACCATCGCGATGCAAGCTGCCGGGGCTCGCGACGATAAGGTGCTTGCAAATTACTTTCCGTTGGCTCTTAAACCTAACGCCATGTCGTGGTTGATGCACTTGCCAATAGACTCTATTTCCTCCTGGTCCGACCTGTGCCATGAGTTTGTTGGCGCCTTTTCCGGAGGCCACCAAGCCCATGGCCAGGCAAGTGACCTGCTTGTAATACCCCAGAAGGAAGGCGAGACTCTGCGCAAGTACACACAGAGATTCAGCCGGGTACAGTACAATATCCCCGATGTTCACCCTGCCGCTATCATCAGCGCGTTCCACCAGAACGTGCGCAACCGCAAGATGCGTGAAGAACTGGCGATGACCAAGGTGAAGGACGTGGCAGAACTCTACGTTCTTGCCGACAGATGTGCCCGGGCTGAAGAGGGAAGGAAGTACCCCGGCGAAGGCGCCGGTGTGGAAACCGACCCTTCTGATGAAGATACTGCCGCCCCGGTGAGGAAGGGCTGGAACCATAACAGGAAGCGCAAGCGGAAGGCCGTGCTTGCCGTCGAGGGATCTAATGACGCCGGATCCACCAAGAAAACCAAGGCGGGTGACCCTGGCAAGGAAATTGCCGGGTGTGTTGCCTGCCAGGCCTTGGCGGCTGCTGAGAAGCCAGGAAACTACAGCAAGCAGTACTGCAAGATCCATCGCACCAAGGGCCATGATCTCCAGGACTGCCACCAGGTTGAGCTCCTTGCGGAGAAGCAAAGGGCTGAATACGAGAGGCGGGACAAGGAGAAGGGCCAAGACGGCGCTGAAGGGTCCAACAAGAAACGTGACGGCCAAGCAGGCCGTCGTGGCAAGGAGAAACAACAGGAAAGGCCTGCCCGGGGCCGCGACAGAAGATCTGAGGGCGACAATCACGAAGAGGACGACGAGTCCGGCGGCCAAGAGTTTCAGAAGGCTACGGACGCCATGTGCGTCGATGGTGGCGCCTCGCTGCACGCTTCTCACCGCCAGCTTAAACAATGGGCACGTGAAATTATTGCAGCGGCGCCATCGTCCGGTGCCCAAAAGCCGCTGAAATGGTCCAGCACACCTATTATCTTTGGCGCAGAGGATCACCCTGATCGCACTACTGCACCCGTGTGCGTGCCGTTGTTGGTTTCACCAACAATACGCAACCTCAAGGTGACGAAGATGCTAGTCGATGGCGGGGCCGGCCTAAACCTACTCTCGCCCACCGTGATCGAGAAGCTGCAAGTTCCTGATGGAGACCTCGAGGAGATGGGCATGTTTCAAGGGGTCAGCCCGGGAAGGAGTCAAGCGAAGGGGAAAGTCACACTGCCCGTGACTTTTGGAAGTGATCTGAACTACATGACAGAGAGGATCGTGTTCGATGTCACCAAGATACCCCTGCCTTACAACGGGATCCTTGGCCGCCCAGCGCTGGCCAAGTTCATGGTAGCATCGCACTATGCCTACAACACCCTGAAGATGCCAGGGCTCGTGACGATCATCACCATCCCCTCCGACAAGAAAGATGCGCTGATTTGCGCCGACCAATTGTACCAGCAAGCAGTTGCAGCAACTGCCGCTACGGGGGCACTTGCTCCAGCCACTAGAGCCCCGGGAGGCAAAAAGAAGAAGACCGGCGAGACCTCAGACACCCACTCCGGCAAGCGCACCTCTTCGAAGTGTCGCGCTCCCGTCGAGGACGTGCCAGAGAGCTCCACCGGCAGAAACAAGAGATCAAGGGCTACGCCGCCAGGAACCAAGAAGGTTTCTGTCAAGGAGGACGGCACGGGAAGGGCTTTTACCATAAGCTCTGCCCTTGACAACAAATAGGAAGACGCGCTCGTCACCTTCCCGCAGGAGAATATCGACGTGTTTGCCTGGCAAGCATCCGACATCCACGGCGCTCCCAGGGAGGTGATTGAGCACCACCTTGCTGTCTTCCCTCATGCGCGGCCCGTCAAGCAGAAGGTTAGGAAGCAAGCTTTGGAATGGCAAGAGTTCATCACCGAGGAGATCCGGAAACTAGAAGCTGCGTGTTTGGTGAGAGGAGTGCTCCACCCAACGTGGTTGGCCAATCCAGTGGTAGTGCGCAAGGCAAATGGGAAGTGGAGGCTGTGTATTGATTACACAGATATCAATAAAGCTTGTCCCAAGGACCCCTTCCCGTTGCCGCGCATAGACCAGATTGTCGACTCCACGACAGGGTGTGACCTGCTGTCATTCCTCGATGCCTACTCCGGCTACCACTAGATCTTCATGGGGAGAGAAGACGAAGAGAAGACAACATTCATCACCCCATGTGGTACGTACTGTTTCGTATGAATGCCTTTCGGGTTGAAGAGTGCTGGCTCGACATTTGCAAGGCCAGTCCATATAGTGGTCAAAACCAAGATTAGGGCAACCCTTGTACCAGATTTACAAGAAACATTTGTGAACCTGCGCAAGATCAACTTCAAGCTGAACCCTGAGAAGTGCGTCTTCGGCGTTCCGTCTGGCAAGCTTCTCGGGTTCTTCGTGTCGCAGCGTGGGATAGAAGCCAATCCGGATAAGATCAAAGCTATAGAGCAGATTGAAGCACCCAAGCGGGTCAAGGATGTGCGTCGGCTTGCTGGCTGCGTTGCCGCCATGAGCAGATTTATTTCCAAGTCTGCCAAGCGCGCCCTCCCCTTTTTCAAGATCTTGAAAAAGGCGGGCCCAATGGAGTGGACGCCAGAAGCTGAAGCAGCGTTACAAGAACTAAAGAAGTATCTTTCCTCCACGCCAATACTGGTTGCGCCCCGACCACAGGAACCATTGCTGCTATACTTAGCGGCAACAAACCAGGTGGTCAGCGCCGCACTGGTGGCGCAGAGAGAAATCGACGATGAGGTGATAGCAGCAACGGAGCCTGGTGCTACTGGCGTAGGGGCGACACAGCCGATTGGAGCGCAGCCGAAGAAGAAGATGATGCAGCACCTGGTCTGCTTTGTTAGCTCGCTCTTGCAGGGGTCTAGGTCAAGGTACTCCGGTGTGCAGAAATTGCTCTTCGGCCTTCTTATGGCCTCGAGGAAGCTGCGTCACTACTTCCAGGCGCACGAGATCACTGTCGTCACTCGCCTCCCTCTGCAATGGATATTGCACAATCCAGATGCAACGGGAAGGATTGTAGAGTGGGCACTGGAGCTGTCCAGCTTTGGCCTCAAGTTTGAAATCACTTCGACAATTCAGAGCCGAGTCCTCGCAGAGTTCGTCGCAAAATGGACCGCAATGCCTGATGAAGAAGTCGAAGAAACTGCTCTCCCCGGCAAAGAGGCAAGTTGCAACTGGGTCATGTACTTTGATGGGGCTTTCTCTTTGCAGGGCCCCGGGGCTAGCGTACTGCTGGTCGCGCCCACCGGAGAGCTCCTCAAGTACGTGGTCCAGATGCACTTCCCTAGGGAGGTATCAACGAACAACACTATCGAGTACGAGGGGCTGCGTGCTGGTCTTAGGATCGCGGTGGACCTCGGAATCAAGAAGCTCATTGTCAGGGGCGACTAACAGCTTGTCGTCAAACAAGTCAACAAGGATTACCAAAGCCCGTTGATGAAGGCCTACATCGATGAAGTGAGAAAGTTGGAAGAGCGCTTTGACGGTATACAGGCGGAGCACGTTCCCCGAGTGGAGAACGACATCGCCGATTACCTGTCAAAGCGAGCTGCTCTCAAGCTACCTGTGGAACCAGGTACCTTTGTGCTTCAGCTTTCTCTGCCATCCGTTGATCCATCAACAGAGCAGAACAAGAGGAGGAAGTCAGGGCTCGGCAAGTACTTTCCCGACGAGCTCCCCGGAGCCGCCGGCAAGGATGTTGCCGGGGACACTGAGCCCGCCACCGGAGGGCTGACTCCAGCGGAGCGTCAAGCTTTTGCCGTCGAGATAGCCACTCCCTTGGCCGAGGAAATGCCTTTAGTCCTCGCCGTCGAGCCCCAGGCTCTAGCGTGGGCGTAGCATACCGTCCGATTCCTTCAGACTGTTGAACTTCCTGAGGAACAGGAAGAAGCAGAGAAAGTAGCTCGTCGGTCTGCCATGTACCAGTTCGTCGATGACATCTTGTACAGAAGGAGACCAAACGGTGTGAAATTGAAGTGCATCCCCCGAGAGGAAGGACTGGAGCTGTTGGCAGAGATACATGGAGGCATATGTGGATCCCACATAGGGTCGAGAGCTCTTGCCGGCAAGGCATTCCGGCAAGGCTTCTTCTGGCCCACTGCCCTCCAGGATGCGGCGGTGCTAGTCACCAGGTGTGAAGCATGCCAATTCCATTCGAAGAAACTTCCTCTCTCCTGGCACTTCTCGGTCTTGGGGCTCGACATACTGTGCCCTTTCCCCCGCGCCGTCGGGGGCTTTGAGTACTTGTACGTTGCAATCGACAAGTTCAGAAAGTGGCCAGAGGTGGAGGCAGTGAGGAAGGTCAAAACTCAGTCAGCCATCAAGTTCTTCAAGGGACTAGTGTGCCGTTTTGGTGTACCCAACAGGATCATCACCGGCAACGTCACACAGTTTACGAGCCGCACCTTCATGCAATATACCCAAGACCTCGGCAGCAAGGTCTGTTTCGCTTCCGTTGCTCACCCAGAAGCAATGGTCAAGCTGAGAGGGCAAATGCTGAAGTGCTGCGAGGATTAAGGACAAAGACCTTTGATAGGCTGCACAAGAGCGGGAGGCGCTGGATTGATGAATTGCCGGCGGTTCTTTGGTCGATCAGGATGACGCCAAATCAAGCCACCGGCCAGACGCCCTTTGCCCTGATATACGGGGCAGAAGCAGTTCTCCCCACGGAACTCATATACGGGTCACCTCGAGTGCTCGCTTATGATGAGCTTGAGCAAGAGCAACTCCGGCAAGACGACGCAATGCTCCTTGAGGATGATCGTCTTCGGGCGGCTGTGAGAGCAGCGCGCTACCAGCAAGCCTTGTGCCGCTACCATAGCCGCAAGGTTCATGCCCGAAGCTTTGAGGAAGGCAACCTTGTTCTCCGGCGCATTCAATGGGCCAGGAATACGAACAAGTTGATGCCGAAGTGGGAAGGCCCTTATCGGGTAATACGAGTCACCAGGCCTGGCGCGATCCGCCTGGAGACCGAGGATGCCGTTCCGGTGAGTAATTCCTTGTACATCGAGCATCTTCGCAAGTTTTACCCATAAGGCGCGGCTTGCCTGGCCCCCCGGCAAGCCACCCTTTTCTACAAGCTTTGCCGGCAAGGCATGTAACCCTTTGTACAAAGCCACGCGCAGACCCTGAGCATAAATAAATGAAGCGCTGGCGCCCTAAGTTTTAGCATGCATGCTGAGTCGAGTCTCGTCCTTGGTTAGGGTTGATAGTGCTTAGTAGCGGCTAACCCATAGCTTGTAGGTCGATTCTTTGTCTTTCCTCTCTCTTCCTTGGTTTATAGGACGCACAGGCATCCTTGCCAAAGCCACTTGGAGGAAGGAAAGAAGAACGGACCAGTGCCTAGGTCCCGGCAAGCCAGTGTTGCCGGGGGCTGCAAGGGCAAGAATTCGCCCACGGCAGACCAGGGTTACCGGGGGCTGCAAATTCAGATAAGTCCTTTTTCCCTTATCATGCATTCCGTTCTGGACTGAGGTATGTGAAACCTCGTTCTTTTCCTTAAGCTACCGAGCTCCCATAACTCTAGGCCCTAAGGCTCGTTCCTGGGACTAGGTTTGGTCGTAGTTGCGGCAGGAACGGGATAAAACGAGGAGCCGGAGCCCGCTTCGTCCCTGCCTCCGCCAAGGGCGTGAGAAAGGTTAAGCCAAGTAGGGAAACGGCAGGGCTTGTTGCCGGGCGAGAAAATGTTTATCTTAAGGATATCAGGGATTTCTTCCCTGTTGTGGGTTTTTACCTATGAACAAATGACCCGGCAAACATTCCTTTTTCATTAAAAACATTCCATTCAGGTACAGTCCATAGGGAACGAAAAACATGAATAAGGGGATTACAAGTTTTTAACTTAACAGATGCCCGAAGGCTTACAGACTAAAAAGAGATAAGATGCCCGTAATGCCTTTCTTGTCCCTCTCCTCAGGAGGTAGGTCAAGGAGGCGAGAAGGGCAAAAGGGGAGCCTAGGTGAGCTACGGGTGGCAGAAGACACCGAGAAGGCAACTCGGCGGTCTCCCCAGGGCTGGACGGTGATGACGGCGCTGGAGGCTGAGCTCGAAGACGAGGCGGCAGGACGTCAGTAGGAGACGAAGGCGTTGGTGCCCGCATACTCCGACATGACGACCTTGCCGCCCGCCTTCTTCCTCTTTCTCTTCCGTAGCCTCCCTACGCCAGCTGCTAAGGAGACGACCCCGAGAAGTTCAAGGAGCCGGCAACGCGGATGATGGGGTCGCCGGTGCCACCAGGAGCGGCGCCCGACACCTTGTCGGACCCGTCATCCTGCCGTCCCCCGCCCTCATCGTCGCTGTCGCTGTCCTCCTCGTCACCCTCATTCGAGGAGGAGTCTTCGTCATCAGAGGAGCTCTCCATGCAGCACCTCGCGCGAGTCCCGAGGTGCCCGAAGACCTTGACGGAGAGGTGGCCATCCCCCATCAACTTGAAGTGGAGGGTGAGCCCATCCGTCAGGCTAAGGATGCGAGCGAACCTCTTCCATCCTTTGCGAAGATACATCACATGAGGGGCAGGGATGTCGACGCGGCCCCGTGTGCCACAGATCCCACAACCCCTCATGTGCAGCCGCAGCGACTCCGGCGGGTTCACCTCCATCTCCCGCGCAAACGGAGTCGGGAGACGAAGGCGACGGCACGGCGACCCCCGCATCCTAATGAAGAATTCACAGGGGTCATCTCCGACATGACCTTCCACTGGAGGAGGAGCTGCTGGCGGGGGCAAGGCCGGCGGGCCGCCCCGTCCTCCTCTTCCCTGAGCACCCCGGCCTCGCCCACGGCCATCGCGGGTGCAGGAGAAGGGGGGACGCGTTGTCGAGCAGCGACCCTCGCCGCCACCGTTGAGGAGCCAGGGTTTTCCTCCTTCATGGCGGACAGAAGAAAGGAGCAGAAGCTGAAGGAGAAAGAATATGGAGGAGTGCGGAGCGCCGTCCCCTCCCTCCGCCCTTTATAAAGGGGCGGGGCTGGAGCTCGACCGCCCCGCTCGGCCAATCAAGACGCAGAAGGTGAGAGGGGCTGGGACCGACTCGCCACCCCAACCAGCAATGGCTCGATTTCCCGCCTCCACCGCTCGCCACCTCGAACGCATGGGAGGCACATGGCGAACGCGTAGGACTGAAGGGACGGGTGAGGCAACCTCTCCCCACCCCGTGATCGTGGGGAGTGGACGCCTAGCAGACCGCGCCTCGGCCCCATCCAGTCAGCGGGCCACGCCCCCACACCTCCCCCCGTTTATGGGGAAGGCGCGGGCCGCCTCCTTTTGCATTTACTGCGACGTGACGCATGCCTGCGGAAACCTCCCCACGCATGCCGCCCACGTCATGCGCGCCCCTCCACCCCGCGCGCGGAAATTTTACCACGGTGAAAACCACCCCGCCTGCCCGCGCACCTTTCTGGGCCTGGCCCAACAACGTGTCGCGCTTATGTGTGGCCCAGGCTCGGGGGCTCCTGTCGGTGTACAAAAAGAGGGGTACACTTTTTGTATCCCTATGACGGTGCACGGGCAGTCTGAGCCACGGCGCCGCCGCACCAAGCATGGCGAGGGAGGTGAGCTGGGGCAAGACTGAAGCTCGATGGAGACTGGAGTGACGCTAGGAACAAGACCACAAAGAGCAAAGGGACGAAGCGGCTTCCCCCGGCAAGATCCTTGCCGGGGCCGGCTCTGGCAGCCACGGCAAGACCCTTGCCGCGGCAGCTCGCCCCGCGCCTACGGAGTGAATCACCCTTGAGTCCACCGCCCCCATGGGGCGAGTATTCGGGAGATATCCCCATGGTGGCGTGCAGATCTTTGTGAAGACATTCAAGATCAGATGCAAGTTAAGAAGACGACGACCCTTGGCGGGATTCCAGCCAAGGAGGACTACAAGGCCCCCGGCAAGCACCTTGCCGGGGATGACAGCAGGCGCCGCGGCAAGACCCTTGCCGGGGCCCCGGCAAGGCCCTTTCAGAGGACACCCACGGGTCCACCATCAGGCCCGCACTGACTGGGTTTCCACCGACCCACGCAGCTGCCGACTCAACCAGCTGGACAAGCTCCTGCGTGGCAACCCACAGATGGAGACCCGCCGTTACGCCACCTCAGCTGCCTGTCTACCTACATGGCACCTAAGGCACCGCTGGCCAGGGCGCGTGTCAACGCGAGGAGGGGCGGCGACTGACCAGACGGGCGTCTCCCCTCGTCCCCGATAAAGCAAGGACACCTAAGCTCGGCGCATTAAATGCACCTTGTCTTGTAATGAGGGGGATAACCTCGCATCATAGTACCCTTTCCACCTCCTGTGTGCCACTGTGGCAACCCCTTTTCCATATAAAAGGAGGCCCGAGGCGACCAGGAGAAGGATTCGGCTTTTTAGAACTCCTCACGACTCTCTTGGAGCTCCTCGTTAGTTGAAGAACACCAACGTATAATCAACCAAAGCAGGAGTAGGGTTTTACGCATCTTTGCAGCCCGAACCTGGGTAAAGGAACCGTGTCCTGACTGTTAGATCCGCTCTTCTCTCAACCCCGCACCCCGCAACCGTAGTAGGGATTCTTGTTATCCCATAGGTGTCGATCCAAATACCCCGACACAACTAGTTTCTGGTGTTTGTAGTTTACTTGAGGTCCTGCGCAACGCTGACCCTCGGGGTGGGCTGTGACATGGGAGGTACGTGGCACGGTGTACCGGTCGCTCGTTTGGTGATGCGGGAACCCTGTACACATCGTTTGGGGCCGTGAGCGACACCCCGGCCGAATCTCACCACAGATGGAACCCAAATAGGCGATAAACCTAGACTAGAGACTTGTGTGGTTAGTCAGGTTGTGGCCGACACCCTCGCCAGGCTTCCGCTTGAAGGTTGCCGAGATACATGACGTGTACATGGCGGTAAGTGGCGAGAGCGTGTGTGAAAAAGTACACCCCTGCTGGGTTATATATGATCTATTCGAATAGCCGTGTCCGCGGTAATGGACTTCTGGGTTACCTGTACAGTTCATAGACAAGAGAAAGTGGATACTCTAAAACACGCAAGATAAGCGTGAGTGCTATGGATGGCTTTCTTGTAGGGAGACGGAAGCGGATCCAGAGTGGTGTATTGAATGGTGAATATGTGGACTTGTGTGCGCCACCTCAAAATAGTTACATTGCAGTCGTAGTTCAGGATAGACACCGAGTCAAAGCTGGCTTGCTGCAGTCAAACTCCACCACCCCCTTTTGTTGATACTGATGCATATGTAGCTCGTTCTGATGTAAGTCTTGCTGAGTACCTTTGTACTCACGTTTGCTTAATTTATGTTTTTGCAGAGAGATTTCAGTCTCACTAGTGGTTCCACATGGACTTCGACGTTTAGCTTGTTACCTCAGCTACGATCTTGTACCGTGGGAGTGTCTTGTAGACAGTCAGGCTTCTCAGCCTTTTTCATTTGTATTTGTCTGTACTCAGACATGTTATGCTTCCGTAGCCTGTATGCTATGTATGTTGGGTCATGTGACCTTTGTTTGTAATAAATGCTATGATGGCTCTTATGGGCCTTTATCTATATGAGTTGTTGTGTTATGTTGTGATGCCATGTTGAACAGCACATACTTGCATGTTATGCGTACGTGTAATGTGTATTGCTATGTGTGGGATCCGACACCTAGTTGTTTACCCTTGGTAGCCTATCTTATAGGGAAATGCCTCCTAGTGCTGCCACTGAGCCTTGGTAGCTTGCTACTGCTCCGGAACACTTAGGCTGGCCGGCATGTGTCCTTCTTCGTTCCTGTGTCTGTCCCTTAGGGGAAATGTCACGCGTTGTTCCTTTAAGTCCTTGTAGCTTGCTACGACTTGGGTTCATATGTTGATGACCGACACGTTCGTTGCTGGGTCATGTATGCCTGTCTCTGTAATTTAGCGCCACTTTTGGTTTATAACTAGTCATGTCGGCCCGGGTTCTCTGTCATATGGATGCTAGCGACACTATCATATACGTGTGCCAAAATGCGCAAACGGTCCCGGGCCAGGTAAGGTGGCACCCGTGGGGATACCGTGCGTGAGGCCGCAAAGTGATATGATGTGTTACAGGATAGACTTGTGTGACTTAGGATCGGGGTCCTGACATACTTCTACGGCTTGCGGAGCTCATTGACCGCGGGCGGGTCAGCAGTAGCTATATGCTCCGCCCTCATATTCGCCCAGTGCACTTTCACACGAGCGAAGGCCATCCGAGCACCTTCTATGCAGGCCGAACGCGTCAATGCCTCGAACCGGAGACTCGCCATGACGAGCCGCTTCAACAATCTGAAGTAACTACTCGGGATTGGATCAGTGGGCCATAGCCTGACTATAAAGTCCTTCATGGCCGAGCCCGCCATATTGTACAGCTCGACCAACTGCTTCATCTGGTCGTTGAGGGGCACTGGATGTTTTGGCGCATATAACTGCGACCAAAACAACTTCTCCGTGTTGTTCCCCTCCTGGGCTCGGAAATACTGGGCAGCATCAGCACTGCTCCTCGGAAGATCAGGAAACACGCCTGCAGAACTCCATAACCGTGTCAGCCCAAGATACTTCTGCCCTCCGAAGATGCTCTGTAAGAGAAAAGTCTTACCCGATGCTATTTGTCGCACCTGCTTAATTTCCTCACAGGTGCGCCTCGCCTCACGCATCCTAGGCAGTCTTCACTACCGCAGCAAGCTCGGACGCTTGTTACGAAGTATTCTTTTCGAATGCCTCACATTTGACAATGGCATCTTTGAGATCATCCTCGATTTCAGACACCCGTGTTTGGTGCTTCTTGCACACGGCCTTTTCTGCCTCTAGTTCCGCAACCGCTTTGTCAGCGGTTGCCTTGCTCGCCTTGGCCTCTTTCTTGGCCTTCGCAACCTCCCTCTTGAGGGCCTCGAGCTCAGTGGCGCCAACTATGTAACATAGAATATCATAAAAGAGTTTATACTCATACTCAATTAAAATTGTTAGTCTTCTTGACATCTTAATATTTTAAAATCCACATACGTTGCGTTTCATCTAAACGCTGGTTGACGCTGTCGAGGTCCGCGTTGGCCAACAAGAGCTTTTGGTTTAGTTCGGCAACCTCTGCATCTCGTGTAGTTGCCGGAACTAGTGAAGCCTATTCAAATAACATAAAGCACAACGGTTCAGCTCTACAAGCATGCTATTCTATAGATACTTCGTCCGATTCTGTTCAAATCACACAAAGCATCAGGGGCTACTGGCTATATATTTGTATTTAGAACAAATAAAGTTCCATAAAGAACATTACATTGCTTACCTGAAAGCCCGTTAACAGGTTGTTGAAGGCTTCATTCAGTCTGCCCTTGACGGATGAATCTTCTTCATCACCACAACCATCACGGTGTGGTGCTCCTCCACGATGGAAGCACTTTGCAGTGCTCCCTCCACAGAGTTCGCCGCCTCCGGATTGACTCCGGGCGCCGTCGTATCCACCCCAGCCTAGGGGGTCTGGTCTTCCGACCCCAGAGACGCACTAGGCTCCGGGTCATTGTTCGGGAGGGCCCCGGGTTGTTTGTGCCCCCCGTCTTCGGTCTCCATGGGGGTTGTTTCCCCATGGTCAGCAGCGGCCGAGGTATTACCCCGGTCGCCCCTTTACCTTCCCGCCCTCATCTCCTTGGGCGGAGGACACCCGCAGGGAGGACACTTCGGTGTCCCGGCCGATCATGGACTATGGAGCTCGGACCAACGGGTCACTCTTCGTCTCTTCGGGCGCTAGAGAGTTCCCCTCCGATAAGGAGGTGTCAGGGTGTCCTCCGGGAGGGTTGTAGGTCAGCAGGTGAGAAATACTAAGTAAGAATAAAAAATGCTAAGCAAACAAAGGTGCAGCAATTAATCCGGACAAACTTACGTTTCGGGCAGGGGTTTCTCCCTCGGCTTCACAACGAAGCTATGTTCGGATGAATCCAAACTAGCAGTGAGGTTCAGCTCCTCCGGGGTACGGTCGCACCCGCGTCAGCAGCGGCCCCCCTCTTTGTCCCCCTACCTTGCACATGGAGATCTTCCTCCTCCTATTCCTTGTCATCCTCCTCCACTTTGGAGGAGAGGATGTTGATCTTCTCGGACTTCTCATCCGTAGGGTGGGGGCTGTCTCTGGCCCCTATGCCCTTCTTCTTGGGCTTCTTGACCGTCGCCTTGTACGGCACCAGGACCAGCATCGCCGTCAGTCGAGGCGATTCTGGGTCTTCGGGCAAAGGCGCCGAACACTTGATCCGGGTCGTCTTCTTTGTCCAGCCATGTATATCACGCAAAAACTCCAATTCCTGTTATCATTGAATAAGTAAGGGGATATATGTTCGGCGAAATTTTTGATTTCCTCTAGGGCGGAGACCGCAGTGCTATAGCCCGCGTCCTCTGTTTCTTCCGGCCACTCCTTCTGGCTCTTGAAGAGATGCTTCCAGATCTCTTTTTGCGTAAAGCCGAAGAGATGCTTTAGAGGCTTATCGCCTGCCAGATCGAACTCCCATAGGGAGGACTCCCGGCTTTGGCAAGGAAGGACTAGCCGGGCCAGCATTACCTGGACCATGGACGAGAGCTAGTGGCCCTAGGAAATTATGCCGGACACATGGCTCTAGAGTGTCATCACCTCAAATTGAGACCCCCAGTCCAGACCCTTTTTGGTCCAGGAGGTCAACCTCTCTGGGGGTCCAGATCTGAAATCAGGTTCCGCCGCCCATTTGGCGTCGCGGGATTCGGTGATATAAAACCACTCCTGCTGCCAGACCTTATTCGTCTCTATGAATGACCCTTTTGGCAAAATCACATTCAGGAGCTTGCTAATCATAGTGCCCCCGCACTCTGCAAGCTGCCCATCCACCACCTTCGGCTTCACGTTGAAGGTTTTAAGCCACAGGCCGAAGTGTGGAGGGATGCGGAGGAAAGCTTCACACACCACTATGAAAGAGGAGATGTGAAGGATAGAGTTCGGGGCAATATCGTGGAAATCTAGTCTGTAGAAGAATAGTAGACCCCGAACAAAGGGGTGGAGCGAAAACCCTAGCCCCCTAACAAAGTGTGAAGTGAACACTACTCTCTCACACGCCTCTGGGATGGGGATGACCTGGCCCTTGGCGGGGACTCGATGCGCGATGTCGGCGGTGAGATAGCCTGTGCTCCAAAGATCCTCCACGGTTTTCTCAGTGACTGTGGAGGCCTCCCACTTGCCTCTGGCACCGGATCCAGCTATTCCTGGGGAAGGGAGCAGTGGTGGAGGAACGGAAAGCAATTGCCGCAAGAGATGAGGATGCTAGGGCTCGGGAAGTAGGAGAGCTCGAGCTTGAGGAAAGCATGGGGCTGATGAAAGGGATATGTATCCTTTTATAACGTTGTGAATACAGAATGTCCCCCCACTTTAACCATAAACCTCACTCGTTACCAAAGCGGTCATGTGTAATGCGCGGTATGGATGCTCACGTCACATTGATAAGGATCCCACAATAAGCGGTCACAATCTCTATTCTGATAAGACGTGCCAATGAGGATATACCTCGAAACACAAAACTAGGACCAAATAAAACGGTTTGATATGTTAGTGGGATGGATGCAACGCTTCGCTAAAAAGTTGTCAGTAAAGACACATTATTCATTTTCTTTTAAGAGCCTTGCCTTCGAGGCTAAGGGTTGTACTAACCTTGAAGAGCCGAACACAATACACCTTTTTTCAGAAGATAAATTCGGAAGAAGGAACCTGCCTTTCAATGTCGAAGATAATATGGACGCCGAACTCATCATCATCAAAAACAGGTTCAGGGGCTACTGAGGGAGTCCTCGATCGAGGGGTCCTCGGGTGGCCAGATAACTCTTGGTGGGACGGACTAGTGGGCCGTGGATATCATAGCCGAAGATCGTTTCTCGTATCCGGATAGGACTCATGTATTCATATTAAGGCAGATTTTGGGTTCGGGTGTAATATTTCCTTCCTCTGCAACATGGTTATGTACAAACCCTAGGCCCGTCCGGTGTGTATATAAACTAGAGGGTTTAGTCCGTAGAGGCTAAGAGAGAATCCCAAATCTTCATAGGCTAGACTTTAGGTTTAACCAATACGATCTCGAGGTAGATCAACTTTTGTAGTCATATTCCTCCATATTAATATAGCAGGAAGTAGGGTTTTACCTCGATCGAGAGGGCCTGAACCTGGTGTCAGGGATATTACTTCCAGGTATAAACCGGCCAGGAGGGTCCGGTTTATGTTATCAAGATTATATTAGCAAAAGCCCAGTGGGGCGCGAAGTAGAAGATTATAGCCCAAGGGGTTTAAAGCCCAAGTGTTAGGGCCCATGATTGGTAAACCGTCATACTATGTAACTTGGGATGTAAGATAGAAAGAGTAGAGACCGAGGCGGACACATTTATGAGCCGACCTCGGGACTCTGTAAACCGGACCGGGCGTCACCTCTTATATAAAGGGACGAGCCGGCGACGGTTCAAGGACAAACAACAACAGCTTGAGACACAGGCAAAGCGGATTCGCTACCTGGTCATCGAAGCCCTAGCAATACCACACCAAACTAGACGTAGGCTTTTACCTTCATCGAAGGAGCCGAACTAGTATAAAACCCCTGTGTCGTTCGTCTGCTTTAACCCCTTTAAGCTAACCCGTAGCGATGGCCTCTTGACTAAGTCCTTTTGCTAGGACATCTGCCGTGCTAAATCCACGATAGTTGGCGCCCACCGTGGGGCTATCGCACGATGGTTTTGAATTCTTGAAGGGCAGCTTTGAAGGACTCAAGGGCTACACAATGGGCCGGATGACTAAGAGTCGTCGCGGCCGGGTCTACATCGACGATGCAGGCTGGGGCCCCGAGGCCGATTCAATCGAATACGGGTACCAGGTCCCCTTCGGCGGCATCCACATCTTCATCGACAGGATCGGCGAACCGAGCCCTGAGCCGGACATCTTCCCCAACATCGTCGAGTCGGCTCAGCATGCGAGACCTGCCCGAATTCAGCCCGCCGTGAAACACGTCTTCGTTGGAGCAGTGCATGGAGTGCAAGACGAGGACAAATCGGTCTCTGGAGGCGAGACTGTTGTTTATTCCGGCGATGAATCTTCTTCTGGAGAGACAAATTCGTTGTATCTACTACAGGATGGCCGGTTTGAGGGTTGTTCCGATGGGGACAGTATTCCGGACCCCCTCGATCCGCCAAACAGGGTGGTTGTCTTCATGGCCGGATCACAACCCGTGCGGCAGACCTCGACAACAGGAGCGTTGACATCAGAGGCATTGGGGGCCAGAGCTGGAGATCCTCCCCCATCGCCGTCTGACACTTTATCCATCTTGGTCGATACTTTGACAGCACTAGTAACAGCAAGGTAACCCAGGCCAACAAGGAGTAGCATGATGCAGAGGTTGCTCAGGTGAAAAGCCGGATTGAACAAGCTAAGTTGGACCTGGCCACTGAGAAGGCTAGGATGGCCACAAAGCAGGCGGAGTTGGATGCCCTGACCTATCGACTCATGCTGGATCAGAACGCTTCACAAGAGTTAATGATGAGAAGGCAACGATCTCGCCTGCCGCCGGTTTATGAGGCGAGAAATCTCTTTAGCACGCCAAGAGCAGGAACCAATAACTAGCCGGAGGTGAACCGGGGAGGAGCACTGGGAACGGGCGCGTCGGTTCAGCCACCAGCCGTAGAGCCAAACCGTCAAGTTGTGCCGACTCAGCATGTGTCCACCCCTCCCGGTCATTATTCTAATCCGTTGGACAACATAGTCACTGCCGCTTCACGAATGGCCACCTTTGCCATTGAAGGAACATCCCCCATAGCATTGGAGGCACGATGGGCCAAGGAGTTGTTGGACACGGCGCTAACTCAGCAGCAAGCTTACTCCTATAGCCGGGAGAGGATTCACTCGACCCCCCGTCCGAGCCGGAGCTAAACGAGGCGCCTGGATGAACCAGCCGTATCAAGCAGCGCACAGAGATGTCATCAGCAGAGGCGGGATAATCCGGCAGCAGATGAGGTGCACGCCCAAGAGGTGGTGGATCAGGCCAGACAGCGCTGGGAGGCCGAGGTAACAGCGCAGAACGAAGCCCGCCAGGTGACGCCGGTTCGTGCCACCACCACAATTGAACCGGGGGTCTTGTCCAGTTCTCTGGGCATGCCGTGTCTCATCCCCGCTTTACGAAACGTGAAACTGCCCAAGGATTTCAAGGGGCCGCACAAGGTGCCCAACTACACGGCGGATCTTGCTCCAGAGGCATGGGTTGAGAGTTATGAGATGGCAATGGAGATGCTCGATGTGGATGAGGCAGCATGCGCCAAATATTTCACAATGATGCTCGAGGGCACGGCCCGAACATGGCTGAAGAGTTTGCCACCTAATTCCATAGGATCATGGGCTGAATTGCGGCGCTGGTTTATCAACAATTTCAAGGACAAGTGCAAGCAGCCGACGTCTGTTGTCGACTTAGTTGCCTCCGTGCAAGGGGAGCAGGAGTCTACAAGCAGTTGGGTGCGTCGAGTGTCAGAAATCTTGCACTCTTCCAATAGCATCAACCCAAGTACAACAATAGTAACCTTGAAAGGTAATTGCCGGTTTGAACCTTTGAGGCAGAAGTTGGGACGGCTCTAACTTGACTGCAACGACATGGGAACGCTCATGGGCGCTTTAGTGAAATACGGAGATTCTGATAACACCAAGTATCCAGACGCAGATGGAGACAAATCAGGGAAGGCAAGCAAGAACGGTAAACCGCCGCAGGCCAATCCGGCGAATCAAGGATACAATGGTAAGCGTAAAGCGGATGGTAGCTCATATTTTGTGGCCAACACCAACGCTTAGGAGGATGGGCAACGCCGCAAGGGTAGACCGCCCCCACGTAATGGGAGGCCGCCTATTAATCTGGAGCGCCAGTTGAATGTGCCTTGACCAAAGCACGGTACACCGGAGAAACCGGCTACGCATCTCTGGAAAGATTGTTTTATCATGCAGGAGTTCATGAACCGGAATAGGTATGATCACGGGCCCCCCGGCGGATCAGGCCCTGGCTTCTAAGGTCCGGGTCACCAAGGTGGTGGGTCCGGTTCAGGATATCAAGGCAATAGCAATAACCACAATGGGCACAATCAGCATAACCAGCAACATGATCAGGGGGGATACAATAACCAAGGGAATCAAAAGCGTCAACAGCAGTAGTAATCCGGATATCAGAATAATCCGAAGGAGCTGAGCAGTGGGCAGTATCACGTCTTCACCACAAGTTTATGTAAACGCGATCAGAAGGTTCTGAAGAGGGCGGTGCATTCTGTTGAACCGGCAATACCACGTTTCTTGCGTTGGTTTGAGCAACCCATTGTGTGGAGCAGAGAGGATCATCCGCCCCGGGTTGATAATCCGGGTCAGTTGGCTTTGGTGGTGGCACCACAGGTGGGTGGCTACAAGTTCACCAAAGTGCTTATGGATGGAGGCAGCAGCATCAACATCCTGTATTATGAGACTTTTTGGCATATGGGGCTGATAGATAAGAAGCTTCGACAATCTAACACAGTGTTCCATGGGGTGGTACCCGGTAAATCGGCCTATCCAGTTGGCAAGATCGATTTGGAGGTCACCTTTGCAGATGAGCATGACTCTAGGTCAGAGACCGTAACCATTGAGGTGGTAAAGATCAGAAGCCCATACCACGCTTTGTTTGGGCGGCCATTTTATGCCAAGTTCATGGCTAGGCCATGTTATGTTTACTTGCAGCTTAAGATGCCAGGCCACAAGGGAACTATTATGGTCCATGGGAGCCGCAAGATTGCACTGGAGTGCGAGGAAGGAGATGCAGCTTATGCTGAAGCGGTCTACGCAACTAAGGAGTTGAAGTTCTATAAGGACAATGTTGATCCGACAGATATGTCTCCACTGAAGAAACCGACCACAGAGCATGATCTGGCGTTGAAGTTCAAATCAGCTGAAGAGACCAAGCAGGTGGACTTTGTTCCGGGCGATTCATCCAAGCAGTTCACTATCAGCGCTAACCTAGATCCAAAATAGGAAAGCGTGCTCATTGAGTTCATCCGTGAGAACTGGGACATCTTCGCATGGAAACCTTCTGACATGCCAGGTATACCGAGGGAACTCGCTGAGCACAATCTTAATATCGATCCTAAGTTTAAACCGGTCAAGCAGTATCTGCGCCGCTTCAGTGAGGAGAGGCGCAAGGCTATTGGAGAAGAAGTGGCTAGGTTCTTGGCTGCAGGCTTTATAGTGGAAGTATTTCATCCAGAGTGGTTGGCTAATCCGGTGCTAGTACTTAAGAAAAATGGCACTTGGATCAGGTGTGTTGATTACACAGACCTGAACAAGGCTTGCCGAACTGATCCTTTTGCTCTCCCCCGTATTGATCAAATTATTGATGCTACGGAAGGATGTGAGTGGCTAAGTTTTTTGGTCTATGCCATTTGGGCTCAAGAGTCCCCAGGCGACCTATCAGCGTTGTGTGCAGAACTGCCTTCAAGGGCAGATTGGGCGAAATGTTCATGCATATGTCGATGACATTGTGGTAAAATCTAGGAAGGAGGAGACACTGATAGATGATTTGAAGGAAACTTTTGATAATCTCCGAGTCTATAAAATGATGCTTAATCCAGAGAAGTGCGTTTTTGGTGTTCCGGCAGGCAAGCTCCTGGGGTTCTTGGTGTCAAACAAAGAAATTGAAGCTAATCCGGAGAAGATCAAGGCGATTACGTCCCTTGCTAAACCGGCGTGCGTCAACGATGTCCAACGTGTGGCGGGCCGTATTGCAGCACTCAGCCGGTTTATCAGCCGTTTGGGGGAGAAGGCCATCCCGCTTTATCAGATGATGAAAAAGATAGACCGTTTCACCTGGAGTGATGCCGTAGATGCCGCGTTTGAGGATCTGAAGAGGCAATTGGCAGAGCCGCCGGTCCTTGCTGCCCTAGTTGACAATGAGCCGTTGTTGTTATACTTGCTGCTAATGCCCGTGCAGTAAGTGTTGCCATTGTGGTAGAGCGCAAGGAGGCAGGCAAAGAATATCCGGTTCAGCGACCGGTTTACTATATCAGTGAGGTGCTCATTGAGTCAAAGCAGAGATATCCGCATTGGCAGAAACTGGTGTATGGAGTGTTCATGGCAAATCGGAAGCTAAAGCATTATTTTCAGGGCCACCCAATCACTATTGTCAGTTTAGCTCCGTTAGTGGATATAATCCAGAACAGAGAGGCTACTGGTCGAGTTGCAAAATGGGCCATTGAGCTTAGCCCGCACGAATTAAAATATGTGCCTCGTATAGCGATAAAATCCCAAGTTCTGGTCGATTTCATCAACAATTGGACAGAGTTACAGGCACCTGAGGAGAAGCCGGATCATACATACTGGACTATTCACTTTGACGGTTCAAGGCAATTGGAGGGCTCGGGGGCTGGAGTCGTGTTAACTTCCCCACGAGGGGATAAGTTTTGTTATGTCCTCCGTTTAATGTTTCCTTGTACTAATAATGCTGTAGAGTATGAAGCCCTTCTCCATGGTCTGTGGATGGCCAAGGAGATGAACTTGAGCCGGGTTAAGTGCTTTGGCGATTCAGATCTGGTGGCACATCAAGTATTGGGCAAGTGGGACTCTAAGGATCCGCTCATGGCAGCATATCGACGAGAGGTGGCCGCTGTTGCTGGACACTTCAAAGGATATCAGGTGGATCATATAGACCGGCGAAAAATGAAGCAGCCGATGCATTAAGCCGGCTGGGTTCCCAACGTAAACCGGTTCCACCTAATACCTTCTTGGATGAGTTGCATAATCCATCGGTACAGTTACCTTCAGAGGAGGACTTGGATGTTCCTGATCCTGAAGCACAATTGGTCGCAGCACTTCATGTCATTACGGATTGGACTCTCCCTTACCTGGCATATATGAGCCGAGGTGAGTTACCAGAGGACGAAGTCTAAGCCCGACAGATAATCCAGCGGTCTAAATCTATGACTATTGTCAATGGAGAACTTCATCATCGCAGCGTTTCTGGAGCTTTTCAGCGATGTGTGTCGCCAGAAGAAGGCTGTGATTTCCTTAGAGAGATTCATGAAGGGGATTGCGGTCATCACGCCGGTTCAAAATCGTTGGTGACTAAAGCTTTCCGACATGGATTCTACTGGTTGAAAGCTCATGCTGACACAGAGGACTTGGTTAGGAAATGCGATGCTTGCCAGAAATTCTCACGGCGTGCTCATATACCGGCGCAGGAGCTGAGGATGATCCCAATTACTTGGCCGTTTGCGACTTGGACCCTTCAAAACATCCCAAGATAAGAGAACCCACCTGTTAGTGGCTGTGGACAAGTTTATGAAATGGGTTGAAGCGGAGCCTATCAGTAGGTGGGATGCAGAAACAGCGGTTCAGTTCATCAAAAAGGTAAATTTTCTGGTTTGGTTTTCCAGACAACATTATAAGTGATAATAGCACCAATCTATCCAAGGGGGCTATGGAGGAGTTCTGTCAACGAGAGCATATTCGTCTTGATGTATCATCATTAGCTCACCCTTAGTCTAATGGCCAAGCTGAAAGAGCCAATCAAGAGATCTTGAGAGGTATCAAACCCCGGCTTATGGTTCCTTTACAGAGAACACCAGGTTGTTGGGTGGAGGAGTTGCCTTCTGTACTATGGGGCATCAACACTACACCTAACAGATCCACATGGTACACGCCTTTCTTCATGGTATATGGAGCTGAAGCGGTCCTCCCTAGTGATATCCGTCATGACTCGCCGCGGGTGGCTGCTTATGTTGAAGCGGATAATGAACAAGCAAGACAATACGCCTTGGACCGTCTGGACGATGAACGGGACACGACAGCAACTCGATAGGCGATTTACAAACAAGACCTGCGCCGGTACCACAGTCGCCGGGTTAAGACCAGGACGTTTTAATAAGGGGATCTGGTGCTTCGGCTCATCCAAGACAAGAGGGACATGCACAAGCTATCCGCACCTTGGGAAGGACCCTTTGTGGTCAGCAAGAACCTCGTCGATGTTCGAGAACATAAGGACCCACGCACGGCGGAGGAGGAGACCAAGCGGCCGTGGAACATCGCTCTTCTTCGACCTTACTATACTTGAGCCATAGGGTCCGCTCTATGTACAATGTATATATTATGATCAATATAATAAACCGGCGCCCCCTGTAAACCGTGGTATCAGCTATCTTTTTCATAAGAGTATCATATGGGGGCTTCCGTGGGCAAGGAAGTTTCCTATGGCCTCTTAAACCGGTGGACACATCAATACCGTCATAAGAGCACAGCTCTGGTTGCTTCAGCAATTTCCACATGATGATTAGGGGCAAAAGCGAGTTTGATGCCTAGCACAACTCAAACATAGGCCCCGACGAGCAATGCTCAAACGCTACCTGGGGGCTCCTGATGCAAGTTCATCAGCGAGTTGAAAACTCTTGTAGTGAACATGTCTTAGAAGCTTGGTGTCTACACCTAAAACCACCGATGAACCTGCCTGCATCAAGTAAATCACGCCGTCCAGGTAAACCTTGTATGACCCGTCGAACGTACACACAAGTCAATCCTTCGGGACCCTGAACTTGGTAACCTTAAATTAACGATCATCAAGTGATTACACAAGTCAAATCTTTATAAGATTTTGAACATTGGTAGCATTTGACATTGATAATTTGGTTAAGGATTGCGGATCATCTTAACAAGCTTTGCTAAAATGGCTAATGACAGTAGCCTGGCAGCTCATAAAAATCCTCGAATTTGGAGCCTGGAAGCTTGTAAAAAGCCACCACTACATGGTCTTATTTGACCAAAAACCTTATTTTTCATTTTTTATGTTTTCTCAAACTTTATCTTCAGGGTCATTGGTTTTTCAACCAAGTCCATTGATTCAAGACTAGATAACTGCAAAGTTGTCACTACATCTAGATTTACAGAGTTATAGTCTGGGTTACAAACACCAGCACTAGTATACAGTTAAACCGACGTTCATTGTAACCCGGACCGGCCTTCATAATAAGCCGGCAAAGAGCCAAGGAAGACATCAGCATCTACACCTTGTGTTGCTCCTGCCGGGTTAAGGTTTAAAAATACACTTAATCACAGGTATGGTACATGCTTATATTTTACACAGTTCAAGCTATTTACTTAGATCATGTGTTTGGGCAATATGACCCGTCCGGCGATAAACCGCCGGGACACCTTGAGCATTGTTTATGCAGAAACAGGTAATATAAACATTGTGTCCCCAGCCTCCTATTACCATCAATCCCTAGACGCATAGTTCAGGACCCCCTACCTAAGATCCGCCGGTTTTGACACCGACAGTCACCATCGCCAGGACCAGAGCAGCATGGGCTCCGATAGGGAAGAACAAGCCGGATTCCATGGAAAAGCCTGCCGAGGCCCAGCTGGAAGACTGCTGGAGGAGGCGGAGACATCCTCACCCAACTCCCTGGAAAATCGCTCTTCCGGGGAAGAAGACCCAGGTATAGATGGTGGTGCATCCGGCGCCTAACTGACGGTGACGGTGTGGCTGGTGGTGACCGTGTCGTAGGCCTCGTGCTTAACGTATGGAGACTCGCTGTCGTCATCCTCCCCATCAATGTCCTCCTCATCGCTGTTGCTCGAGGAGGAGCTTTCGTATTTGGTTGAGCTCTCCACACAGCACGCTAAGCGAGCACCCGAACGCCGGAAGACCTTGACGGAGAGCAGGGTGGCATCCATTAACTTGCAATGGAGAACATGCCCCGCAGCTAGGTTATGAGCACGAGCGAAAGTTTTCCAGCCACGCTGGAGAAGCATGACATGAGGAGCAAGGAACTTTACATCCACCTGCATACTGCCGTTGCAACAACCCCTCATGTGCAGCCTCAGCCCTGGCGGCTATTCTACCTCCATCACCGTTGCGAAAAGGATTGGAAGCTAAAGACGACTATGCGAGGGCCCGCACAGCTTGACAACAAGCTCTAGTGGCTGGTCTCCTATGTGGCATTCATTCGGGCCTAGAACAACCACAAGATGGGGAATCAAGGCACCGTCGCGTCCTTCTCGTCCTCAGACACCATGACGACCGCGCCCTCGTCCCGCGCCCCCACCATGAGCACCGGAGTCCGCCCCTGCATCACCCTCTCCTCTGGCTGAAGGTGAAAGAGGAGAAGATGTGTGTGAGTTAGCCCCTCACCCTCTCCCCTTTTTATAGACGAACGTGGACGGGGGCTGTTTCCTCACCTAGGGGGGCAACCTCCCAGCTCCACCAATCCGACTCCTCTACGTCACTAATGGCGCACAAAATCAGGACCGCCCACCTGCGCCTATCCACGGTGCCTGGCTCTCTACCATGGCACTCCTCCCCACACCCGACGTGGTAGAAACGGCAGGAGCGGTGGGTGGGTAAAATGGGAGTTGCAACACCGTGAGAGTGGAACATGGGCAACCTACGAGTCATGCCTTAAAAATCATACCACGACGTCTCACGCGATGGGCGGGAGAAGCGGAAACTGATTCCATTATAGGTTAATGAAGAAGCTAGAGGGGTATCAAGAAGAATGTAACCCCCGCAGGGGTACGACACTAGTGCTTGCATGTGTACTTCTTGGGTCGTACCCCAACAACACCCAGCGGCACGTTTGGGCCAGGTCTGGGGGCTCCTGTTGGTGCAAGTAACATTTACATTCATTGCCCGAACCATACACATGTGCGATGGCCCTCTATGTTCAGCATCAACATAGAAGCTAGAGAAGCAGCTCTTTGACAGGTCCAAGAGCGGATCAAGAATACCAAGACAAAGTCAAGATATCAAGGTTTCATCTTGGGACAGCCTTCCTTCCTAGGCAGGAGAGCCTGGCCAGGTCGAGGCCGCCCCTAGAACAAGTCCACATTTTTCGCAGGCAGGCTTGCCGGGGCCATTAAAGGGTGGATTTCCCCACCAAGACGCCACCGCTCCACCACACCGCAACGCAAGTCAGCCATCGGTGCGGTGTCGAGTCCTCAAATGATTACGTGGCTTTCATTAAGTATGTGGCAGCTGCTTCGAAGACAGATTACCCCCAAATGACACCCGTCCACAGGTGTGTCAAGTAGACAATTAAGAGATTATTAAGCGGCGCGGCAGGCTTGCCGGGTTGCATCCTCAGCATGACACCTAGCAGTGGATTCAATACACTTTGCACTAACTGCCAGAGTTAGGTATGATAGCACTGTTAGCTATCAAATCAAACAAATAGTGACTGTTTGCAACTGTGGACGCCCCTTTATACTATAAAAAGGAGGCCCGAGGCTAACTAGGACAAGATTCGGACCTTCACGTACTTGTACGCGGTAGCTGCTCTCCCCAAGGTCTCCTTGCCATGCACGAGCATTGCATCTTCTTTGGGTCCTCCCATCAATCCTACCAAAGCAAGAGTAAGGTTTTATGCCTCACCGTGACCCGAACCTAGGTAAAATAGGCAATGTAACCGTCGCCACGTTGTTCTACGGCTTCTGCTATTTTATGCAACGTGATTCCCCCTGTGGAACCACAATGAGGCCGATGGCCCCATAGTTGATCATGTTTCCCCATGACATTCATGTTAAGAGCAAAACGCTCGATGCATCATTAATCTCAGGATATGACTCTCCCATTCCTGAATATCCTAATGATGATTCTCTGGAAAACTATAAGTAAGTTGTTCAAAGATCAACATGGTGAGACAATTTCTCGCTATATTGGGACAAACAGTAAAAATTGCCCTCCAAAGAAAGCCATATGGTTTCCTAAGAAAACTATTGATGCTTTTCCTATTTCTGCTCAACTGACCATGCTGGCACAAAGATTTTGATAGAATGAGTACATGCATACTGCATACAATCATTATGCTCATTTCTCTAGAAAGAATTTTAATGCTTACTCTTTCAATTATGCTCGCTCCTCATTGAGTAACAACTATGTTTATCGAAAGAAATCATATACTACTCGTTCATTTGTTTCGAAGCCACCTGCAATAATGTGGGTGGTTAAGAAAGACTAATTCTTCTACATGACTGTGTCTCCTGGTGCACTGAATGGATAATAGACAGTGGATGCAATAGTCATATGACCGGAGACAAGTCATTGTTTGTCGACCCCAACTTAACTACTTCTCCTCTAAGGTATATCACTTTTGGTGACAACAATAAAGGAATGGTAATTGGGCTAGGTAAAATTGTTATATCCAAGGAAAAATCTATTGATGATTGTTTACTTGCTTAGTCTCTTGGATTCAATCTTATGTCAATTGGCAAGCTATGTGCTCTATGCATGCTAGTTCTATTTTCTAGATCCAGATGCATTATCGTCATGGCCTTTGACAATTCCTTCATCTTTGAGGGAATTAGAAAAGGTGATCTATATATTGTGGATTTCTCTAAGGGTCCCTTGGTAATAACTTGTTTGCTTGCAAAACCAACCAAAGGTTGGCTTTGGCACCAAAGGCTTGGTCATGAAGGTATGAGGAATTTGCAGACACTGGTGAAGAAAAATCATCTTCGTGGTATTCCTGATGTAAAACTCGACAAGAATCACCTATGTTCTGCTTGTGAGGCTGGCAAATCAGCCAAGAAGCATCACTCTTCCAAGACAGTCATGACCACCACAAGACCTCTGGAAATTCTTCAAATGGATTTATTCGATCCTCAAAACTATGAAAGGTTCGGTGGCAGTCACTATGGTTTTGTCATTGTCACTGATTTCTCTCGGTGCACTTGGGTATTCTATCTCGAAGATAAGACCTACACCCGAGAGACCTTCAAAAGCTTTGCTAAGAGGGACCATAATAAATACGAAGTGTGAATTAAGCACATTAGAAGAGACAATGGAACATAATTCAAAAATACTCATATTGCTGATTTTCTTGATGATCATGGTATTAGTCATGAGTTCTCTGCTTGTAACGCCCAGGATGCGGCTATAGCTCCTACGTGTCGAGGCACAACTTAGAGTCATAACCGCATTCTGGAATGGTCTCAAGCATGGTATCTTTACACAACCCATGTAATGAACAGGATGAAAGAGAGTTTAATAGTTGGCTTATGCTCACCACGTCACACAATTAATACAATAAACATACATTCATCCAGAGAACACAGAGTCCGACTACGAACAAAATAAAATGAAGAAAAAGATACCACACAGGCTAATCCCGATCGGCCCTAGTAGGAACCACTACTGATCATCGTGGTACGTCACGTACATATGACCACACTCTTCATCGAACTCCCACTGAAACTCTTGCACGTCTCCTGCGTCAAGCTCTTAGGTACCTGCATCTGGTTTGTGTAGTAAACTGTGAGTCATAAGGACTCAACAATCTTTTTCTCGGGTATCAAAACTATCAAGGCTTTTGGGTCGGAGAAAGTATTAAGTGGGCTGCAACAAGCACTAAGCGTAGGTGAGGTGGCTAGCTCACGCACTTTTAGAGCGAGAAGAGAAGAGAAGCAAATGATCGTGAACTAATCATGATCACTAGATGATCCTGTCTACCTACGAGTCAAACATAAACCCGCCATGTTCTCTTCCCGAACTCCCTCGAAAAGAGACCATGACGGCTACGCATTCAAGTTGTGTATTTTATTTCAGCTTTGTGTCAAGTTATCTACAACCGGATATTAACAAACTCCAATCCGCCACATAACTGCGGGCACTGCTTTCGAATGATCATAACCCTGCTCGGGTGTCCCAACTTAGCCCATCACAAGGTCTCGCGATCTGCGAAGCTAAAACCTCCATCTTAGGGAAGACCCGAGGGTCCTCGTAATTTGGATGCACAAGTTCTTCGAAGAAAGGAAAACTAGCCCAAGGAGATCTCCTAGTGAATCAGATCCGTGTCCAGAGACGCACGCTTTCTATCTTCGGACTCATTATTCTATGCGAAGTGGATGATAGCCTGATTACCTCGAGCTTCCCAAAGGCGGCACTGCCGACTGCTAGGTAGGTGGACCAACACTCAAGTCGAGCACTGGCCTAGGGGGTTGACTAATAATCCTTGGGTTTATAACTCCCTCGGCAAGTTTTAGTTATTAGGTGAATGGTAAAACCAAATTTGGATCTCCTCGGGAAAGCTTTACTTTAAGCAAAGAAGCAAGGGGTGTCCATAAACCCCAACCGCGTTAGGAACGCGAAAATCAAGGATCCTAACACCGAGAAAAAGGCCAAGCCTTCCACCCATTACCAAGTATATAGGTGTATTACTTATAATAAGATATATTGTTATATTCCCAAAATATCCAATCCAACATGGAGCAAACTTCATCTTCACCTTCAACTAACAACGCTATAAGAGGGGCTCAGCAAAAGTGTAACTTAGCCAATCAACGGTTTTCTAGGAAGGCAGTTAGAGTGTTTCATGGAAACATAGGAGGCTGACAAGACAAGAATGGGTAGCGTGACATATCAATAGAGCGAGACAACTAGCAAAGCAAATATAGAGGTGATATCGAGGAATGGTCATATTGCCTGGTATCCCGCTAGGAAGAAGAACGAGTCCATGTAGTAGGCGAACAATCATAGTCGAACGAATCCTCAAAACTCTGGAACGAAACCGAAGCTAACGGGAGAAGCAAACCAGAAAGAAGCAAACAACATGGTAAACACACAAGCATAAACATGGCATAATGCACAATCAAGTATGATGCATGTCCGGTTTAAATATGCATGGCTTGGAAAAGTGCAACAAACAACACTACAATTTAAGTGGAGCTCAATATGCAACGAGTTGCATATTGAGAAAAAAACACATTAAATTATATAGTTCCCTTTCGTTATGAACCCAACAAGTTTAAAAGTTGTTAACCATGGCCAGAGGTGCAACACAACTAAACTAACTATTTAAGCAAGTTTAAATGAGGTCGGAAGCAACAACAACAATTCTAGAAAATCCCCATGTCATTTAGCAAATTTTAATGCAAACAAATTTATTAAGCAATTAAATGTTGTTATCATGATGCGGATGACATAATCAAGTTTTATGCAATTCTTATGAAATGTTGGAATTTAATATGATATGGAGTATTTGTTGCCATGACGAAAAAAGGGGGGTGCCACGGCAACGACAACGGAAATGATTCCACGGCAACAATCCGGTTATCTGACAACTCATTGAGATTGACGGTGCAAAAGAAAGGAGGTGTGTGCGAGTCATGCAAGGACGATGGGGTGATCCCGGTTACTGGATTCCCACGGGTCAGGGACATGGAAACGATGAACGTGCAAGCGACAACTCGGACATGGTGCAACACACAGTTCGACTCATACAACACACATGCATTCATTCACGGGCGTCGTCTCGCGATATACCTTCAGAGCGTGCATTCGGGGTGGTTCGAGTTCGACAGAAGAGGTATACGTGTCGAAGAGGAAGTAGTTGTTCAATGGGTCTTCGAGGGTCGACGGTAGTGGTACTCGTCGTCGTGGAAGTAGTTGTTCACGCCACGGTAGTCGAACTTGGAGGGTCGTCGACATTGTGGAACTTGGGGTCTACGGACTTGCCAGTCTTGATTCTTGCGACGGTAGGAGTACATGGGGTAGTCAAACTTGGCGAGTCATTGTGTAGTCATAGCGTTCTATAGATGTTCATATCATCGTAGACATTCGGGTCTTGGGGCTTGACGAAAACCACGGACATAGACTCGTTAATGCAAAACGAAGCAAGACCAAGGGTTCTCGGGTGGACAACAGCAAGGCAGGGTAACCGAGGCAAGAGCAGCGGCAGAAGATGTCGTGGAAGTCAGCGCGGGGCTGTGCATGGCTTGAAGCAGAGGAGGTCGTGGCGCAGCTATGGATCAGTGAGAACGCAAGCAGGTCCAGGTGGCGGCGTGCCGAACGGAGGCCGCTGCAGGCAGGTTCGGCGACAACTTGCGGTTGTGGCGGCGCTCTGCAACAGGAGGAGCAGAGGAGGCTCGCGGAGGAGGTTAACGTGAGGCCGACAAGGACTCGGTGGTCTAGTAATCGTCGAAGACGACGAGGAAGCCGAGCCCGGCGTGGAGCACCAGCGAGATGTGGGCGAAGGAGTCGGGCTGCTTGGCCAGCGGCGCGGGACGATGCCAAGGAGAGGTCCCCGGAGCGACGCTCTGGGCGGCGCTCGATGGGTGCGAGGAGGGGGGTCGAGAGGAGAGGGAGAGGACGAGGGAAGGAGTGGCAGCGCTGTCAAGGACACGAGGGAGCGAGGAGATCGAGAGGATTTGGGGATCGGGTGCTGGGTGCGACTAGGGTTAGGAGGGTAGCGGGCTGGGCTAAGTGAGATTGGGCCTAGGGTGGCTAACCTGGACTGGTCGAACTCTCTCTTCAATAATCTGAAGAAAATAGAAAAACAAAGAAAGAAAATGAGAGAAAAGAAATGAGGGGACAATAATTTGGGCATGGGGATAATTTTTACGGACTCATAAAAATGAGCGTAATCAAAGAAAAATAGAAGCGGCGTGATCGAAAGAAATAAATTCAAATGATTTGAACAAAGACTAGGATTTCGAAGTGCCCAAAAATGTTGAGAATTTTGGTGGATCTCGGGAAAATGATGAAATAATTTATGACAAAGTTTGGAGACCAAACTTGGAGTAGAAAAGACATGTGAATTAAATTGCAAGTGTGTTAAAGGTGATTCCAAAGAATGGAATAATTATCACAGCTCCCTAAATATTGAGAGCATATATTATAAAGAGAAATCACCACGTGAATTCCCTCGATGTAAATGGATCAACATATCCATACAATTTATTTAGTTGAGTTGCAAAAATTAAAATACATGATGCAATTCAAAAATAAATAGAGCAAGCAAAATGAAACACACGGTGATCACGAAAAATATGGAAGTCTTCTTGAGCGTAGGTCTTGGGGCGTCACAACTCTCCCACACTAACAGAGGATCTTGACCCGAGATCTGGAGATGGCACTGGATAGAAGAGGAAAAGAAAGAGATAAAACCAAGTTGCTTCTTGACAAACGAGTGAAACCACGAACCTTGAGTGGTTTAACATTGAATGAAAGAATACAATGGACATGAACAAGATTACAAACACTCCGTTGGACAAGGGGAACAAGGAATACGACGAGAATGAATAGCTAAGGTGAGAAGATAGATATTGAAACCACTCCGGTTAAAACAAGATATAGAAGGAACAAGAATAAAATAATCCAGACATCACTCCGACTGAAAATGGAAGGAATTAACATGAACTTGAGAAGATTGGATGATACTTGATGAAATCATCAACACACTGCCTCCGGAACAATTCAAAGAAGGGCACAAGGGGTAAGAAATATTCCAGACAACAATCCGGTTAAAAGATAGTTAAAACTAGATAAGATGAGGGATCTTGAAAAGAGGACACAACACTCTAGTAAAATGTACACTGAAGGAAAGAACATGTTCTTGACAAAACAAGATGATGGTTAACGAGAGCAATATCACAGTGCCACCGAAACGAACGAATAGAAGCTAGATCAATGAAAGAAAAGAACGGAGAAGAAAATGAAAACTTCTACCACAATTGAATTGGAAAAGCAACCTTACAAAGATGGATTGAACGGAGTTGTTGAGAAAATCAATAAGAAAGGAATAAACTTGTTGTGGGCTTATGCAAAACATCTCAAAATTATGAGGTGACAACCAGCCAGTAACAAAAACATTTGATTGGATTGATATCAACGAGGCAAAAAACTTATTTCACTGGGAAGATCAATGAAGAACTTGGGACATTTATAAGCACCATTAATAGCAACATCCTTAGGGAAAAGCTTTAGGTGAATTATAACCCACGATAACTCCAACGAAGAAATTTAAGGTTTCAAAAGATCTCCTCAAAAAATATGGTAGAAGAATTGCACTTTAGAATGCATGATGACGAATACTTGAGCACCTTCGGCAAGAATCTTGAAGAACACTTCGAGAATGAAATAAATCTTTGATGAACCACCAAGAAGAACCCCGGTAACAAAATGATGATAAAAAGTGAAGGATGAAAATAATAAGATTGAAGCATTGCAATGATTTAGATGGATCTTCGCGATGAGAAAATTGAGAGAGCTTAGAACACCGGGAGACAAGACGAACAACTTGAAACCACGCATTTATTCATGATGAACAAATTTCAGAAGAAGGAGTTAATAACCTTGAGGAAAACAAGAATAAGAAATTATGTTATGCTTATCCTCCATCAACTTAAATCAATAAGAAGCAATGGATCTAGCATACTACTTATTCTCGTTGCAAAGAATTAATGAGAGATCTCGCAAAATCTTGAGAAAGTATTCAACGAATCACCGGTAGGATTTGGGAAGAACGAGTGAAATGATATGATAATAGCGGAAGAGGAAACTTGAGGGGACCACTGTACGAATTGAGAATGAACAAAGAAAAGAGAACGAATTGCCGAGAAGAATTAGATACTTCAGGAAATTTAGATACAAGAGAACAAAGAGATCATGAGTTGACTAGACTATACTTGACCAATGTGCCAGTAGAACTGGGAGATGAGTGAAGAAACAATAACAAATAACTATTCTGAGATGATGGCCTCCATGGAATCAAAATGAAAATAGCTCTGAAATGCTTTAGATGGTTATGAAAAGAATTCTAACAATCGAACACAATTATGATGATGGCATGAAGTTAGAACCACGATTCTTCAAGAGAACAAAGCAAGATTTAAGAGAAACTATTCTTCGGTCTTCAAATATTGAGAATGACGACGAGAATACCATGAAGAATTTGTGAGATACTCCGGAAGAATGAAAGATGGAAGGTTCAACCAAGCATGAAAAGAATTTGAAAGGGATCTTGGAGAAGGCATATGACTGATGGAATCCATTCTTACGTCACTCTTTGAAAATAATTTTAGAATAACTCTGGTAAATTAGAAGAGTCAGGTAAGATCCTGGGAAAAGACATGTGGGTTACGACCCACTCAAAAGAAACACCATTGGAAAAGATTGCTTGAGAGATATTGCCTCGGTTGGATTAATTGGCTTGAATCAGATAACAACCTCAAAATAGCTTGAAAGGATTAAGAAAGGAAACACGAATCTTCTGAGATATCTTGAGTCCGGAGAAGAAATAGAGGGAGGTGAATAAATAAGAGAAACTTAGGATAAGAAATTCCAACATGGGAAAATATGTGAAACAAGAAGAAGAGATATGATCATCACCGAATCTTGGATTTAGTCCACCGGAGAAGAAACGAGAATGGAGAATGATAAACTTGAAGCTTCCTGAGCATCTTCACAAGAATTCACCGGCTAAGAACATTAAGGAAAGGAATGAAGAACTTCACACGAATAAAATGGATACTTGATTAAGAATTCTAGCTCTGAGAAGAAGAAGGGGGGAGTGTGGGGAAAAGCAAAGACAAGTTGGGACGAACGAAACGGACACCATTGAGAAAAACCAAGAATCTGTCTTGCACATATTGAAAGGATCGAGTTAACTTTAAGAGAAGCACGCCGGTTGAAAATAATTTACATAAAAATCTCAATGATCAAGAAGGATTAGCACTCGCATAGAAGTATGAGAATACCGCTTAGGAAAGGTATGGAATCAACACTTGACATTGAAGCAACTCGAATACCACAAATCAAAACAAAACAAAGGATTTGGCATGCGAAAGAGACCGGAACAAAACATAGGATAGAGGTTTCATCCAAAGTTTTCGTTATGAGGCCCCATGGGCACGACGTTACAAAGGACATTGCATCCCCGAATCAGCATAGCCAAGGATTCATTAAGACGCAACGTAACCAGTGTAAAATCGACTATGACAAGCGAATCACTTGACGTTGAACCCCAACCTCATCTCTTGTATTCGTTGGAAGATTACCTAGAGCTACTTGAATTCCCGCCTATTAATTCCCGAAACTGTCTGGTTATGCAATCTGGTGTTGGTGATACTCGGCAAGAACAATATCTCACACATCTAACAATCCCTACATCCAGCTGTATCCATCCGTCAACACATAAGCAGGCACCCTCGGAAACCATGTACCTCAGACCTTCGAAAAGCATTCGCTATACTAGCTGTGGCAATAATCTCGAACTATCCCCCGAGGGCTGGGTGACGTCGGGGTTATCTCACCACTAGACACGCATAGAAGAGTTTTTGATGTCGGTGACCTCTGGTATTCCAGAACTGTAACGATACACAATGTGACAACAAGACCTCATAGCTCAACTCACCGTGACTAACCCTAAATAGACGTCAGGCCCCAAGACATGATTCTCGTCACAAAGATATCGGAATGATCCCAACAATACCTGCGCGATCCTAAAAAAATAAAAAAATAGTGAAAAGAGGATGGGGAAGTCAAAACTTCTACGTCAGGAGTCCTCACCAAAGGGACGAAGGGGATAAGGAATAAAATAATTCCTACTCTCAGATATATATATTCCTAATACTCAAAACAGTTTTTGTTTCTAGACTCAACATCGGCGCGGTTCGATCAAGCAGGGGCTCCTAGGTCAGGGAAGGCTCTGATACCAACTTGTAACATCCAGGATACTGCTATATCTCCTACGTGTCGAGACACGACTTAGAGTCATAACCGCATTCTGCAATGGTCTCAAGCATGGTATCTTTACACAACCCATGTAATGAACAGGATGAAAGAGAGATTAATAGTTGGCTTACAGTTGCCACATCACACAATTAATACAATAAACATACATTCATCCAGAGAACACAGAGTCCGACTACGGACGAAATCAAACAAAGAAAAAGATACCACATAGGCTAATCCCGATCGGCCCTAGTAGGATCCACTACTGATCGTCATGGTACGTCACGTACATATGACCACGCTCTTCATCAAACTCCCACTGAAGCTCTTGCACGTCTCCTGCGTCAAGCTCAGTGGTACATGCATTTGTTTTGTGTAGTAAACTGTGAGTCACAAGGACTCAGCAATCTTGTTCCCAGGTATCAAAACTATCAAGGCTTTTGGGAGAGGAGAAAGTATTAAGTGGGCTGCAGCAAGCACTAAGCGTAGATGAGGTGGCTAGCATACACACTTTCAGAGCGAGAAGAGAAGCCAACGATCATGAACTAATCATGATCACAAGATGATCCTGTCTATCTACGAGTTAAACATAACCCTGCTGTGTTCTCTTCCCGAACTCCCTCGAAAAGAGACCATCATGGCTACGCACACAAGTTGTGTATTTTTATTTGAGTTTTGTGTCAAGTTATCTACAACCGGATATTAGCAAACTCCAATCCGCCACATAAACGCGAGCATGGCTTTCAAAACATCATAACCCTACACGGGTGACCCAACTTAGCCCATCACAAGCTCTCGCGATCTGCGAAGGTAAAACCTCCATTTTAGGGAAGACCTGAGCGTCCCCAGAATCCCGGTGAACAAGTTCTTTGAAGAAAGGAAAACTAGCCCAAGGAGATCTCCCGGTGAGTCAGACCTGTGTATAGAGCGGGGCACTATCTATCTACGGACTCATCCGTCTATGCGAATTTGACGATAGCCAGAATACCTCGAGTTGCCCCGAGGCGGCACCTCCAACTGCTAGGTAGGTGGACCAACACTCAAGTCGAGCACTGGCCCGGGGGGTTGATTAGTAATCCTTGGGTTTATAACTCCCTCGACAAGTTTTAGTTATTAGGAAAATGGCAAAACCAAAGTTAGATCTCCTCGGGAAAGCATTACTTTAAGCGAAGAAGAAAGGGGGGCCCATAAACCTTAACCGCATTAGGAACGCAAAAATCAAGTAACATAAAATCGGTTTATCGGTTCCTAAGGCGGCATGAGTGGAACGAAGCACCGAGCAAAAGGCCAAACCTTCCACCCATTGCCAATTATATAGGTGCATGAATTTAAATAAGAGATATTGTTATATTCCCAAAAATATCCAACCCAACATGGAGCAAACTTGATCTTCACCTGCAACTAACAATGCTATAAGAGGGGCTGAGCAAAAGCGCAACTTGGCCAATGAACGGTTTGCTAGGAAGGCGGTTAGAGTGTTTCTTGGCAACATAGGAGGCTGACAAGACAAGAATGTGTAGCACGACATAGCAATTGAGTGAGACAACTAGCAAAGTAATGATAGTGGTGATATCGAGGATACCTTATCTTGCCTGTTATCCTGCTAGGAAGAAGAACGAGTCCATGTAGTAGGTGAACAATCGTAGTTGAACGAATCCTCACAACTCCGGAACGTAACCGAAGCTAACGAGAGAAACAAACCGGAAAGAAGCAAACAACATGGTAAACACACAAGCATAAACATGGCATAATGCACAATCAAGTATGATACATGTCCAGTTTAAATATGCATGGCAAAGTGCAACAAACAACACTACAATTTAAGTGGAGCTCAATATGCAACATTTTGCATATTGACAAAACACCACATTAAATTGTTTAGTTCCCTTTTGTTATGAACCCAACAACTTTAAAAGTTGTTAACCATGGAAAGAGGTGCAACACAACTAAGCTAACTATTTAAGCAAGTTTAAATGAGACCGGAAGCAACAACAACAATTCTGAAAAATCCCCATGTCATTTAGCAAATTTTTAATGCAAACAACAATTTTAACCAATTAAATGTTGTTATCATGATGCAGATGACATAATCATGTTTTATGCAATTTTTGTGAAATGTTGGCATTTAATATGATATGTAGTATTTGTTGCCATGACGGAAAAAGGGGGGGTGCCACGACAACGACAACGGAAATGATGCCACGGCAACAATCTGGTTATCCGACAACTCATCAAGATTGATGGTGCAAATGAAGGGTGGCGTGAGCGACTCATGCAAGGACAGTGGGGTGATCCCGGTTACGGGATTCCAACGGGTCGGCGACATGGAAAAGAGGAACATGCAAGCGACAACTCGGATACGGTGCAACACATGGTTCGACTCATACAACACACATGCATTCGTTCACGGGCTGCATCTCGCGATATACCTTCGAAGCGTGCATTCGGGGTGGTGTGAGTCCGACGGAAGAGGTACACATGTCAAAGAGGAAGTAGTTGTTCACGGGGTCTTCGAGGGTCGACGATAGTGGCACTCGTCATCGTGGAAGTAGTTGTTCACGCCACGGTAGTCGAACTTGGAGGGTCGTCGACGTTGTGGAACTTGGGGTCTTCGGACTTGCCGGTCTCGATCTTGCGACGGTAGGGGTACACGGGGTAGTCGAACTTGGCGAGTCATCATGTAGTCGTACTGTTCCGTAGATGTTAATGTCGTCGTAGCCGTTCGGGTCTTGGGGCTTGACGAAAACCATGGACATAGACTCGTGAACGCAAAATGAAGCAAGACCAAGGGACCTCGGGTGGACAATAGCAAGGCAGGGCAACCGAGGCAAGAGCAGCGGTAGATGATGTCAGGGAATTCAACATGGGGCTGCGCATGGCCTGAAGCAGAGGAGATCCCGGCGCAACTATAGATTGGGGTAGATGTAAGCAGATCCAGGTGGTGGCGTGCCGAACGGAGGCCGCTGCAGGCGGGTCCAGCGACGACTTACGTTGGTGTCGGTGCTCTGCAATAGGAGGATTAGAGGAGGACCACGGATGAGGTCAACGCAAGGCTGATAGGGACTCGATGCTCTGGTCATCGCTAAAGACGACGAGCAAGCCGAGCCCGGCTTGTAGCATCGGCGATATGCGAGCGAAGGAGTCGGGCAGCTTGGTTAGCGGTGCGGGACGATGCCGAGGTGAGGTCGCCGGAGCGGGGCTTGGGTTGCGCTAGGTGGCACTCGATGGAAGCGAGGAGCGTGTCGAGAGGAGAGGGAGAGGATGAGGGAAGGAGTGGCGGCGCTGTGAGGGAGGCGAGAGAGCCAGGAGGTAGAGAGGATTTGGGGATCGGGTGCTGGGTGCGGCTAGGGTTACGAGGGTAGCAGGCTGGGCGTAGGGAGGCCAACCTGCGCTGGTCTAACTCTCTCTTCCATACTCTGAAGGAAATAGAAAAACAAAGAAAGAAAAGGAGAGAAAAGAAATGAAGGGACAATAATTTGGGCATGGGGATAATTTTTTCGGACTCATAAAAAGAGCGTAATCCAAGAAAAATATAAGTGGCATGATCGAAAGATAAAAATTCAAATGCATTTGAATTTAATTCAAATGATTTGAACAAAGACTAGGATTTCGAAGTGCCCAATAATGTTGAGAATTTTGGTGGAGCTCGGGAAAATGATGAAAGAATTTATGACAAAGTTTGGAGACCAAACTTGGAGTAGAAAAGACATGTGAATTCAATTGCAAGTGTGTTAAAGGTGATTCCAAAGAATGGAATATTTATCATAGCTCCCTAAATATTGACAGGATACGTTATAAAGAGAAATTACCACGTGAATTCCCCCGATTTAAATGGATCAACAGATCCATACAATTTATTAGTTCAGTTGCAAAAATTAAAAGACATGATGCAATGCAAAAATTAATAGAACAAGCAAAATGAAACGCACGGTGATCACGAAAAATATGGAAGTCTTCTGGAGCGTCGGTCTTGGGATGTCACACTGCCGCATACACTCCTCAATAGAATGGAGTTGTTAAACAAAATAATAGAACTCTCATTGAAATGGCAAGAACTCATGGGTACAAAACTCCCATACGCTTCTGTGCTGATGCTATTAACACTTCTTGTCATGTTATCAATCATGTTTATCTTCACAAGTTCCTTAAGAAAACTTCATATGAGCTTATCACTGGCAAGAAACCAAATTTTTCTTATCTAAATGTTTTTGGTGCACCTTGTTACAGTCTTGACATGAATCAGTCTTCCAAGGTTGCACCAAAGGCACATGAAGGTTTTCCTTCTCGGCTATGGCTCCAACCCGCATACGCATCGTGTCTATAACACTCACCACATGAAATTTATGGAAACGGTAAATGTGCGGTTTGATGAATCTAATGGCTCCCAAAAGGAGCACCTGCCAAATGTGATAGACGAACCGCTGATATCGGATGCTATTTGGCAAATGGCTATTGGAAGCGTAAAGCCTTTTGAAGGAAATGCACCCGAGTCCTCTGATGATGATGCTCCTATGACTAGAAGCACAACTCATCAAGCCACTGCCATTGCTAATGCTCCTCCGTATGATAATGGAAATCAGAATGGAAATGCCAATCAAAATGGCAATCCTGAAGGTAATGGGGAGACAAATGATGAGGAAAATGACAATGCTCATCACGACAAAAATGCACATCCTCGAGGGGCAAATCGAGTTGATCCTTCATTAATCCTTGATCAGATCAGGAATCCAGGTTATCGACCAACAACTCGTTTTCACACTCAATTGGCTAACTACTGTGGCAGTTTCTCTTTTGTCTCATTAGCAGAACCTACCAAGTGTGAAGAAGCCATGAATGCCATGCAAGAGGAATTGGTGCAATTCGAATTAAATGATGTGTGGGCATTGGTTGACAAACCGAATCCTAAGAAGCACAAATCATAAACACAAAATGGATTTTATGCAATAAGCAAGATGAGAAAGGTATTGTTGTGAGAAACAAAGCACGACTTGTTGGTCAAGGGTACACTTAGGTAGAAGGTATTGACTTCATTGAATCATATGCTCCTGTTTCACGCCTTGAGGCGATTCCCATTCTTCTCGCTTATGCAAATTACAATGATATTCTGCTTTACCAAATGGATGTGAAAGGTGCTTTCTCAATTGTGAAATTGATGAGGAAGCTTATGTTAGACAGCCACCTGGCTTTGAGCACCCTGAGATTCCTAACAAAGACTTATATGGGTTAAAGCAAGCCCCTCGAGCTTGCTATGACACATTGAATAAGTTTTTGCTCGACAATGTGTTTAAGCCAGGATCCACTGATCCCACGCTTTTCCCTCGTCCCATTGATAATGATCTATTCATATGTCAAATCTATGTGGATGACATTATCTTCGGCTATACCTACAATACTTGCAGCTTAGAGTTCAGATAAATGATGTCCGATAAATATCAAATGTCCATGATGGGTGAACGCACGTTCTTTCTCACACTACAAAATCATCAACAAGCAAGTGTCATTTTCATTTCTTAGGAGAAATATCTGAAAGAATTCCTGAAGAAGTTCAAAATGCAAGATTCCAAATTGAAGGGCTATAAAACTCCTATGCCCACGAATGGTAAGCTGGATGCAGATGTGTATGGTAAGGATTACGATCAGAAAGCTTGTTGTTCGATGATTGAATCTCTTATTTATCTTTGTGCATCCATACCTGACATTATATTGAGTGTTTGCATGTGTGCCCGCTATCAAGCTGCACCGAAAGAATCACATCACCAAGCGGTCAAGCGCATTCTGAGATATTTGGTTCACACCCCGACCTTAGGTTTACTGTATCCTAAGGGAGCACAATTTGATCTCGTTGGTTATTCAAACTCAGATTGGGCTGGTGACTTGGTTGACGGGATATCTACTTAGGGGACATGCCATTTCCTTAGTATATCTTTGATATGTTGGTCATCAAGGAAGCAAAATTGTGTATCTCTCTCCAAAGCTAAAGCCGAATACATTGTTGCTGGCCCCTATTGCTCTTAGTTATTGTGGATGAAGCAAACACTGAAGGATTATGGCATCAAGGCTAGGCTAATTCCTTTATACCGTGACAATGAGAATACCATCAAAATTAAACATAATCCTATGCAACATTATCGCACGAAGCACATCGCCATCATACATAATTTGATTCGTGATCATGTTGCTCGAGAGGATATTGTCATAAATCATGTCAAGACCGAAGACAATCTTGATGATATCCTTACCAAGCCTCTTGACGAGAAAACATTCTATGTGTTATGGTGTGAGCTAAATATTCTAGACTTTGCAAACGTGCAGTAAGCTAGACTTGGCACCCGTGCTAACACTTCCACTTCTTTGAAGGAATGGGTGCAAAACACTCGAAGAGTTTGAAAATTTCGACAAAGTAAATTTTATTTCCGAGAGTGAATACATTAACGAAAAACTAGACTAACCGGTTGCCACGATGATTGTGTGATGCTCTGGGACATACAGTTCTTATACGGTGGGTTACGCCACAATTTTTTTTAATATTTTGTTGGATTTCTCTCCAATTGGTAGTCTTTGTTTTTGTACAAATGCATTTCTATGATAGCTATTTTCTTTTGGCTTTGTGTTCTTCTGTCTGAGTGAAATGCCTAGGACCATGTTTTCCCTCTGTTCTATCTCTTCCAGCCTATGCCGTTCCATTGAACATTCTCAAATTTTATCTAGAACAAAACCTTATCTAGTATCCTTGACCATGATCAAGATATGGTCCGATCATTAATCTGTGTTGTGAAAGTTGTCCAAAATTTGTGGTCTCCCGCCCAAGTCAGGACCACGATCTTTTATGACGGTTGCCACGTGCAACACATCCACTGTCACTCCATCTTGACCATTGAATTGCAATCGTCCCTGCCTAGAATCCGTTCGATCAAAGTCCTCTGCGTGTGGTTATTCCCCCTTATATATATAACCTCCATCACACTTCTTCTGCTCGCTTACCCTTCTTTCTCCGTGCCTCTTCTGCACCGATGCCGACGATCTCTTCACCGCTTCTTTGTCGGAAAAAGGTCACCGTAGTCCTTCCACGCCGCCGCGGGACATCTTCTTCCTCGTGCCGCCATAGCTTCTGCACATCACCAAGCTAGGGTACGTGTGGTTCGAACTCGGGTCCTCTTCTTTTCGAGTTGACTTCATCCTTGGCCAATTATCTCCTATTTTACAGGATTTCTTAGATCTAGGTTTTTACCCTTCTAGTGCGGATTTGGTCTGTAGTTGTTCCTCACATCCAACTCTTTCAGATCTAGGGTTTGTGTTATGTTTTGCTCGAATGAAATGCATAGCATGCTATCTAGTATTTTTCTTCGGAGTTACTAGTTCATCGTATATGTTTCCTTCGTACGAAACATTTTCAAAGTCCGCACCTGTTTCTTCCTCAAAATGTTTCCATTGAAAAAACAATTATTCGGTATGAACATTTGTAACCTTGCCCCCATTTTTCCTCGCACCTACTCTCACAAGTGTACGGATTCTGTTGAGGACTCTGCTAGATCGCACAGTATGGCCGATGAAGAAGAGGTATTTATGGGCACAGCTGATGAATCCAAAGCTCCAAATGCAAAGGTCCCAATTGTAGGCCCGTCTTCCATTAAAAGAAAGAGTCGTGAACCAAATGCAAACGAGCAAGAAGCAGATGCTCCAAAGAAAAGGAAAGGTGGCAGGCAACCTATCACAAATTCAACACAGTATATCTCTCATGAAGACTATGTTCCTGGAGACGACTCGGCTAAGAGAAGAAGGCGTGTGCAAAATATTAGACGTCACTGGGTACGGAAGTTGTCCAACTATAAAATGGTTCATCCTCGCTATGCCAAGAACTTTGCCTTTCATCCCCCTTTGGGTCAATATTGCTAAACATGCCTCATTCAAGCAGGTGATCCTCAGGTTAGGCCTCCACCGTCTCATGATGCTCATGAGTCACCCCTTAAGACACGTGACTCTTATCTTGAAGAAAACGCCAAGCGCCTCAAGAATTCTAAAAAGAGAGCTAAGAAGACAAAAAAAGAACAGGCAAGAGAATAATAAAATCATCGTCTCATTAAATCAGACGTCAAAAACAAAAAGTCTGAAGGAAAATCAGAAAGGCGTTCAAAGTACAAATATGATCCCAGATCTTCCACCTTTAAGAAAAAGAATGCACAGAAGAAAAGGCCTGCTAAGTCCGTTGAACCTCAAAGTGAATCTTCCGATCACGATGGTCCTCCTCTCACAAGAGAAGCAATTGAAGTAACTCTTTTAGAACAACTAAATATTACTATATCCACTATTTTTCTCCATAGCTGAAGCCGAATACATTGTTGCTGGCTCCTACTACTCTCAGTTATTGTGGATGAAGCAAACACTGAAGGATTATGGCATAAAGGCTAGGCTAATTCCTTTATACCGTGACAGTGAGAATACCATAAAAATTAAACATAATTCTGTGCAACATTATCACACGAAGCATATCGCCATCATATATAATTTGATTCGTGATCATGTTGCTCAAGAGGATATTGTCATAAATCATGTCAAGACCGAAGACAATCTTGCTGATATCCTTACCAAGCCTCTTGACGAGAAAACATTCTATGTGGTATGGTGTGAGCTAAATATCCTAGACTTCGCAAACATGCAGTAAGCTAGACTCGGCACCCGTGCTAACACTTCCACTTCTTTGAAGGAATCGGTGCAAAACACTCGAAGAGTTTGAAAATTTCGACAAAGTAAATTTTCTTTCTGAGAGTGAATACATTAACGAACAACTAGACTAACCGGTTGCCACAATGATTGTGCGATGCTCTGGGTCATACAGTTCTTATACGGTGGGTTACGCCACAATTTTTTTCTCTTTTGTTGTATTTCTCTCCGATCGATAGTCTTTGTTTTTGTCCAAATGCATTTTTACGATAGCTATTTTCTTTTGGTTTTGTGTTCTTCTGTCTGAGTGAAATGCCTAGGACCCTGTTTTCCCTCAGTTCTGTCTCTTCCAGTCTATGTCGTTCCGTTGCAAATTCTCAAATTTTGTCTGGAACAAAACCTTATCTTGTATCCTTGACCACGATAAAGATTCTGTCCGATCATTAATCTATGTTGTGAAAGCTGTCCATAATTTGTGGTCTCCCACCCAAGTCAGGACCACGATCTTTTATGACGGTTGCCATGTGCAACACATCCACTATCACTCCATCTTGACCATTGAATTGCAATCGTCCCTGCATAGAATCCGTCCGATCAAAGTCCACTGCATGCGGTTATTCCCCCTCATATATATATAACCTGCATCGCACTTCTTCTGCTCTCTTACCCTTCTTTCTCCTTGCCTCTTCTCCACCGAAACCCTTGTCACATCGCTACTCCTAGAGCCCGATGCCGACGGTCTCTTCATCGCTTCACTGTCGGAAAAAGGTCACCGTAGTCCTTCCATGCTGCCGCGGGACATCTTCTTCCCCGTGCCGCCGTAGTTGCTACACGTCAGCAAGCTAGGGTATGTGTGGTGCGAACTCGTGTCTTCTTCTTTTCGAGTCGACTTCGTCCATGTCCAATTATCTCCTATTTTATCGCATTTCCTAGATCTAGGTTTTTACCCTTCTAGTGCGGATTTTTGTATGTAGTTGTTCCTCGCATCCGAATCTTTCAGACTAGGGTTTGTGTTATGTTCTGCTCGAACGAAATGCATAGCATGCTATATAGTATTTTTCTTCGGAGTTACTAGTTTATCCTATACGTTTTCAAAGTCCGCACTTGTTTCTTCCTCATAATGTTTCCATTTAAAAAACAATTATTCGGTATGAGCATTTGTAACTCTGCCCACAATTTCCCTCGCACCTACTCTTTTTCACAAGTGTATGGAGTCCGTTGAGGACTCTGCTAGATCGCACAGTATGGCTGATGAAGAAGAGGTATTTATGGGCATAGCTGATGAATCCAAAGCTCCAAATGCAAAGGGCCCAACGATAGGCCCGTCTTCCAGCAAAAGAAAGAGTCCTGAACCAAATGCAAACGAGCAAGAAGTAGATGGTTCGAAGAAAAGGAAAGGTGGCAGGCAACCTATCACAAATTCAACACAGTATGTCTCTCATGAAGACTAAGTTCCTGGAGAAGACTCGGCTAAGAGAAGAAGGCGTGTGCAAAAGATTTGACGTCACAGGGTACGGAAGTGGTTCAACTATAAAATGGTTCATCCTCGCTATGCCAAGAACTTTGCCTTTCATCCCCCGTTGGGTGACTATCACTAAACATGCCTCATTCGGGCAGGTGATCGTCAGGTTAGCCCTCCACCACCTCATGATGCTCATGAGTCATCCCGTAAGACACCTAACTCTTATCCTGAAGAAAAGGCTAAGCGCCTCAAGAATGCTAAAAAGAGAGCCAAGAAGACTGAAAAAGAACATGCAAGAGAATAATAAAATCATCGTCTCATTAAATTAGACGTCGAAAATAAAAAGTCCGAAGGAAAATCAGAAAGGCTCTCAAAGCACAAACATGATCCCAGATCTTCAGCCTTGAAGAAATAGAGTGCACAGAAGAAAAGGCTTGCTAAACCCGTTGAACCTCAAAGTGAATCTTCCGATCACAATGGTCCTCCTCTCGCAAGAGAAGCAATTGAAGTTACTCTTTCAGAACAAGTAAATATTACTATATCCACTATTTTTCCTGATCTTCGAGTGAGTGTTGTTCTGATTGCACCTCCGAAGAAAAACCTTGTGAAGAGAAAGACACCTCCTACCTCTGTTACAATGTTTGACAAAGTTAACACATCTCCTCATCCTGATGCAATTAAATTGCATGATTTGTTAGTTCAAGCCCAAGTGGGCACAACCAAGCCAGGAGAAAATCTCCTGAAGAAAAAGGAGAAGCAAATCAAAGCTCTCGCAGTCGAGCAGAATGCTCAAGGAGTTGACATTGTGAATGAAAAGGCTGCTAAATTAACTTCTAAGGTCACTCAACCATTTGCATCTTTGCCATCGACCGAACATATTGTAGCACAAACTACTCCTGTTGCACATCCCTAAGCTGATTCTAACACACCACATTATTTCAATCATGGGTTCATCATGCAGCAGCTTGACAGATTTGTGGAAAACCTTTTTGATGGTGAAGTGGCATCTTTGCCCATTCCCTCTAAAGTTATAGCCACTACTATAGGATTCTACTAATGCGACACTACGATCAGAGACCCTTTGATGAAACTGTGTGTGATGCATTAATCGCAAACGGTGGTGTAAAAACCCATAAAAATGCAAAGCATTTGCGATGGCGGAGCCATCAAACACGGTTCAGATTTTAGTTGCGTGTGTGATGCAGGGTATACGGATTCCGATGAGGCAGAACAATAAAAACGGGCAGCCATATCAATGTGTGTGCAATACACAGCATACAGTTTGTTTCGATGAACTATTTGGTATTAGGGAGTGCAATAGAAACGGTTAGCCAGGTAAAGGTGTGTGTGATATATGACATACGGTTCACTCGGATGAACTATTTTCGATTAGGGAACACCACAGAAATGGTTCAACTTATCAAGATGTGTGTGATATGCGGCATACAATTCACATGGATGAACTGTTTGCGATGAGCCGAAAGAAAAAAAATGAGTCGTGTAAAAAAGATGTGTGTGACACATGGCAAACAGCTGACTCAGATGAACTGTTTGCGATGAGAAATTACAATACAGACGGTTAATACAGTTAGTTCGATGCGATACTGTGTGTAAACAACATTTAAAAATGCAAACTAGTTGCTTGAGGTGGCTAGGAGTATCACGCACGATGCGTCTGAGTACTCATGTGCGGCGATTAGTAAGTTACACATACATTTCCTTATGTTAACATGTGTGTGAATTTGCAATTTGGACAGTTAATATGCAAATGCCTTATGGACATCGGGTACACACTTAAACTCAATGAACGGTGTACGATACTAATACTTTCCATGAAAATTTAAGAACTTGGGTAACATCATTTGAGTAACATATAGATAGTGGTTACACTATTTGACAAAAGGAGGATCTTCGTAACACAGTTTTGACAACCATATGGTCCACATCCACATACTTCACATAGTAACAACTATCACATTTTACGAGGCTAAGGGCCAACAACCATATGGTCCATATCTACATACTTAACATAGTAACAGCTCTCACCTTTTAAGAGGCTGAGGGCCAACAACCACAACTTTCCGCTGGAACTAGCTTGATCATGGCGACTCGACATCTCGTCAATAAAAAGGAAGAGCCCTCCTATGCCTTGGTAGAGCATGAGTAGAACAGTGTCTCCAATTTTCCAATATGGATGCATTGCCACGACAAGCGAGAACTTGTTAATTTGAATGGTTCCATTTCTACGGGAAATGCAGTACCTTGCAATCACTTATGTGTTATTAGCAGGCACAAGTGTAATTCGACCACGCTGGGAAATCGATCCAGGAACAGCTACAGTGGGCAATTTCTGTTGAAATGTAGAATAAAAACCAATTGTAACATACCGTTGAAGATATATATAGTTTATGAGCATCAACATTAAAATAAGACTTTTTACCAGCGCGATGTGCACACAATTGGTCTTATTCAATGTGTGCACCATAGGTATAAATAATCCCATCCAAAATCTAAAGTTTATGACATGCTTCAAGTCCTTCCAGTGAAATTTGGTACGCTTAGTAACATACAGATCGTTCACTATGCATCCAACATATCGTGCTTAAAAGGTGGAAAGGTATTATTTATTCAGAACATGGCAGAAGAATATATAGTGGGCATAAATTTGTAAATAGAATTTGTTACTGCCTAGGAACGGTGTCAAAAAATGAAATCACAATTGGTTGGTTGAATAGTGATTAGTTAGTCAGAACAAATAACCCAATTTTTCTAAGTAATATGATAGCATGGAGAAAGTTGAAAGGACACTAACCTCGATCAGACTTTGATCGGCTGATGACGTTGGGGATGTAAACATCCATGTTAATTAGACCAGGCTATGGTGCACGCACTAGAATTTTATTGCCATCTTTTAGTTCATAACACTTAGACATTTTTCTCCAAATGTTCGCATTAAAATATGAGTGACTATCTTTATCAAGTTTTACGCTAACCGTCATTGTAAATCCATGCTGCGTGGTCAATATGACATCCTGGGAGTCATCAACAATGTAAAGCCCAAGATTTCCTTCTACTCATGCTCTTGCAAATCAAGGAATGTACTACTTGAAATGAAAATTAAGATTGTAAATTAGATATATTGAAATAACATAGCAAGATTCAAAGATGGGAGTAACAAATAAAATAGATCAATATATAGATGAAAGAAAAGTACAAAAATAGATAAAATAACAAAATTTGATGCAAATATATAGATAATGTACCAACAGACGGTATATGTTCACAAATTTAGGATGCCGGCCGTGGTAGGTTGAGATTGAATATACCGAGCGCTCCCTAAAGTCATCCGGAATAGTGAGATAGAAATTTGTTTCTGACTGGCCGAGATCACATTGCCCGATTTGTGCTCGCACTGTGCACACATGAATGAACACCCATGAATCAGCTAGAACAAAACAGATTCCATGGTGATTTCCGCCGGTTGATTAAGAGTACTGGACGGACTGCGATATGAGGTGAGTGAATATTTTGCTAAGTTGATTACCTTCTCCATGATAAAAATCCCTGGCCTAGTCCCGCAGAAAACCTCAGTCGACCAGAGTCTAGAATGTAGGTGCTAATAGGCGGTGGAAAGTGGTAGGGGCGAAATCACGTGCCGTTTAGAGCGCAACCTCCACCCACCGACAACAGTCGTCGAGCTTAGGGTGGCCGCCGCGATAGAAGTTGATGAGGTGCAGAGTTGCAGAGGAGTCCGCGGTGAGTGGGTGAGGACGAAGTGGGCGAGGGTTTTATTTCTCCTTTTGCATGTGTGAGTGAACACACACGGTTCGTAGAGGCAACGGAGATGAATCGTGTGCGATAGTAAATCACCGAGATTGAATGGGAATCCAAATTTCCTTTGCCTTTGTCCATGCATTTTTTTCTACGATGAACATAAACCCTGCTAATCACTGTGTTCAAATTTGGCACTTTTCCGGGTTCATTAACAGTATTTAGGGGATTATGTGCATTTTCTAGGAATTAATGCAAATAATTCAAATTCAAACAATTGATGCATGAAAAGATGGACGAGAACGGTCTGGAAAACCATGATCGTGATATTTAGTAAATTCTCATGCATTTTACAAGAAATGGGCAGATATTTCAAGGAAATGTGTTTATTTGGTACTATACAAAAATGAAATACATATTTGGAAAACATGACGCCTGGCTTGGTGCCATGGTATGGCCTCACCATGCCCTGATAAAAATGTGAGAATGTTTGACCTATGTCGTCATGCACGTCATTGATAAATCAAACCATCACCGAGGAAATTTCATGGTTTCGATGGGAAAATCAGCAAGATTGAAGGGGCCGAGAATCCAAATTTACTTCCTAGCTTGTCACTCAGTTTTCTTTCTGCAATCAACATACCCCCTCGAATGCAACGTGGTCAAATTTGGCATTTTTTCGGGATCATTTACCATACTAGGGGATTATGTGCATTTTCTAGGCATTAATATACATAATTCAAATTCAAACAAACGGTGCATGAAAAGGTGCACAAGAATGGTCTGGAAAAACCATACTCGTGGTATTTAGTAAATTCTCAAGCCCTTTACAAGGAATGTGCAGCTATTTTAAGGGAATGCATGGCAATAGTCAACCACAAACGCATCATTTACTGGTAATCAACTATAGAAAAATGAAATACGTGCTTGTAAAACATGACGCGTGGCTTGGTGCCATGGTATGGCCTCACCATGCCCTGGTTAAAAGCTGAGAAGGTTTGATTTATGTTATCATGCATGCCCTTCACAAAGTGAACCATCACCGAGGAAGTTCCATGCTTTCGAGAGGGAAATCACCAAGATTGAAGTGGAATCCAAATCTTCGTCGTAGTTTGTCATTCAGGTTTTTTCCAACGACAACATACCGCCTCAAATGCAACATGTTCAAATTTGACATTTTTCCAGGCTCATTTACCATATTTAGGGGATTATTTGCCTTTTCTAGGGATTAATGCACATAATTCAAATTCGGACAATCGGTGCATGAAAAGGTGCACAAGAAGGGTCTGGAAAAACATGCTCGTGCTATTTAGTACATTCGTATGCCTTTTACAAGGAATGGGCAGATATTTCAGGGAAATGTGTGGCAATAGTCAACCATAAACGTGTTATTTACTAGGTTAACAACTATAAAAATTTAAAATACATGCTTGGAAAACATGACGCCGGGCTTGGTGCCATGGTAAAAAATTGAGAATGTTTTCATTGTTTCGTCATGCACGCCTTTCTTAAATCGAACCATCACCGAGGAAGTTTCAAGGTTTCGAGGGATGAATCACCAAGATTGAAGGGGGATCAAAATTTCCTTTGTCCTTTGTCCATGAGTTTTTTTTCTACAATGAACATACACCCTGCAAATAACTGTGTTCAAATTTGTCACCTTTTCGGGTTCATTTACCATATTTAGGGGATTATGTGCATTTTCTAGGCATTAATGCACATAATTCAAGTTCAAACAATCAGTGCATGAAAGGGTGCACAAGAATGGCCTGGAAAACCATGCTCGTGCCATTTTGTAAGTTCTCAAGCCTTTTACAAGGAATGAACAGATATTTCGATGAAATGTGTGGCAATAGTCAATCACAAATGTTTGTTTATTGGGTTTTCAACTATAGAAAAAATGAAATAAATGCTTGAAAAACATGACGCTTGGCATGGTTCCATGGTATAACTTCACCATGCCCTGGTAAAAATTTGAGAAGGTTTGGCTTATGTCGTCATGCACGCCCTTCATAAATCGAACCATCACCGAGGAAGTTCCATGCTTTCGTGAGAGAAATCACCAATATTTAAGGGGAATCCAAATTTTCTTCGTTCTTTGCCCTCGAGTTTTTTTTCTACGACGAACATACACCCTACAAATCACCGTGTTCAAATTTTGCATTTTTCCGGGCTCATTTACCATATTTAGGAGATTATGTTCATTTTCTAGGCATTTAGCGCACATAAATTCAATCCAGCTACAGCTGCACGGCTGTTTCTGGAAGCGACGAAGATGAACCATGTGTGATAATGAACCAGCAAAATTGAAAGGGAATCCAAATTTCCTTTGTCGTTTGTCGTTGAGCTCTTAAAAACCACCACACTATACGGCTGCCCGTCCCCTCTGTCCCAGAGCTCTCTCCAAGCACATCAGAGCATAGTAACTGTTAAGGAACAGATGGCATCCCGCCGTGCCGCCTTCCTCGCCGCCCGCGACCGCACACATGGTAAGGAAGCGGTGGCATCTCGCCGCACCAAGTTCATCGCCGCCGGCGGCCACACAGTTACGTGGGCTGACTTTGAGGCTGCCATGGTCGAATGGGTGGTGGATCTAGAGGCGGCCAAAGCCGCATAGAAGGAGCAAAAAAGGCAGAAAGCAGTCAAGAAAAGAGAGTCCTACCAACGCAAGAAAGAAGAGGCCGCATGCCTTGGTGAGGAGAGCTTGGCGGAGATCGTAGCACGATGGGATGCCGCCTAGAAGGCCGGGAAGGAGAACCCCGGTGTCTAGCTACCATGCCCTGATGGCAGCATGTGAGAAGTAGTTTAAGTTTGTACTATTAGAGCAGGTTTCCAGTAGTACCTTAAGTTGGTAGTATTAACGTACAATGTCGGTAAGAGCATCCTTTGACGGCTTTGAGCGTTGATTAGCATGTGTGCCCGTGTGTGGTTTTTTGCATTAATCATTAGAAGATCACATAACACACGGTTTCTATGTCGTACCCATGTGCATTTTTTGCGTTAATGATCCATAAGTCTGTTACCTGTGTGATGTTTCCTAATAAACCAGGCGTACCATTGGCCGAAAAAAATCAACTACATGTGTACCATTTTTTGGAGAAGGGATCTGCCAATTTTCTGTTTTCTCGCAAACGATTATTTTTACGCGCTTCGTCTGCGTTGTGTGTTTCCCCCACCCATGTTTCAAGTTTCGCAGCGAAATTTTCGTTAGGCACGCGATTTCAGAATTTATTGCTACAACCACATCCCCACCCATCAAATTTCCCAAGTATCTCCCCCCCGCGCGCCTCCCCCTACCGGCAGCTCGAACTGCCGCCGCCGCAACCACAACTTCAACCACATCTACGTTTTGCTCGGATCAAGTCAGGTAACCCACCAATCTCTATCATGGCCCCGACCTAATTGCTTAAATCGCACCTGCGAAACATCCGCATGCCTCCAAATCTCCCCCACCCCAACCTCCAGAGCATCGAAGTGCAAGCCCAACCACATAACACGTGGAGGTCGAGGAGCTAATGGTGGTCCACGACGCGATGGCCGCTGTGCGTGTTGCCCCAGAGGAACACCTCACCTCCGCCGCCGCCGACATGGTGCAGGCTCTGACCCAGATGAAGTTCCCCAACGAGTACCCCCAGGACATAACATGTATGATCTGACCAGCTAAATCTTACCAATACCACATGTAATGGCTATGTTTTGTACGGTTGATGTATTAAGCATGTTCATGCCTTGTTTATTTCAGTACTGCACACTACGCGATGTTCAAGTATTAACTGTCCTCCTCAATTTCACTAATACCACCAATAAACTTACAATACAGGACTCGAGATATCACTAGAGATGCCGCCCATTTGGTATTTTTGGTGGATGCTAACCCTGTTGTACTTAACATGCTTGTCCATGTACTTACGCAGGGTCATGACTGCCGATCCTATTGTTTGTCGTCGAGGCTAGCTACAACCCATGTCTTACAGTATTTCACATCATTTGTGCAATTGCAGCTTAACTTCTACATTTTACTTGTTGTCTGTAGGTACACATGTCAGTGGCACTGATCCACGCTTTCACCCACAGGAACAGCTCGCCTCTGCCGCCACTGACTTTTGTCGGGCTCTGGCCAAGATGAAGTGCCCCAACAACTACCTCTCAGGACTTACCAAGTATGTACTCACCAGTTCAATCTTACCAATTCCATTTGCAACTAATGTCTATGTTCAGTACAGTCGATGTATCAAGCATGTTCTAGTAAACATGCCTTACACATTTTAGCTACTTGCCCTACCTTTTATAGAGAACTGGGCCATTCTCTGCTATGGCATCACCTGCCTTGTGATGTTTAACTCTGCCAATTTCATTTTTATCAGTACCGGTTTCTATGGCTATCAAGCCTGTCGCAACTAACAGTTGAATCCATTTTTAAACAGTTGTATTTCAATGGCTACAAACTTACAAAATGTTGGGGGAATGACACCTATGGGATCCCGGGGACCCCTACTAGGGTTGGGGGGCATAGTGCTGCGCAAAGAGCACGTCTAGTCGATCAATGCGTGGCAATTTTTACCCAGGTTCGGGCCGAAAATGATGCGTAAAACCCTACTCCTCCTTGTCTGTGTTTATCTTGTGTTATTGAGCTCTTGAACTAGCTACTATGTGTGCCTTATCCAAAAAGTCTGAATCCTTCCACAGTACTCATCGGGCCTCCTTTTATATGGCAAAGGGGTCGCCACTGTGGCACACAGGAGGTGGAAAGTATCTACAGTGTGCAAGTTAATCACCTGACATCATAGGAAAATTGCATTTAATGCGCCGCCTATGTGCCCTCTTGTTTTATTGGGGACGGAAACGGAGCTTGTCCCGTCCATCGCCGCCTCGCCATGTTCTGATGCGTGTCCAGGCTGACGAGGTATGCAGTGCCACGCTGGCCGGCTGGTCGTTGTGCTGGTGCGGTGGCAGGGTCTTCACGAAGATCTGCATGCCACCACGCATGTGCTTGAATAGTTCGCCAGTTGGTTGCCGTGCCATAACGGTCGCGGGGTAGTGAAACCTTGGCACGTGCGGGCGTAGCCATGGCCCCGCAGACGCCATCGGCAAGGGTCTTTCCGAGGTCTCGTGGCCATCCCCGGGAAGGATCTTGCCATGTGTCTCCGGTCGTTCCCGGCAAGGATCTTGCCGGGTGTCTTCGTCTTTTGGTTCTCCTCTACATTCATAGGCCTTTGGTCTCCACATAGACCTGCATGCCACCACGCAGGCGCCCCTGAATCTTGGTCTTGACGTTGTCGATGGTGTCAGAGATTTCAGGCTCAAGGGTGGCTGCCTTGCTGGTGTTTGGGCAAGTCGCCCCGGCAATGCTCTTCCCGGGGCCATGTAGACTGCCCAGGCAATGGTGTTGCCGGGTGGTCCATCTTGCCGCTCTGCTCTTCATGCCTCTGGCTTAAGTGTTGCCTTGGCAGTCTCGTACCTTTCTGTCCTCTGCCCCGACAAGCATGGCCGCAGGCGTGGCTACGACGGACCATGCACAAGTAAAGGGGTACAGAAAGTCCCCTACTTTTTTACACCGACAGGAGGCCCTGGGCCCGGGCCACACATAAGCGCGGAGCATTGTTGGGCCAGGCCCAGAACGGTGCGCGGGCACGCGTGGCACAGTTTTTAATTGTGGAGATTCCTTCGCCAGTTGCGCTTCACCATGATTCGCGTTGAGTGCGTGACGTGGGGGTCGTGCATGGAATGGTTGCGGTATGCTTGCGTCATCCCATGGTGAATAGTAAAGAGGTGGCCCGCGTCTTCCACATAAAAAGGAGGAATCCGTCGGGGCGCTGCTTATTTACAAAGTGTACCCGGCTCGTCTGCAACGCGTCCCCCATGCCTCGGGGAGGGTAGGCGACGGATACGGGAGGATGTGCCTCTGGTGGCCGGATTGGTTGAGTGGAGCGCCTGCCCTTAGATTGGAGGAGCCTCGCCCTGGCCTTGCCCCTTTATAAAAAGGGAAGAGGGGCAGCATCCTTCTGCATTCACCTTCTTCCTACTTGATTCTTTTCCTCCACTCACCATGGTTAGAGGGCGCGCCGGCGCTCCAATGGTGGCGACGAGGGCTTCTGCTCGACAGCGTGTCCCCCCTCCTCCGGAACTCATGGCAGCAGAGCCCTCTATGAGAGGAAGAGGGAGGGGCGAGACCTAGGCCGCCGTGGCGCTCGGGAAGAGGAGGATGGGGCAGCGCACCGGTCGTGCTTCCACCAGCGGCTCTTCCCCCAATAGAGGGCCATGTCGGAGACCAGCCCGGGAGTTCTTCATCAGGCTGTACAAGCCAGTGTGTGGTCACCTTCGCCTCCCCACCCCATTTGCTTGGGTAATGGAGCTTGACCCGCCGTAGGCCTTGAGGCTGCATATGAGGGGTTGCGGGAACGGCGGCATTCAGGTCGACGTCGACTTCCCCGCCCCTGGTGTCATGTACCTTCGCCGTTGGTGGAAGTCCTTTGCCCGCCCCATAGCCTATCGGAGGGGCACATTCTCCAGTTCAAATTAATGGAGAAAAACCTGCTCTCCGTCAAGGTCTTTGGATGCTCGGGAATCCGCTTAGGGTGCTGCGTGGAGAGCTCCACCGACAATGAAACCTCCTCCTTGAGCGACAATGACGAGGAGGATAGCGACATCAAGGACGACGGTAGTGGGCGTGAGGACGCCGATTCCGACTCCGAGTGACCGCCGGTGGAAGGACCATCATATGCATCACCCTCCTCCCTCGGCCACGCATCTCACCAAGGGTCATCCTCGCCATGCTCTCCATCAGCGCGTTCCTCCTCAACTCTTCTTTGCCTTCACCTGCCGCACCTGGGAGGAAAGGGGCAAGAATGCAGATTGTGAGGCGCTTGACTTTCTTTTAGCATGTAGGCAATTGCCAAATATTAATTTCGAAATAATGTAATCTCTCGAGCCCATGCATGTGTCCTGTAACATTCGTACTTGTATCAGCATGTCAACAAAAAAGTTCAGCCTTGCCGCGGACCCGTGCATGTATATGTCCATGCAGGGGCGAAGAGCCTCATTAATGTAAATAAACGAGTTCTCGCGGCAAGCCACCCTGTCGATGTCCTCTGCGCCTGCCGGAGAATTACATCTGTCGGGTTGCAGACAAAGGATCCAGCTCCTCGTCAATCTTCTTTTAGCAAAGGGTACTGCGACCATTCTGACCGAAGTAGCATTCGGGTCAGGGATGGGAGCACCTGAGTTTAAAAGAGAGTGGCAAGGTTTTCTAATGCACAAGTTACAGGTTATGAAAAAAGTGGGCAAGAGGTGAAATTTATCTGTTTGATTTGCCGGGGATCGCTGTGCCGGGCAGTCTTCCCAACTTCTAGCCGGAGCCGTGCCCTTGGCGGAATCGAGCATCCTTGCCACGGCTAGAAACAAGAGAGGACATGATCATGGAACCTTGGCGGTCCATTAACACTTGATGGAGTCAAAAAGCAGTACAATATCCTGGACAAGCATGTATATACATATACATATAAACATGGAAATCAACGGGAAACTGTGCGTACTAAAGGTTTTTTTTCCTGACCGCGCATAGGGTCTGCGCCTGGCTTTGTACATAGGGTTGCATGCCTTGCCGGCAAGGCTAGTACAAAATGGGGATTGCTGGGGCTCCCAGAAACCGCGCCTTAGGGGTAAAACTTGCGAAGATGTTCCATATTCCAAGAATTGCTAACTGGAATGCCATCTTCGGTCTCCAGGCAGACAACACCGGGCCTGGTGACTCATATTACTCGATAAGGGCCTTCCTACTTTGGCATCGACTTGTTTGAATTCTTGGAGGATTGGATTCACCAAAGAACAAGGTTGCCTTCCTCAAGGCTCTAGGCGTGAACCTTACAGCTATGGTAGCGGCGCAAGGCTTGCTGGTACCGAGCAGCTCGCACATCGACCTAGAGACGATCTTCCTCAAGGATCATCGCGTCATCTTGGCGCAACCGCTCTTTCTCAAGCTTATCATAAGCTAGCACTCAAGGTGACCCGTATATGAGTTCTGTGGGGAGAACTGCTTCTGCCCCGTATACACGGGAAAAGGGTGTCTTGCCACTTGCTTGATTTGCTGTCGTTCTAATCGACCAAAGAACCGTTGGCAGCTCATCAACCCAGCTTCTTCCGCACTTGTGTAGCCTGTCGAAAGTTCTAGTCTTGAGGCCTCACAACACTTCTGCATTCGCCCTCTCAACTTGGCCGTTACTTCTGGGATGAGTAGCAGAAGCAAAACAAACCTTGCCACCGAGGTCTTGGATGTACCGAATGAAGGTGTGGCTAGTGAACTGCGTGCCTTTGTCGATGATGATTCTATTTGGCACACCAAAATGGCAGACTAGTCCCTTGAAGAATTTGACAGCTGATTGTCCTGTCACCTTTCTCACCAGTTCCACTACCGGCCACTTTGTGAACTTGTCGATTGCGACGTACAAGTACTCAAAGCCCCCGATAGCACGGGGAAAGGGGCCCAGTATGTCGAGCCCCCAGACCGAAAATGGCTAGGAAAGAGGGATTGTCTGAAGAGCTTGAGCTGGTTGATGAAGCTTCTTTGAATGGAACTTGCACGCTTCACACTTGGTTACTAGTGCAGTTGCATCCTGGAGTGCGGTGGGCCAGAAGAAGCCTTGCCGGAATGCCTTGCCGGCAAGGGCTTTTGACCCTTTGTGGGAGCCACACATGCCTCCATGTATCTCTTCCAACATCTCCTGTCCATCCTCTCGAGGAATGCACTTCAATTTCATGCCATTCGGCCTCCTTCTGTATAGGGAATTATCCACAAACTGGTACATGATGGACCGACGGACTACTTTCTCTGCCTCTTCATATTCCTCAGGGAGTTCCCCTATTTAGAGGAAAAGGACAGTGCGCTGCACCCATGCCGGAGCCTAGGGCTCCACAACAAGGACTAAAGGCTCATCTTCGGTCGTAGGGGTAGCTGCCTTCATGGCCAGGGCTTGGGGCCCTGCCGGAGGTTGCTGCTCCCCGGCAAGCTTGGGGTACCCGGCAACGTCCTTGCCGGTGGCTCCTGGGAGCTAAGAGGGAAAGTACTTGCCGGGGACTGCCTTCCTTCACTTCTTCTGTCCCGTAGATGGCTCAATGGATGGCTCGGTCAAATGAAGCACACTGGTTCCACACGCAACATGAGGGCAACGCGTTTTGACAAGTCGTTAGCAATGCTGTTCTCTGCTCGGTGAACATGCTCTGCATGTAGACCGTCAAAAGACTCCTACAACTTACTCACTTCATCCACATAGGCCTCTATCAACGGGCTTTGGTAATCCTTGTTAACTTGCCTGACGACAAGCTACGAATCACCACTGATGATGAGCTTCCTAATTCCGAGGTCTGCTGCGATCCTGAGACCAGCAAGCAGTCCCTCGTACTCTGTAGTGTTTTTCGGCGTTCTGGGAACAGGGGTACCCAGACTTGCCTGCCCGCGGCCCAGAGCGTGGCTCATCCAGCGGCCTGGTACGGCCCAACCTCGTCAACAACGACTCAAGACCCTCGCGAGGGGCCGAGCCTTGCGAGGCGGGTGACGCAAGACCTCCCTTGGGGCGACCTCTAGCTCTCGAGGAGCGGAGATATCAAGGCAAGGGGCACCTCGCGAGGTCCTCATGACGTGAGCCATGATGACCAAGGCCAGGAGGGCGCCAGCGGGCGCAGGATGCCAGTTTCCTCTTTGGTGCTAAAGGGGCAGGCGCAGGCGAGGAGTCCCGAGGCATCAGGAAAAGGTTTCCATATTGGTGCAACAAGACCAAGACCATCAGGACGATAGAGCGGAGGTCATTGCGGAGCCCACGGCAGCGTCACCACCAGAGCCTTTGGCAGGCAAAGACCACCTTTTGTTAGGATAGCTTGTACTAGCTGTCCCCCTTCAAACTTGGCCGTTGTTGGATCCCTTCCCGCTTAATATTTGGGAGGAGGACCCGAGCCACTATAAATAGGACTAGCCACCACCAAAGATAAGAGGGGAAGAAGAAAAGATAAACCGGGCACACACCAGCAAGCTCATCCGAGCGCAAGAACACTTCTCTTGAGGAGGCGGTTCTTCCCCTGTACTAGTTCTTCCCGAGCCTTCAAGGCAATCCACCACACCGCACTGGATTAGGGTATTACACCACAACGGTGGCCCGAACCAGTATAAACCTTTGTGTCCCTTGTTCTTCGAGTTCGACGAGCTAGGCTTAGGAATTGGCAAGTAGGCGATCTAGGGCGGAAGGAGAGACCTTTGCGTGCACCCTGTTGTTCAAACCACAAGGATTTTGATGGAACCCAAGATCCGAAATTAGGCGCACCAGGTAGGGGTGTGCCGAAGTTTCCCTTCCGTCGATCCACGCTCCGTCGTCCCACCGGTTCAATGGCTAACGCTCGCACAACCCGTGCTGAGCGGAGGGACGCCCTTCCTGCCCGCGTCTCTCAAACAGCTCCTCCCGGCGGACCGCCTCGCCGTTCTCCATCGACTGCTGCCAGCACCCCTCCATGCAGTGAGATGGACGCACTGCGACCCCGTCACTGACCCCGGCGGTCTCGTCGTCCCACGCTCGCCGTGGACCCATGGACCCGCAGACTGCGTTGCTCATGGCACGTGAGCTCCTGCGCTACCGCCCCGTCGACGACTTCTACGAAGAATGGCTCGACTGCATCACTGAGCTCATCAGCACCACTGGGGGCTCTCCAGCGCTGACCCTCTCACTGCCTCATCCGCCTCCCCTTGCGGGTGATGTGGCCCATGAAGCGCCTCTGACACCTCCACGTCAAGGCGTCGTCAAAGACCCAAGGCATCTGGCCCCGCGGCGTGACCACCCGCGCGTGGCACCATTGCACGAAGAAGGAAGCTGCCAAGAGATCCAGCGGCCCCGAGGAGGATCGCCTGTGCTCCCTCCACCGCCGCATCGAGACCGTGCGCCCCCCAACATGGTGGCGCGAGAGGACCAAGACCAAGCTCCACCTCCCCGACAAGCTCCAGCGTCGACAGCAGGCTGCAAGGCCCTCGCCACTAATTTGCACAATGACAAATTGCCTGGGAAGTTCAAGCTCGACCTGCCTCCACGCTATGACGGCACCCCCGACCCTGGTGAATTCCTGCTGCTCTATGAGCTGAGCATCAAAGCGTCCAGCGGCAACGAGATGATCATGGCGAACTGGTTCCCATGGCTCTCATGGACGGCGCGCGCTCGTGGCTCCTGAACCTGCCCACGGGATCGATCTCCACCCGGGGCGAGATATGCGAGCGGTTCATCGCCAACTTCCAGAGCACCCGCGACCGCCCCCCAGCCGCGGATGACCTGCGGCGTATGAAGCAACAACCAGGAGAAACCCTGCAGAAGTTCATCAAGCGCTCCAATAGAGTCCGCATCAAGATCCCCAAGTTCACGGATGAGGCCATCATTTCAGCATTCTCAGATGGTGTTCATGGCGTCAAGATGAAGGAGGATCTCGCCATCCACTAATATTTATGCACGTCCCTTGAGCTGTTCAACCTCGCGACCAAGTGCGCTAGAGCTGAGGAGGGGCGCCTCTCCCTCGTCGAGCTCCCTGCTACTGATCCTGAAGACAAGAAGGCCAAGATCAAGGACGTAAAGCACAAGGGAGTGGCAGTGCTTGCGGCTGAGCCAGAGATGAAGCGTGGCTGCGACTACCCAGAGTCGTCCAAGAACAGTCGTCCATTTTGCACCTTCCACAATGTGCGCACCAATAACACCCATGACTGTCAAGTGCTCACGGCCCTCCGTGAAGGACGCGTTAGCCAACGCCCCGAGCGCAGCAACCGTGGCTACAACCATGGGGGAAGTCAGACGGGGGGATGCTGGGACGACCGTGGCCCCCACCAGGAGTGGCGTGACCAGCCTTGGGAGGACCGTTGGCGCGATTAGCCTCGTGAGGATGCATGGAGGGACCAGCCTCATGAGGGTGCCTGGAGGGACCAGCCTCGCAAGAACCGTCCCTAGGGCAAGCCTGGTCTCCCTCCACTGCCGCCACCAAGAAGGAACAACCACCAGGATGATGGGGTAGGGGGATTCCCGGAGCCTCGCGCCATCGCCTGCATCTTGGTCGGAGCGCAGGCCCCTCCCTCTCAACGCCTCTTGAAGTAGTTCACCCGAGAAGTGAACGCAGCTCTCCCCAAGCTCGAAGCCACGCACCCACTGAGGTGGTCCATGTACCCCATCACCTTCAGTTCAGCAGACCAGCTCAAGTGCGCGGCGACGGTCGGCGCCCTCCCGATGATTTGTTCACCCGTCATCAGCAATGTTAAACTGACCAAGAACCCCATCGATGTCGGCGCATGGCATAATGTCCTGTCCGTCGAGACATTCGACAGCCTTCAAGTACCGTACGATCAGCTACTACCTACGAGGCCTTTCGCGGGAGTAACTGACGACTCCACCACACCCATAGGGCAGGTCCGCCTGCCTGTCTCCTTTGACAAGCGCGACAACTACCACACCGAGTTCATCGACTTCGACGTCGCCTATATTCATCTCCCAGACAATGCCATCCTTTGGTACCCGGCCCTGGCCAAGTTCATGGCGGTGACTCACCACAGTTACAATTTCCTCAAGATACCAGGAAGCGGCGGCGTCATTGTTGTCCCTTATGAAGAGAAGGACGTAGTGTGCTCACTCGAGCGCACTTACAAGGCTGCGGCAGTCGAGGATCTAGACAACGATGGCACCGAGTACCCTCCTGAGGTCGTCCCCGAGAAGAAGAAGCAGTTACTCGCCCTGGAGCCTCATGAAGTTGCAGCGCCTGGTGGCCACACCTCAGGACCTGCACCCAGGGATGGGGTGCCTCCCTCCCTCGCATAGGAAGGCGCGCCCAACGCTCCCCTCAGGATAGGCTCACGGGCTCTCCTATGGAGGGCCTCTGACCTAGATAATGTCTCGTGGGAGGCGCTCGGGCAATATGTGGAGGCGTCCTTCGCCGCACTCCTCCCTCCAGAGGCCTCAAGGCGTGAGGAACCAAGCGCTCAGGAGTTCATCAGCCAGACCATCAAAGACTTGCAGGTGCCAAGAGCAATACGGGGCGAGCATCGCCAACACCTTGGAGTGCAGCTGTCGCCCCAGGCTCGAGCGACGGGCAACGCATACGCGTCAACGTCCCAGCATTCAACAGGATCATGACTCAGAAGCTCTAGTGGCCCTCTCAAGCGGGCCGATGCGAGGGCCCACCTCACAGCTAAGTTCGCATGCCCTTCAGCTTCCCGAACCAAGCGACCCTGCACCAGTGCCACAAGCGGGAGGTCCTGGCGAATCGTGAGGTCTGGGAACCTCTAGATCCTTGCGACGTCCGGGAGTCAAGCGGCCTGTAGGGATCGGCATCAGCACCAAGCGTCTTCAGCTGCACCAACACTACTTTAGCAACTATGCCAGGTGACATTTTCCAGTTTTGTTTAGCTGGGAGCGCCTCTCGGGATACAACATTCCCAGGCCACATGGGCTGTCCCTGCGGCGGGTATCATCTTTGCATCTTTAGCTTACTTTGCTCGGGGGCGCCCACTCGGGCCGCATTATCCCCAGGCCGCGCGGATCCATCCTGATGGCATGAATCGTCCTTGCATCATGTTTGAGCTAGCGCTTCCTTTTTTCGTCAGCTGCATTAAAATAATTTACCTGCCTGACCGTCACCTCGATGGCATGAACGTTGTACGCCCTCATTAACTTTCTTGCACCCGCCTCATGATTAAGGACAGGCACGACGTCTGTGCTCGGGTCCGTCCCTGCAGCGCCACCAAATCCAAGCGGCCGAGCTCTGGCTCGGGGGCCAGCCCCATGTTCGTCACCTCACGTGGTCCTTCGTGCCTCGCCCTTGCATGAGCTGGATGCAAGTAGGTGAGTAAGGGATCCCGACACGTCGGCTCATCGCTACGGGAGTCGTGCACCGGTTGTCTTTCCTTAGGGCATCCGCATGAGAAGACTGGGCACGGCGTCTGTGCTCGGGTCCATCCCTGCAGCATCGATAAACCCAATGACTGAGCTCTGTCTTGCGGGCCGGCCCCACTCACGTCACCTCCTGGGGTTGTTGGTGTTTGGCCTTCTCACGTGTCGACCTCGAGGGATTCACTCGGTGCAGGTTGCCTAACCATCTTGCAGGATCACCTCAAGCGCTCACACTCAAGACCAGGCGCAATCCGCCTTAAGGTAGGGCCCCGTGAGTCCCGCGCTGGCTCACGGGTGCCCAGATACACCTCATCCAGCCCTACCATGCAGGCCACGTGTCAGGGCGGGGCTGTACATGCCCAGGGGGCTCTCCACAGTAGGGAGTCCCCTCCCACGTTCAAGTGGAAGCACCATGCTCCGTGCTGGCAGTCGACAAGGTGGAGGAGCGGCTATGCCCGTGCAAGAACGGTAGCGCTATGCTCCGCGCTGGTGATAAACAACTGGGGGTGGCCTCACGGATGCATTAACCTCAGGGAGAGACCCGGCTCGATGGCTGGCCCCACCGCGTTGCACTCCCCTCGGGAGGGTAGCGTGAGGGGTCTGGGCACAGGGGCTGCGCTCAGGTCATGCCTAGCGTACGCCCCACCAGGTCCCCTGGATCTGGTCGTCGCATCCCTCTCGAGCGAAAGCCCGGCGAGGACAGATATGATGTATGTGCTTATGTCAAGGGGGACCCTTGGGCATTGCGACCCAAGGGTCTATCTAGCCATGTAGCCCCTCGCACCCTGGTCTTGTCCTGGTGATCCAGATGAGCCAGGGGTGGCTGAGGTATGCGCGGGGCCGGGCCCAGCCGACACAGAACAGTAAGACTAGCTTTCGTAGTACTCTCCTAAGGGCTGTTCATACGTCAAGGGGGGCCCTTGGGCATCTCGACCCAAGGGCCTAACTAGTCCCGTAGCCCCTCACTCATTGGTCTTGTCTTGGTGATCCAGACAAGCCAGCGGTGGCTAAGGTACGCGCGAGGCCGGGCCCTGCCGATGCAGAACGCTAAAGCCCTGTTTTGCACTTCCTTCCTAGAGACCATTTGCATGTCAAGGGGGACTCCTGAGCATCGCGACTCAGGACCCTAACTGGTCACGTAGCCCCTCACTCCCTGTTCTTGTCCCGGTGATCCGGACAAGCTAGCGGCGGCTGAGGTACGCGCGGGACCGGGCTTTGCCGATGTAGAATAGCAAAACAAATAGGAAGGGAACCACGAATAGCTAGCAATTATTACAAGCCAAATTGTCCTTCAAGCATCAAACAAAAGTTTTAACGCCTCCATGAGGCACATCACATGTCGCAGGAAAATAAGATAGGAAGGAGCACCGACACTCACCAGCTGGCCCCTCCTTTTGCCTAGGGCACCGTAGCCAGGAAGCGCTTCTCCATCGGCAGCACCACCGAGCCCTGCGGAGCTAGCCTCGGTAGCAGGGGCGGCATCACAGTCGGCTGGAGGTGAAGGGTAGACGGCGAGGAACTTCTGCAACAAGGCCTCCACCCGGCCCCTCACAGCTTCGACGGCTGCCTCGCAGCACTCTTCGTCCACGGGCTCAAGCAGTGCACCAAGGTCAGCGAAGGGATCGCGAAGGTGCAAGTGGCTGAAGACGCGCGTCAGGGCTGAGGAGGACAGCGCTCGGGCTTCCCCTTCCACCATGGGCCGATCTCGTTGATCACACCCTCGAGCGCCATAACAAGATAAGGAAGCAGCTGGGCATGGCCTTCATCGTCCTTCACCAGCGGCTTCTCGAAGCCCTTCTCGTAGAGTGCCCTCAACGCTTGGCGGGACCTTTCCTCCAGGGACTTGAAGGCTGCGCTGTCCTCGGCCAGAGCTCTCACCTTGGCCGCCACCTGTGTTTTCTCCGCTTCCGTTGCCTGCCTCAACTCCTCCAGCCGGCTGCTCTCTGTAGCCAGCGCCTTCGCCAGCTGCTGCAAGTCGGCGTCATGGCTTGCTGCGGCGTCTTCTCGGGCCTTCATCTTCTCCTCCTCCGCCGCGCACTTCTTGCGCATGATCTGCAGTTCGGTCTCCAATGACTGGCATCGCTCCTTGATGACCTGCACGTCTCCTAGCGCAGCCTCGCGGGCCGTTGTGGCCTTCTCGGCTGCCTGCTTGTCCTCTTCGGAAGCCGCCACGACTCGACTCAGTGCATCCCAGATAGATGCGTTTGAGTTCAACCAGCCCGAGACCAGCTCCAAGCGCCCTTCCACCACATGACGGTCAGCACCCTGGAGATCATCCTGAAGCTGAGTCAGAGCAAAAACAGCCTCCTTCAGGGTGCCGGAAGAAGCGGGAGGGCCGCGAGCTAGCGGCACGGCCAGAGTAGGAGGCTGCGGCGTGCTCAGTGCCTCCTGGGCCCTGGAGACGCCCGCAGATGAGCCAGAGGTGAGCGCCTCTGGGGCCGGCATGGCCATGTAGGCCATCCCCTCCTGAGGACTGTTCCCTGGGTCTCACAAGGACACCTGGGCAGGAGAAGGTGAAGTCAAGGCAGACCGCTGGGCCTCTGACGCGGTCGCCTCCTCCTTCTTCTTCTTCACCAGCGGCATTGGCCTGGCAATAAATTGGATGGCGTCAGGAACTGGCAAAAGAATCAAGGGAGGAAACAAGACCAGGCCAAGGTACTTGCCGATCCACGACGGCATAAACCTGCGACCTCTTCACCACGGAGCCCAGGAAACTCACTGCCGGCGGCGCAGGCGCTGATAAGGCCGTAGCAGCTGGCACAGCAGCAGCGTCAGGCGGTGCCGAAGCTGAGGTGTCATGTCGGGAGATCAGTGCCGACCTGCCCTTCGTCGAGACCATAGTTGGTGGCTTCTTCGAGGGGGTGAGCTTAGACCTCGTGACAACCCTAGCTGGGGATGTTGCCTCATTCACCGGGTGGTCGTCGACGTCATCGTCATCAGGCAAGGCGCGAAAGAGGTCAGCCTTGCGTGGAGAGGAGGACTCCCCGGCCCCCTCAGCAGTCGCCTCTAAGTCCTCTTCCCTGCTAGAATCACCTGATGACAGCTCCATCGGATCAGCTGCCACCTAAGCTTCAGCTGGCGCCGGAGGCACTAGCCCGCGCCCGTCGAAGGTGGGCATAGAGGCCGCCACCGTCGCCCCACCCTGGCGGCGGTACAAGGGGACATGGGTAGCAGGAGGATACCCCAGATCATCCCTGACCAGGAGACAGAGAGCTTCCCCAAGCTGCTTGTCAAACAGGGCGTCGAGGCCCAATCAGAGGTTGTCCGTCTCATCCCGGAGCGTCCACAAGGGGCGTGAGTGTGCCTGAAGTGGAGCTACATGGCGGGCCAGGAATTCCTTAACGATCATGGCCCCCATCAGCTTCACCGCCTCTGGGTCGTCAGGCTTCAGGTCGGCAGTCATCTTCTCCAGCACCTTCTCCGCCCGAGGGTCGGTGAGCTTCGCACTGAGCCACCTGTCGCTTGACTCGGGCATCTCCGACGGCAGCACCAACCGAGGATGGGAACACTTGGCGTCCACAAGGACCCACTGGTTCCTGAAATTCTCGGCCCTCTTCCCGGCCTTTGAGATCGCGTTGGTCCCATTCACTGCGACAAAGTTGGCACACCCCGAACAGAGCTTGCCCTTGTTCCGGAGATAGAAGAAGTGGCAAAGCAGCGCTACACACGACATCACACCAACAAATGCCTCGCAGTAGAAGGTGAAGATTGACAGGAGGAGGACATAATTGGGATGAAGATGAAGGGCATGCGGCTTGTAGTGGCTGAGGAAGGAGAAGAAGAAATTGGAGAAAGGCGGACCAGCCCTGCAACTACACTACTCATAAAGAAGGGATCGAAGGTACTCTTGGAGTCCTCCGGCTTGGCGGAGTTGGCTCGAATCACCGTCTTCCCCTTCTCGTTGGTGTCCTCCGTCGTCATTAGGAGCACGGCGGCATGATTCGTCTCTGATACGCTAGGCGGGCACATGGCCGTCTCGTACTAGGTGGGTAGAGCGGCAACCTTCACCTTGCTAGACGCCATCGGATTCAAGCTCGGGGGGGGGGGGGGGGGGGGGGGGG
>LR738711.1:368961395-369005231 GCA_902687465.1 Secale cereale
GTAGATTTGGAGCGTTGGAGGGGAGGAGCAAGAAAAGGGATCTGGAGCAAGGCGAAGGCAAGCACTGAAGGCGCTGGAGTGCGCGCTTGCCTTTTGTCAGCCGTGCAGTTGCGGAGGCGGCATTGGGGAGTGCAGACGCCCATGTGCCATCAGCCGCCACGCGTCAATCGAGGCCGTAGGCTTTTGGGTCCTGCGGCACTCAGCACTTGACCCTTGGCTTCGCCGTGAAGCCAAGTCCGAGCCCGCCTCGGTCCCGGGTGATACTGTCGGCATTCTCGGAACGGGGGTACCCAGACTTGCTGCCTGCGGCCCGGAGCGTGGCTCATCCAGCGGTCTGGTACGTCCCAACCTCGTCAGCAACGACTCAAGACCCTTGCGAGGGGCTGAGCCTCGCGAGGTTGGTGATCCAAGTCCTCCTCTGGGGCGGCCTCACTAGGCTGGCTCCCGAGGAGCGGAGATATGAAGGCAAGGGGCACCTTGCGAGGTCCTCGTGATGTGAGCCATGACGACCAAGGCCAGGCGGGCGCCAGCGGGCGCGTGATGTCAGTTTTCTCTTTGGTGTTAAAGGGGCAAGCACAGGCGAGGAGTCCCGAGGCATCAGGAAAAGGTTTCCATATTGGTGCAACAAGACCAAGACCAGCAAGACGACAGAGCGGAGGTCATCGCGGAGCCCACGGCGGCGTCACCACCACAGCCTTTGGCAGGCAAAGACCACATTTTGTCAGGATAGCTTGTACTAGTTGTCCCCTACAAAGTGGGCTGTTGTGGGGTCCCTTCCCGCTCAATATTTGGGAGGAGGACCCGGGCCACTATAAATAGAAGTAGCCACCACCATAGAGAAGAGGGGAAGAAGAAAAGAGAAACCGGGCACACACAGCAAGCTCATCCGAGCACAAGAACACTTCTCCTCAGGAGGCGGTTCTTCCCCTGTACATGTTCTTCCCCAGCCTTCATGGCAATCCACCACACCACACTGATTTAGGGTATTACACCACAAGGTGGCCCGGACCAGTATAAACCTTTGTGTCCCTTGTTCTTCGAGTTCGACGAGCTAGGCTTAGGAATCGGCGAGTAGGCGAGATAGGGCGGAAGGAGAGATATTCGCGCGCACCACAGTGTTCGAACATCAAGGGTTTTGCCGGAACCCAATATCTGACAGTGTTGTTCATTGATTTTTGCAGGGGAAAGTGCATCTGGATTACGTACTTGAGGCGCCCTCTGGTGGGTGCAACGAGTAGCACGCTGGCACCAACACCTTGCAGCGAGAAAGCTCTGTCAAAGTACATAATCCAATCACGGTGGTCTCTTGAATCTCTTTGTGTGGCGTTGAGGTCCATTGTGCTATGAACTCTACCAAGGCTCGGCTCTTGATTGTTGAAGTACTTTCAAAGTTGAGGACAAAGCTTGATAGTTCCAACGCCCACCCCAAAATCCTCCCGGTTTCATCCGGGTGGTGCAAGATTCATTGCAAAGGGAGGCGGGTGATGAAGGTGATCTCATGTGCTTAGAAATAGTGACGCAACTTTCTCGAGGCCCTAAGGAGGCCGAAAATGTCAGGACCCCGATCCTAAGTTACACAGGTCTAGCCTGTAACACATCATATCACTTTGCGGCCTCACGCACGGTATCCCCACGGGTGCCACCTTACCTGGCCCGGGACCGTTTGCGCATTTTGGCACACGTATATGATAGTGTCGCTAGCATCCATATGATAGAGAACCCGGGCCGACATGACTAGTTATAAACCAAAAGTGGCACTAAATTACAGAGACAGGCATACATGACCCAGCAACGAACGTGTCGGTCATCAACGTATGAACCCAAGTCGTAGCAAGCTACAAGGACTTAAAGGAACAACACGTGATATTTCCCCTAAGAGACAGACACATGAACGAAGAAGGACACATGCCGGCCAGCCTAAGTGTTCCGGAGCAGTAGCAAGCTACCAAGGCTCAGTGGAAGCACTAGGAGACATTTCCCTATAAGTTAGGCTACCAAAGGTAAACAACTAGGTGTCGAATCCCACACATAGCAATACACATTACACGTACGCATAACATGCAAGTATGTGCTGTACACCATGGCATCACAACACAACTCAACAACTCATATAGATAAAGGCCCAGAAGAGCCATCATAGCATTTATTACAAACCGAGGTCACATGACCCAACATACAGAGCATACAGGCAACAGAAACATAACATGTCTGAGTACAGACAACTACAAATGAAAAAGGCTGAGAAGCCTGACTATCTACAAGACCCTCCCAAGGGTACAAGATCATAGCTGAGGTAACAAGCTAAACGTCGAAGTCCACACGGATCCACTAGCGATACTGAAGTCTCTCTGCACCACACGGATCCACTAGCGAGACTGAAGTCTCTCTGCAAAAACATAAATTAAGCAAACGTGAGTACAAAGGTACTCACCAAGACTTACATCAGAACTAGCTACATATGCATCAGTATCAACAAAGGGGGTGGTGGAGTTTGACTGCAGCAAGCCAGCTTGACTCGGTGGCTATCCTAAACTACGACTGCAAGTAACTCTTTTGAGGTGGCGCACACGAGTCCACATATTCACCAATCAATACACCACTATGGATCTGCTCCCGTCTCCCTACGAGAAGGCCATCCATAGCACTCACGCTTATCTTGCGTGTTTTAGAGTATCCACTTCCACTTGTCTATGAACTGTTATAGGCAACCCAGAAGTCCATTTCCGCGGACACGGCTATTCGAATAGATTATATTTAACCCTGCAGGGGTGTACTTCTTCACACACGCTCTCACCACTTACCGCCGTTTACACGACATGTACTCGGCAACCTTCAAGCGGAGGCCCAGCGAGGGTGTCAGCCACGACCTGACTAACCACACAAGTCTCTCGTCCAGGTTTATCTCCTATTTGGGTTCCATCCGTGGGGAGATCCGGTCGGGGTGTCGCTCACGGTCCCAAATGATGTGTACAGGGTTCCCGCATCACCAAACGGGCGATCGGTACACCGTGCCACGTACCTGCCGCGTCACAGCCCACCCCGAGGGTCAGCGCTGCGCACGACTTCCACTAAACTAAAAACACCAGAAACTAGTTGCAACTCCTCGACAGAGAACAAGGGCAGTTAATAAGTCAAGAGGGTCCATTGGTTTCACGCCCAATGCATGGTAGTAACTGGTCATGGATCAACCAAGTCTGATTTTTAGAAGTTTTGGCTATTTTCTGAAATAAATAAATCATTTCTGATTTATTTTAAATTACAGAAAATAGTTACTGCGTCAGCATTAGGTCATGCTGACATCAGCAAGTCAACTGGCGGGTCCAGGTCAAACCTGACCAGTGGGGCCCACTGGTCAGTGACACAACTAACTAAACTAACTTATTTAATACTAACCTAGTTTACTTAGCCGGGCGGGGCCCACATGTCAGTGAGTCACAGGGTTAACTAATTACAAATTAGCACTAACCTAAAATTAGCAGGGCACTGGGCCCACCTGTCAGTGACTAACCTAACTAACTAGATTAATTAGCAATTAACTTAGTTATCTTAGCTAATTAGAGGCGAGGGGGGGGGGGCACGCGTCAGTGACCCAGGGGGTCAACTAGGTCAGGCCGGGTCAAACTCGCCGGAGTTAACCCGTGGCTCATCGCCGGCGGAGCCAGAGACGGCGGAGGGCGTCGGGTTTCGCCCTCAGGCGACCAAACGAGCGGCGGAAAGGCTCTACGTGGAGCTGGGACTCGCCCGCATCCATTTATGCCATCGGGAGGGGCTGTCGTCGACCTGCCTCGCCGGAAACAATATCGCGGCGGCGGCCGTAATCGGGCCTCGGTGGTTTCAGGGCTGCGGTGCGCTAGGGGAGGGGCTGAGGGGCTAGGTCGCGTCTACGGGTCACCAGGAGCACGCTGGTGCCACAGGTTCGAGCGGAGGGGCTCGAGAGCACGGGGCTCGCCGGCCATGGCGGACGACGGCGTCAGGTGCTCGCGGGGCGGCGGCTACAGCTCGCAAACGAGACGGAGGAGAGGGGGGTTAGGGTGAGTTACTCACGACGGAGTCGAAGAAGGTCGCAGAAGGCTCAAGGAGGCAGCGGACGCCACGAATTCGATGGCGAGGTCGCCGGCGGCTGGAGGTGGAAGAAGGGGCGGGGTCGATGCTGTAGGTCTCCCGCGGTCGCGTGGGCCGACGGAGAGGATGAGGGAAACACAGCGGAGCCCGGGGCGTGTCGGAGAGGCGAGGGGGAGGTTGTGGCCGCAACAACGGCGAACGGCGGTGATGCTGGCGTTCGGCCGCACGCGTGAGGGAGGAAAGGAGAAGAGGGAGAGGTCCAGCGAGAGAGAGAGGAGAGAAACAGGGTGGCCAGGACGTCGCGCTGGCGAGGGGAGAGGGACCGGGGCCTTGCCACCGCGAAGCAGGAGGTGGCCGCGGCTCGGCTGTGCGCGCGCCACGCACCGAGCCAGTAGGCGCGAGGAAGACGACGCTCGAGGGGGTGGGCTGGGCCTGGCAGGCCGGCTGTCTACAGGCTTCTAGTGGGCTGCACAGGTAAGGCTAGGTTAATTTCTGTTTTCTAATTTTAGTTACTGTTTTCTATTTGTTTTGCTCTATTTTGACTTAGTACTAATACTAAACCATTTTTTGTTGCTTCTGAAATTATTTATGGAAACAATATGGATTATTTCAGAACTCCACAAATTGTTTTCAAAATAGTTGGAGCATTAAAAATAATTATAGGATCTATTTGCTCCAACTCAAATACATTAGTGAATTAAATCAAAGCCCAAACAATTCCCCATAAATGTTCAATATTTTTGGTTTGGACCAAAACCCTTTCCAAAATTATCAAACATTACTGAAGGCAATTTTTGGGTTTATTGAAAATATTTTTAGGTTAAACCTAATTGCTTTGATTTGGTGCTAGGGTTTAGTCATCCCCAATTCAACTTTAACAAAATTTTAAACATGATGCACAGGCAAAACTATCCTAGGGCAAAGTAAAGCTAGGGATGAGAAAAGTAGCTTGTGTAAACCAGAATATCTTGATCTAGCCCCTTGCAAAAGGGAACTAACAAAATAAACCGGGTGCCGCATCACCTTCTTCTTCGATTCGAATTTCCCACTTGCGTAGACTCTGTCTTGTTGGGACCAGGCTTTGCCGGGGGTTCTGCCTTGCTGGTGTTAGGCTCTGCCTGGGAGAGCCCTGGCCCATCATCCAACGACTCTGCTGCTACGGCTTCTTGTTCCTCAAGTTCTGTCTGTGCCACTAGCAGAGCACTGACCAATTGATTCGTTGCCGCTAGATATAGCAGCAACGACGCTTGCGGCTTAGGTGTGACTAGTATCAGCGTAGAGGAGAGGTACCTTATCAAATCTTGCAGCGTTGCCTCTGCCTCCAGAGTCCATTTTACAGGGCCCACCTTTTTCAAAACTTTGTAAAAGCGGAGGGCGCTCTCAACAGATTTGGAGATGAACCTACTTAGAGCAGCAACGCAGCCGGCGAGCCTACGGACGTCTTTGACTCATCTTGGTGCATCAATCTTCTCAATTTCTTTGATCTCGTCGGGATTTTCTTCGATTCCACGTTGAGATACAAAGAAACCAAGAAGTTTGCCGGATGGGACACTGAACACGCACTTCTGTGGGTTGAGCTTGAGGTTGATCTTGCGCAGTGTCCAAATGTTTCCTCCGGACTCTGCACGAGCGCGTCCTTGTCCTTTGTTGTGACCACTATATCATCCATGTAGGCTTCCATATTTCTATGTAGCTGACGCTCAAAACCAATTTGGACCACTCAAGCAAATGTCAAACCAGCGCTTTTCAACCCGAAAGGCATCCGTACAAAGCAGTACGTACCACATGGGGTGATGAACGCGGTTTTATCTTCGTCTTCCTTCATCAGGAAGATCTAGTGGTATCCTGAGTAGGCGTCGAGAAACGACAACAGGTCACAACCGATGGTGGAGTTCACTATATGGTCAATGCGTGGCAAAAGGAAAGGATCATTTGGACATGCTTTATTTATATATGTATAGTCAATACACAACCTCCACTTCCCATTTGCCTTATGCACTACCACTGGATTGGCCAACCACATGGGGTGGAGTACTCCTCTGACCAAGCATGCCTCCTCCAACTTCCTGATCTCCTCGATGATGAACTCGTGGCGCTCCAAAGCATGCTTCCTGACCTTCTGCTTGACGGGCCGCGCATGGGGACAGACAACAAGCTGGTGCTCAATCACCTCCCTGGGAATGCCGCGGAGGTCGGATGCTTGCCATGCAAACACGTCGACTTTATCCCGCGGGAAGGTGATGAGCGTGCCTTCCTATTTGCTGTCAACGGTGGAGCTTATGGTAAAATCTCCACCCGTGCTATTCTCCCTGACGGGGACCTTCTTGGTCTCTGGTGAGGCCGCCTTGGACCTCTTGCTCCCGCTAGCGGAGCTCTCAAGCATGTCTCCAACGGGAACGCGGTGCTCCGAGGAGGCGCGTTTGCCAGAAGGGGTGCAGGAGCTCTCGCCGGGGTTAGAAGTCTTGCCGGAAGGGGCCATGCCGGCAAGGGAAAAGTTCTTTGCAGTTTTCTTTTCCCTTGGCGTCTCAGCGGTAGGAGCAAGTGCCATGGTGGCATCTACTGCAACTTCCTCTCTGTAGAGCTGGTCGACGCATATGAGCGTGTCTTTCTTGTCGGAGGAGATGGTGATGATTCTCATTGGACCGAGCATCTTCAACGTGTTGTAGGTGTAATGTGATGCCGCAGTAAACTTGGTCAACGTTGGGCGGCCGAGGATCAATTATAGGGCAAGGGGATCTTGGCAACATCGAAAACAATCTTCTCCGTTTTTTGATTCAGCTCGCCCAAATGTAATGGGCAACGTGGTCTTACCCTTCGGCTGACTCCTCCCCGGGTTGACCCCTCGAAACATGCCCGTCTGCTCGAGATCTTCATCGGGGATTTGCAGCCTCTCGATCATAGTAGGCGAGATCAGGTTTAGACCGGCCCCACCGTCAATTAGAACTATCGTCACCTTGAGGTTGCGTATCATTGGCAAAACCAACAATGGCAAACACCCGACCGTAGTTGTGCGATCAGAGTGCTCCTCGGTGTCAAAAATGATAGGCGTGCTGGACCACTTCAGTGCCCTCTGGGCGTCGAATGATGGCTCTACTGCAGTGACGCCACGTTCCCACTATTTTAGTGGGCGGTGAGAGGTATGCAACGAGGCGCCACCATCGACGCACATGGCCTCCGTAGTCTTCTGGAACCCATGCTCACTAGACTCGTCATCCTCATCATGATCATCGTCTCCCTCTTTCTTGTCACGGCTCCGAGCGGGCCTCTCTGGTTGATTATCTTGGCCGCGGCGACCACCTCGTCCGCCATGCTTCTTGTCGGGCGCCTCCGCACCATCCTGGTGTGACACCCCGAGACCGGTGCGCCAGGTGTCAGCCAGTTATTCGTCGTCATTGCCAAGTCATCTGCCTGCGTGGTGCATCTTGCCATGTCATCTTGTGTGTTGCATCAGCATGTTTTCAAAACTTGCATCCACTCGAGTCCCCTCGTCCTTTCCGTTGTCCGTTCTGAGCCCAGACACACTCACACGCGCCTGCGGTGCCTCCGAATATTTATTTTATAAGTGACCGAAAAACATTCTCGGAATGGGTTGAAACTTGACGTGTGGTCTTATTATAGCGTAGACAGGCCGCCTGCCAAATTTCATAGCATTCGGAGCTCGTTTGATAGCCCAACGGATATATATAGCGGCACTAGTCGCCGGTTATTTCGTCGGACGTTTTCGGTCTCCGAAAACCTCCGCGGGCCTTCCTCTCTCTTCTCTTCCCTAAGCCCAAGGCCCTCTGCACAGCCCACTAACCTCCCCTAGGCCTTCCTACCTCACCTCGCGATCGGATCCGTCGGATCTCCGCCGCCGGTTGCTCGCCTACACCACCTCTTAGCTCCTACGACTCGCGCCGCCGTTCGTCAGAGAGGCCCAGCGCCGCGCGCCCTCCTCCTCGTTGCCGGAGCGCGCCACCGCCGCCGGGATCCGGTGCCCTCAACGTCTCGCGTCCAGTTCCGATGGGGCCCCGATGCGGCCACTTCGCCGGAGACCGCACCCCCAGCGCCGCCGTGTTCTTCGCCTCGGCCTCGTCGGGAGGTCGGGGACGAGCCCTTCCTCCTCCCAGGGCCCAGCCAGCCAGCGCCCAGGCCCAAGCCGTCCCAGCCGGTGCTCCCGCAGCCTCCTCCCTCCAGGGCCCAGGCGGCCCAGCCCCAGCCGCACCAGCTGGCCTGCCTCATCTCCCCCCGACCGGGCCAGGCCCACTTGGTGAGCAGCCCAGTTCCGTCGCCCAGTGCACCTCTTAGTTATCTTGCGCCCGTGTTTTTTTCCCTTGTGTAAATTCTGCTAAGTCTTTATTTCTGTCAGCATAATGTTGCTACTTTGCATGATGATAACTTTTTGTGTGCTTATCCAAATTGAGTGAATGATATGTCAAAATGATCGTGTTGATATGCTCTACACTTTGTTCCATTGTGCCATGCTTGTTTGAATTCATCTAGATTCTTAAATTTCTGTTGCAAAAGTGCTACTTGCTATAAACTGCTGCTACTTGTTATTTTCATGCCATTTTTGAGATGTGATAACTTGTTGCATGTTTATCCAAATGATGCAAATGATATGTCAAAAAGTTCATCATGAGATGCTCAACATGTTCGTTGCTATAGCATGCTTGTTTGAGTTCATATTGCAATGTTTATCTATGTTGCAAAAGTGCATTTGGCTGTTATGTTCTGAAACTTGTTACGAGATGCCTAGTTGAGGAGCTCGTTGCTATTGATGTGTTTGTCCCCTTGTCACATGCCTAGGTGTTTTAGAATCTCCATGATGTGTTCTTTGATGTGGTGCATTCATCTTTCCATGATATGCCTTGTGTGGACTTAAACATGCTCACAAACATGCCATGTTGTTATTGATGTTTTAACACTTAGTGAAATTTCACTAAGTCTAGAATCTGTAATATCCAGATGCCATGTTTGCTTGTTGTTCTAGGCAAATCCATGATAGTTTTGGGGTGACTATTGATGTTTCCTTGTTGTATATGTTGTTGTCTATCCATTCATGCCTTCACTTGCTCATTTGACTTGCTGTAGCTTATTTAAATCATGCTCCAAAGTTGCTATGTGGCTGTTAACTTCAGCTTGTTGTTATATATTGTTTCATGTCTATCTTTTAGGCCGTTGCTCCGTTTGGGGTGTTCTTTATATGAAACTTGAGTGTTTTTGCATGTAGAATCATAATGTCATCTTGTTTTCATGTTTGGTGTGAGTTTAGTTGATGTTTGGGTCCATCTTGCACCATTGCCTTGTTGTGCTTCCTACCTTGCCATGTTATGCTTCCTGTATAGACTTGTTATGCTTCTTGTATATACTTGTTGTGCTTCCTGTATAGATTTTTCATGCATCATATCTTGCCATGTATTGCATCATATAAACTTGTGTTCTTTTCTGTGCTTCCTACCTTGCCATGTAATGCTTCCTGTATAGACTTGTTGTGCTTCCTATATAGAGTTGTTTGCATCATACTTTGCTTAAGCACATTGCCATGTTTACTGTGATGTTTTCTGTGCTTCCTACCTTGCCATGTTATGCTTCCTGTTTAGTCTTGTCATGCATCATACCTTGCCATGTATTGTATCTTATATAAACTTGTGCTGTTTTGTTGTGCTTCCTACCTTGCGGTGTTTTGCTTCATGTGTAGACTTTCTGTGCATCATAAGTAGACTTGTTTTGCATCATACTTGGTAGTGCCTATTGTTATGTTCTTGAGTGGTTTGTTTACCGTATTGCTTGCTTCTTCTCGTTAGTGCTTGTTCCGTTGCATCATGAGGATTCGTTCGTCTACCCGTGGTTCTTCCTCAAGGCTTCTTCTTCGTCTTCTTCATGGAACCGTTCTTCTTCCTTGCGGGATCTCAGGCAAGATGACCGTAACTTTGGATACCTTTACTATCTTTGCCCCTCTTATAGCGTTGTTAGTTGCAGGTGAAGATGAAGATCGTTCCAGGAGGGAACTTGTTGTTGGTTTATCACAATATCTATTATTATTATTAACACACCTATATACTGGGCATGGGTGGAAGGCTTGGCCTTTTGCTCGTGTTTTGTTCCACTCATGCCCCCCTAGGCGCCGATAAACCGGCATTATGTTCCTTGATTTTGCATTCCTTACACGATGGGTATATGGGGACCCCTTGACAGTTCGTCTTTGAATAAAACTCCTCCAGCAAGGCCCAACATTGGTTTTAATTTCCTCATAATAACAACTTAATTAATTAATTAATTTGCATAGGGAGTTAGCGTTACCCGAGGATTCTTTCTACATAGCAGGGGGGGCCAGTGCTGATGGTGTTGGTCCCAAACGGGGAGCCTGTGGGGCCACCACGGGGAAACTCGAGGTTTGGTTTTACTCGTAGCTTCGCCCATCCGGTCGTGGCCTGAGACGAGATACGCGCGGCTACTATCAGGGTGTCGACACACCGGGAGGTCTTGCTGGACTTGTTTTACCATTGTTGAAATGTCTTGTGCACCGGGATGCCGAGCCTGATCGGATTTCCCTAAGATAAGGGGTGATGATATTATATTTATCACTTCAGATAATCGTGAGAGCTTGTGATGGGCTAAGTTGGGACACCCCTACAGGGTTATGATCTTTCGAAAGCCGTGCCCGCGGTTATGTGGCAGATTGGAATTTGTTAATGTCCGGTTGTTGAAAACTTGACAGAGGATCCGAAGTAAAACACACAACTGTGTGAGTAACCGTGACTGTCTCTTTTCACTTTGAGAAGAGAACACGGTGGGGTTATGTTTGACTCGTATGTAGTTCAGGATCTTTAGCGATCACTACTAGTTGCGACCGTTTGCGTAGAAGCTCATCTTATTCTTGTACTCGTAAGTTAGCCACCATACTTTTGCTTAGCCGCTGCTGCAACCTCAATACTTTACCTCTTCCTACCTATTAAGCTTGGATAGTCTTGTTACCCATGGTTATGGGATTGCTGAGGCCTCGTGGCTCACAGATACTACAACAACAGTTGCAGGTGCAGGTTTCCGATGACTTGACGTGAGAGTGTTGACCGTTGTTTGGAGTTCTTTCTTCTTCTTCTTCTTCAGTCTTGGGTTAGGTTCCGGGTCGGCAGCTTGGGATTGCAGATGGATGTCTTGTGTTTTTCATGTTTGTATCCGTAGTCGGATATTTGTACTGATATTGTTGTATTCTTGTGACTTGTATGTAATGGTGTATCCCCCTATGTATGTATGTAAAGGTACGATGTAATTATATCCATCTTGCTAAGCGCCCGAAATGCAGTTGTGCCCCAATCACGTAAGTGTCACGTGATCGGGATGGAATCGCATCTTGGGCCTGATAAGTTGGTATCAGACCCTCGACCGACCATAGGAGCCCCCTTGACTGATCGTAGCTTGGCCGTTGTTGAGTCTAGCAGAAACTTTTTCGGAGTCTAGTTATATCGGAGAGTAGGAATTCTTTTTACTCCCCTGCCCCTTCGTCGCTCTGGTGAGGAATCTTGACGTAGGTGTTTTGAATTATTCCTCTTCCCCTTCAAATTTTTTTAGGATCGCGTGGTTAGTTTTTGTTCGTCGCGTTGTTAGTTCTTTCATCTGGTGCTTCTCTCGTCAAGTGGATTCAACCCTCTTCTTCTTTGCAAGTTCAACCTCAGTTCTTTTCAACCGACGATGTTTTTCCCCATCCGATGTGGTCTTTTCTTTTCCCATCCGCCCACCCTTTTGCTTCTCGGAGCCGGAGTCCTTAATCGAGTATCCATCCTACTCGTGTGATCCTTTGCTTTCTTTCATCAATTATTTCAACTGGTGAATTCCTCTTCTAGTTCGTCATCCTTCATCTCTTTTCTTCTCCGATGAGTTCTTCTCTCGGTTGATATCCTTCACCTCTTCTTATTTTTCCGGTGAATCCAATTCAATTTGTTTTCAGTGTTGTTCATATTCTTTTTATTCGGCCTTATTGCTTCACTTTGCTCGTTACCTCTCGCCATCTAATTGTTCCGGTGTTCCAAAGACATTCTCAAGAGAATTGTTTGTGTTCCAATTAATTCGAGGTTGTCACCTCATTCAAGTTTTCAATTATTTCCGTGCATCATCTCCTTTGCATTCCATTTCAACGGAGTTCTCCCTTCGGTGGGCTCATAACCCACAGGTCTTTCCCAGGATCTTACCTGACTCTCTTATTACCCGGAGTGTTCTGAAATTCTTTTCAAAGTGTGACGTAAGTATGTATTACATCAGTCACGTGCCTTTCGAAGAACGTTTCCAAATTCTTTTCATCGGTGGTTCAACCCTTTTTCTTTTCTTCCTTCCGGAGTATTTCATGAATTCTTTTCTTGTGTTCCTCCGAAGGCCATCATTTCAGAAGATTTCTTCATTCTTAGTTTTCAACTTCGTCCTCTAAATATTCTTCATCGATGCCTCTTCGTTCGTCTCACATTCTTCCGGTGCTTCGTCCAAATATTCTTATCAGTTCTCAATCTCAATTCTTCATGGGGGCTTGTCCTCCTACATCGTTCAATTTCATTCCTTACGGTGGTCATTCTCGTTCTTCACTCGATTTTAATTCTTCCCGGTGGTTTGTTATCTCCTTCAGTCGGCTTCAATTCTTTACGATGGTTCGCTCAAGAGTTCTTTTCCGGTGTTATCATATCAATACATTCATCTTATTCCAATCCGACCGGTGTTTAATGAAGATTTTTCCCGAGTTCAAGTTATATCTCTCTTTAATCTTTTCAACGGGAATAAGTGATATGCAAATCCATTGCTTCGCATCAATTTAATTGGTGTAGGATAAGCATACCATAAGTCTTATTCCTTTTCATCAAGTTGTTTAATTCCTTCCTTCGGAGTTTATTCTTGATGAATAAATTCTAGTTTCAGGCATTTTATTCTTTTCTTCCGGAGTTCAATTTTCTCGGCTATCTCGTCGGAACCCCTATCTAAATCATCGCAAGGCTTTAATCTTGTTATTTTCAGCCGTCATTCTAAATCATTATCCTTTCGTTACCGGAGTTCTTCATGGTGGCTCTTCATCATTTAATTCATTCTTTCGAATATTCAACTAATTCTTCCGGAGTAGCTCAAGCATTCTTATTCTTTTGCCTCTCGAGTGCAAATAATTCTCCGTATTCTTTTGAAGTGGACTTTTGCAATTCTTGATTCTCAGATAATCCTTCTTTCCGTTGCGGTGGTAATTCACCTCAAGCTTTGAGATGTTTTTTCATAGGTCCACAACAAGCTCATTCTTTTGTTGTTGATTTTCTCAACAACTCCGTTCAAGCTTTTCTCTTGATGATTCACTTTCAATTCTTTCGTGCTCGAAGTTGTCATCTTCTTCTCCGTTCTTTTAATTCCAACATTTCAATTCTTCCGGAGGAATTTCTTGTTCATCTCGTCATGTTATCGTTCCATCTCCTCAGGTTCTTGTTCAATTCCATTCATATTCAACCGGTGTGCTTTTCTTTCAGTTTTCAGCCGAAGTGCTGCCCGAATTCCTTCGTTTGAATTCCTTTTCTATCTCTTATCAACCGGAGTGGTTTCGAATTCATTCTTATTCCTTCAACCTTTTAGGTTCTCGTCGTATTCCTTCTTCCTCTTGTCTAACGAATTGGTCGCAACTTCGTTCATCTCCGTTGTATCCTTCTTTTGAGTTGTTCATCCTCTCAGGGTTCTTTCTTTCACTCTTTTATCCTCGAAGAACTTTGTTCTTCATTTTCCTCTCCCGTCTCGTTCCTAAGATCTCGGGACGAGATCTCTTGTTAGTAGGGGAGTGTTGTGACACCCCGAGACCGGTGCGCCAGGTGTCAGCAATTTATTCGTCGTCATTGCCATTTCATCTGCCTGCGTGTTGCATCTTGCCACGTCATCTTGTGTGTTGCATCAGCATGTTTTCAAAACTTGCATCCGCTCGAGTCCCCTCGTCCTTTCCGTTGTCCGTTATGAGCCCAGACACACTCACACGCGCCCGCGGTGCCTCCGAATATCTATTTTATAAGTGGCCGAAAAACATTCTCGGAATGGGTTGAAACTTGGCGTGTGGTCTTATTATAGTGTAGACAGGCCGCCTGCCAAATTTCATCTCATTCGGAGCTCGTTTGATAGCCCAACGGATATATATAGCGGCACTAGTCGCCCGTTATTTTGTCGGACGTTTTTGATCTCCGAAAACCTCCGCGGGCCTTCCTCTCTCTTCTCTTCCCTAAGCCCAAGGCCCTCTACACAGCCCACTAACCTCCCCTAGGCCTTCCTACCTCACCTCGCGATCGGATCCGTCGGATCTCCGCCGCCGGTTGCTCGCCTACACCACCTCAGGGCTCCGGCGACTCGCGCCGCCGTTCGTTAGAGAGGCCCAGCGCCGCGCGCCCTCCTCCTCGTTGTCGGAGCGCGCCACCGCCGCCGGGATCCGGTGCCCTCGGTGTCTCGCGTCCAGTTCCGATGGGGCCCCGATGCGGCCACCTCGCCGGAGACCGCACCCCCAGCGCCGTCGTGTTCTTCGCCTCGGCCTCATTGAGAGGTCGGGGACGAGCCCTTCCTCCTCCCAGGGCCCAGACAGCCAGCGCCCATGCCCAAGCCGGCCCAGCCGGTGCTCCCGCAGCCTTCTCCCTCCAGGGCCCAGGCGGCCCAGCCCCAGCCGCACCAGCCGGCCTGCCTCATCTCCCCCCAGACCGGGCTAGGCCCACTTGGTGATTAGCCCAGTTCCGTCTCCCAGTGCGCCTCTTAGTTATCTTGCGCCCGTGTGTTTTTTTTCCTTGTGTAAATTCTGCTAAGTCTTTATTTCTGTCAGCATAATGTTGCTACTTTGTATGATGATAACTTTTTGTGTGCTTATCCAAAGTGAGTGAATGATATGCCAAAATGATCGTGGTGATATGCTCTACACTTTGTTCCATTGTGCCATGCTTGTTTGAATTCATCTAAATGCTTAAATTTCTGTTGCAAAAGTGCTACTTGCTATAAACTGCTGCTACTTGTTGTTTTCATGCCATGTTTGAGATGTGATAACTTGGTGCATGTTTATCCAAATGATGCAAATGATATGTCAAAATGTTCATCATGAGATGCTCTACATGTTGGTTGCTATAGCATGCTTGTTTGAGTTCATATAGCCATGTTTATATATGTTGCAAAAGTGCGTTTGGCTGTTATGTTCTGAAACTTGTTACGAGAAGCCTAGTTGAGGAGCTCGTTGCTATTGATGTGTTTGTCCCCTTGTCACATGCCTAGGTGTTTTAGAATCTCCATGATGTGTTCTTTGATGTGGTGCATTCATCTTTCCATGATATGCCTTGTGTTGACTTAAACATGCTCACAAACATGCCATGTTGTTATTGCTATTTTAACACTTTGTGAAATTTCACTAAGTCTGGAATCTGTAATATCCAGATGCCATGTTTGCTTGTTGTTCTAGGCAAATCCATGATATTTTTGGGGTGACTATTGATGTTTCCTTGTTGTATATGTTGTTTTCTATCCATTCATGCCTTCACTTGCTCATTAGACTTGCTGTAGCTTATTTAAATCATGCTCCAAAGTTGCTATGTGGCTGTTAACTTCAGCTTGTTGTTATATATTGTTTCATGTGTATCTTTTAGCCCGTTGCTCCGTTTGGGGTGTTCTTTATATGAAACTTGAGTGTTTTTGCATGTAGAATCATAATGTCATCTTGTTTTCATGTTTGGTGTGAGTTTAGTTGATGTTTGGGTGCATCTTTCACCGTTGCCATGTTGTGCTTCCTACCTTGCCATGTTATGCTTCCTGTATAGACTTGTTATGCTTCCTGTATATAATTGTTGTGCTTCCTGTATAGATTTGTCATGCATCATCTCTTTCCATGTATTGCATCATATAAACTTGTGTTGTTTTTTGTGCTTCCTACCTTGCCATGTAATGCTTCCTGTATAGACTTGTTGTGCTTCCTATATAGACTTGTTTGCATCATACTTTGCTTAAGCACATTGCCATGTTTCCTGTGATGTTTTTCTGTGCTTCCTACCTTGCCATGTTATGCTTCCTGTTTAGTCTTGTCATGCATCATACCTTGCCATGTATTGCATCTTATATAAACTTGTGCTGTTTTGTTGTGCTTCCTACCTTGCGGTGTTTTGCTTCCTGTGTAGACTTTCTGTGCCTCATAAGTAGACTTGTTTTGCATCATACTTGGTAGTGCCTATTGTTATGTTCTTGAGTGGTTAGTTTGCCATATTGCTTGCTTCTTCTCGTTAGTGCTTGTTCCGTTGCATCGTGAGGATTCGTTCGTCTACCCGTGGTTATTCCTCAAGGCTTCTTCTTCGTTTTCTTCATGGAACCGTTCTTCTTCCTTGCGGGATCTCAGGCAAGATGACCGTAACTTTGGATACCTTTACTATCTTTGCCATTGCTTAGTTGTCTCAATGCTATCGTTATATGTCATGCTACCCATCATTATTGTCAGCCTCTCCTTGTTGCCATGAAAGCTCTAACCTTTGAAACCTTCCTAGCAAAACCATTGTTTGGCTATGTTACCCGCTTGCTCAGCCCCTCTTATTGCGTTGTTAGTTGCTGGTGAAGATGAAGATCGTTCCAGGAGGGAACTTGTTGTTGGTTTATCACAATATCTATTATTATTATTAACACACCTATATACTGGGCATGGGTGGAAGGCTTGGACTTTTGCTCGGTGTTTTGTTCCACTCATGCCACCCTAGGCGCCGATAAACCGGCATTATGTTCCTTGATTTTGCATTCCTTACACGATGGGTATATGGGGACCCCTTGACAGTTCGTCTTTGAATAAAACTCCTCCAGCAAGGCCCGACATTGCTTTTAATTTGCTCATAATAACAACTTAATTATTTAATTAATTTGCATAGGGAGTTAGCGCTACCCGAGGATTCTTTCTACATAGCAGCGGGGCCAGTGCTGATGGTGTTGGTCCCAAACGGGGAGCCTGCGGGGCCACCACGGGGAAAATCGAGGTTTGGTTTTACTCATAGCTTCGCCAATCCGGTCGTGGCCTGAGATGAGATACACGCGGCTACTATCAGGGTGTCGACACACCGGGTGGTCTTGCTGGACTTGTTTTACCATTGTCGAAATTTCTTGTGCACCGGGATGCCGACCTTGATCGGATTTCCCTAAGATAAGGGGTGATGATATTATATTTATCACTTTGGCTAATCGTGAGAGCTTGTGATGGGCAAAGTTGGGACACCCCTGCAGGGTTATGATCTTTCGAAAGTCGTACCCGTGGTTATGTGGCAGATTGGAATTTGTTAATGTCCGGTTGTAGGAAACTTGACAGAGGATCCGAAGTAAAACACACAACTGTGTGAGTAACCGTGACTGTCTCTTTTCACTTTGAGAAGGGAAAACGGTGGGGTTATGTTTGACTCGTATGTAGTTCAGGATCTTTAGCGATCACTACTAGTTGCGACCGTTTGCGTCGAAGCTCATCTAATTCTTGTACTCGTAAGTTAGCCACCATACTTTTTCTTAGCCGCTGCTGCAACCTCACCACTTTACCTCTTCCTACCTATTAAGCTTTGATAGTCTTGTTACCCATGGTTATGGAATTGCTGAGTCCTCGTGGCTCACAGATACTACAACAACAGTTGCATGTGCAGGTTTCCGATGACTTGACATGAGAGCGTTGACCGTTGCTTGGAGTTCTTTCTTCTTCTTCTTCTTCAGTCTTGGGTTAGGCTCCGGGTCGGCAGCCTGGGATAGCAGATGGATGTCTTGTGTTTTTCATGTTTGTATCCGTAGTCGTATATTTGTATTGATATTGTTGTATTCTTGTGACTTGTATGTAATGTTGTATCCCCCTATTTATGTATGTAATGGTACGATGTAATGATATCCATCTTGCTAAGCGCCCGAAATGCGGTTGTGCCCCAATCACGTAAGTGTCACGTGATCGGGATAGAATCGCATCTTGGGCCTGACACCGGGCCCTTCTCCTTATCACGCCTCTCATATTCAGCTTTCTACTTCTTTGCGAGCAGCTCGACCTGTCGGCAATTCTGGAGGTCATGGCCCTTGGTGTGATGGATCTTGCACTACTGCTTGTCGGAGCCTGCTGGCTTGTCGGTAGCCGCCAAGGCCCGGCAGGCGGTGCATCCGAAAACTTCCTTGCCGGGGTCGTCAGCCTTGACCTCTTTGGCGGCGCTGGAGTCGTCGGATCCCTCGAAGGCAAGAACGGTCTTGCCATAATGCTTCCTGTTGTGGTGTCGGCCCTTCTTTGCTGTGGCGACAGCATCTCCGTCTGTTGTCGTATAATTGTCACGGCGGATGTCCTATTGTGAGGACTTAGTCGTGAGGCCAGCACATCTATGAAGGAGCTTGGGAGGGGTTGAGCGGAATCGAGCGACGCAACACAAGACAAGGATTTAGACAGCTTCGGGCCCCGGGAAACATCATCCGGTAATAGCCCTAGATGCTGTTTGAGGCTAGGTCTCATTATGATCCTCATGGAGTCACCGATAAGCCGGCTCTTTGTGTCTAGCCCTAGAGATTGTTTCTTTCTTCTCTGTCCCTCTTTGGGGAGCCCTGCCCCTCCTTATATATGTTGAAGGGGCGGGTTACATGACTAGTCCTAGTAGGATTAGGATTACTCTATTACAAGTGGAGTCCTAGTCTTGCTTCCTTTGTAGGAGAATATTACTTGTGCTTTCTACATAAACCGGCCCACCATAACATGAACCGGCCTTCCATAAACCACCTTCTAGACCATCGGGTCTTGTCATTACTCTGACCCGCTCGTCGGGTCACCCATGAGTCGCGAGGCTTAGGCGGGTCACTTAGTGAGTCGCCAAGTCCGGCCGGGTTATGCCGCTGGGTATATCCCCGACATTAGCCCCCAATTTAATTTGGATTTATCCATGTTAAACTGATCTGCAACATAAACACAAGAACAAATTTGGCGGCTTGTGCTCCGGGTTAAATATTCTTATAAACTGGCAATTGATCATCCTTAAATCCTTGTCATTTCTTCCTTCTAAAAAATCCGAGTCAATAGACCAGCTACATAATCAATTTGCTTGCAGAAGATATTTTGTAAATAAAGAATCCATTTGAATCAGCCTTCAATGCTCTGATTTGACAAAAATATTGGTCTTCAAATATTCAACTGATATTCAGCTGGTTTGAAAATGCAGAACTTGCCGGTTTATGATTGCCAAAATTGTCGGGTTATAAAAACTCATGATCCCGGGTCATGACTATTTATAGACGTCGGGTTAGGATTGTTTCCAATGCCGGGTCACACAATTAATCTTCCCGATTTGCCAGAAACTGAGAATTTGAAGATGTTCCTCCTTTATATGCATATTACCTGTAGCCCCCAAGTCTTAAGAGGAGAACATAGTGATAGCTTAAGACTCGTTTCAATATAAATGTTGCAACATTGAAGAAGTCCAGATTGTTCATCCCAGTCACTAGTAAAAGCTGAATACTCCATATTATGTAACCCCCATGTGTCGGGTTGTCATGCTTGCAGCAACCTAAGACTTGTAATTGCCTGATGCTCAAAAAATTCAACCAGTGTAGCCCCCAAGGGCCGGGTCATTATGTAATAATGAGCACGGACTTAATAAATATGATCATGCTTCATTGAAAATAACATCATATGATGTAACTCCACCATGGGGCTTTGAACCCACGTCCACAAGGTTAAGAGCTTTGTGCTTTACCAACTGAGCAGTGGACCCTTCAATATAATGGATTAAGACTTGTGTAGCTTGAATTGTTGACAGGAGCAATTGGTAGTCCCCAAGGGCCGGCTCATTATAATGTGATGAATCGGCTCTTAACTAAGGCCAATAAAAAGTAATCTTACATTAGCCCCCAAGTGCCATGGTGCATGCTAACAGCGACGTGGGACTTGCATATTTGATGTAATTCAATTTGAATAATGTAGCCCCCAAGTGCCGGGTCGTAAGCCTGCAGTGTCTCGGGACTATTCCTTCAATTGTAGAATAAATCATTCCCATTGATAATATGAAGGCCATTGCGCTAAAGCGACTTTGAAAACCTTAATCATAATACTGGTTATTGGTAACCATAATAAAAATCCAGCCATGTTGGCTTTTAAAAAAATTGAATAATATAACCCGGTTTGAAAATCGGTTCCAATGATATTTGATCACACTGTTGGTTTTACCAAGCCAGTGTAGTAAGGGTGATAACCCAAAATTTGAGCACTGGTAATTATCATAGATTGCCGGTTTATAAACAAAACTAGGCTGGGTTAATAAACAACGGCCATTATATTATCTCATACTAGAGACTTATTTTCGAAAGTCAGGTCAGGTTAATAAACACCGGTCATTATCTTATCTCATACTGGCGATTTATAGTCGAAAGCCAGGCCAGGTTAAAAGACCGGATAATTACCTTTCCACCTACTGGCGACTTATAGTCGAAAAACAGGCTGGCTTAATAAGCACCGGATTATAACTGATCACGTAATGACAACTTGTAGTTGAAAGCCAAGCCGGGTCAATAAACGCCGGTTTATCATAAGATATTATAAACCTCATAAAAGGAGAAAAAACTTGGCAAATGAAAACATAAAAAGAACATGCTAGGCATTTCATGGGCTGCCAGGCGCAACATCGAGGCTTTTCATGGGCTGCCAGGCCACTGATTTAAACCATTTTAAAAAGACTTTTAAGATGGACCTCACATTAACCAAACATCATTTTAACTTTGACAAGTTCAGGGTCTGTACAAGATTGACTTGACAAACATTCGTTGGGTCATACTAGGATTACCTGGGCGGAGTGACTTACTTGCTGAAGGCAGGTTAACCCGGGGTTTTAGGTGAATACACCTGGCTTTCAAGCCTGGCTTGATAGCCTATTACAAGGGTCTTAAAAACTCTTTGTTGATGTGGAACAAGAGCCCTAGGTAACATTTTGAGCTGTGCTCAGTGGGTGCCTATGTTTGAGTTGTGCTTTTGCAACACTTTCTTTGGCCCCTGTTGACTTTGGGTGATAAGCCCCCAAGTTCTTTTATGTGGCTTTATAAGCCGGATCAATGGGTAATCAGAACTCCGCTTTATAAATAGAAGCCCCCATGTGATATATTTATGAGTTGTTCTCGCCGGGTGCCTATGTTTGAGTTGTGCTGTGCAACAAACTCTCTTTGGTCACTTTAATTTTTCCTGAAAACTCGAACTTTGCGAGAGATATTTCTTTTTGAACCGGATGCTAAACCGGATATTGAGATCTTAAAAGCTTTGTCGGAGACATCTTTCGCTTGAACCGGATCTTAAACCGGAATCTTCTTTTTCAACCGGAATTTTTCTACAACCTTTAAACTTGAACTTGCGAGAGATTAATTCTTTTTAAACCAGAGATTCCTAAACCGGATTTGAGAGCTTCAGGGCTTTGTAGGAGACAAATTTCCCTTGAACCGGATTGTAAACCGGATATTTGAGAGCTTCAGTAAGACTAATGTCCCTTGAGCCGGATTTTAAACCGGATTCCTTTCTGATGGCCCTGAAACTTCTTCATTGAGCCAGGATTTTGTAATTGTCATATACTTTTTAAGCCGGAAATTTTCTGACGGCCTTTAAATTTTCATCGATATAGCAGTTGCCTTTGGGACCGCGTTATCTTTCCCTCCATCGTCCTGGGGTTCTTAAATTTGCTGAAACTGGCAAGATTTGCTGAGTCATGTCATCGTAGCCCGAGTCTTAAGACGAATCGAGGAGTTGTCTTGAGATTCTTTGTATTTGATCATAGCAGAAGGTGTATATCATTGGTGTTGATAGCGCGATGTCAATCCACAGAAGGTTGAGGTAACTGCAGCGGGCTATAAATAATCCCGTACAAGCCATGTCAGCAACTCGGCCAATGTTTCCTTCTAACTGGTGATTTGAAGTTAACCAAACTGTAGTGGCGCCGACTTGTGCACCTGCCCATTGAGCCACCCAATGCAGACGGCGATAGTATATTATAATTTGCCTCCATTTCGTTGAAAGAAAACTGGGCTACCCAAGCTGTGACTTGCTCACACTCAATAAATAGCTCATGCAGATAGGTGCGGCCCAGAATGTTGATGTAGACCAGGCCGCGAGAGTCGGACAGCAAAGACGACCGCAACATCAGAGGCGATATAGATAAATGCGTCGGCCATGGTGTTGTAAGCTGGTGCAGTCCGATGAACCGGCCGTAGGGGCGAACGGGTGGGTCAGCCTTTAAATTTGCACCAATATGGCAGTTTAGGGTCATGCATTAGATAACTTTGCAAGCCGGAGTAATTTATCTTATAAAATAAAAATATACTGGATCGATTTCACCTGATATGTTAGGCCAGTATTTATCCACCGCAGAGATGATGATCAGTTGACCACCATGGTGAAGCGGCGCGGTAAACCGTGCGAATGGGCAAGTGAGCCGCATTGTGTTGATATATGTCGAACCACGGAGGCCGACGGAAAAAACAACTGCAACATTAAAGGCAGTATGGACGCGGGCGAGCGCTACCGCTCTTGCAGTGACCAAATGTCCTGCATAAATAATATCATAAACTGGAGTAATTGTTCTCAAAAGGAAAAAGTTGATATGTGCTATTTAAAATAATCTAGACAGATATCACCTGATGTATTTGGACCTTATGATCCTCATCGGTGTCCATTAGCCAACCCGGCATGCTGAGTAGGCCGGACCGCAGGGCGGACAGTAAAACAACCGTAGCATCAGAGGCAGCACAGACACATGATTCGCCGCAGTGTTGTAAGCCGGCGTAGACGAGCAAGTTGTACTCCGCGTTGTAAACCGGTGCGGACGTGTGAACCGCCACAAGGGCAGATAAGCGAGTCGTCTGTGGCGTTGTAAGGCGGCGTTGACGGGCGAGTCGGCGAAGGCATTGTAAGCCGGCGCGGGAGACCATTGAGTAAGGACGACCACCTGTGCCAAATGATGTTGCCACACCTCCATCTCCGCGGTATAATGCCGCTTTGTAATGAATAATTCTCCTGCATATAAACACAACAGGGGAAAGTAGTTTTGCTCGGACGAATTAATATGTGCTTGAAAAACAAGGTAAATAGCACCTAGTATTTGTCGGAGGTCAACCAAGTTGTGATAACAAAGTGACCACGAGTGCAGACAGAAGAATCAATCACAAGCACAGTAAGCCGTGCGGACAACGAGTCAATCATGGGCACAGTCCTGGCTAATTGATGTAAACCGGCCTGCGGGGGATGGCGGCCTGTGCGCGCTTATTCGTGCGGCCCTGGCGAATTGATGCGGACTGGACCGCGGCAACGGCGGCTTGCACGCATGCCTATCGAGCAGCATGGCATGGATGAATCCTAGTGCATGCACTACGTATCCGCGATATAATGTCATAAAATTTTTATCATGTGTAAAAATATTACAGGGCAAAGTAATTGTTCCTTGACAAAAAATAATAAGTGTTAATAAGATAAATTTAGATGGATATCACCTAATGTTTTGTGAACGACAGATGATCCGTATCTAGCACCCGTGAATAATCGCCAATGAAACAATGTACCTGGTATATGTGCATGAAACAATGTACTAATTGTCCATTGAGAGCTCACATGAGCAAGCAACTACTACTAGTCTCCGAGTAGCACTTGTGGTTGAAAAAAATGTCTTCCGCCATTACCCAAAGAGAATAGCACCAGCCGCTTAGGAGTTGATGCCTCGGGGTTTGAAATCAGCAAAACAGTGCACCTCCGTACAAATTGACTGTCTCGGTGATTTGACAACTGACCAAGACGCAGCGTGGGTAATCCTAACGATTTGATTGCATATAAGTCGAGTGACGGCTGACCTCCGCCGCCATGTACGAGTTGAATCAGCAGAAGAAATACTTGTCGGTCTCGATAACGTCTAACCATGCAGGAAAAACGATCTTGCTTCGGATTGATGGATCACCAGGTCACATCGACGGAGGCTCATAGAACGCACCAACCATAGTTCTCGAGAACTCGAATCCTGTATATGCCAACTCCAAAATTAGTTACAATCTTGATTCCCAAAACGATGAGCGTGCGGCTCTACCCAAGGTTGTCCGGCGACTCACGCGATCGTTCTGTCTCTGCTCTTCTTCATCCAATCAATCGCGAGCTTCTCAATCCCTGAGATAGAGCCCTTCAAGTAATCAACACCACCGTGCGCAGGCCCCACGGTGGGCGCCAACTATCATGGAATTGTCACGGTATATGTCCTAGTGTGAGGACTTAGTCATGAGGCCAGTGCATCTATGTAGGATCTTAAGAGGGGTTGAGCGGAATCGAGCAACGCAACACAGGACAAGGATTTAGACAGCTTCAGGCCCCGGGAAACATCATCTGGTAATAGCCCTACATGCTGTTTGAGGCTAGCTTATGATCCTCATGGTGTCGCCGATAAGCCGACTCTTTGCGTCTAGCCCTAGAGATTGTTTCTTTCTTCTATGTCCCTCTTTGGGGAGCCCTGCCCCTCCTTATATATGTTGAAGGGGCGGGATAGATGACTAGTCCTAGTAGGATTAGGATTACTCCATTACAAGTGGAGTCCTAGTCTTGCTTCCTTTGTAGGAGAATATTTCTTGTGCTTTCTTCATAAACCGGCCCACCATAACATGAACCGGCCTTCCATAAACCGCCTTCTGGGCCACCGGGTCTTGTCGTTCCTCTGACCCGCTCGCCGGGTCACCCATGAGTCGCCAGGCCCAGGCGGGTCACTTAGTGAGTCGCCAACTCCGGCCAGGTTGGACTTCCTGCCGGGTTACGCCGCGGGGTATATCCCCGACATCTGTGGAGTCAGTTTCCGTGCCAGCATCTTCGCCAGGGTACTTCTTTCCCTTCTTCATCCCGAGCACATCTATCAGCCAAAACATAAAGCTTGCCTACATCTTTGACCTTGTTTATCGCCAGCTCCTCACGCATCTTGCGGTTGCGCACATTCTGATGGAATGCACTGATGACGGCGGCGGGTTGAACGTTTGGGATGTTGTACTACACACGGCTGAACCTTTGTATGTACTTGCGCAGGGTTCTGCCGTCCTTCTGGGGGATGACATGTAAATCGCTTGCCTGGCCAAGAGCTTGGTGGACCCCGGTAAAGGCGCCAACAAACTCATAGCACAGATCCGACCAAGAAGAAATGGAATCCACGGGCAGGTGCATCAACCATGACATAACGTTGGGCTTAAGTGCCAACGGGAAGTAGTTGGCAAGCACCTTGTCATCGCGAGGCCCAGCGGCGTGCATCACGATAGTGTAGATGCTGAGGAACTCCTATGGGTGAGTCTTGCCGTTATACTTTTCTCCGACCTCAGGCTTCAATGTGCGGTGGGAGGGCCGCTGGAATTGCTGTAGCTCATGGGTAAAGGATGGACAACCTACCTCGTAAGGTACCGATGTTGGGTGGTCCATAGTGGGCCCCGCATGCCTATCTAATTGATGGCACGCTTCCCTCCATCGCTCGATAGTGGTCCTGGCGTCTTCCCGGGCCCGCTCCCGAAGAACTTGACATTGGTCGCAGCGGGCTCGCGGGTCAGACGACTCTGTGGAAACGTTGTCACAAGCACCGGCCCAACGAGCCGACGGCTGCTGTTGCTAGCGTGGGGGAGGAGAGTGCACCATGGTTGTGGCAGCTCCGGTCCTTCCACCACCAGCGTGCGTCGACTCAACAGAGTGCCGGCACAAGGGTTCTGCTGGTCGTAGTCCATCTTTATTGGCGAAGCTGATGAGGCTCCGGATGGTGGCTCTACACTCGTCGAGCTTCTCCGTGGCGGGAGGAAAGTCAAGGAGCTCTATCACGGTCTCGCGGTCGCGCGCCGCTTCCACCAGCGTTTGGACGTGCATGCTGGCCCGGTGCATCTTGAGAGTGATGTGAAGGGCTCTTCCCGTGGCGGCTCCCAGGGTCACCGACGTCGTGCCGTTGCTCGTCATGCACGAGCTGAGAAGACCGTGGCGCGGGCACCAGCGAGATTGTCCCGGAGGTCCCCGCGCCGCCTGTGGGCAGCATGGCGATGCCCTTGGACCCGGAGGTGCGCGACTCGTCGTCTTGGGCATGAACGACTCTGCTCGCCTGGCCCGGATGGCCAGAGTTTCATGGATGCTCGAGGGCCACGCTTCTGCCACCATCCGCGGCCGCATAATCGCTCGCCCGCGTTGGCACGAGCGGTTCGGCTCTAGATGGACCGGTCGCCGCGATCCCCTTCTTCTTGGGAGCCAAGGCGATGAAGGATTTGATGCGCTAACTTCTAGACCAGATTTTCACAACCTAGCGCCCGCTACCTGGCGTGCCAAAGATGTCAGGGCAATGACACCTATGGGATCTCGGGGACCCCTACTACGACTGGAGGGGCGTAGTGCTGCGCAAAGATCAGGTCTAGTCGATCAATGCATGGGAATTTTTACCCAGGCTCGGGCCGCATATGATGTGTAAAACCCTAGTCCTGCGTGTCTGTGTTTATCTTGTGTTCTTGAGCTCCTGAACTTGCTACTATGCGTGCCTTCTCCAAAATTTCCGAATCCTTCCACAGTACGCCTTGGGCCTCCTTTTATATGGCAAAGGGGTCGCCATAGTGGCACACAGGAGGTGGAAAGTATCTAAAGTGCACAAGTTTATCACCTGACATCAAAGGACAAATGCATTTAATGCGCCACCTATGTGCCTTCTTGCTATATTGGGGATGGCAACAGATTTCATCCCGTCCATCGCCGCCTCACCTTGTTCTGACGCGCCTCCAGGCTGACAAGGCATGGAGTGCCACGCTAGCTGGCTGGTCGCTGTGCTGGTGCGGTGGCAGGGTCTTCACGAAGATCTGCATGCCACCACGCAGGTGCTTGACTAGTTGGCTAGCAGGTTGCCGCGCCAAAACGGTCGCGGGGTAGTGAAACCTTGGCAGGTGCGGGCCTGGACGTGGCCCCGCAAACGCCCCCAGCAAGGGTCTTACCGGGGTCTCGTGGCCATCCCCGGTAAGGATCTTGCTAGGGGTCTCCGGTCATCCCTGGGAAGGATCTTGCCGGGGGTCTTTGTCTTCTGGTCCTCCGCTAGATTCATAGGCCTTTGGTCTCCACAAAGACCTGCATGCCACCACCCAGGCGTCCCTGAATCTTGGTCTTGACGTTGTCGATGGTGTCAGAGTTTTCAGGCTTAAGGGTGGCGGCCTTGATGGTGTTTGGGCAAGTCTCCCCGGCAAGGCTCTTGCTGGGGCCATGTAGGCCACCCCGGCAAGGGTGTTGTCGAGGGGGGCGGTGGGGTCCATCTTGCCACTCTGCTCTTCATGCCTCTGGCTTAAATTTTGCCTTGGCAGTCTTGTACCTTTCCTTCCTCTGCCCCGCAGGCGTGGCTACGACTGCCCGTGCACAAGTAAATGTGTACAAAAGGCCCCTACTTTTGTGCACCGACACAAAACATGACTTAGGATCCGTTAAGCCTATTACAATTAACAGTTGTATCCATTTTTTAATTTGTCCCTTTGCTACCATTCTACTGTCCGCAATGAAGATATCCTAGAGATGCTACCCATTTGCTATTTTTGTTGGATGGTAACCCTGTTGTGCTTAACATGCCTGTCCGTGTACATACGCATGTTCATAACAGCAGATGTTGTTGTTTGCCGTCGAGGTTAGCTGGATCCCATGTCTTAGAGTAATTCACGTCATTTGTGCAATTGCAGTTTAACTTCTACCATTTACTGGTTGCCCATAGGTACACATGTCAGTGGCATTGATCCACGCTTCGACCCAGAGGAATAGCTCGCCTCTGTTGTCACAGACTTTGGGCGTGCTCTGGCCAAGATGAAGTGCCCAAGCAACTACCTCTCATGACTTACCAAGTATGTACCCACCAATTCAATCTTACCAATACCAGTCACAATTAATGGCTATATTTTGTACAGTCGATGTATTAAGCATGTTGTAGTAAACATGCCTAACATGTTTTAGCCATTTTCCCTACCTTTTTATAGACAACTGGGCCATATCTGCTCTAGCAGCACCTGCATTGTGATGATTAACTCTGCCAATTGCATTTTTATCAGTACCGATTTCAATGGCTATTAAGCCTATTGCAATTAACAGTTGTATCCATTTTTAAACAGTTGAATTTCAATGGCTAGAAACTTACAAATCATTAATTAGGATGTTGTTAAGCCTTGCAATTAACATTTGTATCCATTTTTTAATTCGTCTCTTTCCTACTATACTACTCTTTCGCAACGAAGATATAGATGATGTCGTTTTATTACCATTTGCTATTTTTGGTGCATGTTAACCGTGTTGTAGTTAACATTGGCTTTCCATGTACTTACACATGGCTACAATGGGCGATGCTGTTGTTTGCCCGCAAGGTTAGCTATATCCCATGTCTTACACACCATCTATATCTAAATATAAGTATTTTTAGAGATTCCAATACAGACTAAATAAGGAGCAAAATGAGTGAATCTTGGTTCTAATCTAAACTATATCTATAATTCAATATACATCCGTATTTAGTTCATATTGAAATCTCTAAAAATACTTGTACTTAGGAACATAGGCAATTGTTTTTTACATCATTTTTGCAATCTCAGTTTAGCTTTTAACATTTACTGGTTGCTTGTAGGTACATATATGAGCGGTACTAATCCACGCTTCGATCCCTTTTGCGTATGGAGCAATGAGATATTCATGAACAAGCGTCGAGTGAGGAAACTAAAAACTATTGTTATGCAAAAGAAACGGGTGATGGGAATTAAACTCTTTATTTACACTTTGTCCAAGACAACTGTGAACTTTAGTATGGTAAGTAATGTGTTGCCTTTTCCCCCTACCCACAACAAGTTACTCTATTGGACCTCAATATGTGAAACTTTTCTCTTTTCAGTGGTTTTGGAAGCTATTTACTGATGATTACCTAGCAAACTTGTGATGCCCGAGACCGACGCTCTAGAGGACTTCCATATATTTCATGATCACCGTGTGTTTTATTTTGGTTGTTGCATTCACCATCGCATCGTTCGTACTTGTGCCGTCATTCTTTTGAAAAATCGTAGTCGTTCGTCCATTCTTCAATAAACTCTGCTAATGCTCTGCTCTAGACCGACGCTCTAGAGGACTTCCATATATTTTTGCATTACGTCGGCACTTGTGCCGTCATTCTTTTGAAAAATCGTAGTCGTTCGTAGTGCGGCTTCCCGTTTTTCTCTGTTGACCTTTTTTCAGGTCCCTTTGTCTTCATTGAGCATTCTCAGCCCAACTAGACACTTGCACGAGATCGCATTGTTCCTTTGCACAGCCACCAACCACCTTCGCAATCGAGTCCGGAAACTTCTTCGGACCCAACCCGAGCTGTCATCACCGTTGGATCCGGATCATCGCCAAACATCCCTAAAATGTCTCTGGTTTTTCATTGAACCCCTCTAGCATATTTATCCCGACTGTCCAATCATAATCGGAGGGTCCGATTAATCCCTTACCAAATCCACCTACTATATATAGAGGAGGAATCCCTACCTATTTTGGCAAACGCTAAAATCCAGGACATTGTTCCTCCGCCACCGCCGCCCCGCCTCATTTCCCACCTCGGGATCCTGGTGATCCAAATCCATCCCTGCCAACCACTAGTCTCCGACCACCTTCCTTGATTTCCACCGCCGCCAATGAGTGCATCCCCTTTCAATTCAAACCACCAACCTCACCACCCAATCCTCCTCCTTGCCTCACTCAAGCATCGAGGGGAGCTTCTCCTCTGCTCGACGCCCACCATCCTCACCTCCTGGTAACTCCCGTCCCCGAGCACGCAAGCCACCGAAGAGCTCCGTCCCTTCCAGCGACCTCCACGTGACAGCTCATCGCCGGAGAGCACCTCTAGCTCCATGTTAGGTCCTCCCATCACCTTTCCTCTGTACCCACCGTGGGTGTGCCCAAACCCTAAAAGCCACTGTTGCTATACTTGGCAGCAACCAACCAAGTGGTCAGTGCAGCCTTGGTAGCACAACGAGAAGTGGATGAGGCAGAAAGCGAGCAAAAAACAACAGAGTCGGAAAAGAATCAGGACAACAATGAGCACGACAATGAGAGCAACCCCAACGACGCGGCAAGGAAGAAAGTGGTGCATCTCCCAGTGTACGTAGTCAGCTCCTTGTTGCAGGGGGCTAGATCGAGGTACTCTGGTGTGCAAAAGTTGATCTTTGGTCTCGTTATGGCCTCAAGGAAACTACACCACTACTTACAAGCCCACGAGATCACGGTTGTTGCTTGTTTTCCGTCGTGAAGTATAATCCGAAACCCTGAGGCTACTGGCAGAATAGTGGAGTGGGCTTTGGAGTTATCCAACTTTGGATTGAAGTATGAGAGCACATCAACTATCCAGAGCAGAGCATTAGCAGAGTTTATTGCAGAATGGACGCCAACTCTTGATGAGGAGTTAACAGAGACAGCTATCGCCGGCAAGGAATCACCGCAAGAATGGATTATGTATTTTGATGGTGCTTTTTCCTACAAGGTGCGGGAGCTGATGTGCTTCTTGTGGCCCCCTCCGCGGAGCACTTGAAGTACGTTGTCCAAATGCATTTTGCCAGGGAAGAAGCCACCAACAATACATCAGAGTATGAGGGGCTCCTTGCTGGGCTCAGAATTGCAGCAGAATTGGGTATTAAGAAACTGATCATTCGAGGAGATTCACAGCTTGTGGTGAGACAAGTCAACAAGGATTACCAAAGTCCATTGATGGAGGTATATGTCGAGGAAGTGAGGAGATTGGAGGAGCACTTTGACGGGCTGCAAATAGAGCACGTACCCCTTGAGGAAAACAACATAGATTATCACCTGTCAAAGTGTGATGCGCAGAACCTTCCCGTGGAACTAGGACCTGTTGTTCTCCGTCTCTCTCAACCCTCCGTATCCCCAGCAACAAAGACCCAAAAAAGGAGAAAGTTGGACTACGGTAAGCCTCTCCCGGCCGAGCCTTCCGCTCCCGACAGAGACCCTTCCGGAAACAACTCCTCACAGCCTGTCGGACCACCCCCTCCAGCTGGGCCAATGGACCCCGCGAATGAGGCTGGTGTTCCCGCAGTAGAGGAGATGCCGATAGTCCTCGTTGCCGAGCCACAGGGTCCAGCTTGGGCAAGGCACATTGTCCACTTCCTCCAAACCGGAGAACTCCCCGGCAACTAAGATAAAGATGACAAAGTAGCCCAGAGGGCCAGTATGTATTAGTTTGTCGATGACACTCTGTACAGAAGGAGGCCCAACAGTGTGGAATTGAAGTGTGTCTGCCGGGAGGATGGAAAGGGACCACTGGCTGAGATTCACAGAGGAATATGCGGCTCCCACATTGGATCGAGGGCATTAATTTGGAAAGCGTTCAGGTAAGGATTCTATTGGCCCACAGCCCTCCAAGATGCGGTTAAGCTCGTCACGACATGTGAAGCCTGTCTGTTTCATTCCAAGAAAACACAACTGCCTGCCCAAGATCTTCAAACAATCCCTTTAACATGGCCATTTTTAGTCTGTGGGCTCGATATCCTCTGTGCCTTCCCCCGAGCAATCGGGGGTTTTGACTTCTTGTTTGTTACCATCGACAAGTTTACAAAGTGACTGAAAGTGACTGCCTTGAGAAAGGTGACTGCTCAGTCAGTTGTCAAGTTCTTGAAAGAATTGGTGTGTCGTTTTGGAGTTCCGGTAAGTATCATCACCGACAACGGCACCCAATTCACGAGCCACGGCTTCATGCAATATGTTCGCACCCTCAGATGCAAAGTTTCATTCGCCTCTATGGCACAACCCCGGAGCAATGGACAAGCTGAGAGGGCGGATGCTAATGTGCTACGTGGACTCAAGACAATAACTTTCGATACGCTGTAGAAGCACGGCACGCGGTGGATCGAAGACGTGCCGGTAGTTCTATGGTCCCTCATAACAACACCTAACCGAGCTACCAGGCAGACCCCCTTCTCCCTGGTCTATGGTGCAGAAGTAGTTGTCCTCACGAAACTCATTTACGGGTCTCCTCGAGTGCTTGCCTATGATAAAGTAGCGCAAGTTGAGCACCAGTGTGACGACGTTGTGCTACTCGAAGAGAACCGTCTCCGGGCCACTACGCATGCTGCACGCTACCAGCAAGCCCTACGTCACTATCGCAGGCGCAGGGTTCATGCCCGGTGTTTTCAGGAAGGTGACCTTGTCCTTAGGCGCATTCCGTCAGCCAAGGGTACAAACAAGTTGTCACCAAAGTGGGAAGGCCCTTACCGGATGGTACGAGTCACCAGACCTGGCGCAGTCCGTCTGGAGACCGGAGATGGCACTTAGTTGCAAAACTCATGGAATATTGAGCATCTCTGCAAGTACTACCCGTAAGGCGCGGCTGTCGGGGCCTACCCAACAGCCACCCTTCCGTACTGGCCTTGCCTCAGCTTCATGTAACCCCTTGTACGTAGCCGGGGCGATGACCCCGTGTAAGAGAAAATAAAGAAACGCTATAGGGGGGGGGGGCAACTAAGATTGCATCCATGCACAATCACATCCAGATCACTGCATAAGCTTATCATGAGCATTTGCATATGCATATAGATAGGATTGCATCCTGCAGTCATTCTCATGTACATGAAGTATCAGGTTCCTACCGTGGACTTGGCTTCAACAAGGAGTTGAGAAGATTGCCCGGCACTGCAGTCCCTGGCAAGCCAAACATATAAGTTTGACCTCCTATCCTTTAGTTTTCTGTAAGCTATAACTTGTGCATAAGAAAACCTCGCCACACTCTCTTAAGGCTTAGGTGCTCCCATACCAGACTCGAATGTTACTTCGAGCGAGGTGGTTGTAGTGGCCTTTGGCGAAAGGGAGTTGGCGGGGGGTTGGCCCCTCTGCCTGTTCCCCGGCAGACGTAGTTCTCCGGCAGACAAAGAGGGTGCCAGCAAGGTGCATTCCGCCTCTGCATGGACATACACATGCACGGGTTCCCGGGAAGATTTAACTTTTTCATTCATATGCTGATACAAGATCAAGCATTACAGAACACAAATATGGACTCGAGGGATTACATTATTTAAATTAAAGTTTGGTAAGAGCCTACAAGTTTAAGATTGAAAAAAGATAAGTTCCTCGTGATGCCTTTTCTTGTCCCCGATCCTCCCAGGCACGGTCGTTGAAGGCGAGGGAGGACAAAAGGAGCACCAGGGCAAGCACCTTGCTCACCCGCCTCCGGGTTCCATGAGAGGTAGCCCGGCGGTTGCGTGGCCCCCAGGGGAGCACAACGATGGGGAGCAGAGTGGATGCGACCCGTTGACCACCTTCACCAGGGCCAGCAGGGTACGACAAGGACAGCAGAGCTACAACCCGAGAGGAAGCCTGCAGGGGCCTAGCTAGAAGACTGCTGGAGTAGCTCAGGAGCACCATCCCCACCCCTGCATCTTACTCCCCGGCAGATCCTCCTGTTGGGAAGAAGATGCAGGTGCTGACGCCTGACGAAGATGGTGCGGGCGATGATCAGCCGGAGTCAGAGTCGCCGCTCCCCCACCAGCTGCCGTCGTCATCGCCGTCGCTGCCCTCCTCGTAACTTTTGCTCGAGGAGGATCTTTCATCGTCGGTCAAGCTCTCCGCGTAGCAGCCTAGGTGACCACCCAAGCGTCCGAAGATCTTGACGGAGAGCAGACCATTCTCCATTAACTTGAACTAAAGAACATGCCCCTCCGAGAAGCCGTGGGCACGGGTGAATGTCTTCCAACCGTGACGGAGGTACATCACATGACGTGCGGGGAAGTCAAAGTCGACCCTCGTACCTCTGTCCCCGCAGCCCCTCATGTGCAGCTGGAGGGCGCATGGTTGTTTGAGCTCCATTTCCCGCGCAAAGGGAGTTCGGAGGTGAAGATGACAATACAAATGCTTGTATAGCCTGATGATGACCTCCCGTGGCTGGTCACCAACGTGGCCTTCTAGTAGGGGAGGAGCCGCCAGCGAGGGCGCCACCAAGACACCGCCCCTACCTCCTCCGCCCCGAGCACCGCAGTGACCACGACCGCGTCCCCTTCCTACTCTCCTCAGGGACGATTCTGCTGCTTCAGGGTACGGAGGAGGATGGGCGCACTGTCGAGCAGAAGCCCTCGTCGCCGCCGCCGGAGCAGCAACACGCCCTCGCCCTCGCACCGTGACTAAAAGAACAGGATTGCAGAGAAGAAGGAGGATTGTGTGCAGAGGAGTGCTGCCCCGACTCCCTTTTATAGGGAAACGAGGCACAGGACTGGCTCCTTACATGGGAGACGTCCACCTCTACCCCCCAAAGCGGACTCCCTATGCCCGCCATAACTCTGGGGGTCAAGGTTGCCCCTTTGATCTAACCATCGATGCTCGGTTTTCAACCATGGCACTCCTCCCCGTGTCCTCCGCATCTGCCATCTACCATGCCCAATGCATGTGAAATACGTGGCAAGTGCATACGGAGCGGAGGGCCAGTGGGATGGCAGTTTCCGCCACGTGATCATGGCTCGAAGAGAATCCGCGGGCCACGATCCATGTTCTTCCACGACGTCACGCACAATGCGTGAGGAAACCGGAAACTGGCCTGGAATCAAGGCTGAAGAAACAGAAAGGAAGACCTCAAGTGATCACCATCTTCGGCAACCCCACATGTGCACTTATTAGGCCCTACCCAGACGACTATCAGCAATGCGATTGGCGCGGGCCCGGGGGATTCTGTAGGTACAACAAACCCTGGGTCTGTTGCCCAGACTGTGCACAAGCGCAAAGACAAGATTGAAGCACTAGCCCAAGTCAGAGTATAAGAAACCGAGAGATTCAGAGTACCAGCTCGGATCAGAGAAACCAAGGCCGAGCTGGAGAAGCAAGACATCACCAAGAGAAGGGCCTCCCTTGCCGGGCAGGCGAGCCCGGCAAGGAGCGGGGCCACCCCCAGAAGAAGATAAACAAAACACCCTAGCAGGGCTTGCCGGGGGCTCGCGGAGGTAAAAACCACCTCACCAAACACTCAAGCACGACCCGTGCCGTCAGTCAATGCGGTGTCAAGCTGCAAGATGTTTCAGTGGCAGCCATTAGCCACATGGCAGCTAGTTCCTATAGGAGGAACCCGCAGATCACACCCGTCTTGCGACGTGTCAAGAAGACAGGCACGGAGCTGGTGAGATAGCCCAGCAAGCCTTGCCTGGAAACCAGCGATGTGACACTAATCGGTGCATTTAATGCACCCTGTTGCTACTTTTCGATCTTGCATTGTATTCCCTCGAAGAGGAAAGGGCGATGCAACATAGGAGAGTATGTATTTCCCTCAGTTTTTTAGAACCAAGGTATCAATCCAATAGAAGACCACGCGTGAGTCCCTCGCACCTACACAAACAAATAAGAACTTCGGAGCCAATGCGATAAGGGGTTGTCAATCCCTTCATGGTCACTTACGAAAGTGAGATCTGATATATAGGATAGGATAATATTTTTGGTATTTTTGGTATAAGAAGAGAAAGTAAAGAAAGTAAATAAGCAACGGCATTAAAAATTGGCTAGTTGACGGGAAGGTAATATGATATAGATAGACCCGGGGGCTATAGGTTTCACTAGTGGCTTCTCTCATGATAGCAGAATTCTATGGTGGGTGAACGAATTACTGTCGAGCAATTGATAGAAAAGCGCATAGTTATGAGAATATCTAGGCGTGATCATTATATATAGGCATCACGTCCGTAACAAGTAGACCGAAACGATTCTGCATCTACTACTATTACTCCACACATCGACCGCTATCCAGCATGCATCTAGAGTATTAAGTTCATAAGAACAGAGTAACGCCTTAAGCAAGATGACATGATGTAGAGGGATAAACTCAAGCAATATGAAATAAACCCCATATTTGTATCCTCGATGGCAACAACACAATACGTGCCTTGCTGCCCCTACTGTCACTGGGAAAGGACACCGCAAGATTGAACCCAAAGCCAAGCATTTCTCCCATTGCAAGAACTATAGATCTAGTAGGCCAAACAAAACCAATAATTCGAAGAGACTTGCAAGGATATTATAATCATTCATAAAATATTTCAGAAAAGAATCAAATATTGTTCATCGATAATCTTTATCATAAATGCACAATTCATCGGATCTCGACAAACCCACCACACAAAGATTACATCGAATAGATCCCCTCGAAGATCGAGGAGAACTTTGTATTGAGATCCAAAGAGAGAGAAGAAGCCATCTAGCTAATAACTATGGACCCGAAGGCCTGTGGTAAACTACTCAAAACTCATTGGTGAGGCTATGGTGTTGATGTAGAAGCACCCCGTGATCGATCCCCCCTCCGGCGGAGCTCCGGAACAGGCCACAAGATGGGATCTCATGGGAACAGAAGGTTGCAGCGGTGGAATTAGGGTTTCGTCTGTTGCCTCGATGTTTTCAGGGTACGAGGATATATATAGGAGGAAGAAGGGCACCGGGGGAGCCAGAGGGGGCCCACGAGGGTGGGGGCGAGCCACCTGCCCTCGTGGCCGTCTCTTTCGTTCCCTCGTGTGTACTCCAAGTCTGCTGTGTAGATACGGTTCCAAAAATAACTCCCCCGAAGGTTTCATACCGTTTGGACTCCGTTTGATATTCCTTTTCTGCGAAACACTTAAAGGCAAAAAACAACAATTTGCACCGGGCCTTGGGTTAGTAGGTTAGTCCCAAATATAATATATAAGTGTATAAAAAAGTCCATTAAACATCGAAAACAGATTATATAATAGCATGGAACAATAAAAAATTGTAGATACGTTGGAGACGTATCACCTGTCAGCCCGCAGAGTTAGGTATGATAGCACTATTTGCTATCATATTAGTGCATAATGACTACTTTGACTCTGTGGTCGCCCCTTGATCTATAAAAGGAGGCCCATGGCAGTCGTAGAGAGGGTTAGAAAAATAGACGAACTCACACACCCGTACGCGCGTACTCGCTGCTGCCCAAAGGCAACCCCTGCCGGGCAAGTGTACTACGCTCCACCACCTCCATTCCACCATCAATCCACCAAAAGAGGAGTGAGGTTTTTCGCCTAGCGGTGGCCCAAACCTGGGTAAAGTTCTTGTGTGCTCCCCGCCGCGTGCTGGTCTTCTCTTTGTGCAACACGATGTTCCCCCGCCGAACCAGTAAGGAGCCTCCGGGTCCCATAGGTGGTCGCGGATATGCCGCGACACCGCTGTTGCTGCCTCCCGTCGTCATCTTCAAGCTCGCTGTTACCGCATCCTTAACCTCATCCTTGCTGAAGTCCCGCACAAGCTGCCTCTGCGGGTAGTCCCCAACACCTTCCCCACCTCCGGTCGCTCATTGCTAGCAAACCCAGCCGCCGGTGAAGCCCCACAAGTCGCCATTTGCCCCAGCTCCTCCTTCTCTTTCCCCCTTTGCCTCCCTGACCTTTTCTCGCGCCGTGTCCTGTAGGAGCTCACCGCATAGCAGCCGCCCGGATCCAACGCCTGCTGCCATCATGGACATCATGTCGGATGCATCCCGCGCCACCGCTAACTTCCCCTACTCTTGCTATGCTCGTTCTGTTCAAGTGTTGACCGCAACCCACTCCAAGGCCCGACCTCCTTCCACCCAGTCGGCATGCCCAGCTTCACACTGACCTGGCCTTGGCCCATGGGTGAATAGCGCCTCCTCTCAGCTGGCCTAGTACGATTCAAATTCTGCCCAGTGCATGTTTTTTTCAATCATGCGAATTTTGCTAATTATTCAGAGACTGCATGTTTACGAAAAACCCCTTGCACTTAATGCATTTAATATCTCTGAAACCGTGCATCGGATTAAAATGTTTTATATATGTAAAATGCTAAGAATTTCATCTAGTTTGATAATATGCCAAAATGTTTAAAATACTATTTGCATTTAATTTGCTAAATGTGATGCTAAAATGATTTATTTCCTAACTAAGTAACCGTAGCTCTGAATTTAATAAACTTTATATGTAAATGGGGTGAAAAAATGCATAAATTAAGATGGTGTACTTCATTTGCATGTTTACCAAACTTTAAAATATTGTTTTAGGTAGAACAGTACCAAACTCGAAATATGCACGTGCGGATTTTTCGGAATAGTTGTTTGTTATTGCTTAGATAGTGTAGTTTAATTGTGCTTCGCCTCTTGCAGTGTTAACCAATAATTAATCTTGTCTTGTACATAAACGAGAGTGAACTATATAATTGGATGTGGTGTTTCGTCAATATGCAATATTGAGCTCCACTTAATTTGTAGTATTGTTTGTTGCACCTTGCCACGCCATGCCTATTTAAAACGGACATGCATCATACTTTTTTGTGCATCATGCCAAGTTTATGCTTGGGTCCTTACCATGTTGTTTGCTTCTTTATGGTTTGCTTCTCTTGTTAGCTTCGGCTTGGTTCTGGAGTTGTGAGGATTCGTTCGACTACACCTGTTTGTCTTCTTCATGGACTCGTTCTTCTTCCCAGCGGGATCTCAGGCAATATGACCATCACCTTGGATCTCAATACTATCTTTGTTATGCTAGTTGTCTCGATGCTATCAGTATCTCACGCTACCTACCACTTGTTTATCAAGCCTCGTAATATGCGATGAAACAACCTCGAGCATTTTTCACCATCCCAGCAAACCGTTGTTTGGCTATGTTACCGCTTTGCTCAGCCCCTCTTATAGCGTTGCTAGTTGCAGGTGCAGTTGCAGCTTGTTCCATGTTGGAACATGGATATCTTGGAATATCATAATATCTCTTATTTAATTAATGCACATATATACTTGCTAAAGGGTGGACGGCTCGGCCTTTTGCCTAGTATTTTTTCCACTCTTGCCGCCCTAGTTTTGCTAAACCGGTGTTATGTTCGTTGATTTTGCGTTCCTAACGCGATCAGGGTTTATGGGCCCCCCTTGACAGTTTGGTTTGAATAAAACTCTTCCAGCAAGGCCCTACTTTGGTTTTACCATTTACCTAATAGCTAAAACTATCATTGGGATTTTCCGGACCTCGAGGATTATTAATTAACAACCTAGGCCAGTGCTGCTCCTGAGTGTTGGTCCAAACTAGAGCACCTTGCGGCGCCCCCTTGGCAACTTGGGTCGTAGCGACCGTAAGCTTAGCTCATCCGACCATTGCCTGAGGTGAGATATGCGCGGCTACTACCAGGGTGTCAGCCCGTCGGGAGGTCTTGCTGGACTTGTTTTACCATTGTAAAAATGTCTTATGCATCGGGATTCCGAATCTGATCGGGTTGTCCCCAAGATGGAAGTTTTTACCTCTGCTGGTCGTGAGAGTCTGTGATGGACTAAGTTGGGACACCCCTCCAGGGTTTGATCTTTCCAAAGCCGTGCCCGCAGTTATGTGGAAAATTGGAAATTGATAATATCCGGTTGTAGAGAACTTGACACTTAATCCAAAAAAATACACCAACCGTGTGCGTAATCGTGATCGTCTCTTTACGAGCAAGTTCCGAAAGAGAACATGGTGGGGTTATGTTTGACTCATAGGTAGTTCAGGATCACTTATTGATCATTACTAGTTTGCGACCGTATGCGTAGTTTATCTTCTTACTCTTGAACTCGTAAGTTAGCCACCATTAAATGCTTAGCCGATTGCTGCAACCTCACAACTTATTCTATCCCTACCCATTAAGCTTTGCTAGTCTTGATACCCATGGTAATGGGATTACTGAGTCCTCGTGGCACACAGATTAGTAGAACATCAGTTGCATGTACAGGTCATGCGATGATCTGACGTGAGAGCGATGCATGTTTGCTTTTGGTGTTCTTCTTCTACTTATTCTTCTTCAATCAAGGGATAGGTTCTGGGTCGGGAGCCTGAGAGTAGTAGGTTGGATATCGTACTTCTTTTTCATTTGATTTCATCTGTAGTCGGATCCTGTTCTCCTGTATGATGATTGCTATGTATTGATGTATTCTTGTTGTAACTTGTGGAGAGTGTAAGCCTTTATCTCGTATTCCCATCTATTCAGTACATGGTATGCTGTAACGATATCCACCTTTCTAAGTGCTAGAAATGCGGTTGTGCCCCAATCATGAATTCATCACGTGATCGGGATAGAATCACATCTTGGCGCTACAAGTTGGTATCGCAGCCGATCCTCTAGGTTACACGAATGTTTCCGGATACGTGCGCGTTCATGTTGTTCATGACGTTTGTGACCCGTCGTGGCACACGGCATGGCACATGTGCCGGACTGGAAGCACAGACGTATGTTCCAAGAGGGAACGTTCCTGTGGCCCGACAAGGACACCAGTTCCTCTAAGTGGCGGTGTATGTGATAGCCTGGCTTATTAGGGATTAGAGACTACTCATATCAATAAGTAATTCCTTCTTTTATGGGAGCCTATTTGGATATAACTCGTTAAGCGTGCTCAGCTTGGAGTTGTTTCAGGATGGGTTACCGACTAGGAAGTTTCTCCTGGGTTCGCACGAGTGAGGACAAAGTGCATAGAAAATACTAGTATTGATCTGTTGGGTCAGTCTAGATCCCACCATGAGTAACGACCACCGGCGGGTGTGTGTGGGGCGTTACAAAACTACATGACCAAAGTGGAGGAATCTAAGGTTTAACTATATAATTCATGCTACCATGATAATGCTCTGGAAGTCTTCTTGAAGGCGGTGAAGGATGGGCACATACGGTTCTTTGACGTGAAATGTTTGCGATGCCCGACAGACGCACACACGGTTTCGTCTCATATGCGTGTGTGATTCATGGTAATATGGCAAAACATTTCATACCAGTTTGTGTGTGTGATTGGAATACCAATCGCACATAGTTATGAAAATGGACACGTTGGTGTTAGTAGAGGCACCGCACACATTTTACATTCTTGAACCATGTGCGATAACGTACATATCACAAACATATCGGCAAATTAAATGTTGATGTCCACCTTTTTCACACGACTATAGCGGCAAAATCATTTGGGATGTCTCTCTGATCAGAAACGTAACGTTGAGATGTAACGTGTGGGACTGGGGTGGCTTCTCATACGTTTATTCTATGGCGATCGTCAGTAGCCGCTCACCCATCCCCGACAGTTTTTGGGTCGTGTGGGAAGGACCCCCCTATCGCCCACACTCACTTGGCGACGGTTCCAAATGCCGTCGCGGAATGGGGTTAAAAACCGTTTGTATAGCACCTCGTTGTACCAATGAGTTCAAGCATCTAATATTGTTCGAGCCATGAGAGAAGACTCCGTTGACATGAATGACCTCACCGCGCAGTTGAAAGATCTGGACAGCTGTATGAAGGCTGCTAAATCCAAGTTTGTTATCAAGCACCTTGAAGAAACTTATGTGGATATCAATCTAGCTTTAACTATCCTTCAAAACAGAAGACTCGGATTTCATTCGGATCTAGACCAAATTGTTCGGTAGGTCGGCCTTGAACATCAAGCCAAAGTCACCGGCTACAATGATCTTGTCAAAGGCCACATTGATCCGTCGAAGCAAAAGAAGAAAAAGAAATTGCGAAGAAAAATGCTCTGTCTCCTCCTCGGATAGAAAAATCTCTTGAAGCTCAAACTTAGAAGGAGAACTCTCCTGATCAAGTGATTACTTCGTCGAATCATGCACCAAGTGCAGATGCTCCTAGATCACCAAGGCCAACTGAAATAGTGCATGTGGCTTCTCCAGTATGTGAAGAAATTCCGCCTCAACAAAATGTTTCGGAAGAAGGTGATATTCCTTAGACTGCTCCCCAGGCTTCTTTGAATCGTGTTGAGCAAAATAATTCAGTGCCTCATTTTTGACACTAGTAGACAAAAAGGGGGAGAATCACATCGAGATTTTCGATAGATTTGCTCTGTTGGATTTGGTATCTGTGTTTATTCGCCCTAGTTTATGATACTTTTGCGCAGTACGCATCAAAGACCGTATTATGTCACTTCATGTGCTCTAATAATGTAAAACTTTCGTTTGACTGTAATATTAATAACCCTGCCTACTGCACTATATTCTCTCGAAGCATTTGTTTTGCAGGTGGAATTATTAACAGAAGTCTTGTATAGATGCACTACTTTTCTCGTTGGATTACTTTTCATCAGTGCGAGTCATTACCTCAAATGATTGAAGATCCTTCGAACAAGTCAATGGATTGCAGAAAATCATATCAAATATCATTATCTCTGCACAAATTTAGGGGGAGTATATTTCATCATCGAGAAAAGTAATGCAAGTTCACTCTTGTTTGATTTACTTTTCACCTATCTACACTTCAATGATTATCTATTTTGTCAACAACCGTCCAAAAAGGGGTAGATTGTTCGTTCAATGATAGTCCCCTAATGTTTTGGAGTTCATTGACATAAACAGTATATGACTTATGTGTTTGCTAGGGCACACAGAGTAACTGACCATGAAGTATCAAGGTGTTTGATGCAAACGACAAAGATAATCTTCCTACATTGCGACGAAGGTTATCATCGAAGATAAAGCTAACAAGAGTGATCCCGAAAAATTGCTGAAGTGAAGCAATTAGTTCGGCTTTTATCCAAAGTATATGACTGCCTTCGAGGAGAATGAAGACAAAGTGATGACGTAGCATTTATTTCGTTCTTCTTCTGATTTCTTTGAGTTATAGGACCACCGTACTATTAAGAGGGGTGTAGCGCGTCGAAACTTTGATTCGTTGATGCTAAACACAAATCCTATGAAAGTTGTGAGAGAAATCTCTTTGTATTTTGAGAAAATACTTGCTAGCAAGAGACCGTGATCTTCTTTGCTACGAGAGATTTGTCCTGAATCGAGAAGTTAGCATTACTTGTTCCTCAAATAATGTTACCATTGCTCCAAAATCCGACTGTTGTAAACATTTTGGTTGGCCATTGGCCGGACCTCGTGTCCAAAACGGTCATTTTCCTTCTCGGAAGGCTGCGACCATATATAGCCATCCCGCACCGACTTTGTCCATCAGTTGCTCCATTTGATTCTAAGAAGATGGTCAAGCAACCCACTCTCTGGCCGATTCAAGTTTAAAATCCACTAAGAGAAAAAACCCTAGAGCCGAAGAATTAGATAGTATTTCGGCCTAACTGGAATATAAGTTCAGTACACTCCGGCTATTACTCTTGAGAGCTGCAAACTCTCTAGACGTTTACATGTCAATTCCTTCAGAGAGCAAGAGTGATTGTGGTTCTCGGAGAAGAATTCTGTAAAGATTCGGAGATCGCCTTCAAGTATCTACCACGAGTAATCGGCATGGATTGATGAATCAATTGTCGAGGAGAATAGGTTGAAGAGAGTTTATCTTCCGTGTTAAGTCATGTCCCCTCCAACCAGATGTAGTTCTTGTGCATAAGGATGAACTGGTCGAGCATAAATTGTGTCGCCTTCGAGCATGCTCGGTTAACTCTGTCACCCTCATTTATATTCAATGCATTTTCATTCATGCTTTTCACCTTGATGCATGACTTAGTTTCTTTTCGGTACTCTGTTTAGTTCACTGTAGTTTTTCTTTGCTTTGTTTCCGCTACTGGGTTCTTGATATGTCTCCAATGTATCAATAATTTTTTATTGTTCCATGCTATTATATTATCAACTTTGTATGTTTTATATACATGAATATGTTCTTTTATACATGAATATGCTATTATATTATCAAGTTTGGATGTTTTATATTATTAACCTAGTGCCAGTGATAGTTTCTGTTTTTTCTTTGTTTTTGAGTTTCATAGAAAAGGAATATCAAAGGGAGTCCAAAGGTAATAGAACATTCGCGATGATTGTTTGTGGATAAAAACACACCTATGTGACTTGGAGTAGGGTCCAGGGAAGCCACGGGGTGGCGACAAGCGGTAGGGGCGTGCCCCATGGGGGGGCTTGGGCTTGTGCCCCCCTCCCCCC
>LR738711.1:369005353-369045755 GCA_902687465.1 Secale cereale
CCCCCCCCCCCCCCCCCCCGTGACTCCTCTGCACGGCTTCTTTGCCCAATATATTATCTAAAATTCCAGAAACCCTAGAGGCATCCATGAAAATACTTTTCCACCGCCGCAGGTCTCTGTTCCCGTGAGATCCCATCTTGGGTCCTTTTCTGGAACTCCTTCGGAGTGGACTCGACCGCGGAGGGCATCAACATCGACCTTACTACCCCTCCGATGACGTGTGAGTAGTTTACCATAGACCTACGGGTCCATAGCTAGTAGCTAGATGGCTTCTTCTCTCTCTTTGATCTTCAATACATTGTGCTGCTCGATGTTCTTGGAGGTCTATTCGATGTAATCTTCTTTTGCGGTATGTTTGTTGAGATCCAATGAATTGCGGATTTATGATCAGATTATCTATGAACATTATTTGAGTCTTCTCTACACTCTTTTATGCATGATTAAGATAGCTTTTAATTTCTCTTTGATCTATCGATTTGGTTTGGCCAACTAGATTGGTTTTGCTTGAAATGGGAGACGTGCTTTGTGTTGTGTTCAATCCTGTGGTGTCCTCACCCAGTGATATAATAGGGGTAGCGAGACACGTATTGTGTTTTTACCATTAAGGATAGAAATATGGGGTTTATATCTTATACCATGAGTTTATCACTCTACATCATGTCATCTTGCGTAAGGTGTTACTCTATTTTTAACATAATACCCTAGATGCATGCTGGATAGCAGTCGATGAGTGGAGTAATAGTAGTAGATGCAGGCAGGAGTCGGTTTACTTGTCGCGGATGTGATTCCCATATTTATGATCATTGCCTTAGATATCATCATAACTTATCATTTTTCTATCAATTGCTTGACAGTAATTTGTTTACCCACCGTATGCTTTCTTCGAGAGAGAAGCCTCTAGTGAAACCTATGGCCCCCGTGTCAATATTCCATCTTATATTTTCAGATCTATAAAACCAAAATCCCAAAAATATCTTGGTGCAATTATGTTTTCTTTACTTTATTTAGCTTTTTACGTTAGTTTTAAATCTATCTCTATCAAATCTCACTCTTTTTCGTGATCGTGAACGGATTGACAACCCCTTTTTTCGTGTTGTGTGCAAGTGTTTGTTAGTTTGTGCTGGTGCATAGATTAGTTTGTGTAGGTGCATAGATTAGAGACTTGCGTGTGCCTCCTACTGGATTGGTACCTCGGTTCTCAACTGAGGGAAATACTTATCTCTACTTTGCTGCATCACCCTTTCCTCTTCAAGGGAAAAATCAACGCAAGCTCAAGAAGTAGCAGGAAGAATTTCTAGCGCCGTTGTCGGGGAGGGTCTACTTCAATCCTAACAAGTACTTGTCATAAAATCTCATCTCTTGCACTTACATTATTTGTCATTCTCCTCCTGTTTTCATCTCTCCCACTTCTAGAACGTTTTCAAAAATAATAATTATATATGCCTTTTTATTCGCCCTATTTCCATTCGTCTTTTTGTTTTCTTGTGTGATAGATCACTTGCTTTGTCACAATGAATCCAGAGAATACTAAGTTGTGTGATTTTGACAATACAAATAATAATGATTTTATTATTACTCCTATTGCTCCCGCCACTAGTGCGGAATCTTATGAAATAAATGCCGCTTTGTAGAATCTTGTTATGAAAAACAATTTTCCGGTAGTCCTAATGAAGGCGTCACATCTGATCTAAATACTTTCATCGAGTTGTGTGATATGCAAAACAAAAGAGATGTGGATAATGATATCCTTAAATTGAAGCAATATCCACTCTCACTATGTCAAGATACAAAAACGTGGGTGTATGTTTGCTCCTAACTTGTGCACGAACAGGCCAGCCTCGGGCACGACAGCAAATGTGCAACGACAAGACAAGGCCAAGTTGAGGATGTAGCTCTTTGAGAAATCGAAGGGCAGATCAAGAAGACCAAGACGAGGCAAATGAAAAAGATATCACCAAGGAAAAACATCCCTTTCCGGGCAGGCGAGCCCGGCCTCATCGAGGACGCGCCAAGGGAAATCTCAAGACTCCCCCGGCGGGCTTGTCGAAATGGCAGGACAGGTCACCCCGCCAAGACTCCATCGCTCCACCGCATGGAGACTCAAGTCACTTATCAATGCGGTGTCGAGCCCTCAGATGATTAAGTGGCATCCACTAAGCACGTGGTAGCCACCTAGGAGACGTTATTCCTCCAAATGAGACAAGTCCAGCAGCGTGTCACGCAGACAGAGCCAGAGACAGATAAAGTGGCGCAGCAAGGCTTGCCGGGCTACTCCACGATGTGACATTAAGTGGTGGATTAAATGCGCCCTATTCTATCTGCATAGTTAGGTATGATTGCACTGTTGGCCATCTAATCAACCAACAGTGATCATGTTGCCACTGTGGATTCCCCTTGGACTATAAAAGGAGGACCGAGGCGAGTTTACAAAGTATTCAGACCCTTGTATACTCATACGCGCGTAGTCGCTCTCCACAAGGCCAACTTGCCGGGATTGAGCGCTACGTGCTCCTCACACTACCTCATCCTATCCACGAAAGAAGGAGTAGGGTTTTACGCTTCACAGCGGCTCGAAACCTGGGTAAACACCATCGTGTCACTATTGTCGTGCTGCCACTGCGGCCTCTGCTCTTTATGCAACGTGCCCTTCCGCCTCACCGGACCACAAAGGGGCCGACGGCACCATAGGTGGTTGTGTTTTCCCACAACAACTTTGGCACGCCAGGTAGGGCGAGCGTTTGCGCAAATCGGAGGTTTTAAGTAGCGCGTCGATCTTCATCATCATTTTTTTCATCAACAGCTTCATCATCCATGATGCCTAAAAAGAAATGCGGCACAATAGTTCGAGGAGGGGGCGATGCCGCTCCTTTGTCTGCTCTTCCCTATCCCCGTCAATCGTATCTGCCACAGCAGCAGCATTAATGGTGGAAACAATGGGTGAAGTTGACGTGGTGACCCGAAATAACTCGAACGGCATGGCCGCCATGTGGCCCCTGTTCAGAAAAGAAGGGCGAGCTAATAAGGTACATGGTTTTATCCTCCGCCACTTTCACTTGACAACGATCAAGCCACACCGGGTTTTTAGCATCATCAGCATTGATGAGCTCACGTTAAATTTGGTGTAAGCATTCACCCCACTAAGGGAGAACCCTGAGCAAAGCGTCGGTGCGAATCTGCTCGTCTACCCCCCGGCAAGCATGTTCTGGCAAGGCTATCCGCATTAGCGCGACTTTCGTGCCAACTTCTGGAAGATCGTTGAAAGTGTAAGGGGAAGGAAGGAGAAACCAGTCTTACCTTCCACCGTACCCCATCGCCTACAGGGAGTGTACGATCCCTTCCGACTCTTGTCGGGGATCCAAAAGCAACACACGAAGCACCATCCTCCAGGGGTACATGGACAAAACGAACGACCACATCTAGAGGGGAAGAGAAGCGTGAACAAAGGCTAAGTCAACTTGCTCATTTGTTTTGCTTTAGAACTTCTATTGTTTATCCCATGAACAACCTAGATTTTTGTACGACAAGCCTAATGCACAATGGTACCTTGCCGTATTTTCTCTGCGCCCCTTCTTTTGTTCTGAGCCTGCTCGACAAAGTAGGCGGTTGCGTCCAAGACTGCCAAAGAAAAACCTACCAGGACATATTTTTCCAAAGTTAATGTTAAGGCCCTGTTCCTTATGACAATTGCGGCATCGTGATACCGGCATGCAACCAGAATATGTCAAGAAACTAATGATATGAATATCCATAGGAAAACGCAAGAGGGATAAACATGCATTGGAGATTAAGCAAGGACATCAGTTGCATGCGAGCATAAATAGTACCGACCCTAAACACAATGCATGCATAATATTTTTGTTACAGGACATCCAAAATGACAAGAATTGTTCAAGGCAGTGCCGACAACTTATGGAGCCCTCGGGACGGCAAGGACCCTGTCGGGCGAAGCGGGCATCTTTCTCTTCGGCCGCTGTAACATCCGCATCTTCCGGCAATGTGACGCCCGAGACCGACGTCCCAGAAGATTCCCGAAGCTTCCAGATGTTCCGGGTTGCCCGTGTGTTCTTTTGTGCTTGTGTTATTTATTTTTTGCATTGCATCATGTCATCATGCCATCATGTCATTTAATTTTTGCAACTAAATAAATTGTGTGGACCTTCGGTCCATTTAAATCGAGGGAAGGTGACTTCTCTTTATAACATATAAAAGCCTCTCAATATTTAGGGAGCTATATTTAAAATATTCCAATTGGTTGGGATCACCGTAACACACTTGCAATATTTCCCCATGCCTATTCCATATCAAGTTTGACTTCAAAACCTTGCCAATAATTCTTTTCCGTTTTTTCGAGGTTCCTCCGAAAATTCGAACATTTTTGGACACCTCATTAATCAAGTCTTAGTTCAAACCCATTTGAATTAAATTCAAATATGTTTGAATTATTTTCCGATCTGGCCTTTTATATTTTTCTCCGGTCGTGCTCATTTTTACGAGCCCGAGAAAATTATCATTGTGCTAGTTTTGCCCAAACCCCCTCCTTCTTCTCTTTCTTTTCTTCTTGTTTGACTCTCTCTATTTCTTTTTCTGCAAAAGAAAAGAGATAAAATAAGCAGACCAGCCTCCCTTTTTCTTCCTGGCTTTTCCCTCTCTCTAGGCCTCCCTAAGTCCCAGGCCTTGCAGCCCCAGCCGCTCAGCCCCCCCATCCGGCCCATCTCCCCCAGGCCCGACTCCAGCCCGACCGGCTAACCCTAGCGCTAGCCGCACCTAGCGACCACTCCTCCCAGCGCATCGCTCCTCCTCCTTCTCTTCTGTCCGCCGCCAGTTCCTCATCCCGCTCGCTCCTCCTCTCGACCGAGGACCGATTCCCTCGGTCCCGCTTTCCCCTCGACCGCGCCTCGCGATCCCCCTCTCGGTCGACCGCAGCGCCTTTCTCCCTCGCACCCTTCTCGTCCGCGCTCCAAGGCCGGCGCCGCCCTGGGCCGTCCCTCGTTCCTCTCTCTTCGCCTGGAGGCCGAGCGCCATGGCCTCGAGCCCCAGGACCGCCCCGCCAGGTTGCCTCGTTCCCTACCTCTCCGCACCAGGAAGCGCTGCAGCGCCGTGCAGGCTCCTCCGTCGCGCGCCAGGAGCCCAGGTCCCGCGCCCGTCCTCCGTTGCCAAGTGCCGCCGTCGGCCAGGGCCATCCTCCCTCCGCGGCTCCCTCCTCAGCGCTGGAGCCCTCCCCGAGGCCCCAGCTCCCCAGCGCGGCCAGGGCCCCGTGCGGCCCCGTTCTCCTCGCCGGCCAGAGCGCCCCGAGGCCTCCCTCCGTTCTCCTTCCAGCCGTGGCCAGGCTTCCCCTTCGCGCGCCAGCAACAGTCCAAGGCCGAGCCCCTGTAGCCCCTCGTCCCGCGCTGCTGCTGTGTTTTTTTTTCGCCATGTCGCTGCCGCCTTTGCTGCTGTTTTGTTGTTGTGGCTGTGGTTGTTATCCCAGGATCTCGGAGACGCGTCAAGTACATCTACGGTCGAACGTCTACGAACCGTGTACGAGATCGACGCCCGAACAACTACCCTCGCCGGAGGACCCAAGTACCACGACGACCCGAACCTCTACGGGAAAACGAGCTCCAAGTTCGACTACTTCACGGGACCCGTCAAGTCCGACTACTACATGAACGAGTACCTCTCCGACTCACGAGAACGTCTACTTCCCTCTACGGCATGTACCACTACCGTCGCCCGGAAACGAGGAATTCGCCAAGTACCACGACACGATGACGTGAACAACTACTTCCTCTTCGGAAACGTGAACCACTACTTCCTCTACGACGTGAACGCCTTCTTCCTCTACGTTCTCGAACCGCCCTGAAATGCACGCTTCAAGGTATAACGATACGATGACCCGTGTGATGCTTGTAGTGTGGTATGAAATGTTTCACTTGTGCTTCGTGCCCGTTGTGCCTCTTTTGTCGTGTTCCTCGATTCCCTCGTCACCGACTCGTGGGAACCCGGAGACGGGATCAACCCACTTTCATCTTGTTCGACTTGCTCACGTCGATTCTTCTTTTGCTCCGGACTCTCAACGAGTTACCGGAACCGATATGATGCGTTGCATCATTTTCGGATCGTTGCCGTGGCACCCCTTTCTTTCCACCACGATGACAAATGCTTCATATCTCTCTTGTCAACCTTTTAATAAAACTTGCATAAACTTGATCATGGCATCCGCATCATGTTAACAACATTATATATGTGTGAATTGTTGTTGCTTATAATTATTAAACATGCTCATGGGGTTTTTCCGGATATGTTGTTGTTTTCCGGCCTCATTTAAATTGCCTAGTTAGTATAGTTTTATTAAGCTTCACCTCTTGCCATGTTAACAAACATTTAATCTTGTCTTGTCAATAACGAGAGTCATTTAAATAATTAAAATGTGGTGTTTCGCCAATATGCAACTCGTTGCATATTGAGCTCCACTTAACTTGTAGTGATGTTTGTGCACTTTGCCATGCCTTGCATATTTAAATCGGACATGCATCATACTTGGATGTGCATTGTATGCCATGTTTATGATATGTGTGTTTACCGTGTTGTTTTGCTTCTTTCCGGTTGCTTCTCTTGTTAGCTTCGGTTTCGTTCCGGAGTTGTGAGGATTCGCTCGTGTGTTGCTTCGTCTACTTCATGGATCCGTTCTTCTCCTTTGTGGAATCCCAGGCAAGATGACCGAACCCGGATACCATTACTATCTTTGCCTATTGCTAGAGTATCGTTCTTTAGTATATTGCCTCGATGCCCATGTTTTCCTGTCAGCCTCCTACTTTTAACCATGAACCTGTTTAACCACCCTTCCTATGCAAACCGTTGCTTGGCTAAGTACGCTTCGCTCAGCCCTTCTTATAGCATTGCTAGTTGCAGGTGAAGATTGAAGATGCTTGCTTCATGTTGAAGTTTGGTTGGGTTATATCACACTATATAAATGCTTAAAATGAAATCATCTATATACTGGCAAGGGTGGAAGGCTAAGCCTTTTGCTTGGTGTTTTGTTCCACTCATGCCGTTAGGAACCGTATAAACCGGTGTTATGTTCCTTGATTATGCGTTCCTAACACGGTTGGGGTGTATGGGACCCCCTTGATAAACCGCTAAGTTCTAAGTCTTTTCAAGCAAGTCCCAACATTGGTACTATTTGCCTAATAACTAATAAAACTTGCATGTGGACTAGCTATCCCTTTTATTTTAATTCAACAACCCCGGGCCAGTGCTCCACATGAGTGTTGGTCCGAAACGGGGAGCCTGCAGGGCCGCCTTGGGGCAACCCGAGGTATCTGGCATACACCTGTAGCTTCGCCCATCCGGTCTTGTCCTGAGACTTAGATACGCGCGGCTACTATCAGGGTGTCGACACGCCGGGAGGATTTGCTGGATTAGCCTTACCTTAGTTCGGTTTAACTTGAGCACGGGATTCCGAGAATACTCGGGTCTTCCCACCTATGGAGTTGCGACTCCGCGGATCGTGGGCTTGTAATGGGTCAAGTTGGAACACCCCTGCAGGGTTTGAACTTTCGAAAGCCGTGCCCGCGGTTATGTGGCAGATGGGAGCTTGTTAATTCCGGTTGTAGATAACTTGACACAATGTTACCAATACACTACCAGCGTGTGTTCCGTGACTGTCAATTTCCGAATAGGGATTCGGGAGTGGAACACGGAGGGGTTATGATTGTGAGCTTGTAGCTAGGATCACTTCGTGATCACTTCTCGCCGAGGCTTTCTCTTCTCGCTCTCACTCACGTAAGTTAGTGCTAGTTGCTCCTGCAGACTCTTGTTGTTCCTTCACCTCTCGTTCTTTCTTCAGCCTTGTCCTCACCCTAGGCTTAAATAGTCTTGTTACCCGGGAACGGGATTGCTGAGTCCTCTGTGGCTCACAGTTACTTCACACACCAGATGCAGGTTCTGCCGAGTTTGATGCAGGAGTTGGATCAGTTCTTCACCGGGAGTTCGATGAAGAGTTTGGTCGTATGCTTGTGATGTTTCGATGTTCAGTAGTGGTTTCTACTAGGATTTGATCCTGACCTGTGGCTTTATGTTGTTTTGGTATCTTGCTTTTGGATCTTACCCTTAGATGGGCTGTGATGTTTTGAATGATGTTTTGCTTATGTAATGTATTGTGTGAAGTGGCGAGTGTAAGCCAACTATCTTCTTTTGCAATTTAATCCCTCTTTTACATGAGCCGTGCAAAGATACCGAACTTGAGATCATTCTAGGATGGGCTTATACCTTTAAGTCGTGCCTCGACACGTAGGAGGTATAGTCCCATCCTGGGCATTACAAGTTGGTATTCAGAGCCTTCTCCGACCTAGAAGCCCCCACTGATTGATCGAATCGTTGACGGTTGAGTCTAGGCACACACTGAAAATGTTTTGAGTCCTATATTATATCGGAGAGTAGGAATTCTTTGCTCCTCATCTCTTTTCATTCTGGTGAGGACTCCTAACGACTACGCTTGTCTCTCCTATCTTCAAAAAATTGCACCAATTTTTTTTAGGATCCCGCGAGTATTCTGGGATTGTTTCGATGTTCTTGTGACAAGGATATTGTTCTCGATGCCTCCTGTTACCGAGGAGTTGAGCTTCGGGGTATTGTTGTCACAAGCATATCGCGGCAGTACTAAATACTTAAGACGGCCGACATCAAAAATCTCTCCTGTGCGGCCAGTGGCAAGATAACCCCGACATCACCCAGTACTGGGGAGGTAGTTCGAGAGTATTGCCATAGCTTGTATAGAGGATGCGTTTCGAAGGTCCGAGGTAAATAGTTTCCGAGAAAGACTGGTTATGTGTTGAAGGATGGATACACCTGGATGTAGGTTTAGAGTTGATTGCGCGGTGCTTCTCGTGTATCCCCAACACCTGATTGCATAACTGGAAACTTTCAGAAATCTATAGGTGGGTTCATCTAGTAGTTCTAGGCATTCTTCCAACGAATGCATGATATGGAGTTTGGGGTTCTACATTGAGTGAAGTGGTTTTATGGACTTGTTCTGATCGGGAGTTGCATCTTAAAGGGTCCTTGGCTATGCTGATCCGGGGATTGCAAAACCCTTTTGTAACATGTTCCATGAGCTTTCAGCACGAAGATGACGAATGAAACTTCTATTTTGTATTTTTTCTATCTGATCCCTGTTCCTTTTTATTTACATTTTGTTCTCCAAGTGGCTTCTCGTCGAGTTGATGTACCTGCGGAATTCATTCGTTCAATCCTTTGTTCTTGTTTTGATTCTGGTATTCGAGTTGCTTCGATGTCAAATGTTGATTCCATACCTTCCTAATCGGTGTTCTCATATTTCTATGGGAGTGCTAGTCCTTCTTATTCATCAAGATGGTCATTTTAATCCTTTTCAACCAGTGTGCCTTCTCTTCAAGTGATTCCATACGGACGCCGTTGAAATCTGACGATTTGTCTGTTTCATTCATCCAAAGTTGTCTTTGGTTTCCCCGCCCTCCCACCCTTTTTCTTCTTGGAGCCAGAAATTCTCAGATGAAGTATCCATTTTATTCATGTGATATTTCTTCATTCTTTCCTTCATTGTTCTTATCCGGTGATTCTCAGGAAGAGGCTCAAGAGCTTCAAGTTCATCATTCTTTTGTTCTCAAATTCTGCCGGTGGATGTAATTCAAGATTTCGGTGTTGATCTTATCCTTTTCCTCATTTCATAATGCTTTCTTATTCCGGTGTACCAATTAATCATTCTCCTCTTGCTATTCATATCCGGAGTGCTGAAGATTCATAATTCCATTCTTAATCCGTTCAAGCTATTTTGAGGATTGTCATCTTATTCAAGCCAGTTAATTCAACCGGTGCAATATCTCTTAAGCAATCTTTTCCAACGGTGTTTTCTTTTGAGTGGGCCATAACCCACAGGTCTTTTCCCAGGATCTTACCTGACTCTTCTAATTTCTTTTCCGGAGTATTCTTAAATTCTTTCAAAGTGTGACGTAAGTATGATTCCCATCAGTCACATGCCTTCTCCAAGATCGCTTTCAAATTCTTGTTCATCATTGGTTCAACCTTTTTAATTCTTCATTCCGGAGTGCTCAACAATTCTTCATGGCATTTCTCATCTTCATTCTCAACAATTGAAGATCGGAGTAGAGTTTCTCTTAAATCTTGGCCCGTTCTCTTGAAGATTTGTGGTTCTAGCTTCATGCCATCCTCATTATTGTTTTGATTATGAGGAATTCTTTTATACCACCCGAAGCATTTCTTGAATTCTTTTCCTTGTGATCCTCCGAAGGCCATCATTTCAGAAGATTCTTCGTTCTCAGTTTTCAACTTCAACCTCCAACTATTCTTCATTGATGCCTCTTCGTTCGTCTCCCTATTCTTACGGTGGTTCATTCTAGATTACTCTTCCGTTGTTATCGTTTTTAATTCATTTGTTCTTTCATAATCCTACCGGTGGTTCGTTGAAGATTTATCCAAGCTTGTGCTAGATCTCTCTTTAATTCCTTGCAACGAGAATAAGTAGTATGCCAAATCCTTTGGTTGTCATCAATTTAAATTGGTGAAGGAGATGCATGACATAATTCTTATTCTTATTCCTTCAAGGCGATTTAATTCTTTTGTCTGGAGCTTCTTCATCATATCATATCCTTGGTTCTAAATTCTTCATCTTGTTTTCCGGAGCGCCAAGTTATTTTCAATTATATCAGTTCAAGCTCCATCTAATTCATCGCAGGCTTTGAATCTTATTCTTTTCATCTTTCACTTCTAATGCTTTCATTACCGGAGTTCTTCATGGTGGTTCATCATCATTTAATTCATCCTCGAAGTCTTCATCAAGATTCTTGTTGGAGCTCAAGCATTCTTCGTCATGCTTTTCCAATTGCAATTCTTGCTACCTTATCTTTGAGATGGTGTTATGTCATTCTTGACAATTCCTTCATGTTTTATGATTCACGAGTTATCAAGAATGAGATATTTAAACCCATCATTTTCTTTGTTCAGGAGATCTTTCCAACCCTTAAATTTATCCATTGGAGTCATCTTGGGTTGTATTTCACCAAAAAGCTTTCCCTAAGGATTGTTGCTAATTATGGTGCTTATAAATGACCCAAATTCTTCATTTATCATTCCGGTGAATAAGTTTTTCGTCTCCTTGTTGATCTCAATCCAATCAATTGTTTAAGTTAGTGGCCGGTTGTCACCTCTTAATTTTGAGATGTTTTCCATAAGCCCACATCAAGAGTTTATTCGTTTCGTTGTCGAGTTTCCAACAACTCTGTTCAACCCTTCTCCGTAAGGAGGATTTTCTAATTCATTCGTGGGAGAAGTTGTCATCTTCTTCTTCGATCTTTTCTTTCCAACGATCTAGCATCTATTCTTTCGTTCCGGAGGCTTTGTAATGTTGCTCTCTCCAAACCATATTATCGTTTTATCGAGATCATGTTCTTTCCTTGTTTATCTATTTATCCGGAGTGTTGTATTCTTCATTCAAGTTCTCTCATCTTATCTAGTTTTGCCTCTCTTTTCAACCGGAGTGATGTCTGAAATCTTTCTTACCCCTTGGGCCATTCTTTCAATTGTTTCAGATGCTATATGTTGTTCATTTCATCAAGTATCATCCCAACTTGCCAAGTTTTTGTTCATTTCCTTCCATTTTCAGACGGAGTGCTGTCCAAATTATGTCATTCTTATTTCCTTGGCTATACCATTGCGGTTTTATATTCTTTTGGTCCGTGAGCTCTTGTTTCATGTCTTTCAACCGTCAAGGTTCTCATAATGTTCCTTGTTCCTCCTTTTACCGGAGTGCTCTTAACTTCGTTCATCTCTGTTCTATTCTTCTTTCAATTTGTTCAACCTCTCAAGGTTCTTTGGTTTCACTCGTCTGTCAAAGAAGCAACTTTGTTTTACCTCTTCCTCTTCCGTTTTTACCCGGTGCTATCTCTAGGATCTCGGGTCGAGATCCTCTGTTAGTGTGGGAGAGTTGTGACGCCCGAGACCGACGTCCCAGAAGATTCCCGAAGCTTCCAGATGTTCCGGGTTGCCCGTGTGTTCTTTTGTGCTTGTGTTATTTATTTTTTGCATTGCATCATGTCATCATGCCATCATGTCATTTAATTTTTGCAACTAAATAAATTGTGTGGACCTTCGGTCCATTTAAATCGAGGGAAGGTGACTTCTCTTTATAACATATAAAAGCCTCTCAATATTTAGGGAGCTATATTTAAAATATTCCAATTGGTTGGGATCACCGTAACACACTTGCAATATTTCCCCATGCCTATTCCATATCAAGTTTGACTTCAAAACCTTGCCAATAATTCTTTTCCGTTGTTTCGAGGTTCCTCCGAAAATTCGAACATTTTTGGACACCTCATTAATCAAGTCTTAGTTCAAACCCATTTGAATTAAATCCAAATATGTTTGAATTATTTTCCGATCTGGCCTTTTATATTTTTCTCCTGTCGTGCTCATTTTTACGAGCCCGAGAAAATTATCATTGTGCTAGTTTTGCCCAAACCCCCTCCTTCTTCTCTTTCTTTTCTTCTTGTTTGACTCTCTCTATTTCTTTTTCTGCAAAAGAAAAGAGATAAAATAAGCAGACCAGCCTCCCTTTTTCTTCCTGGCTTTTCCCTCTCTCTAGGCCTCCCTAAGTCCCAGGCCTTGTAGCCCCAGCCGCTCAGCCCCCCCATCCGGCCCATCTCCCCCAGGCCCGACTCCAGCCCGACCGGCTAACCCTAGCGCTAGCCGCACCTAGCGACCGCTCCTCCCAGCGCATCGCTCCTCCTCCTTCTCTTCTGTCCGCCGCCAGTTCCTCATCCCGCTCGCTCCTCCTCTCGACCGAGGACCGATTCCCTCGGTCCCGCTTTCCCCTCGACCACGCCTCGCGATCCCCCTCTCGCTCGACCGCAGCGCCTTTCTCCCTCGCACCCTTCTCCTCCGCGCTCCAAGGCCGGCGCCGCCCTGGGCCGTCCCTCGTTCCTCTCTCTTCGCCTGGAGGCCGAGCGCCATGGCCTCGAGCCCCAGGACCGCCCCGCCAGGTCGCCTCGTTCCCTGCCTCTCCGCGCCAGGAAGCGCTGCAGCGCCGTGCAGGCTCCTCCGGCGCGCCAGGAGCCCAGGTCCCGCGCCCGTCCTCCATCGCCAAGTGCCGCTGTCGGCCAGGGCCATCCTCCCTCCGCGGCTCCCTCCTCAGCGCTGGAGCCCTCCCCGAGGCCCCAGCTCCCCAGCGCGGCCAGGGCCCCGTGCGGGCCCGTTCTCCTTGCCGGCCAGAGCGCCCCGAGGCCTCCCTCCGTTCTCCTTCCAGCCGCGGCCAGGCTTCCCCTTCGCGCGCCAGCAACAGTCCAGGGCCGAGCCCCTGTAGCCCCTCGTCCCGCGCTGCTGCTGTGTTTTTTTCTTTTCGCCATGTCGCTGCCGCCTTTGCTGCTGTTTTGTTGTTGTGGCTGTGGTTGTTATCCCAGGATCTCGGAGACGCGTCAAGTACATCTACGGCCGAACGTCTACGAACCGTGTACGAGATCGACGCCCGAACAACTACCCTCGCCGGAGGACCCAAGTACCACGACGACCCAAACCTCTACGGGAAAACGAGCTCCAAGTTCGACTACTTCACGGGACCCGTCAAGTCCGACTACTACATGAACGAGTACCTCTATGACTCACGAGAACGTCGACTTCCCTCTACGGCATGTACCACTACCGTCGCCCGGAAACGAGGAATTCGCCAAGTACCACGACACGATGACGTGAACAACTACTTCCTCTTTGGAAACGTGAACCACTACTTCCTCTACGACGTGAACGCCTTCTTACTCTACGTTCTCGAACCGCCCCGAAACGCACGCTTTTAAGGTATAACGATACGATGACCCGTGTGATGCTTGTTGTGTGGTATGAAATGTTTCACTTGTGCTTCGTGCCCGTTGTGCCTCTTTTGTCGTGTTCCTCGGTTGCCTCGTCACCGACTCGTGGGAACCCGGAGACGGGATCAACCCACTTTCATCTTGTTCGACTTGCTCACGTCGATTCTTCTTTTGCTCCGGACTCTCAACGAGTTATCGGAACCGATATGGTGCGTTGCATCATTTTCGGATCGTTGCCGTGGCACCCCTTTCTTTCCACCACGATGACAAATGCTTCATATCTCTCTTGTCAACCTTTTAATAAAACTTGCATAAACTTGATCATGGCATCCGCATCATGTTAACAACATTATATATGTGTGAATTGTTGTTGCTTATAATTATTAAACATGCTCATGGGGTTTTTCCGGATATGTTGTTGTTTTCCGGCCTCATTTAAATTGCTTAGTTAGTATAGTTTTATTAAGCTTCACCTCTTGCCATGTTAACAAACATTTAATCTTTTCTTGTAAATAACAAGAGTCATTTAAATAATTAAAATGTGGTGTTTCGTCAATATGCAACTCGTTGCATATTGAGCTCCACTTAACTTGTAGTGATGTTTGTGCACTTTGCCATGCCTTGCATATTTAAACCGGACATGCATCATACTTGGATGTGCATCGTATGCCATGTTTATGACATGTGTGTTTACCGTGTTGATTTGCTTCTTTCCGGTTGCTTCTCTTGTTAGCTTCGGTTTCGTTCCGGAGTTGTGAGGATTCGCTCGTGTGTTGCTTCGTCTACTTCATGGATCCGTTCTTCTCCTTTGTGGAATCCCAGGCAAGATGACCGAACCCGGATACCATTACTATCTTTGCCTATTGCTAGAGTATCGTTCTTTAGTATATTGCCTCGATGCCCATGTTTTCCTGTCAGCCTCCTACTTGGAACCATGAACCTGTTTAACCACCCTTCCTATGCAAACCGTTGCTTGGCTAAGTACGCTACGCTCAGCCCTTCTTATAGCATTGCTAGTTGCAGGTGAAGATTGAAGATGCTTGCTTCATGTTGAAGTTTGGTTGGGTTATATCACACTATATAAATGCTTAAAATGAAATCATCTATATACTGGCAAGGGTGGAAGGCTAAGCCTTTTGCTTGGTGTTTTGTTCCACTCATGCCGTTAGGAACCGTATAAACCGGTGTTATGTTCCTTGATTATGCGTTCCTAACACGGTTGGGGTGTATGGGACCCCCTTGATAAACCGCTAAGTTCTAAGTCTTTTCCAGCAAGTCCCAACATTGGTACTATTTGCCTAATAACTAATAAAACTTGCATGTGGACTAGCTATCCCTTTTATTTTAATTCAACAACCCCGGACCAGTGCTCCACATGAGTGTTGGTCCGAAACGGGGAGCCTGCAGGGCCGCCTTGGGGTAACCCGAGGTATCTGGCATACACCTGTAGCTTCGCCCATCCGGTCGTGTCCTGAGACTTAGATACGCGCGGCTACTATCAGGGTGTCGACACGCCGGGAGGATTTGCTGGATTAGCCTTACCTTAGTTCGGTTTAACTTGAGCACGGGATTCCGAGAATACTCGGGTCTTCCCACCTATGGAGTTGCGACTCCGCGGATCGTGGGCTTGTAATGGGTCAAGTTGGAACACCCCTGCAGGGTTTGAACTTTCGAAAGCCGTGCCCGCGGTTATGTGGCAGATGGGAGCTTGTTAATTCCGGTTGTAGATAACTTGACCCAATGTTACCAATACACTACCAGCGTGTGTTCCGTGACTGTCAATTTCCGAATAGGGATTCGGGAGTGGAACACGGAGGGGTTATGATTGTGAGCTTGTAGCTAGGATCACTTCGTGATCACTTCTCGCTGAGGCTTTCTCTTCTCGCTCTCACTCACGTAAGTTAGTGCTAGTTGCTGTTGCAGACTCTTGTTGTTCCTTCACCTCTCGTTCTTTCTTCAGCATTGTCCTCACCCTAGGCTAAAATAGTCTTGTTACCCGGGAACGGGATTGCTGAGTCCTCTGTGGCTCACAGTTACTTCACACACCAGATGCAGGTTCAGCCGAGTTTGATGCAGGAGTTGGATCAGTTCTTCACCGGGAGTTCGATGAAGAGTTTGGCCGTATGCTTGTGACGTTTCGATGTTCAGTAGTGGTTTCTACTAGGATTCGATCCTGACCTGTGGCTTTATGTTGTTTTGGTATCTTGCTTTTTGATCTTACCCTTAGATGGGCTGTGATGTTTTGCTTATGTAATGTATTGTGTGAAGTGGCGAGTGTAAGCCAACTATCTTCTTTTGCAATTTAATCCCTCTTTTACATGAGTCGTGCAAAGATACCGAACTTGAGATCATTCTAGGATGGGCTTATACCTTTAAGTCGTGCCTCGACACGTAGGAGGTATAGTCCCATCCTGGGCATTACAGGCAACCTCCTGAAGCCATCAGCAAGGTTAAGATTTCGATGGCGATAGGCGATGTTGCTCAGGCCCATGAAGAGGGCGTTGTGGGAAAGCTTCCGGGATTCACTCACAAAGCGATCAACTCTCCCTTTGTCACATCCAGTATTTTGTAACATGTCATTTGCATTAATAAGCATGAAAAATTTGGATCAACAAGAACTTTTGCATTATTTAGCTTTTTATTTGAGTTGGATTTTCTTTGTGATTTCAAGTGCTCTTTAAGGTCAACATAGTTCTACCTCCTATACTCCATATCCTTGCTCCAAACTTTTGCCCACTGATCATGCCATGTGTATGGGACAGAATAGTATTTTCTTACAAAATAATTTGGCAGATAAGTATTTTCTAAATTATGTTTTCCAAAAACCCCTGAATTGAGGCTAGCACTACAAGTACTTAATTTGGGGCATGAAAAATCTTTCAAAAAGTATATTTTACTCCTATTAGGTATAGGACTCCCATAAACCAAAAAAATATAATTTCAAAAATTAATTTCCTCTTTTATTTAAAGGATGTTTCTTAAGGCCGGAAATGGTCTTTAATAGGTCAAAATTATTTAACTGTTTCAAAAATGTTTGAGAAAATTTCGGGAAACTCAGTGGACATATATTTTCCATTTATATGAGTTTTAACACATGGTCATGTTCAAAATGTTGGACAAAACCTTCCAAAACCATTTCTGTCGATTTCAAATATTTGAGATATTTCTATAAGAAACATTTTCAAATCAATCCAGAAAATTCTAGCAAGTCACATATGCATAATATGATGAACTTGCAAACTTTCAACTCAATCAAAATAGTTTTGGTTCAAAAAAGTGCCCCAAAACCCTCTCTGACCAGATACAAGTTTGAACAACTTTACATTGCCAATTTTCTGCAACTGATCCCACACTTTGTGGACATGCTCAACGATAACCCACAAGTATAGGGGATCAATTGTAGCCTCTCTTGATAAGTGAGTGTGTCGAACCCAACGAGGAGCTAAATGTAGAACAAATCTTCCCTCAAGTTCTATCGACCAATGATACAACTCTACGCATGCTTGACGTTCGCTTTACCTAGAACAAGTATGAAACTAGAAGTACTTTGTAGGTGTTGTAGGATAAGTTTGCAAGATAATAAAGAGCACATAAATAAAAGCTAGGGGCTGTTTTAAATAAATACACAACTAAGTTAGTTTTAGTAGACAACTTTTTGTCACAAGAAAGTTATTTGTCCCTAGGCAATCGAAAACTAGAACGTTAATCATTATTACAATTTTATATGAGGGAGAGTCATAAGCTAACAAACTTTCTCTTCTTGGATCATATGAAACATCCGTAAATACAAAAGTACATTAAGGTAAAACCCAACCATAACATTATAAGGCATCAAGTCCTCTTTACTCCCATGCGCAAACAATCTACTTACTCGGGTTTAACCTTTTGTTACTCTAGGAACCTACGATAGAAAAATCATGAACATATTACAAACCCTACAGCGGGGTTCCCTCGCACTTGCACGACAGGGAGAGCACCATAGGACAGCACCAATAATAGAACATGCAACTCAAACCAATCATGATCACCAATCAACTCATAAGACAAAACAGATCTACTCAAACATCATAGGATAGCCATACTTAATTGGGAAATAATATATAGCGTTGAGCACCATGTTTATGTAGAGATTACGACATGGAGGAGAGGTGTTGAACCGCTGCATAGAGGGGGAGAGAGTTGGTGATGGCAGCGGCGAAGTTGTTGGTGTAGATTGTTTTCATGATGATGGCCCCAGCGGCGTTGCCGCGCCACCGGGAGGGATGGGGAGAGAGCCCTTCTCCTTATTATTATTCCTTTACCTTCCCCCTAGATGGAAGAAGGGTTTCCCCTCTGGTCCATGGCCTCCATGGCGGCGGAGGGGCGGGAGCCCCTCCGAGATTGGATCTCTCTCTCAGTTTCCTTCTATTTCTGCGCTCCTAGATTCTGGCCTTTCACCGTTTCTTAATTCCCATAGATCCATAACTCCGATTGGGCTGAAATTTTAACACGATTTGTATCCGAATATTGGCTTTCTTGCGGAGAAAGAAGAGCACCAACCGCCTTACAGGGTGGCCACAAGGGTCCAGGGCGCGCACCCTACCTTGTGGCCCCCTCGGGCATCGTCTCCCGTTGATTCTTCTTCCCAAAATCACATATATTCCAAAAAAATATCCGTAAGTTTTTAACCCGTTTCGACTCCGTTTGATATGGGTTTTATGCGGAAACAAAACATGCAACAAACGGGAACTAGCACTGGGCACCGGATCAATATGTTAATCCCGAAATTAGTTTCAAAATTTCCCAAAATTTTGTAAAAGTTGTAGAATATAGGCATGGGATAATAAACAATTATAGATTCGACGGAGATGTATCACTCAAATACCAAAATAATGGCACTACGCTAAGTGGTGCACCAAGGGGAATATATTAGCTTAGCTGGATCTCCGCAAATCTATTTCAGTTGATTTCTAGTGTTTAGAAAAGTTGAATTGGAAACTTTATCCTAATGAGCTCAAAATTGGTGGACAACCTCAATTCTGTATGCAATTTGTTCCTGTTAATTTTGATGTCCATTAGAATCCATTTGCTTGACCAAACTAGCATCAAACACCTTCTGCCACATTGCCAAAATCAACATTTGGGCCACTTTCACCATTCTACTTTCTCTCAAGTTTTTACCAGAGGTGTGCCAGGTCATCATCTACATCTAGTAACTCCCTCTCCTCTAATGCTCAATGATTGATTGGTAAAAAACCCCCATTTACCTCTCAGGACAGCCATAACCCCTCTCTCTCTCTCACCACCCTTCTCTCACCAGAGCCACTCCAGGGCATCCAATGCCCCTCCCACATTCTTTACTCCTCCCTAGCTCCACCAGATACGAGTGGGCATGCCCCTGCTCCCTTAAATAATGCCATGGCAGCCATTTGCATGCTCTAGAGGGAACTACAGTGCGCTCATGCACTATAGCCGCTCTCTGCCAAGCACCTCCGGCAACCTCGAGCCTCCCTCCTGCCCCTACCAAGGCCCCTCGGCGTCCGCGTCATGCCACACTCCTGTCCCCCTCCTCCTTCTCCTTCATGATGCCTCCTTTCGCACGCGCGCCGGCCGCCCAAGAGCTCCAGTGCAGGGCTTCACACGCGCGGTGCCTCTGACCACCCCCTGCTCTCTTTCTTCATTACCCTAACTCTGGACCAACCCCACGAGCACTCCTGACACCTCGCTGCGAGCCACCATGACCCATAGCAACGACAACGACCTCACCGGCGCACTGGTCCACGCTGGACTGTCTCCCGCCTATTTAAAAGCCTCCCTGAGCCCTCTTCTCCACACCACTCGCCCTCTTCAGCACCAAATCAGCCCCCTACACCACCCACACACCTCAACAGGAGCCCAAGCTCTAGATCGAGCTCGAGCTCCGTGCTTCGGCTCGCCAGAGTTCGCGCAGTACAGGCCTCCCCCGCCGCTCCTCATTCTCGATCTGGAACCGCAACAATCCACTGATCCTTTCCCCGTCGTTTCCCCCTTCATTTGCAGCTAGAAACTACCGGAGCAACAACCTCCCAACGCGCCGCTGCCCTGCCAACTCGTTGCCGGGAAACCAGGCCACCCCGACGACCCCCTCCAGCTCCACCCGAACGGTGACACGACGAGGAAGCCATATGTGCCATCAGCTCGCCCCGCCGTGCCCGGAAATGCCGCCGGAGAGCTCGCCGGCCCCTCTGGGCACGAGGTTGAATATGACAGGCGGGCCCCGCTTGTCATCCTCACCTCTCACTAGCTCCTCTCTCTCTCTCGCTGACGCCCGGGCCCAGCGCGTCAGGTTTCAAACCTGGCAGACACGCGCCTCGGCTCGCTTGGGCGGGTTTCTCTCTGGGCCTGCTGCACGGTGGCCACTTTGGCACAGTTGAACAATGCATGTTTTCTTTTTATTTATTCTAGAAACTTCTACGAATTCCACATGATTAAATAAATGTCGAAATGCAATAATTCCAACTCCTAAAATCATGTAATAATCCCACCTATTTAATGGTGTAATTTTCATGCAAATCCATCACACTTTGATGTACTGTTCAAATTCAAATTTGAACATTCAAATCCTTCTTTAGAAATTCATTACTCTGTTTCTTTAGCCCCAAATCAAAAACTAATAATTTTTAACACTTCTTAGTTTTCATCCTAGTATTTAAAAAAATGACATTTTTCAGAGCACTTTGATTTTCTAGTTTTGCTAGGGCCTTATTTTCTCGTTGTTTCTTTGTGACGAATAGATCCCGTATTTGACGAAATAGTTGAAGAAGAAGAAGGAGAAGTACCTGAAGACTTTGAATACCAAGCCAACCAAGGCAAGTAGCCTTTTGACCATGTCTATGAAACTCTTTTTATGCATGTCATATAGCACCTTATTATCGATGCATCAGAATCGTGTTGAGTTGGTAACCACTTTGGTGGGCTGCCTTTGTTACTTTCTTATTGAAACTTGCATTGTGCATTACCCTACCTTCCTATGAGGGTTATGCGGGTGGGAGTAGATAGGATGCTAAATTAGTAGGTACACAAAGGGAACATGTGTATGCATGGTGATGAAGACAATGTATTTTCAAAATACTTATGCTTGACGAAGATGTTGAGTTGGGTAACCACTTGAGGACGAAGTGGTGTACCTAGGCAAGCGTGTGTTGTTTTCTAAAACGGATTGCTTTAAGCTGCGACTGTTACTCCAACCTTACATGTACAACCACTCTACCCTTTATGGGACGGGGCATTATTAATTACCTATTCCGATACTAGCATGGTGCCGACATTACTAGGGACGGGGGTGACATGGGATCACTCTCAGGACGGGGTCGTGCTTGGATAGACGGCCATGACTGTTTTCACTGGGGACCGGACACACCGTTGGTCCCTTCGTGTATGTGTGATTATGAAAAGGGTAGAGTACCAAGATCTTATGTTTATACTCAAGGGATGTGTACCAACGAGTAGATTCTATGTTAGTGTGGCCTAGGGAAAGATAATGATCGGGTGCTTCTCCCGAGTACTTGAGATACTGCGGGATCGTGGGTGGCACGAAAGCTTCCTGGATCTTGTGGGTAAAGTGTGCAACCTCTGCATAGTGTAAAAATATTCGAATAGCCGTGTCCATGGTCAAGAACAGTTGGGTAACCGCTCTTGGGCTACATCTAATGTTTGCGAAACTTGGTGTGTGTGTATGTGTGTGTGTGAAGAGAGATGTTTGAGTCAACTCAGATGGCTCGACGTGATGACTAAGTTGGAGATGCTCTAAACTTGGTTTATGTTGATATCTGTAACCTCTTCACATGGATAAATGGATCCTTATGATGCATATTTTACAAATAGGTAGTACATGACATTGCACTCAAAAATAGCTTACTGCAACAATTCCTATTTAGTGATATATCATGCCTTGTCATACTTGTTCCGAAACATGTGTTTCTTGCGAGTAGATTCAAAGTACTCATTGGCTTGCCTACTACTCCTGAATATTTCAACTGACTGATTAATTTCTTCTAACATACTCTATTTTTTTTTGCCAAATATGCCAGCAAACATCGATGTTTTCCCAAAAGACTTCGTAGACCTCCTTCCGATGAAAAATCTTTTTTGTGTAATTCCAAATTTCAAGCAAGTCTCCGTATCTTATTGGTGAAACTGAACACTTGAAATTCAATAGAACCCCTGTTTTCTTCTTTTTCCTGGTTATTTAATTGGCTAGGCATGGAAGAATAGGAGTTCGAAGAAGAATTCTTTGGCGATGAACATGCGAACTAGGACGCTTTCCCAATCAGAATGCCTGTAGGGTTAAGGCACATGGCATGGGTTCTACTTATCAATGAAGATTTCTGCTGCTTGAGTTTATTTGATGTTCAGACCTTGAGGCTTTATCTATGTAAGACTTTACCATAATGGTCATAATTTTTGTAAGAAGGTATGTATGTATGTAAGACTCTTGTTATTCAGCTTATGTGTGTTAAGTGAGCATTGATCTCTGGGATCACTGTACATGTGCATTCAGTGATCTCGACTTATGAGTCGGGGTCCCCACAGAGCTGGTATTAGAGCGATCCTGACTGTAGGAAGCCTTAGTTAGCATGGGCGTTAGTTAGGATGAGACCATTTTCATAAACCATCTAAACTTCTATTCTTTTATGAGTCTTACCAAACCTAAAATATAATCTGCTTATTGACCTTTCCCATTCAACCTTTGTAGATCGCCGTTGTACCCGAAGAGCTCATGATCACCTGGTTTCCCTTGCTTCGCGGGGATAGCCTCCGGAGTGCCAATTTTACCGAGCCCCCACCCTCACCTATCATGAGCATTGGAATAGTTCAACCGAGATGGGGTACCATGTGGAAGTGATCGTTAAGGCTAATGATCCTCCCACAAGTTGGCTCTTCGAGGGATCCCAGATGGCAGCAGTACTACTCGTTGTCGAGGCAACTGCACTTAAGGCACTGACTTTCCTCTAAGACCATCTTCAGGAGATGGAGAATAAGACAACAACCTGCTTCTTGCCTTATCGGAAGGAAGGTGAAGATGAGAGTAGTGCATGGGCCACACCACTAGAGGAAGGACTTCCACTCTGATTCCAGACCTACATCAACCTTTGTGCCGACAACTTGGCACAATAATTGGCCTCGGAGTCGGTGAAGCTCCGGAAGGAACTCCACGAGACCAGGGCACTTCTTCGTCAAGCACAGGAGAAGACAGATAGGATCAAGAAGGAAGGAGCTCCTCTTGGGCAACCCTCCATCGCCTATCGAGGCGGAAGACCCTTAGGAGATGTATCAGCCAAGGATGGAGAACCACCCCAGCAATGTCGTATGACAGCAAGGGACTATCGCAAGCTCTTCTCTACACCACCGAGAAAGCAACGCCGTGTCCAACTACTCCACTGCTCCACACCTTGAGGTGATCACTGGTACGCGTCGGTGCTATACAAACGGCTTCTAACCCCTTTCTTCAACAACATTTGGAACCGTCGCCAAGTGAGTGTGGGAGATAGGGGGGTCCTTCCCACATGACCCAGAAACCATCGGGGATAGGCCCTTCTCGCGCACAGGCTGGGGAAAAATGAGCTTGTGTGCGATCGAGCGAGGCATCGAAACTCGATAATTTCCGTTCGTATGTACATCCTACGCGCTGAATCATAGAAAAACATTTATGTTCGTATGTATACCTCACATAGTCAATCCAAGTAATACGTTTCCATTGTACATCCCACATAGTCAATGCAGGGAAAACATTTCCGTTCGTATGTACATCCCACACTATCAATCCAGGGAAAACATTTCCGTTCGAATGTAGATCCCACACAGTCAATCCATGGAAAATGTTTTCGTTTGAATGTACATCCCACACAGTCAATCCAATGAAAACGGTTCCGTTCGTATGTACATCCCACACAGGTTTATTTATAGGTTCCTGTATGATAGGTGTAACTATCACACACGCTATGCCTTGGTTAACCTTTTGCTTTTATCAACTACATCACACATGCTTTGATGAAGAAAACTGTGTGGCATTGGGCTATCCATCACAAGCGCTGTTGATGAAGCAGCAGATACCGGGGTCGAAAAAAGGGCTTCCGTTCAAAGCTGAAAGAAAGAGACTGGTCCTCCCTCTTTGCCTAGCGGTTAAGTAGATAGTAGGTACCCCCCTGGCCCCGCAACCAAGAGTCACTCGTCGAAAGCTGACCAGGAAGACCAATCAGATTTTATAAAGCCAAGGCCTGACATCCATTGTGGGGCAAAGTGCTCTTTCGCTCAACGCCAGTTATCCTATTTGGGCCATACTATCAGCCAGCATGGGGTTGCCACTGAAACCCACAAAATTAAGAACATTGCCAACTGGTCTTCTCCGCAATCAGTCAAAGAAGTCCCTGCTAAAACCATTTGCAAAGTTCCATGACACATTTAGCAGATTTAACAGTTTACAATTAATAATTCTAGTATTACCCAAATTCACATTTCATATCAAACAAGTGTTTGCCAATTACATACCAGGCAGATAAATATATTTTAATATCACAGTACGATAGCTACCTGAGAATAGCACAATACAACATATAGCTAGTTTAACTTCATAAGAACAATATGAGAACAATATATTCATTTCCCTAATCGAGATCATCCAGGATCGTCTTATCCACCTCTGATTTCAGCTCAGTAAGGACCTGTTTTGCACCGGTCAATTGGGAAACTGCCTCCTGCTTCGCCAACACCATCTTAGCAAAGTCTGATTTAAAAAAATCTTAGCTCATTCTCTACCTTCCTCTTTTTACCCCGCATCTTCAAATATTCTTCAGCGTTAACAACACTTTCTCTAAGCCTACGTCTGTTTTCTTCCTCATACATGCTCCAGAGTTTTGCTAGGCACATCTTCAAATAATGTGGCCATTCTTCATCAACCCACTCCATGTAAGAACACTTCCGTGCATCCTATAATATTTAAAACTAGATCAGTAAAGATTGTAGGGGAAATGGGTTTATAGAAACATCAGAAATCACCAATGCTTAATTCGAAAAACTGAAGAAACATGTTAATTAAGACATATCTTCTCAAAAAGATCAATGTCCAAATGAATTAACTGCTATTGAGACAACAACCAAATTCTGAAACATCAGAAGCTATAATTAACTACAACAATGCTACAAGTTCTTACTCATGTACAATAAATAACACATTGAACATTTTATGACGAAGGTAATTATAACTGCAACAACATAGCGACAGTGTTTGGATGATAGTAAATTGATACTAATAGGTCTGTACATGCACAAATATAGTAACATAGAACTAATAGCACTAAGTCCGTCCACTATGTATGCCAAAACTGGTGTAAAGACAACTTTTGCTACATGTCGCACCGGTTCCCTACATTGGCGAGCCGACGTAGCAGAAAAAAATCAGGGACCCGGACTCCGGAGCACCTAGTTGCTTCGATGCCCCGAACCTTCGTGCCATAAAGATTTTGTATTTTACTGCTTTTCTGCTCGGATGTGTGGACCAAAGTTGGCTGCGCAAACTGCTGAAGCAGTGCCAAATAATTTTTTAATGGCACCACTAATGAGATGGCAACAATTTTAGATACTAGGTACAAACTGTTACACTGTCTTAGGATGCGTTTGGTGGAAGGTGTGGTATGAATGGGTTGGGAACGTGACAGTGTCTGAATCAGATCTAATAAATAATTTGTAACAACGAAAGAGGGTCTAACCTTCTCTACATATGCCAGAAACTTCCTCCTACTATCCACAGATTCAAACGCAACTAGCTTCACGCATGGAGATTGATGGTGACAACAAGCAGATAGATGTTCAACCACCCTACTCCATTCGTTGCAACTGATGGTCCTAGGGAGCTACAAGAGGAAGAAATGACTCAAGTCAACCGCCGGGTAAAAATCCTTCATTCCAAGTCATAGCCCGAGAGAGAGAAGAGAGGCATACCCGGGTGGTGAAGGAGTCGTCGTCCGAGAAGGAACTGCTAGAGAGGTCTTTGAAGAAGACCATGGCAACCCCAACGGTTGGATGCGAGACAGAAAGAGCGAGGAAGCAAGCAAGGAAGCCGCTATATCTTAGAAAGGAAGGAAGGAGGAGGAAACAGGGGAATGTTAATTGTGGTCGGGGAGAAAATGGGGTGGGGAAGGGGGTAGATATTTCTGCGGTAGGCCAATAATTTTGAAATGTGGAGGGAAACTTTGCGCGGGGTGCCGTCGGAGAGCATTCACTTTGAATGGTTGTGTGCGTCGCAAATGATTCTTCTGCTTTATGCGCATGGGATGAGCTTGATAATTCAAATTTTGGTGGAAATTTCCCCGGGTACGTCATTGCATAATTTAAAATCGCTTGCTAACTTGGGCACACAAAAGAGCGTACAACAGACATACCACACTTACCGAATCGAGCAATTTTAGTAATTAAACAGAGCCAGTTGACCTACACATTGCTCTAACAAAAGACCAACATTAAAAACAAATCCTAAGTGTCGTGGAATTAGCACGGCAGATGTCCGGTTTAGAGGACTTAGGTGTGGAGCCATCGCACGGGTTAGCTTGAAGAGGTTAAAAGCACACAAAGGACACAGAGGGTTTATACTAGTTCGGCCCCTTCGATGAAGGTAAAAGCCTACGTCTAGTTTGGTTTGGTATTGCTTGGGCGTCGATGAACAGGGAGCAGATTGCTTCCCTGTCTCTCGACGGATTGTTCCCTGTCTCGAACCGTCGCCGGGCCGTTCCTTTATATAAGAGGCAACGCCCGGTCCGGTTTAGAGAGTCCCGAGGCCGGCTCATAATCGTGTCCGCCTCGGTCTCTATTCTTTCTTCCTTTTACCTCAAGTTACATGATAGGACAGTTTATAAACCGTAAACTTTACACATGGTCCCTAAGCCTTCATGGGTCGTAGCCTCTATTGAGTTTATAACTACACAGCTACATTACCATAATCCGGATCTCCCTAGCCGGTTTATACCTGCTAGTAATATCCCTGACATTAGGCCCCAGAATGATTTGAACTTGTTCATATCAGTCTTCTAAATCTTGCATAAACTTCTTCCCTGTATCTTCTCTGTTTTGTAAACTGGCTATGACGTCATCTTCAGAAATCATTTTACTCAGTCGTGACATCACCTCCGCATTAATTGCCCATAGCTGTTTATTACCTTTGTTTAAAGCTCATCTCGAAAATCGAGGCGACAATGGAATCTTTATCCAATCTGACCTCCTCAAATCCTGCGCTTGACGTTTCCTTCTCTCAGCCTTTATAAATACTGCTGCGCCTTGTTATCTTTCTTCCTTCCGCTCTTCTGCTTCCTCCGTCGCCTGAAGCTCCGCCGCTGCCTTCGAGCTCGTCGCCGTCGTCAGCCAGGCCGCTGCATCACCCTGAAACGCGACCAGATTACTCCACCGCCGTCCCTTTCCTTCTCAGGTACTCCTTTTCTCTTGCTGCAGATCTGTGATCTAGGGTTCCTCCATTGCTTCCGCCATTGGACCTCGAAGCTTTTGCTGTTCATCTTATACGCCATGTTTGCAGTAGATTCCAATTCTAGATTAGCATCAGACTCGCTCTTGCTCCGTATTTTTAGACTTAAATTAAGTTCGCCCTTAGATCCATTGCTCTGTAGAAAACCTTTGTAGTTCTTCCTGTGATAGACTTGCGTAAATTCTGTCTTTTTCTTACTGCTCACATCTATTTTACTTTAGCCTCTTGTAGAAACCTGTTTCTTCGTCTTGATAGATCTGCAAGTTACTCGCCGGTTTAATCAATCATATATTGCTCCTGCAACGCATCAACCATGAACTCGACGGTTTAGCTTCTTCTTTTTTGTTATCATAAACCGGTAGCAGCTCATCTCCCATCTGCTTCCGGGTTGTCAATGCCATTAGCCCTCCGTCTAAACCGTCGATGTAATTTGTTAACATGCTCTGGTTTATGCTTCAGCACTTGAATAATCCGGATTTTGCACTTTACCTATTCAGCATTTCCCTTTTGCTCACATGTCTGCCAAGCAGTTCTTTTCTTGCAACTACGTTCCTTCCCGCATTACAGAAGAAGATTTAACCAATGCTGCTTCGATTGGTATTCTGGGCCCCCAAGCAGTTATGAAATGGCGGGCCCCAGGGGAGGAGTGACCCCCTACCCCCAAAGAAGGAGAAATTATTGTTTTCTTTGATCATCTAGCCCGGGGTTTTAGCCCGCCCGGTTCAAAAAATTTCCGGGACGTGCTGGCCGCCTTTCAACTTCACCCTCAGGACATAGGTCCCAACTCCATGTCAAACATCTGTAATTTTCAAGTCTTCTCCGAGGTGTACCATCAAGAAGAACTGTCAGTGGACTTGTTCCGGGACTTTTTCCACTTAAACCGGCGGACTGAATTCACTGCCGGACCACATCAAGAACTGCGTGGGGTCAGTATTCAGAAGAGAAGAGATGTGGTTTTTCCTCATGCTGCTCTCCATACACACCCCAAGGACTGGAATCAGTCCTGGTTTTATTGCAAGGATACCTCGCCTGAAGGAGAAAACCCACTGCCGGGTTACCGCGAACACCGTCTTCCGGAAGATCATCCCTTGCCACAGTGTCTTACTTCCTCCGAGCGGGCCCGGTTTGCTCCTCAGCTTGCCAAGCTCAAAGCTTTTATGGCCAACGGATTGACTGGAGTCGATTTCGTGCGTTGTTGGCTTGCCTGGAGTATCCTTCCTCTGAGCCGGCGCTCCGGTTTGATGTATCAGTATACCGGAAAAACGGATGACCCCCAACGCCATATTGACGTAATGCTTCCTGAGAAGGAAGTTACTGAATCTTCCAAAAAACTGCTTAACATCTCTTTGGAAGAATGTAGCCAAACCGGATTGGCTCCATACTATGAGAAGAACCCATTGCCAACCGTAAGTTAATTTCTTCGGTTGGTTTCTAATCCGTTCATATCAATTACCTTTGTATTTATTTTTCCTTTCCTGCATAGGCCAACGATCCATTTTGGAAAAGAAAATCTCAGGAAAAGTCCGCTAAACAGTCCCGCCGGAAAACGTGCGCTATCAAGAAAAAGAAAGCAGTCGCTGGCTCCAGTTCACATCTTGAGGAGGATGATCTGGATTCTGAGGTATGCGTTAATCCTGATATGCTTTGATCTCTTATCCAGATTTATATGTAACAACGTCTTGTCACAGGATTTGGCCGAAGGAGATAAAGCGGCAGAAGTTGAGGTAATCTCTCTTTCTTCAGATTCTGAACCACCTGTGCCCAAGATTCGTAAGGCATCTCGGAAGTACCCTTTTTCTCATCCTTACGCTCAACTGGACCCCAATTTTCTTTTGAAGAAGCAGCAACATGAAGCCCGCCGGACTACACGCCATAGTGGCCTTGTGGTCGAGTCTTCCGGAATATCTCTCACTCCTGCTCGGAGGCGCCGCTCTGAGGTTTTACTTTTTCCAACTCTTCTTCATCCCAAGGCCGGACTTATACGAAAACCGCTTAAACCGTCTGATCCTAACTATCAGGAGACACCCTTATCATCTTCCGGTGAGTCGACTGCCACACAGGTTCCTATGCTGAAGACTGTACCTGGGTAAGTCCTTTACCTCGTCCGGTTTACTTTTGTATTTGCCCTTTATAACTCTGATTGCCTTTTCAATTTCTTTCAGCAAGCCTAAACCTAGCAAAAAGGCAAAGGCCAGCAAAACGGCTACCGAGACTGCTGCTGCTGATCCGGTGGCTGATCCGGATGAAGTCATCCCTCCAGAGGGCGAGCCTGCAATTCAGCTTGATGATCCTGCTCCTATGGACCATGACTACACTGCTGCTCCTAAAGATACCAATGTAGAAGATGTTCTTGAACCGGCAAGTCCTGTCCAGACTAACCCTCCTCGGACTAGCCCGACTCCAGCTAGTCCGGCTCATACTGCTGCTCCTTCACAGCCGGCCACTACTTCTTCCCCAGATATTCACATAACCGGGACAGGTTTTACCGCTCCTGCTGAGTCTATCGTTTTAGCCAAGCATACTGCTAACACGGAGAAGCTTCAACAAGAGAAGGGCAAGTGGAGCACAGACTTGTCCAATTATGCCTAGCTGTGTGCCCAGGAACTTTATTCCGGGTATTTGAATCGGCTTCATAACAGCCGGGACTATGAAGCGGGCTTGGTTAATATGATGAAGGACAAATACGAGGTACCTTACTTGTCTTTGCTTTTGCCTTCTTTGTATTTCTGTCTATGTCATGGTAGCCCCCAAGTTCCGGTTTAGCTTTGTTGGAGGTGAACCGGTACTTCCAAATGTGTGCAAATGATCTTACATTAGCCCCCAAGTGCCATGGGCATAACTTGTTTTATGTGCCTGGGACTTGTCTGAATCTCTCTTTCGATACTTCAACTGCCCATTAGCCCCCAAGTGTCAAGTAGATAACTTGCTTATGTGCTTGAGACTTGTCTTTAATTGTCACCCTTTGATACTTCAACTGCCCATTAGCCCCCAAGTGTCAAGTAGATAACTTGCTTATGTGCTTGAGACTTGTCTAAACTGTCATTTATTCCCCTTCATTTTCTTGTAGGCTGACTTGACCCGGAGGGCTACTGAAATAACTGAGCTCCGGAATAGACTTGCTGTGACTGAAACTGCTGTTGCCAAGGCCAAGAATGATCTGGCGTTGAGCTTAACCACTGCTGAACAATTGAAAAAATATTTTGAATCGGGGCGGACAACCTGGGAAGTGCAAAGGAATGCTCTTGAAAAAAGAGCAAATGATGCTAAAGAGGCCCTTAACCCGGTGACGCAAGAGCTGACCGGTTAAAAGCAGGAAATAGAGCTTATGACCTCTACCGTCTTTGGTAAATACTTAACTTGCATGTGCTTTCATCTCTGCAATCTTTATTCCGCTCCGGTTTAACTGTGATAATCTTATATAGGGCGACGCGTCACCCATCTTGGGGATGACCACCGGAAGAAACTCAAGGCCTCTTATACTCTGGTTGAGCAGCTGTATTCCGGCGCTCAAAGGATTATAAGTGTGATGTCTTTTCATAAAGCGGCCCCAACCACTATCCAAGGCACTTTGGAGAAGCTTTCTATATTGCCTGTACGCTTGGAAGAGGTGACCAGAGCTAAGGTGTGGGTTCCGGACTTTGATCCGGGAGAAGCTATGAACGGGTACCCCAGCACCAAGGAGGATGGATCGGCCTTCTCTGGCAAAGCCCTTCATGGTTTGACTAAAGAAATGCGTCCCCTTGCCAGCAAGCTTGCTGATGAATCGGACTTGACCAGGTATCATCCGGCGTATGGCTTAAAGAATGAGCGGGTGGATTCGCCGGTTTATGATACTGAAAATCTAATCCCACCAGTGCGCCTCCATACTTTCGCCCCAGATGTTGATCCGTCCGATCTTATTACTGAAGAGATGTACTTTCGTGCCTTATCCAAGATCGACTAGCGCGTTCCTGATTTTCAGCCACTTCAAGAGGACGAAGAAGTTCCGGAATGAATCGATCCTCAGCCTTCGCGTCAGGAAGAAGCATAAGTCACTTCATTTTATTTTTATCGGTTGTAATCCGTTGCTGAAAAAATTTAATCCGTCCAGGCCTTCAAGTGCCTTGCAACAGGATAGCTCGAAACATTTTCTGCCTTAATCCAGATGTCAGATGTTTGATTAGGCATCTGCCAATCTTATTCCCTTGTCTGCTATGGTTGATCTTTTTATATTATCTGTATCTGCATAGATAACACTAAAAATATGTCCTAGCGGTTTACCGCCGGACCGATTAAATCGCTCTCATATATATCAAACGAGTGTCTGTTTTATACCAAAAATAACTTCATACCTTTGCTTAAGTATGCTTGACATCCTTAATCCGGCGAACATTGTAGTTTCTGAGGAAGCTCTTGGCTCTATTGGGGTGGACCCAATAATTGCTCCAGGTTATAATAACTACCGGTTTAAATAATGCTGGAGCTCTATGTCCAGACTTTTGAAAATATGTGGTCAACTTTGAAGTTGTCCAGCTTCGCATCAAAAAACCATAGAAAACATTTGATAAAAAACAGAAACACAAAACACAGGTTGCAAATAAAACCATGTAGTCAAGGCTTTTTACGAGCTGCCAGTCTCCATATGTGCCAACCAAAGGGTGCGACCCAAAGGGCTATGACTCTTTTTCTTTTGCCATCAAAGGATATACTCCAAGGGGCAAGAAATATTGCATTTGCCATCAAAGGAAGTACCCCTAGGGACAAGAACTTTTCTTTTGCCATCAAAGGGATGTATCTTCCAAGGGGCAAGAAATTTTGCATTTGCCATCAAAGGCAGTACCCTAGGGACAAGAACATTTTTTTCTTTTGCCATCAAAGGGAGTGATCAACCAAGGAGCAAGAAATATTGCATTTGCCATCAAAGGAAGGTTCCCTAGGGACAAGAACAGTTTTTTCTTTTGCCATCAAAGGGAGTGATCAACCAAGGGGCAAGAAATATTGCATTTGCCATCAAAGGAAGGTTCCCTAGGGACAAGAACAGTTTTTTCTTTTGCCATCAAAGGGAGTGATCAACCAAGGGGCAAGAAATATTACATTTGCCATCAAAGGAAGGTTCCCTAGGGACAAGAACAGGTTTTTGCCAATCTATGGAGTTTATCCAAAGGGCGCTGATGTGAAGATAATCATGTAGACCGGACCAGAAAAGACTTTAGCGAGGATTCACATGTGATCCGTAGCCCCCTAGTTTGGTCCCTTCTGCATAAAATAGTTTGTTTCGAAATATCTGTAATAATTTTAACAGGACATATATTTAGAGGAAAAAGGTTGATCCCCCGGTTTACCAAGGGTGCCGTATTATTTATTAATCATAATATATACATAGGATACAGCAGAGCTCATGGCTCAAGTGTAGTAGGGCCGCAGGAGAGCGATGGTCCACGGCCTCTTCATCTCTTCTTCTGATGTCCGTGAGTCTTTATGCTCTCGAACGTCCACCAGGTAATATGAATCGTTGTGTAGGTTCTTGCTGACCACAAAGGGCCCTTCCCAAGATGGGGATAGCTTGTGCATATCTGTTTGGTCCTGGATGAGCCGGAGTACCAAGTCCCCCTCCTGGAACGTCTTGGTTTTAACCCGGTGGCTATGATATCTGCGCAAGTCCTACTGATAAATCGCGGATCGTGCTGCTGCTATGTCATGCTCTTCATCTAGCCGGTCCAAACTGTCATGTCTTGCCTGCTCATTGGCTGCTTCAACATAAGCCGTCACCCGTGGTGAATCATGGCGGATATCGCTTGGAAGAACCGCTTCAGCACCGTACACCATGAAGAAAGGTGTGTAACCTGTGGACCTGTTCAGCGTAGTATTGATGCTCCAGAGGACAGAGGGCAATTCCTCAACCCAGCACCCTGGTGTTCTTTGCAAGGGAGTCATAAGCCGGGGCTTTATACCTCGCAAAATTTCTTGATTGGCCCTTTCAGCTTGACCATTGGATTGAGGGTGAGCTACAGAAGACACATCTAGGCGAATATGCTCCCTTTGACAAAACTCTTCCATCTCTCCTTTAGATAGATTGGTGCCATTGTCAGTGATGATGCTGTGTGGAAAGCCAAACCGGAAAATTACCTTCTTGATGAATTTAACCGCTGTTGCCGCATCACACTTGCTCACAGGCTCTGCCTCAATCCACTTTGTAAACTTATCCACAACAACCAGCAGATGAGTTTTTTGATCTTGGGATCATTTAAAAGGCCCAACCATATCAAGCCCCCAAGTTGCAAACGGCCAAGTAATTGGTATCATCCGCAGCTCCTGCGCCGGAACAAGAGAACGCCGTGAAAATTTCTGACAAGCATCGCACTTCCGGACTAGATCCTCCGCATCAGCATGGGCTGTCAGCCAATAGAACCCATGTCGAAAAGCTTTAGCAACCAAGGATTTTGAACCGGCGTGATGACCACAATCCCCTTCATGAAACTCTTGAAGGATGTCACAGCCTTCCTCGGATGATACGCACCGCTGAAACGCTCCAGAAACACTACGATGGTGAAGTTCCCCGTTTACAATTGTCATGGATTTGGATCGCCGGATTATCTGCCTTGCTTCAATTTCATCATCCGGCAACTCTCCACGGCTTAGATATGCCAAGTAAGAGAGCGTCCAATCCGGAATAACATGAAGTGCAGCAAGCAACTGTGCTTCTGGATCAGGAATAGCCAAATCCTCCTCCGATGGTACCTGAACTGATGGACTGTGTAGCTCATCCAAAAAAGTATTCGGTGGCACCGGTTTACGCTGAGAACCTAGCCGGCTTAGAGCATCGGCCGCTTCATTTTTCCGCCGGTCTATGTGATCCACCTGATATCCTTTGAAATATCCTGCGACTGCCTCAACTTCTCGTCTGTAGGCTGCCATGAGAGGATCTTTAGAATCCCACTTGCCGGATACTTGTTGTGCCACTAAGTCTGAATCACCAAAACACTTGAACCGGCTCAAGCTCATCTCCTTAGCCATCCACAGGCCATGAAGCAATGCTTCATATTCTGCTGCATTATTAGTACAAGGAAACATTAGACGGATGACATAACAGAATTTGTCACCTCGCGGGGAAGTTAACACAACTCCAGCCCCCGAGCCTTCTAATTGTCTTGAACCGTCAAAGTGAATAGTCCAGTATGTATGATCCGGCTTTTCCTCTGGTGCCTGCAACTCTGTCCAATCATTGATAAAATCTACCAATGCTTGCGATTTGATAGCGGTGCGTGGCACATACTTCAATCCGCGCAGGCTAAGCTCAATGGCCCACTTTGCGACTCTGCCAGTGGCTTCTCTGTTCTGGATTATATCCCCCAACAGAGCTGAACTGACAACAGTTATTGGGTGGCCTTGGAAATAATGCTTCAACTTCCGGTTTACCATGAACAGGCCATACACCAGCTTCTGCCAATGCGGGTACCTTTGTTTGGATTCAATGAGAACTTCACTGACATAATAAACCGGACATTGAACCGGATACTCCTTTCCTGCTTCTTTGCGCTCAACCACGATTGCCACGCTAACTGCCCGTGCATTGGCGGCCACGTATAACAGCAGCGGCTCCTTATCAACGGGGACAACAAGGACCGGTGGTTCCGCCAGTTGCCGCTTTAAATCCTCAAACGCAGCGTTTGCCTCATCGCTCCATATAAACCGGTCTGTCTTTTTAGCATCTGATAAAGTGCAATTGCCTTCTCCCTCAGACGACTGATGAATCGGCTCAACGCTGTAATCCGGCCGGCGATACGCTGAACATCATTGATGCAAGCTGGTTTAGTCAGTGACGTGATTGCCTTGATCTTCTCCGGATTGGCTTCTATTCCTCTGTTCGATACCGAGAATCCAAGGACTTTGCCCGCTGGAACACCGAAAGCACACTTCTCCGGATTAAGCATCACTTTATAGGCCCGAAGGTTATCAAAGGTTTCCTTGAGGTCCTCTATCAATGTCTCCTCCTTCCTTGACTTTACCACGATGTCATCCACATAAGCATGAACATTTTTCCCTATCTGCCCCTTAAGACAGTTCTGTACGCAACGCTGGTAAGTTGCTTGGGCACTCTTGAGCCCAAAAGGCATATATACGTACCAAAAGGCACCAAAAGGAGTTATGAAAGCTGTCTTCTCTTGGTCCTTAACTGCCATCTTGATATGGTGATATCCTGAATATGCATCCAAAAAACTTAGCCGCTCACATCCCGCCGTAGCATCAATGATCTGATCAATACGAGGGAGAGCAAAAGGATCGGTTGGACAAGCTTTGTTTAGGTCTGTGTAATCCACACACATTCTCCACTTTCCATTTTTCTTTAACACCAGCACCGGATTAGCCAACCACTCCGGGTGGAACACTTCAACTGTGAACCCTGCGGCCAAAAGCCTGGCCACTTCTTCACCTATAGCCTTGCGCCTTTCTTCGTTGAAGCGGCGCAGATACTGCTTGACCGGTTTGAACTTCGGATCAATATTAAGACTGTGCTCAGCGAGTTCCCTCGGTATACCTGGCATGTCAGAAGGTTTCCATGCAAAGATATCCCGGTTCTCACGGATGAACTCGATGAGCGCGCTTTCCTATTTAGGGTCAAGGTTAGCACTGATAGTGAACTGCTTGGATGAATTGCCTGGCACAAACTCGACTTGCTTGGTTTCCTCTGCCGATTTAAACTTCAACGCCGAATCATGCTCTGTAGTTGGCTTCTTCAACGGGGACATATCTGCCGGATCAACATTGTCTTTATAAAACTTCAATTCCTCTGTAGCACATACTGCCTCTGCATAAGCAGCGTCCCCTTCCTCGCACTCCAATGCGATTTTGTGACTTCCATGAAACGTGATGGTTCCCTTGTGACCCAGCATCTTGAGCTATAGATAAACATAGCATGGTCTAGCCATAAACTTAGCGTAAACCGGCCGTCCAAATAGCGCATGGTATGGGCTCCGGATCTTTACCACTTCAAAGGTTATCGTCTCTGACCTGGAATCCTGTTCATCTCCAAAGGTAACTTCTGGGTCAATTTTCCCAACTGGGGAAGCTGATTTACCTGGCACTAATCCATGGAATACCGTGTTTGACTGTCTTAGCTTCTTATCCGTCAGCCCCATGCGACGAAAAGTCTCGTAATATAAGATATTGATGCTGCTGTCACTGTCCATGAGAACCTTGGTGAATTTGTAGCCACCCGCCTGTGGTGCCACTACTAAGGCCAATTGGCCCGGATTATCGACCCGCGGGTGATCCTCTCTGCTCCACACAATAGGTTGTTCCGACCAGCGCAGGAATCGTGGTATTGCCGGTTCAACCGTGTGGACCGCCTGCTTTAAAACTTTCCGATCTTGTTTGCACAAACTCGTAGTGAACACATGATACTGTCCACTACTCAGCTCCTTCGGATTACTCTGATATCCGGATTGCTGCTACTGCTGACGCTGATGATTGCCTTGGTTGTTGTGATTACCCTGGCCCTGCTGTTGGTTGCCTTGGTTATTGTAACCGCCCTGACCATACTGATGGTTGCCTTGGTTATTATAACCGCCCTGACCATACTAATGATTTCCTTGGTTGTAGCCATTGTTGCCGCCATGATATCCTGATCCGGAGCCATTACCCTGGTGATCCGGACCATGAAACACGGGGCCAGAACCACCGCCCGGTGGTCCGTTGTTGAATCTGGCCCGGTTCATGGCCTCCATAATGACCCGGCATTCCCCCCATGTGTGTTTAGCCGGGCGTTCCTCTGTGCTGTGTTTCGGGCAAGGCTCGTTCAACTGTCGCTCCAGATTAATGAATCCTCCACCGCTCCGTGGAGGCGGTCTATCCTTGTTGCGTTGAAAGCTTCCTTGAACCTTGGTATTGGCCACAAAATCAGAGCAACCCTCTGCCTTTCGTTTACCGTTGAAGCTTGTTCCGACCGGACTAGCCTGCGCCGGTTTACCGGGCTTATTTGCTTTTTCGGACTTATCCCCATCCGCTTCTGTGTATTTAGTGGTGTCAGAGTCCCCATACTTCACTAGAGCGCTCATGAGTGTTCCCATGTCATTACAATCCCGCTTGAGCCGTCCTAGCTTCAGTTTCAGAGACTCAAACCGGCAATTGTTTTCCAGTGTTACTATCGCCGTACTGGGACTGATACCGTTCGAAGAGTGTAAGATTTCTGACACTCGCCGCACCCATGCTCTCGTAGGCTCCTGCTCTCCTTGTATACATGCCGCTAAGTCTACTACTAACATTGGCTATTTGCACGTATCCTTGAATTTTTTAATAAACTGGCGGCGCAATTCACCCCATGATCCGATGGAGTTAGGTGGTAAGCCCTTTAACCATGTCCGGGCTGTACCCTCAAGCATCATGGTAAAACATTTTGCGCATGCCGCTTCATCTACGTCCAACATCTCCATAGCCATCTCATAGCTCTCGATCCAAGCCTCTGGAGCCAAATCTGCTGTGTAGTTAGACACCTTACGTGGACCTTTGAAGTCCTTGGGTAACCTTATGCTTCGTAAAGCGGGAATGAGACACTGCACTCCAAAGGAACTCGCCGTGACTCCCGTCTCTGCTGTGGTTGTGTCAACCGGCGTCGTCTGGCAGACGTCCTCACGGGCCGTAGGTCTGGCCCGGTTTATCGCCTCCTGGGCTTGCGCCTCTGCTCCTGCCAGATTATCCTGTATGTGACGGTGACGCCTCCGTTCACTTCTGGACACCTCCGGTTCATCCCAATGCCTAGTATAACTCCGGCTGTGACGGGGTGTTGAATGAAGTCTCTCCCTGTTGTAGGAGTAAGCCTGCTGCTGTGTCAATGCCGTGTCGAGCAGATCCTTGACTCTGCGTGTTTCCATCGCCACGGGGGATGTTCCCTCAATGGGTAAAGCGGACAGGCGTGAAGCGGCGGCGACAATATTATCCAGGGGGTTTGAGTAATGGCCAGGAGGAGTGTGGACGTGCGCCGTGGGTATAGCCCGGCGATCTTGCTCCACAGTGGGTTGTTGAACCGGTGCGCTTGTCGCTGGGGCTCCCCTCCTGTTTACTTCTAGATTATTGCTGGCTCCCGCTCCTGGTGTGCCAAAGAGATTCATCGCCTCATAGACCGGCGGTAGACGAGTCTGATACCTTCTGTTCCTTACTCCCTGCGCAGAGACCTGATCCATCCTGAGCTGGAAAGCCTGGGAATCTAGCTCTGCCTGCCTTGTTGCTATCGTAGCTTTCTCTGCATTTAGATCCTGTCTGGCTTGTTCGATCCGGCCCTTTAGCTGAAGGATTTCTGCATCATGTTGCGCCTTGTCAGCAGGAGCAACCACTGCTACTGCCCGTGTTGTCAACTCCTCTACTAAGGCGGATAGAGCGTCAGAGGGCGATGGGGCTTGGCCGCTCCCCCCTGCACCAGCTGTGAACGCCCCGGTCACCGTGGGCTGCGGTGCAGATTGCGATCCGGCCATGAAGACAACCACCCGGTTTGGCGGATCAAAAGGGTCCGAAATACTGTTACCATCGGACATACCCTCGGATCGGCCGTCCCGCAACAAATACAGGGATTCGGTCTCTCCGGATGAGGATTCATCGTCGGAATAGACAACTGTCTCGCCATCAGAATCCGATCCGTCCTCGGCTTGGACTCCATGTATTGCTCCAACGAAAACGCGTTTCACGGCAGGCTGAATCCGGGCCGATCTCGCACGCTGAGCCGGCTCGACAATGTTGGGGAAGATGTTCGGCTCAGGTCCCGGTTCACCAATCTTGCCAATGAAGACGTGGATGCCGCCGAAGGGAACCCGGTACCCGTATTCGATTGAATCGGCCTCCGGGCCCCAGCCTGCGTCGTCAATGTAGATCCGGCCCCGGCGACTCTTGGTCATCCGGCCGACCAAGTAGCCCTTGAGTCCTTCAAAGCTGCCCTTCAAGAACTCGAAACCATCATGCGATGGCCCCACGGTGGGCGCCAACTGTCGTGGAATTAGCACGGAAGATGTCCGGTTTAGAGGACTTAGGTGTGGAGCCATCGCGTGGGTTAACTTGAAGAGGTTAAAAGCACACAAAGGACATAGAGGGTTTATACTAGTTCGGCCACTTCGATGAAGGTAAAAGCCTACGTCTAGTTTGGTTTGGTATTGCTTGGGCGTCGATGAACAGGGAGCAGATTGCTTCCCTGTCTCTCGACGGATTGTTCCCTGTCTCGAACCGTCGCCGAGCCGTTCCTTTATATAGGAGGCAACGCCCGGTCCTGTTTACAGAGTCCCGAGGCCGGCTCATAATCGTGTCTGCCTCAGTCTCTATTCTTTCTTCCTTGTACCTCAAGTTACATGATAGGACGGTTTATAAACCGTAAACTATACACATGGGCCCTAAGCCTTCATGGGCCGTAGCCTCTACTGAGTTTATAACTACACAACTACATTACCATAATCCGGATCTCCCTAGCCAGTTTATACCTGCTAGTAATATCCCTGACACTAAGTATGCATAATTTTAACAAATCCACCTCCACGCCGGCCTATGGATCGCCGGTGTGAGATGAGACGTTGATGACTTGTCCTGGTGACATGCCGCCGTTGGGGGACTACGCGTCCCCCCAGCTGAAGTCGACCGCATCCTCGTCCTCGGCGCCGCCCTCAAGGTTGTAGTACTCGTAGTAGTGGTTGCGCCACAGCTCACATTGGTACTCCACCACCGATTCCTCGACATACAGACTCTTCTCTACCTCGACATCGGCCTCGTGCAACTCCTCCTCCCAGCGAACCTCGATCTCTGCCACCTCCTGCATCTCCAGCTCCCGCTCGGCGACCTCATGAGGAAGCAGGTGCTCCATGGCCACCGCCGCCTTTTCGGACATGGGTTGCATGCTGGATTCTGAGGTGGCCTGGAATATATTGGCGTGGATGCCTCGACCCGATCCAGGGCAACATCGGCAGCGCGGAGGGCAGCTCGAGCGCTCTCGGTCTTTGCAGCCGCCGCCGCAATAGTAGCTGCAGCTGTCTCGGCTGCTCCAGACGCCCTCTCGGTGGAAGCGGCCACAGTGAATGCGGGTGCGGCGACTACGCACTCGGCACACGCGACGGTGCTCGGGGGGGGGGGGCGG
>LR738711.1:369045844-369348740 GCA_902687465.1 Secale cereale
AGGGCAACATCGGCAGCGCGGAGGGCAGCTCGAGCGCTCTCGGTCTTTGCAGCCGCCGCCGCAATAGTAGCTGCAGCTGTCTCGGCTGCTCCAGACGCCCTCTCGGTGGAAGCGGCCACAGTGAATGCGGGTGCGGCGACTACGCACTCGGCACACGCGACGGTGCTCGGGGGGGGGGGGACGCAGCGATCGTACATGCCTTCACGAAGCGTTTCCACGGTGTCATCTTTGCAGGAAGGGGTGCGGGAATGGGGATCAGCATTCGTGGATTCGGGGGTTGCCAGCACTGGAGCAGACGAGCCGGCGAAGCTTAAAGAGGAAGACTTAAATAGACACAGAAATTTTCATCGCAAACGGTTCCTACAAAACAACTGTGTGTGATGTTGTAGATATTTTTATTAGTTGTGACAGATGAATTTGGAGTAAAGTGGCAACGGATGGTGTTTTAAATGTACGTGAAAATTTGTAGTACAAATACAATTGTCATGTACATTTTTAGAATATTTCAGGTGTCATTTGACATTTTAAGACATTTAAGTGATTTTCCAGCCATTTAATGACCGTAATTGAAATTTGAACTACATATACATGCAAAAGCTAACCATAGAGGTTTGAAAAGTCATATTTTGTGTACTTGTGTGCGATTTAATTCCATGTGCAATAAATTGGAAGGAATTTTGAGACATATTTGTGTAACGGCTATGTGACAATCAAGCATGAAGTGCCATGGCATTTAAATTCCAAACCATTAAAAGATCAGAAACACATGAAACCTTTGTTGATGTAATGTCATGCCACCAAGATGATGTGGTAATTTTTTTGGCATGTTTGACGAAAGTTTGGACACACACCCCTCACAAACCGGAGCAACTCACTACAAGTCTCGTGCTTCCGAGAGGGAACAATGCATGTTTGATGACGAACAGGAGATAGCTTCCTCTTACGGCCTTCAAATTTTTTCTACGTGTCACGTTCACTAATACAACTGTCATGTCAAATTTTGGAAAATTTTAGGGGTAATTTAACTTTTTGAAGACATTTAAGTAATTTTCTAGCCATTTAATTGTCGGTGTCCTGGGAACGGGGGTGCCTAGAATTTCCTACCTGCGGCCCATGACGTGACTCCATCAACGTCCTAGTATGGCCCAGGTTCAGCAACTGCAACTCCAGACCCTCGGGAGGGGCCTAGCCTCGCGAGGCGGATGATAGCAAGACCTCCCTGGGGGCAGCCTCTCTAGGCTGGCCCCCTAGGAGCGGAAATATCTATGCAAGGTGCACCTCGCGAGGTTCACCTGACGTGAGCCATGTCGTCCAGGGCCAGGCGGGCACCAGCGGGCGCAGTGTACTAGTTTCCCCTTTGGTGCTAAGGGGGCAAGCGCAGGCGCGGAGTCCCGAGGAATCAGGCAAAGGTTTCCATATTGATGCAACAATACCAAGGACCGTCATGGTGGCACAATGGAGGTCATCTTGGAGCCCGGCGCGGCGTCACCACCAGAGCCTTTGGCAGGCGAAGACCACTTTTGTCAGGATAACTTGTACTAGTTGTTCCGCTTCAAATTTGGCCGTTGTGGGATCCCTTCCTGCCGATATTTGGGAAGAGGACCAAGGCCACTATAAATAGGACCTAGCCACCACCATAGAGGGGCATCTCATCTGGAGGCTGTTCATCCATTGTACTAGTTCATCCTCATCCCCACAAGGCAAATTACCACACACACTGGAGTAGGGTATTACACCGCAAGGTGGACCGAACTAGTATAATCCTCTGTGTCCCTTGTTCTTTGAGTTCATCGAGCTAGGCTGTGGAATCGTAGGGCGAGCGCGCTCGGTTCTTCGTGCGCACCCCACAGTTCGAACCTCTCAAGGGTTTGCGGAACCCAAAATCCGACATTTGGCATGCAAGGTAGGGGTGCGCCGAAGTTCCGCCTCTCAGTTCACCTTGCTCTCCATTCGCCAGGCTCCCATGGCAGGTGCTACCTTGCCGACCGGCTCGGTGGGCGTGCGCGGCGGCGTTGCGGGTCACCGAGCCTTCACCCGTGCCTTGCGACTGGTGCAGTGGCCACCCAGGTTCAGGATGGAAATGCCACCTCGCTACGACGGAGTGGCAGACCCGACTATTTTCCTCCAGGCCTACGAGGAGGCCGTTTTGGTGGTGTCACACCCTGATTTTCATATCACATTGCTTAAGCTTGTTTTCATGTTAAAAATGTGGATTTGCAAAAACTTTTGAGTGTTTTTGACTTTGCTTGGTTTTGACTTTTGTCTGCTATTTGCTAGTGCTCTCAAAATCAAATAAATCCTCCAACTCTTATACTTCATCTCCTTGACCCAAAACCTTTTCCCAATGATCATGCCATGTGTATAGACCAGTATAGAATTTTCTTATAAAAATATTTTGGCCAAATGGTATTTTCTAAAATTAGTTTTCCAAAAACCCCTGAATTGAGGTTTGCACTGCAAGTACCTTATTTAGGGTGTGGAAAAATCTTTCAAAAAGTATATTTGAATCCTATTAGATATAGGACTCCCAGAAACCACAAAAGTATAATTTTAAAAGTTATTTTTCTATTTTATTTAAAAGCTTTTTCTTAAGGCCAGAAATGGTCTTTAATAGGGAAAAAATATTTCAACATTTCAAAAATATTTGCCAAAATTCAGGGAGACTCATAGGACATATATTGTCCATATATAAGAGTTTCAACACATGGTCATGTTCAAATTATTGGACAAATCCTTCCAAATCCCTTTCTGGATATTTCAAGCTTTTGATATATTTGCAAAGGAAATATTCTCCAAAAATTCCAAGGAAATTCTATCATGTCATATATGACATATTTGATGATCTTGCAAAGCCTCATGCATTGGAGATCAAGGAAACATCCTCAAACCCCTTCAAAACCATTCTGTCCATATTTGAAGTTTGAGCAACTCTACATTGCCAAACTTGTCCAAATGCTCTCAAATTTGGTGCACATGCTAGAATGACCTAATAAGGCATCTAGACCAAATGGCACAAGATTTGGAATAGAACAACTTGATCAGATCACCCCAAAACCACTTCTGTTCAAATTCAAATTTGAACAACTTTACATTGTCAACTTTTTATCTGGAGCCTCAAACTTTGTGGGCATGTTCATATCCCCAAATGATGATGCTACACCAAGTGGTGCATCAAGGGGATATGATTTTCTTGACTCAAACATGGTGAAACCATTTCTGTTCATTTCTAGGGTTCACCAAAGTTACATTGGCCACTTTGCCCAAATGAGCTCAAATTTGGTGTAGGGGCCTAATTATATGTGACATTTGATCCTGTTAAGTCCCATGCCAAGTGGATACCATTTGCTTGATCAAACACTGATCAAACACCTTCTGTTCATTTACTAAAACAAGTGGTTGAACCCTTTTTACTTTTCTCCATGGCCTCAAGTTCTTACCACAGCTTCCCCTAGTCCTATTCTACCTCCAGTAATTCTCCTCTGCCTTATCTCAATTATTGGAGGGTAAAAACCCCATTTTTACCCTTGTGGACAGCCACCTTCTTCTCCTCCTTCACCTCCCTCCTCATCCCAGTGGTTCCCCAGGGTATCCAAGACCACAGAGCCCTTCTTTACTCCACTTCTGACCTTCTAGACATCCTTTGCCTTGTTGGACACGACCAGAGCAACGGGGACGTGGCCATGCCGGCCAAACGCATGCTCTGGAGCGCGCTATAGTGCGCTCCCGCACTGTAGCCGCCCCCAATCAGCAGCTCCCGACAGCATTGGGTCTCCCCCTCGTGTCCCCCGAGGAGGCCTCGACGTCCGCAACACGCCGGGCGGTCGGCCCCCTCCTCTCTCCTCCTCCCTCGCTCCTGCTCGCACGCGCACCGTGGCCGCCCGGGCGCTCCAGTGAGCGAGCTCACACGCGCGGCCCTCTGACGCCTCCCTGCCCCTCCTTTTCCTTCCTCTTGACCTGGACCACGCCCACGCACACCGTAGACACCCCGGAACCTACCCCCGTGGCCTACAGGGACGGCGACGACCTCGCCGGCGCACGCGCGTTCGGTGGACTGGCGCTCCCCTATTTATAGGCCGCCCCCGAGCCCCCTCGCGGCTCCAATGGACTCCGCGCACTCTCCTAAACCTCCTGTACCGCCCCACTCCTCCTCCCGTGGCCTCCTTCCCTCGCCATGGCCACCGCGGTCGCCGTCGGACTCCGCCCGGCCCTGATGAACCAGGGCCTCTCCTCCTCTTCCTTGGCCACCAAGAGAACCGCAGCAGTCCGGCGGAGCTCCCCGACCCCTCGCCGTTCCTTCCTGTGCCCTTCGGTGCCCGCTCCACCATCGTCCGACGAGGCCGCCGCCTGGGCCAGGTGCAGGAGGTGCTTTGGCCTCTTCCCTGCCGCCCCAAGGGTCCTCCTGGATGCGGCGCTCCCCGGGGATCCCTCCGGTGGCCGTGCCCTGGCCGGAGGTGGCCTGTGCCGCCGGGGATGGGCGCCGGCGTCGCACGGCTCGGGCCTCCCCGTCGTTCCTCTGCCTCCGGCGAGAGGTAGGGGACGACCTCCCCACCAGCTGGCAGGGGGCCCCGCCCGTCAGCTGCTGTGCCAACCGAGCCGGCCCACCCATCGGGTTAAGTGGAAACGGCTTCAGGCCGGTTCGCTTGCCCCGCTGGGTGGCGTCTTCCCGCGATGCGCCTTCGGCGTCGCCACCTCTCACCGCAGCCGAGCCGCTGGGCCGGCCCACTGTCTATCCGTCGCCCCGGGCACAGTAAAAGGGTATAACCCCTTTTCTTTTTTATTCTTCTGTTTCCAGCAAACTTCTAAAATCTCCCAAATATTCATATGAACTCCAAATTGCATGATTCAAATTTCCTATGACTCCATAAATCATGCTCTATCTGTTGGTGCTACATGCACATTATTCCAGAGAACTTTCTTTCACAAATATTTACCAAATGCCCATTTTCCACTTTCTGTGATTAACTTGAGAAAATCACAGAGAGCTCATTTTTGATCCAAATGCAGTGGTTCAAATTCCTAGATGCTTGTCATGTCCAAACTTAGTTTTCGAACATTTTTAATAATAGTTTCTATACCCCACCAAATAATGAGCCATTTCTTCCTATTTATCAGCTTTGGAAAATCCTAGGAAATTCATTCCAAATCCAAATCCTGTGAAACCAACTCCTAAATGCTTCTAAAATCATGACTTGATGATGGGTACCTTTGCTCATCATTCAAGGAATTATTTCTGTATACTTCTTCCAACTCCATAAACCCTTTGGTTCCATCATATTGAAATGTTTCCAACTACCCATTGATCCAACACCTATGAAACCACCTTGGTCATTTCTAATATGACCAGAGGTATCCTAGAAAAGTCCAACTCCTATTTTTAGAGCACTTTTATTTTTGCTTTGATTGTGTTGCTTATTATGATTGTTTCCATCGTTAGTTGACGTAATAAACGGAGTACTCGGAGATGGACCAGAAGATGTGAAGACTCAGAAGAATAAGGCAAGCAGCCCTTTGACCATGTTCAAGAAACCTTTTTATGCATGTCTCATAGCACCTTACTATTCAATGCATCGGAATCATGTTGAGGTGGAAACCACTTTGGTTGCCACCTTTGTTACTTACTGTTGAAACTTGCATCAACATGACCCTACCATCCTATGAGGGTTATGTGGGTGGGAGTAGTTAGGTTGCTTTACTAGTGGCTACGCAAATGGGTCGGGTATATGCATGGTGACGGAGGCAGGATGCTTTCAAAAGACTTTTCGAAAACCCCGTCGGGTGCCATTTATGCCCGAGGGAGATGGTGAGATGGGTAACCACTTGATGACGAAGTGGTGTACCGAGGAAAGTGTTTGTGTTTTGAAAAACGGATTGGTTTAAGTTGCGACCGTTATTCCAACCTTACATGCGCAACCACTCTACCCTTATATGGGAAAGGGCATTATTGATTACCTAGGTCGATACTAGCATGGTGCCCGCATTACTAGTGACGGGAGTGACATGAGGTCACTCTTGGGACGGGGTCGCGCTTGGATAGGCGGCCATGACTGTCTTTACAGGACACCGGACACACCGTTGGTACCCCGTGCTTGTGATATGTGATGAATACGGAGCGAGTCTCCACAAACCTTGTGATGTGAAATGTTTGGCACGGGGCTGCTACCAATCGAGTGGACTCTATGTTAGTGTCGTCTAGGGAAAGGTAGTGATCGGGTGCTTACCCTGGGTACCTGAGGTACCGCGGGTCGTGGATGACACGGAAGTTCCCCGGATCTTGTGGGTAAAGTGTGCAACCTCTGCAGAGTGTAAAACTATTCGAATAGCCGTGTCCACGGTCATGGACAGTTGGGTAACCGCTCTTGGGCTACGTCCAATGTTTGCGAAACCTGGTGTGTGTGTGAGGAACAACATGGTTCAGTGATATTGATGAAGTCAACATGGTCCAGTGAGATTGATGATGTGATACCTGAGGAAGTTACAATGAGCTTGAACATGAGTTGATTACAACTCTTTCTCGATAATGATGTCTGTGACCTCCTGATACTTGTTGTAGACACATGCATATCCTTGTTATATGTTGATCATACTTGCATATGAAAAACTAGCTTTCTGCAAAACTACCAATTTAGTAGTAGAGCCTTGCATAATTATCCTGTTACCACACTTGGGTTGCTTGCGAGTACATTCAATGTACTCATTGGCTTGCCACTGGTTATTTTATTAGCCAGGCAGGAGAGAACAGGTTATGATGAAGATTTCTCGGTGACGAGCATGCGAGCTAGGACGCTTCCCAGTCAGAATGCCTGTAGGGTTAAGGCAGATGGCATGGGTCCCAGTTGTCTTGAAGATTTTCCGCTGCGATGATATACTCAAGACTTGACCATTATGGTCCTATTTGTGTAACACGGTATGTAAGGATGTAAGACTCTTGTTATTCAGCTTCTGTGTGTTCAGTGAGCATTGATCTCTGGGATCACTGTACACGTGCATTCGGTGATCACGACTTACGAGTCGTGGTCCCCACAGAGCTGGTATCAGAGCCATCCTGACTGTAGGAAGCCTTAGTTAGCATGGTCATTAGTTAGGGTAAAACTATTTCCAAAACTACTACTAGTTTTCAAAACTATCTATACTTCTCTTCCCTTCTCAGTTTTTCGAAAACTAGGCTATACTTGATCTCTTCCTCTTCAAAACCATGGTCGCTAGAACCTTCATGCCCCTGACCACTGGATTTTCTATAATCTTCGTGGAGTGCACCTTGCCGAACACTCACCCACCACTTTTGCACACAAGATTGGTGACACCACGACAAGACGGTACCAACAGAAACTACATCCTCGATGAGTGAGGATATGAAGACCCAGAAGATGGTGATACCCTTGACAGTGTCCCAAGATGGTGCAACCTTGGCCTATGATGACCAGGCTATAGGTTATGCAGAATCATGATATACATCGCTAATAGAGTAGTCATGTCACTACCGTTGCTGTATCGGCAACCACCGGTGAATGAGAACCTTGCCATTTGGTCCGCCTCACTATAGTGAGCAGGAAAACGGTTCTCTTCATTCCCCGCTCTTGGTGTCGATGTTTTCATCAACGAAACCGACATGTGGACCTCTATTATGCCTTGTTATTGTCATTACATATGGATTGCCTACCTGGTACCCTCGACGCCCCAGAAGGCACAAGGGATCGTCATGATTAAAGAGACAAGAGAAGACCAAGTCAACGCTAGCTACAAGGAGGCACTTTCACCCCATCACCTCATCAGGCGAGAAGATATTGAAGATTCTTCAGGATCAACCCGGATCATTCATCAAGCAACTACAAGGGACATGGCAACACCTGAGGAAGCTCAGAAGACTGCACGAGGCACAAGTCACGACACTGAGTCCGAGAACCCCTAGGGCAGGATGAGTCGCGTACCCCCTATGCGCAGTCGAGTCCATATGATGGTTCGGATAGAACCATGATTGTGTGTTGTTTGCTTTTACTCGTTTGTGTTTTGATATAAGTTGCACTTTTGCCCCAGGCAACAAGTGCATGGCTATATCACCTCCCTTGCCTTGCTTCTTTTGTTTCTTCCTTTTTGCACCTGTTTGTTGCACCTGCACTATAGAACCCCCTTTAGGCATTTCCCTCCTTTACGCTGCTTCTTCCCTCTATTCTCTCTCCCCAACTGAAGACCCGCAAGACAAGATGCACCAAGGACTCTACCTCGGCAACCAACTGGCACCGAAGACTTCTGCTACAACCTCCGCGATCTATTGCAAACCCGTAGAGTTATGTTTAACCCTCCAAGACCAGTAACCCCTTTTTCCTAGACCCTTTTGAGACTTCCCGAGACACTCCAGCACGAATCCTTAACCATGTGCCTAACCCATGGTAAAGCGAGAGAACCTGTTAAGCCTTTGTAACCGTGCACAGCACTGGGTTCGAAAAGGAGCTAGTGGACACGATGAGTGAGCACATTTTCATCCTGACATAACACGAGGTCTGATGATGCCATAGGTAGACCAGTTCGAGGATGTTGGGCAGATGACTTGGTGGTTTATATCAGTGACTTCAAGGGACTATCTGAGACTTTGATGGATTGTGAGGTTTTCATGTTGGTGGAATCATGACTTTGGGAAATATGTAGGAGTGCCCGATGGGCATGAGATTTGGATTTATGTAGGTGATTCTGGTTGGTATAGATGCTGGATATGTCTGCATGTTTCGGAGTAAGATTGGATTTAGGCCTATGATCCTGATCATGATATCATGCTTCTCGGTGGTCAATAACCTAGGAAATCGGATTATTTGTCGGGATTGATTAGGGATCTATATAGTCGTGATCTTGGAGTTTACTTGACCCGGATGATGGGAATTTGGTGGACATACTGTCGTGATGTTAGTCCTTCCCAGTGTTTGGATATCATAGGGTATTGAGATCTTGTGGATCACCGTAGACATCGGATTTGTAGGATTGTTGGATTATGTGGTGATTGATGGAATTACCAGGCTATAGGAGTTGACCTATAGGAAGGAAACAAATCTTGGAGTGGCATATGACGTGTTTCCTTAGATTAGAGATGCATTATCTTGAGCCTTGCAAGATTAGGTTGAGTGCTTGGATTATGGAGTTTAATCTCAGCTCAGCAGCATGTATGATCTACCTTTGGATTTTAGAGGTAGACATACGTATGGATTTGGGGATCTTAGACAAGTATAATTTTGTGAGACCGTCTCTTGAGAATCATGAGGATATGTATGGCAATGAGTGGTGATTGAAGTTGGTCTCTGCGAGAAGATGCTTTTCTGTTCGGAGTACTAGATAGAGCTATTGGCATCTCAGAAACTGTGCTTAAGGATAAGATGATATAAGTTCACTCACTCACTAGAATCCTTGAAACCCTTAAGCTCCTCCGAGACCACCACCAATACCCCAGCTTACCTTGCGTACCCCTTAGACCTCATGAAGCTATTGGACAAGTTGGGTAACATCATCATTTGATGGCCTACTTGTCTGCCCGAAGACAAGAAGAGACGGACAGCTGGATAGAAGACAATTGAATGCCGCCCTATCAAGAAGGAAGATCTACACCGACCACCGTCATCAAGAAGAAGAAACTTCCGTGTTGAAGACCGGGCGTATCTGCAACCCACTCCTCCCGAAGGAGCCAAGCATTTCCGTGTCGAAGGAACGCTCACACCAAGTTGCATCAAGACTTGAAGGCACGATTCTGGTGGCACGAGATGAAAAGAGAGATTGCAACTCATGTTGCAAAGTGTGATGTGTGCCAAAGGGTCAAGCTGGATATCAGCGACCCGCTGGATTGCTTCAACCACTCAAGGCTTCTGAGTGGAAGTGGGATAAAAACAGAATGAACTTCGTCATTGGATTACCAAGGTCGAATAGAGGACATGACTCTATCTGGGTCATAGTCGATCATTTGACCAAGGTGGCCCATTTTCATTCCTGTCAAAACCACTTATGAGGGCAACCGGCTGGCAGCTCTCTACATCGACCGAATCGTAAGTCTTCATGGCTTTCCCAAGGAGATTGTGTCGGATCGAGGCACCCAGTTCACCTCAAGGTTCTGGGAGAGATTCCAAGAAGCCTTGGGAACCAAGTATCTTTCAGCATGGCTTTCCACCCACCAAACGGAGGTCAGACCGAGCGAGTCAACCAGATTCTCGAAGTCATGACTCCGAGCCTGTGTCTTGGCATATGGAGCCAAGTGGGAGGGTTGTCTCCCTTTTGCCGAGTTCTCCTATAACACAGTTACCAGTCGAGCCTTCTGATGGCACCATTTGAGGTGTTGTACGGACACAGATGTCGCACACCCCTCAACTGGTCAGAGACTTGAGAAGGGCTAGTCTTTGGACCGGATGTTCTCCGCGCAGCGGAAGGGCAAGTCCAACTAGTCAGAGAACGTTTGAAGGCAGCCAAGTCAAGGCAAAGGAGTTATGCTGACACTCACCGTCGGAACATAAGTTTCCATGTCGGGGACCATGTGTACCTGCGGGTAACTCCTCTGAAGGGAAACAAGCGTTTCCACGTCAAGGGGAAGCTCGCACTAAGGTTCATTGGACCCTTTGAGATCACTATAACTCATGTGGTAGACGGCTCCCCAGCTAGATCTACCACCTGAGATACCTTCCATGCACCAAATCTTCCACGAGCCCCCACTCTGGAAGTGCTTCTTTCCTCCTAGCTAGCCCGATGCCCGCAAGGACATCGACCACTGAGCCTTTGGCAGCTAACCCAACCTAACCTATGCAAGAGACCCCTCAGCAACCTCCATCAAGGACGACCTCAAGCAAGGAGCCATACCATCAAGCACTTCAAGATTCCAAGGAGCACCGCTCGGAAGCGGAACCAACAAGAAGGAGTGAAGACTACCCCGTATCCAAGACTCCGCTTTTCTTTCCACGCCTAGTCTGGGAATCTCGGGGACGAGATTCTTGTAAGGGGGGTAGGTCTGTCACACCTTGATTTTCATATCACATTGCTTAAGCTTGTTTTCATGTTAAAAATGTGGATTTGCAAAAACTTTTGAGTGTTTTTGACTTTGCTTGGTTTTGACTTTTGTCTGCTATTTGCTAGTGCTCTAAAAATCAAATAAATCCTCCAACTCTTATACTTCATCTCCTTGACCCAAAACCTTTTCCCAATGATCATGCCATGTGTATAGACCAGTATAGAATTTTCTTATAAAAATATTTTGGCCAAATGGTATTTTGTAAAATTAGTTTTCCAAAAACCCCTGAATTGAGGTTTGCACTGCAAGTACCTTATTTAGGGTGTGGAAAAATCTTTCAAAAAGTATATTTGAATCCTATTAGATATAGGACTCCCAGAAACCACAAAAGTATAATTTTAAAAGTTATTTTTCTATTTTATTTAAAAGCTTTTTCTTAAGGCCAGAAATGGTCTTTAATAGGGAAAAATTATTTAAACATTTCAAAAATATTTGCCAAAATTCAGGGAGACTCATAGGACATATATTGTCCATATATAAGAGTTTCAACACATGGTCATGTTCAAATTATTGGACAAATCCTTCCAAAACCCTTTCTGGATATTTCAAGCTTTTGAAATATTTGCAAAGGAAATATTCTCCAAAAATTCCAGGGAAATTCTATCATGTCATATATGACATATTTGATGATCTTGCAAAGCCTCATGCATTGGAGATCAAGGAAACATCCTCAAACCCCTTCAAAACCATTCTGTCCATATTTGAAGTTTGAGCAACTCTGCATTGCCAAACTTGTCCAAATGCTCTCAAATTTGGTGCACATGCTAGAATGACCTAATAAGGCATCTAGACCAAATGGCACAAGATTTGGAATAGAGCAACTTGATCAGATCACCCCAAAACCACTTCTGTTCAAATTCAAATTTGAACAACTTTACATTGTCAACTTTTTATCTGGAGCCTCAAACTTTGTGGGCATGTTCATATCCCCAAATGATGATGCTACACCAAGTGGTGCATCAAGGGGATCTGATTTGCTTGACTCAAACATGGTGAAAGCATTTCTATTCATTTCTAGGGTTCACCAAAGTTACATTGGCCACTTTGCCCAAATGAGCTCAAATTTGGTGTAGGGGCCTAATTATATGTGACATTTTATCCTGTTAATTCCCATGCCAAGTGGATACCATTTGCTTGATCAAACACTGATCAAACACCTTCTGTTCATTTACTAAAACAAGTGGTTGAACCCTTTTTACTTTTCTCCATGGCCTCAAGTTCTTACCACAGCTTCCCCTAGTCCTATTCTACCTCCAGTAACTCTCCTCTGCCTTATCTCAATTATTGGAGGGTAAAAACCCCATTTTTACCCTTGTGGACAGCCACCTTCTTCTCCTCCTTCACCTCCCTCCTCATCCCAGTGGTTCCCCAGGGTATCCAAGACCACAGAGCCCTTCTTTACTCCACTTCTGACCTTCTAGACAGCCTTTGCCTTGTTGGACACGACCAGAGCAATGGGGACGTGGCCATGCCGGCCAAACGCATGCTCTCGAGCGCGCTACAGTGCGCTCCCGCACTGTAGCCGCCCCCAATCAGCAGCTCCCGACAGCATTGGGTCTCCCCCTCGTGTCCCCCGAGGAGGCCTCGACGTCCGCAACACGCCGGGCGGTCGGCCCCCTCCTCTCTCCTCCTCCCTCGCTCCTGCTCGCACGCGCACCGTGGCCGCCCGGGCGCTCCAGTGAGCGAGCTCACACGCGCGGCCCTCTGACGCCTCCCTGCCCCTCCTCTTCCTTCCTCTTGACCTGGACCACGCCCACGCACATCGTAGACACCCCGGAACCTACCCCCGTGGCCTACAGGGACGGCGACGACCTCGCCGGCGCACGCGCGTTCGGTGGACCGGCGCTCCCCTATTTATAGGCCGCCCCCGAGCCCCCTCGCGGCTCCAATGGACTCCGCGCACTCTCCTAAACCTCCTGGACCGCCCCACTCCTCCTCCCGTGGCCTCCTTCCCTCGCCATGGCCGCCGCGGTCGCCGTCGGACTCCGCCCAGCCCCGGTGAACCAGGGCCTCTCCTCCTCTTCCTTGGCCACCAAGAGAACCGCAGCAGCCCGGCGGAGCTCCCCGACCCCTCGCCGTTCCTTCCTGTGCCCTGTGGTGCCCGCTCCACCATCGTCCGTCGAGGCCGCCGCCTGGGCCAGGTGCAGGAGGTGCTTTGGCCTCTCCCCTGCCGCCCCAAGGGTCCTCCTGGATGCGGCGCTCCCCGGGGATCCCTCCGGTGGCCGCGCCCTGGCCGGAGGTGGCCTGTGCCGCCGGGGATGGGCGCCGGCGTCGCACGGCTCGGGCCTCCCCGTCGTTCCTCTGCCCCCGGCGAGAGGTAGGGGACGACCTCCCCACCAGCTGGCAGGGGGCCCCGCCCGTCAGCGGCTGTGCCAACCGAGCCGGCCCACCCGTCGGGTTGAGTGGAAACGGCTTCAGGCCGGTTCTCTTGCCCCGCTGGGTGGCGTCTTCCCGCGATGCGCCTTCGGCGTCGCCACCTCTCACCGCAGCCGAGCCGCTGGGCCGGCCCACTGTCTATCCGTCGCCCCGGGCACAGTAAAAGGGTATAACCCCTTTTCTTTTTTATTCTTCTGTTTCCAGCAAACTTCTAAAATCTCCCAAATATTCATATGAACTCCAAATTGCATGATTCAAATTTCCTATGACTCCATAAATCATGCTCTATCTGTTGGTGCTACATGCACATTATTCCAGAGAACTTTCTTTCACAAATATTTACCAAATGCCCATTTTCCACTTTCTGTGATTAACTTGAGAAAATCACAGAGAGCTCATTTTTGATCCAAATGCAGTGGTTCAAATTCCTAGATGCTTGTCATGTCCAAACTTAGTTTTCGAACATTTTTAATAATAGTTTCTATACCCCACCAAATAATGAGCCATTTCTTCCTATTTATCAGCTTTGGAAAATCCTAGGAAATTCATTCCAAATCCAAATCCTGTGAAACCAACTCCTAAATGCTTCTAAAATCATGACTTGATGATGGGTACCTTTGCTCATCATTCAAGGAATTATTTCTGTATACTTCTTCCAACTCCATAAACCCTTTGGTTCCATCATATTGAAATGTTCCCAACTACCCATTGATGCAACACCTATGAAACCACCTTGGTCATTTCTAATATGACCAGAGGTATCCTAGAAAAGTCCAACTCCTATTTTTAGAGCACTTTTATTTTTGCTTTGATTGTGTTGCTTATTATGATTGTTTCCATCGTTAGTTGACGTAATAAACGGAGTACTCGGAGATGGACCAGAAGATGTGAAGACTCAGAAGAATAAGGCAAGCAGCCCTTTGACCATGTTCAAGAAACCTTTTTATGCATGTCTCATAGCACCTTACTATTCAATGCATTGGAATCATGTTGAGGTGGAAACCACTTTGGTTGCTACCTTTGTTACTTACTGTTGAAACTTGCATCAACATGACCCTACCTTCCTATGAGGGTTATGTGGGTGGGAGTAGTTAGGTTGCTTTACTAGTGGCTACGCAAATGGGTCGGGTATATGCATGGTGACGGAGGCAGGATGCTTTCAAAAGACTTTTCGAAAACCCCGTCGGGTGCCATTTATGCCCGAGGGAGATGGTGAGATGGGTAACCACTTGATGACGAAGTGGTGTACCGAGGAAAGTGTTTGTGTTTTGAAAAACGGATTGGTTTAAGTTGCGACCGTTATTCCAACCTTACATGCGCAACCACTCTACCCTTATATGGGAAAGGGCATTATTGATTACCTAGGTCGATACTAGCATGGTGCCCGCATTACTAGTGACGGGTGTGACATGAGGTCACTCTTGGGACGGGGTCGCGCTTGGATAGGCGGCCATGACTGTCTTTACAGGGCACCGAACACACCGTTGGTACCCCGTGCTTGTGATATGTGATGAATACGGAGCGAGTCTCCACAAACCTTGTGATGTGAAATGTTTGGCACGGGGCTGCTACCAATCGAGTGGACTCTATGTTAGTGTCGTCTAGGTAAAGGTAGTGATCGGGTGCTTACCCCGGGTACCTGAGGTACCGCGGGTCGTGGATGACACGGAAGTTCCCCGGATCTTGTGGGTAAAGTGTGCAACCTCTGTAGAGTGTAAAACTATTCGAATAGCCGTGTCCACGGTCATGGACAGTTGGGTAACCGCTCTTGGGCTACGTCCAATGTTTGCGAAACCTGGTGTGTGTGTGAGGAACAACATGGTTCAGTGATATTGATGAAGTCAACATGGTCCAATGAGATTGATGATGTGATACCTGAGGAAGTTACAATGAGCTTGAACATGAGTTGATTACAACTCTTTCTCGATAATGATGTCTGTGACCTCCTGATACTTGTTACAGACACATGCATATCCTTGTTATATGTTGATCATACTTGCATATGAAAAACTAGCTTTCTGCAAAACTACCAATTTAGTAGTAGAGCCTTGCATAATTATCTTGTTACCACACATGGGTTGCTTGCGAGTACATTCAATGTACTCATTGGCTTGCCACTGGTTATTTTATTGGCCAGGCAGGAGAGAACAGGTTATGATGAAGATTTCTCGGTGACGAGCATGCGAGCTAGGACGCTTCCCAGTCCGAATGGTTGTAGGGTTAAGGCAGATGGCATGGGTCCCAGTTGTCTTGAAGATTTTCCGCTGCGATGATATACTCAAGACTTGACCATTATGGTCCTATTTGTGTAACACGGTATGTAAGGATGTAAGACTCTTGTTATTCAGCTTCTGTGTGTTCAGTGAGCATTGATCTCTGGGATCACTGTACACGTGCATTCGGTGATCACGACTTACGAGTCGGGGTCCCCACAGGTGGCCGGCGGCGACAACAAGGTCATGGCAAGCTGGCTCCCCATCACCCTCACGGGCGTGCCACGCACCTGGCTTCTCAGCCTGCCAGGGTCGTCTATGGCCTCCTCGGAGGAGTTGCGCCGTCTCTTCACCGCACGCTTTGCGGCGTCGGTGCCCCACACCATCGCGGTCCTCCTCGATAGCTCTGAGGCGCCTCCCTTGGATCGCCACGTCAAGCAGTTGTTCCGCCCAGTGGGCACCAACCGAGCCTTGGAGGGAGTCCCTCCAGGATGGGTGGTGCCAGAGGCCGACCTCACATTCGACTCCAGAGACCACCCGGCAATCACCGCTTGTGCAAGCGAGCTACCGATGCTGTGCACCCCCAGAATCTGCAGCGTGGCGGTAACCAAGACCCTCATCCAAGGTGGGGCTGGGCTCAATGTGCTCTCTGTGGAAGCATTCAGCATGCTATATTTGTTACCCGAGCGACTCCTCCCCACCAGGCCGTTCTCCAGGGTCGTCAACAACTCCACCAGCCCTATGGGGCAGTTCCGGCTCCCCGTAACCTTCGGCACCCGCAAAAACTACCGCACCGAGCTTATCGACTTCGACATCGCCCACATCAGCCTCCCATACAATGCCATTCTCGGGTACCCAGCCCTGGCCAATTTCATGGCGGCGACTCACCCGGCCTACAACCTCATCAAGATGCCGGGGAGCAATGGCGTCCTCACTGTGGTTGGAGATACCATGGACGCCCTGGGGGCCCTCAAGCTCGACTTTAGGATCGCGGCGGTAGCACGCCCGACCGACGAAGCAGCTCCGGAGGCCGTGGGCGCTGCGCCAGCAAGAAAGAAGCAACTTTTCTCTAAAGACGAAGCAAGTGTTGGTTGACGAGGACGGGGCATCGGGAGCCACCTTCACAATAGGCGCCGACCTTCCCCCGGATGAAAAAAAGGCACTGGTCGGTCTCTTGCGCACGAACAAGGAGGTGTTCGCGTGGGAACCCTAGGACTTGGCGGGAGTCCCAAAGTGGCTGATTGAGCATCACCTAAACGTATGCCCCAATGAACGCCCAGTAAAGCAGAAGGCCCAGCGGCAGTCCACTGAGAAGCAGTCACTAGTACGTGTCGGTGCTATACAAACGATTTTTAGCCCCTTTTCGCGACGACATTTGGAACCGTCGCCAAGTGAGTGTGTGTGATAGGGTGTCCTTCCCACATGACCCAGAAATCATCGGGGATAGGCCCTCCTGGGACCCAGGATGGGGCCGTGTGCGATCCAGCGAGGCATCGAAACGCAATAACTTCCGTAGGTATGTACATCCCACACGGTAATACGAGAAAATCATTTCCGTAGGTCTGTACATCCCACATGGTGAATCCCAGAAAAAGATTTCCGTTCGTATGTATATCACACACAGTCAATCCAAGGAATACGATTCCGTTCTTATGTACATCCCACAGAGTCAACCCAAGGAAAATGTTTCAGTTTGGATGTATATCCCACACAGTGTTTTGTATACGCTCGTGTGTGAAAGGTGTAACTATGACACATGTTCTACCTTGGTTAACTGTTTGCTTTCATAAACTACATCCCACATGATTTGATGCAGAAAACTGCGTGGCATTGGTCTATCCATCACAAGTTCTTCTACTGCCAGAACCGTTTGCAAAGTTCCATGACTGTCGATTATCTTTTTATTTTTGCCTGTAATTTATTATTTTATATGGAAATTTTGAAATATGAAATGTGCAATTCAAATTCTCAGCACAATGGTTCAACAACGAATCCATAAATAAAATTGTCAGTACAATATGTTCATTAATTACATGATTAGGTAGGAATTATCTATGATGAACCACAGTATTTAAGGGCGGTAAAGGTGAAGAGACAAGTGTAAATCATTTTGACTATCGACGGTGTTGAAGAAGCGGAATGCCCATAATGTGCCTTCCTGCATGCCATAGGCACAAACCACTTTTGTCCAACCCCTTGTGACAATCGCCCGTCCATCCTTCACAGCCTTCAGGAAGACTTCTAGCGCATTATCATTGTAGCATGAATTATATACTTTAACCTTAGTTGCCTTCACTCCGGTCATGTAGTTTGCAAGGTAATCATCAGTAAATAGCTTCGGAAACCACTGAAAAGAGAAAAATATAAGATACTGAGGTCTAAAAGAGTAACTTGTTGTGGGCAGGGGGAAAAGGCAACACATTACTTACCATCCTAAAGTTCACTATTGTCTTCAACGAAGTGTTTATAAAGAGCTTAATTCCAATCACCCGTTTCTTCCGCCTAACAATCTTTCTTAGTTTCATCACTTGACGCTTGTTCATGAATATCTCATTGCCCCATACGCAAAAGGAATGGAAGCTTGGATCAGTACCGCTCATATATGTACCTTCAAGCAACCAGTAAATGTTAGATGCTAAACTAAGATTGCACAAATGATGTAAAATACAACTACCTATGTTCCTAAGTACAAGTATTATTTTTAGATTTCAATATGAACTACATACAAATGTATTTAGAATTATAGATATAGTTTAGATTAGAATCTAGAATTCTAGATTCACTCATTTTGATCCTTATGTAGTCTATATTGGAAGCTCTAAAAATAATTATATTTAGGTATAGATGGTGTATAAAACATGGGATGCAGCTAACCTCGACGGCAAACAACAACATCGCCCATTGTAGCCATGTGTAAGTACATGGAAAGCCAACGTTAACTACAACATGGTTAACATCCTAAGTCATGTTTTGTAAGTTTGTAGCCATTGAAATACAACTCTTTAAAAATGGATACAACTATTAATTGCAACAGGCTCAATGGCCATTGAAACCGGTACTGATAAAAATGCAATTGGCAGAGTTAAACATCAAAGGGCAGGTGCTCCCAGAGCAGATAATGGCCCATTTGTCTAAAAAAATTGGGAAGATAGCTGAAACATGTTAAGCATGTTTACAACAACATCCTTAATACATCGACAGTACAAAACATAGCCATTAATTGCAACTGGTATTGATAAGATTGAACTGGTGGGTACATACTTGGTAAGTCCTGAGTGTAGTTGCTTGGGCACTTCAACTTGGCCAGAGCCAGCCAAAAGTCAGCGGCCGCGGGGGCGAGCTGTTCCTCCGGGTCGAAGCGTGGATCAGTGCCACCGACATGTGTACCTACAGACAACCAGTAAGTGGTAGAATTTAAACTGCAATTGCACAAATCATGTGAAATAATCTAAGACATGGGGCGCAGCTAACCTCGACGGCAAACAACGGCATCAGCCGTTATGACCCTGCCTAAGTAGATGGACAAGCATGTTAAGTACAATAGGGTTAGCATCCACCAAAAATAGAAAATGTGGCAGCATCTCTAGTATATCTTCATTGCGGAGAGTAGCATGGTAGCAAATGGACAGATTAATAAATGGATTGAACCGTTAATTGCAACAAGCTTAAAAACATCCTAAGTCATGTTTTGTAAGTTTGTAGCCATTGAAATACAACTGTTTAAAAATGGATTCAACTGTTAATTGCAACATGCATAATAGACATTGAAACATGTACTGATAATAATGCAATTGGCATAGTTAAACATCACAAGGCAATTGCTGCCAGAGCAGAGAATGGCCCAGATGTCTATAAAAAGGTAGGGAATGTAGCAAAAACATGTTAGGCATGTTTGCTAGAACATGCTTAATACATTGACCATACGGAACATAGCCATTAATTGCAACTGGTATTGGTAAGTCCTGAGAGGTAGTTGTTGGGGCACTTCATGTTGGCCGGAGCTCACCCAACGTCAGCGACGGCGGAGGCGAGCTGTTCCTCCGGGTCGAAGCATGGATCATTGCCACTGACATGTGTACCTACAGGCAACCAGGAGACGGTAGAATTTAAACTGCAATTGCACAAATTATGTGAAATACTATAAGACATGGGATGCAGCTCACCTCGACGGCAAACAAAAGCATCTGCCGTTATGACCCTGTGTAAGTACATGGATATGCATGTTAAGTACAACAGTGTTAGCATCCACTAAAAGTAGCAAATGGGCAGCAACAGTGTTAGCTCATGTATTGTAAGTTTGTTTGTGGTATTGGTGAAATTGAGCTGGACAAGGTAATATTTGAACATCACAAAGTGTGCAGTACTGCAATAAACAAGGCACGAACATGCTTAATACATCAACTATAAAATCATAGCCGTTGCAAGTGGTATTCGTAAGATTTAGCTGGTCAGATCTTACATGTTATGTCCTGGGGGGTAGTCGCTGGGGACTTCATCTGGGCCAGAGCATGCACCATGTTGGCGGCGACGGCAGAGGCGAAGTGTTCCTCCGGGTGAACACGCACAACAGCCATCGCGCCATGGACCGCCGTCAGCTCCTGGTGGGGGGAATTTCGAGGCTGGAGGATGTTTCGCAGGCGCCATTTAAGCAATCGGGTCGGGGACGTCATAGAGATCGGTGGGTTGTCTGACTGGATCTAAGCAGAACGTAGATGTGGTTGAAGTTGTGGTTGCGGCGGCGGCGGTTTGAGATGCCGTTAGGGGGAGGCGCGATGGGAGGGGGTGGGGGATACTGAGGGGAAGGGGATGTGGTTGGAGGAATAAATTCGGAAATCGTGCGCCTAATGAAAATTTCGGTGCGAAACTTGCAACTTGGTTGGGGGAAACACACAACACAGACGAACCGCGTAAAATACTCGTGTGCGGGGAAAAAAGAAAGCTGTCAGATCTCGTCTCTAAATAAATGTACACGCGTACTTGATTTTTTCGGTCAATGGTACACCTCGTTTATTAGGAAATATTGCACATGTAACTGACTTATGGGTCATTAATGCAAAAAATGCAGACGGGTACGGTAAAGAAACCGTGTGTTTTGTGATCTTCTAATGATTAACGCAAAAAAAACGCACGCGGGCACATGAGCTAATCAACGCTCAAAGCCCTGAAAGGATGCCCTTACCGACATTGTACTTTAATACTACAAACTTAATGTACTACTGGTAATTTGCTCTAATACTACAAACTTAAACTACTTCTCAAATGCTGCCATCAGGGCATGCTGGCCAGGCACCATCGTTCTCCTTCCCTGCCTTGTAGGCAGTAGCCCACCATGCTTCGATCTCCGCCAAGCTCTCCTCACCACGGCGTGCGGCCTCTTTTTTCTTGCGGTGGCGGGACTCTGTTTTCTTGACTGCTTTCTGCCTTTTATGCTCCTTCTGTGCGGCTTTGGCCTCCTCTAGATCCACCGCCCATTCGGCCATGGCAGCGTCAAAGTCTGCCCATGTAACTGTCTGGCCGCCGCCGGCGATGAACTCGGCGCGGCGAGATGTCATCGCTTCCTAACCATGTGTGCGGTCGCGGGCGGTGAGGAACGCTGCGTGGCCGGATACCATCGCTTCCTTACTAGTTACTGTGCGCCACGGTGCCATGGACAATGCTTGGAGAGAGCTCTGGGACGGAGGGGTCGGGCAGCCTTATAGTGCGATGGTATGCAAGAGCTCAACGACAAACGACAATAGAAATTTGGCTTCCCTTACAATTTTGCTCGTTCATTATCACACACGGTTCATCACCGTCGCTTCTGGAAGCTGTGTGTGCTGAGCCTATTGTGTGTTGTGTTACAACTAGCGAGAACCCTAGCCACGCGGATTGCGCGGGTGCACCGTTGGATGGACCATTATCGAATTGCAATCCACGTCCCTCACATCACACCCGTGCACCTATAGCTGGATTGGATTTATATGCGCAAAATGCCTAGAAAATGCACATCATTCCCTAAATATGGTAAATGAGCCCAGAAAAATGCCTAATTTGAACACAGTGATTTGTAGGGTATATATTCGTCGTAGAAAAAAACTCCATGTCAAAGAACGAAGAAAATTTGGATTCCCCTTCAATCGTGGGGATTTCCCTCTCGAAAGCATGGAACTTCCTCGGTGATGGTTCGATTTATGAAGGGCGTGCATGATGACATAAGCCAGACCTTCTCAAATTTTTACCAGGGCATGGTGAGGTCATACCATGGCACCATGCCAGGCGTCATGTTTTTAAGCATTTATTTCATTTTTTCTATAGTAGAAAACCCAACAAACAAACTTTTGTGGTTGACTATTGCCACACATTTCATCGAAATATATGTCCATTCCATGTCAAAGGCATGATAATTTGCTAAATGGCACGAGCATGGTTTTCTAGGCCGTTCTTGTGGACCCTTTCATGCATCGATTGTTTGAACTTGAGATATGCGCATTAATGCCTAGGAAATGCACATAATCCCCTAAATATGGCAAATGAACCCGGAAAAGTGCCAATTTGAACACGGTGATTTGCAGGTTGTATGTTCATTGTAGAAAAAACTCATGGACAAAGGACAAAGGAAATTTGGACCCCCCCCCCCCTTCAATCTTGGTGATTTCCCACTCGAAACGATGCAGCTTCCTCGGTGATGGTTCAATTTATGAAAGGCACACATCACGACATAAGGAAAACATTCTCCAATTTGTACCAGGGCATGGTGAGGCCATACCATGCATGTAACCATGCTAGTCGTCATGTTTTCCAACTATGTGTTTCATTTTTTGTATAGTTGTTAACTGAGTAAACGACTCATTTATGGTTGACTATTGCCACACATTTCCTTGAAATATCTGCCCATTCCTTGTAAAAGGCATGAGAATGTACTAGATAACACGAGCATGGTTTTCCAGACCGTTCTTGTGCACCTTTTCATGCACCGATTGTTCGAATTTGAATTATGTCCATTAATGCCTAGAAAATGCACATAATCCCCTTAATATAGTAAATGAGGTCAGGAAAATGTCAAATTTGAACACGTTGCATTTGAGGCGTTATGTTGATTGTTGGAAAAAAACCGAATGACAAACTAAGACGGAAATTTGGATTCCCCTTCAATCTTTGGGATTTCCCCTCTCGAAAGCATGGAACTTCCTCGGTGATGGTTCGATTTATGAAGGGCGTGCAAGACGACATAAGCCAAACCTTCTCAAATTTTTACCAGGGCATGGTGAGGTCATACCAGGGCACCATGCATGGCATCGTGTTTTTAAGCATTTATTTCATTTTTCTATAGTTGAAAACCCAACAAACAAACATTTGTGGTTGACTATTGCCACACATTTCATCAAAATATCTTCCCATTACATGTAAAAGGCATGAAAATTTAATAAATGGCACGAGCATGGTTTTCTAGGCCGTTTTGTGGACCCTTTGATGCATCGATTGTTTGAACTTGAGATATGCGCGAAATGCACATAATCACCTAAATATGGCAAATGAACCCGGAAAAGTGCCAAATTTGAACACAGCAATTTGCAGGTTGTATGTTCATTGTAGAAAAAACTCGTGGACAAAGGACAAAGGAAATTTGGACCCCCCCTTCAATCTTGGTGATTTCCCCCTTGAAACCATGAAACTTCCTTGGTGATGGTTCGAGTTTTGAAAGGCGCGCATCACGGCATAAGGAAAACATTCTCCAATTTTTACCAAGGCATGGTGAGGCCATACCATGCATGGAACCACGCGAGGGGTCATGTTTTCCAACCATGTGTTTCATTTTTTGTATAGTTGTTAACCGAGTAAATGACGCGTTTATGGATGACTATTGCCACACATTTCCTTGCAATATCTGCCCATTCCTTGTAAAAGGCATGAGAATGTACTACATAACACGAGCATCGTTTTCCAGACCGTTCTTGCGCACCTTTTCATGCATCGATTGTTCGAATTTGAATTATGGCCATTAATGCCTAGAAAATGCACATAATCCCCTAAATATGGTAAATGAGCACGGGAAAATGTCAAATTTGAACACGTTGCATTTGATGCGGTATGTTGATCATTGGAAATAACTGAATGACAAACAAGCACGGAAATTTGGATTCCCGTTCAATCTTTGGGATTTCCCCTCTCGAAAGCATGGAACTTCCGCAGTGATGGTTCAATTTATGAAGGGTGTGCATGACGACATAAGCCAAACCTTCTCAACTTTTTACCAGGGCATGGTGCGATCATACCATGGCACCATGCCTGGCGTAAGTTTTTTAAGCATTTATTTCATTTTTTCTATAGTTGAAAACCCAACAAACAACATTTGTGGTTAACTATTGCCACACATTTCATCAAAATATCTGCCCATTCCATGTAAAAGGCCTGAGAATTTACTGAAGGGCATGAGCATGGTTTTCTAGGCCGTTCTTGTGGACCCTTTCATGCATCAATTGTTCGAACTTGATATAAGCGCATTAATGCCTAGGAAATGCACATAATCCCCTAAATACGGCAAATGAACCCAGAAAATTGCCAAATGTGAACACGGTGATTTGCAGGTTGTATGTTCATCGTATAGAAAAACTCGTGGACAAAGGACAAAGGAAATTTGGACCCCCCCTTCAGTTTTGGTGATTTCCCCCTCGAAACCATGAAACTACCTCTATGATTGTTTGATATATGAAAGGCGGCATCAGGACATAAGGAAAACATTCTCCAATTTTTACCAGGGGATGGTGAGGCCATACCATGCATGTAACCACGCCAGGGGTCATGTTTTCCAACCATGTGTTTCATTTTTTGTATAGTTGTTAACTGAGTAAACGACGCGTTTATGGTTGACTATTGCCACACATTTCCTTGAAATATCTGCCCATTCCTTGTAAAAGGCATGAGAATGTACTACATAACACGAACATGGTTTTCTATACCGTTCATGTGCACCTTTTCATGCACCGATTGTTCGAATTTGAATTATGGGCATTAATGCCTAGAAAATGCACATAATCCCTTAAATATGGTAAATGAGCCCGGGAAAATATCAAATTTGAACACGTTGCATTTGAGGCGGGATATTGATCGTTGGAAAAAAACTGAATGACAAACTAGGTCAAAAATTTGGATTCCCGTTCAATCTTTGGGATTTCCCCTCTCGAAAGCATGGAACTTCCTCGGTGATGGTTAAATTTATGAATGGTGTGCATGATGACATAAGCCAAACCTTCTCAAATTTTTACCAAGGCATGGTGCGGTCATACCATGGCACCATGCCTGGTGTCAAGTTTTTTAAGAATTTATTTCATTTTTCCTATAGTTGAAAACCCAACAAACAAACATTTGTGGTTGACTATTGCCATACATTTCATCAAAATATATGCCCATTCCATGTAAAAGGCATGAGAATTTATTAAATGGCATGAGCATGGTTTTCTAGGTCGCTCTTGTGGACGCTTTCATGCATCAGTTGTTTGAACTTGAGATATGCGCATTAATGCCTAGGAAATGCACATAATCCCCTAAATATGGCAAATGAACCCTGAAAAGTGCCTAATGTGAACACAGTGATTTGCAGGTTGTATGTTCATCGTAGAGAAAAACTCGTGGACAAAGGACAAAGGAAATTTGGACCCCCCCCTTCAATCTTGGTGATTTTCCCCTCGAAACCATGAAACTTCCTTGGTGATGGTTCGATATATGAAAGGCACGCATCACGACATAAGGAAAACATTCTACAATTTTTACCAGGGCATGGTGAGGCCATACCATGCATGGCACCATGCCAGGCGTCATGTTTTTCAACCATGTGTTTCAGTTCTTGTATAGTTGTTAACCGAGTAAACGACACGTTTATGGTTGACTATTACCACACGTTACCTTGAAATATCTGCTCATTCCTTGTAAAAGGCATGAGAATGTACTAAATAACAGGAGCATGATCTTCTAGACCGTTCTTATGCACCTTTTCATGCACCGATTGTTTGAATTTGAATTATGTCCATTAATGCCTAGAAAATGCACATAATCCCCTAAATATGGTAAATGAGCCCGGGAAAATGTCAAATTTGAACACGTTGCATTTGAGGCGTTATGTTGATGAATGACAAACTAGGACGGAAATTTGGATTCCCCTTCAATCTTGGGGATTTCACCTCCCGAAAGCATGGAACTTCCTTGTTGATGATTCGAATTATGAAGGGCGTGCGTGAAGACATAAGCCAAACCTTCTAAATAATTTACCAGGGCATGGCGAGGTCATACCATGGCACCATGCCAGGCGTCATTTTTATTAAGCTTTTATTTAATTTTTTTTATAGTTGAAAACCCAACACATTTTGTGGTTGACTATTGCCACACATTTCATCAAAATACATGTCCATTCCATGTAAAAGGCATGAGAATTTACTAAATATCACGAGCATCGTCTTCTGGGCTGTTCTTGTGAACCCTTTCATGCATCAATTGTTTGAACTTGAAATATGCGCATCAATGCCTAGGAAATGCACATAATCCCCTAAATATGGCAAATGAACCCGGAAAAGTGCCAAATTTGAACACGGTGATTTGTAGGTTGTATGTTCATCATAGAAAGAAAACTCGTGGACAAAGGACAAAGGAAATTTGGATCCCCCTTCAATCTTGGTGATTTCCCCCTCGAAACCATGAGACTTCCTCGGTGAAGGTTCGTTTTATGAAAGGCGTGCATGACCATATTTTTAGCAGGGCACAGTGAGGTCATACCATGGAACCGCACCAGGTGACATGTTTTTCCAAGCATGTATTTCATTTTTGTATAGTTGTTAACCCAGAAAACGACGTGTTTATGGTTGACTATTGCCACACATTTCCTTGAAATATCTGCCCATTCCTTGTAAAAAGCATGAAAATGTACTAAATGGCATCAACATGGTTTTCCAGACCATTCTTGTGCACCTTTTCATGAACCTATTGTTCGAATTTGAATTATGTGCATAATAATGCCTAGAAAATGCACTAATCCCCAAAATATGGTAAATGATGAGTTCGGAAAAATGTCCAATTTGAACATGTTGCATTTGAGGCGGTATGTTTTTTGGTGATTTACAATCGCACACGATTCATCTCCGTCGCCTCTCTGAAACGTGTGTGTTCACTCACACATGCAAAAGGAAAAGAAAACCCTCGCCCACTTCGTCCCCACTGATACGTCTCCAAGATATCTATAACTTTTTATTGTTCCATGCTATTATATTATCCATTTTGCTTGTTTAATGGGCTTTATTATAGACTTTTATATTATTTTTGGGACTAACCTACTAACCCAAGGCCTAGTGCAAATTGATGTTTTCTTGCCTATTTCAGTGTTTCGCAGAAAAGGAATATCAAACGGAGTCCAAATTGAATGAAACCTTCGGGAGAGTTATTTTTGGAACAAATACAACACAGAAGACTTGGAGTACATGCCACGGAAGAAACGAGGCGGCCACGAGGGCAGGGGCGCGCCCGGGGGAGGGGGGTAGGCGCGCCACCCACACTCGTGGGCCCCCCGTAGCTCCCCTGACGTGCCTCTTCCTCCTATATATACCCATGTACACTGAAAACATCAGGGAGCACCACGAAACCCTAATTCAACCGCCGCAACCATGTGTACCCGTGAGATCCCATCTTGGGGCCTGTTCTGGAGCTTCACCAGAGGGGGCATCGATCACAGAGGGCTTCTACATCAACACCATAGCCTCTTCGATGAGTTGTGAGTAGTTTAGCACAGACCTTCTGGTCCATAGTTATTAGCTAGATGTCTTATTCTCTCTCTTTGGATCTCAATACAAAGTTCTCCTCGATATTCTTGGAGATCTATTCAATGTAATTCTTTTTTGTGGTGTGTTTGTAGAGATCCGATGAATTGTGGGTTTATGATCAAGATTATCTATGAACAATATTTGATTCCTCTCTGAAATGTTTTATGCATGATTTAAATATGTTTGCAAGTCTCTTCGAATTATCAGTTTGGTGTGGCCTACTAGATTGGTAGTCCTTGCAATGGTAGAAGTGCTTAGCTTTCGGTTCAATCTTGCAGTGCCCTTTCCCAGTGACAGCCGGGGCAGCAAGGCACGTATTGTATTGTTGCCATCGAGGATAAAAAGATGGGGTTTACATCAAATTGTATGAGTTTATCCCTCTACATCATGTCATCTTGCTTAAGGCGTTACTCTGTTCTTATGAACTTAATACTCTAGACGCATGTTGGATAGTGGTCGATGTGTGGAGTAATAGCAGTAGATGCAGAATCGTTTCGGTCTACTTGTCATGGACGCGATGCCTATATACAATGATCATGACTAGATATTCTCATAACTATGCGCTCTTCTAGCAATTGCTCACAGTAATTTGTTCACCCACCATAGAAATCTACAATCATGAGAGAGGCCACTAGTGAAACCTATGGCCCCCGGGTCTATCTTCCATCATATTAGTTTCCCTTCAACTTGCCAATTTCTGTCGCCGTTGTTTTATTTTGCAATCTTTACTTTCAATCTATAAAAAATACCAACAATATTATCTTATTGTCTCTATCAGATCTCACTTTTGCAAGTGTCCGAGAAGGGATTGACATCCCCTTTACCGCGTTGGTTGCAAGGTTCTTATTTGTATGTGTAGGTACGAGGGAGTCGCGCGTGGTCTCCTACTGGATTGGTACCTTGGTTCTCAAAAACTGAGACAAATACTTACGCTATTGTGCTGCATCACCCTTTCCTCTTCAAGGGAAGAACAACGCAACCTCAAGAGGTAGCAGGAAGAATTTCTGGCGCCGTTGCCGGGGAGATCTACGCAAAAGTCATATACCAAGTACCCATCACAAACACTTATCCCTCGCATTGCATTATTTGCCAATTGCCTCTCATTTTCCTCTCCCCCACTTCACGCTTGTCGTTTTATTCGCCCTTTTTCCGTTTGCCTCTTTTCGCTTGCTTCTTGTTTGCTTGTGTGTTGTATTGCTTGTTCGTAACTATGGCTCAAGACAATACCAAATTGTGTGACTTTTCCAATACCAACCATAAAGATTTTATTTGCACTCCGATTGCTTCCATTGCTAAATCTTGTGAAATCGACGCTGATATGTTAAACCTTGTTATGAAAGATCAATTCTTCGGCCTTCCTAGTGAAGATGCCTCTACCCATCTAAACAACTTTGTTGATTTGTGCGATATGCAAAAGAAAAGAGATACAGATAATGCTATTGTTAAATTAAAGCTATTTCCGTTTCCGCTTAGAGATCATGCTAAAACTTGGTTCTCTTCTTTGCCTAGAAATAGTATTGATTCATGGAATAAGTGCAAAGATGCCTTTATATCTAAGTATTTTCCTCCCTCTAAGATTATCTCTCTTAGAAATGATATTATGAATTTTAAGCAACTTGATCATGAGCATGTTGCACAAGCTTGGGAGAGGATGAAATTAATGATACGTAATTGCCGTACACTTGGTTTGAACTCATGGATGATTATACAAATCTTTTATGCTGGATTGAATTTTGCTTCTAGAAATCTTTTAGACTCGGCCGAGGGGGGCACTTTCATGTAAATTACTCTATGAGAAGCTACTAAACTCCTAGATAATATTATGGTTAATTACTCTCAATGGCACACAGAAAGATTTACTTGTAAAAAAGTACATGCTATTAAAGAGATTAGTGTTTTGAGTGGAAAGATGGATGAACTTATGAAATTACTTGCTACTAAGAGTGTGTCCTCTCATCCTAATGATATGCCTTTGTCCACGTTGATTGAGAATAATAATGAATCTATGGATGTGAATTTTGTTGGTAGGAATAATTTTGGTACAACGCATATAGAGGAAACTTCAATTCTAGGCCTTTCCATAGTAATTCCTCTAATAATTATGGTAATTCCTACAACAATTCTTATGGAAATTTTAATAAGATGCCCTTTGAATTTGAGACTAGTGTTAAAGAATTTATGAATTAGCAAAAGAATTTCAATGCTTTGCTTGAAGAAAAATTGCAGAAGATTGATGAGTTGGCTAGGAACGTGGATAGAATTTCTCTTGATGTTGATTCTTTGAAACTTAGATCTATCCCACCTAAGCATGATATTAATGAGTCTCCCAAAGCCATGAGAATTTCCATTGATGAGTGCAAAGAAAGAACCGCTAGGTTGCGTGCTAAAAGATATTGCTTTGTGAAAGCGTGTTCTTCAAGTTTTCATGCTAATGATGATGATGATCTAAAAGTGATTGATGTGTCCCCTATTAAATCTTTGTTTCTCAATATGAATCTTGATGAAGATGGGACTACAGATGAATCAACTTTAGTTAAAAGGCGTCCCAATGATTTGGAGTTTTTAGATCTTGATGCTAAAACTATTAAAAGTGGGATTGAAAAGGTCAAAACTTTACATAGCATTGAACCCACTATTCTGGATTTCAAGGGATTTAATTATGATAATTTCTCTTTAATAGATTGTATTTCCTTGTTGCAATCCGTGATAAATTCTCCTCATGCTTGTAGTCAAAATAAAGCTTTTACCAAACACATCGTAGATGCTGTAATGAAGTCTTATGAAGAAAAACATGAATTAGAAGTTTCTATCCCTAGGAAACTTTGTGATGAATGGGAACCTACTATTAAAATTAAGATTAAAAATCATGAATGCTATGCTTTGTGTGATTTGGTGCTAGTGTTTCCACAATTCCAAAAACTTTGTATGATATGTGAGGTTTCCATCAACTTGATGATTGTTCTGTGAATTTGCATCTTGCAGATTCTACCATTAAGAAACCTGGAAAGGATTAATGATGTTCTTATTGTTGCAAATAAGAATTATGTGCCCGTAGATTTCATCGTTCTTGATATAGATTGCAATCCTACATGTCCTATTATTCTTGGTAGACCTTTCTTTAGAACGATTGGTGCAATTATTGATATGAACAAAGGAAATATTAGATTCCAATTTCTGTTAAGGAAAGGCATGGAAAACTTTCCTAGAAAGAAAATCAAATTACCATATGAATCTATTATGAGAGCCACTTATGGATTTCCTACCAAAGATGGCAATACCTAGATATATTCTTGTATCATGCCTAGCTAGGGTCGTTAAACGATAGCGCTTGTTGGGAGGCAACCCAATTTTATTTTCCTTGTTTTTGCTTATTTTTAGCAATAAATAATACATCTAGCTTCTGATTAGATGTGGTTTTGTGTTGTAATTAGTGTTTGTGCCAAGTAGAACCTTTGGGAATACTTGGGTGAAGTCTTTGCGATCATGCTGCAAAAAACAGAAACTTTAGCGCTCACAAGATTAGCTACCATATTTTACTGGAGAGTGATTTTAGGTTGATTCTTTTTGCAGATGATTAATAGACAAATTCCTCACGTTCACCAATTTATTTCAAAAAAATTAGAGTTACATAAGTATTCGAAAGTTACAGATTACTACAGACTGTTCTGTTTTTGACAGATTCCATTTTTCGTGTGTTGTTTGTTTATTTTGATGAATCTATGAGTAGTATCGGGGGGTATGATCCATAGAGAAGTTGGAATACAGTAGGTTTAACACCGAAATAAATAAATAATGATTTCAATACAGTACCTTAAAGTGGTGGTTTGCTTTCTTATACTAACAGAGCTCACAAGATTTTTGCTATGTTTTGTGTAGTGAAGTTTTCAAGTTTTGGGTAAGGATTTGATGGACAATGGAACAAGGAGTGGAAAGAGCCTAACCTTGGGGATTCCCAAGGCACGCCAAGGTAAAATTCAAGGACAATCAAAATACTAAGCTTGGGGATTCCTCGAGAAGGCATCCCCTCTTTTGTCTTGGTCTATCGGTAACTTTACTTGAGACTATATTTTTATTCCCCACATGATATGTGTTTTGCTTGGAGCTTCATGTATGATTTGAGTCTTTGATTTTTAGTTTACCACAATCATCCTTGCTTTACACACCTTTTGAGAGAGATACACATGAATCGGAATTTATTAGGATACTCTATGTGTTTCACTTATATCTTTTGAGCTAGATAGTTTTTGTCAAGTGCTTCACTTATATCTTTTTAGAGCACGGAGGTGGTTTTATTTAATAGAAACTATTGATCTCTCATGCTTCACTTATATTATTTTGAGAGTCTTTTAGAATAGCATGGTAATTTGCTTTGGTTATAAAATTAGTCCTAATATGATAGGCATCCAAGATGGGTATAATAAAAACTTTCATAAAAGTGCATTGAATATTATGAGAAGTTTGATACTTGATGATTGTTTTGAGATATGAGGATCATGATATTAGAGTCATGCTAGTGGAGTAATTGTGAATTTGAGAAACACTTGTGTTAAAGTTTGTGATTCCCGTAGCATGCACGTATGGTGAACCATTATGTGATGAAGTTCGAGCATGATGTATTTATTGATTGTCATCCTTTGTGTAGAGGTCGGGATCGCGCGGATGGTTAACTCCTACCAACCCTTCCCCTAGGAGCATGCGTTGAATACCTTCTTTTGATAACTTGTTGATTTTTGCAATAAGTATATGTGTTCTTTATGACTAATGTTGAGTCAATGGATTATATGCACTCTCACCCTTCCACCATTGCTAGCCTCTCTAGTACCGCGCAACCTTCGCCGGTACCATACACCCACCATATACCTTCCTCAAAATAGCCACCATACCTACCTATCATGTCCATTCCATAGACATTCCGAGATATATTGCCTTGCAACTTTCAACCGTTCCGTTTATTATGACACGCCACATCATTGTTGTGACACACTGAGACCGATGCGCCAGGTGTCTGCCAGTTATTCGCTGCCATTGCCATGTCATCTCCTTGAGTGTTGCATCTTGCCGTGTCATCATGTGCATTGTCATCAGCATGTTTTAAAAACTTGCATCCGTTCGTAGTTGCCCGTCTCCTAGTTCTCTCCGTTGTCCGTTCTGAGTCCAGAAACACTTGCACGCGCTCGCGGCACCTCCGAATATTTATTTTATGAGTGGCCGGAAAACGTTCTCAGACTGGGATGAAAGTTGGCGTGAGGTCTTGTTATGGTGTAGGTAGACCACCTGTCAAATTTCGTCGCATTCGAAGTCCGTTTGATAGCCGAACCGTTAAACTATAGCGGCAATATCGCCTGTTAAATCGTCGGACGTTTTTGGTCTCCGAAAACCCCCGCGAGCCTCTCCCTCTCTTCTCTCCTCTAAGCCTGAGGCCTTCTACAAAGCCCACTAATTCCTCCTTGGCCCATCCTACCCGTCCTCTCAACCCGGACCGTCCGATCGTGATCGAAGGGTCTCTAAACGACATAAACAACTAACCCTAGCCCCGCTTTCCCTATATAAACACTCCCACCTGCCTAAAATGGAACTCTAACATACCCCTAGCCTCCTTCCACCTCTGGCCACCGCCCGCCCTTGAATGCCGCGCCTGGCCACCACCCCATCGCCACTTGGCGCCTCCAAACAGGCCAGCCGCCGCCGCAGCCGCCGTTTCGGCCAGTGGCAACATCCCACGTCACCAGCCCCGCCGCCAAACAGCTCCCACCACCGCGGTCCACCGCAGCCCGGGCACGGCCCGCCCTTGGGCCGAACAGGTCCCGAATCCTCCCGCTCGCCGAAACCCGCTCTGCCGTAGCGCCGCGGCGCTTCCTCCCGCCGCCGCGCACGTTGGCCGCCGCCGCCCCGCGCCACGACCGGCTGCAGCTGCCCCACCGCCTTGCTCCTCCACGCCGAACACCGCGCCCTAGGGCCATGCCCCACTCCTCCCGAGCTCGGCCACCTCCTCGCCGAACTAGCGCCGCCGCCGTCCTCTGCGCGTCGCGCTGCTCGCCGGGGCGCACCACCGCAGCTCTATCCTCGCTGGGCCTCATCGGATCTGGCGTCTAGAGGCCAGCTGTCGCCAGATCCGGCCGGATCCACCTTGTCCCGCGTCGTTCCGCCGCTCCCCACCGCCGGAGGCTCGCCGGAGCACCGTGTTCCGGCCGGCCTCCTCTGTCTCGCCTGTCCTCACCGCCAGGTGGGCCCGAGTGTCGAGCCTCCGGACGTGTCTGACTGACACCAGACATGTCCGCCCCGTCAGCCCCGAGGTGGTTATCACATATGCGTCCAAATGAAGCATATAATATGTCAAAATGTTCATTGTGAAGTACTCTACATGATGGTTGTTGTTGCATGCTTGTTTGAGTTCATATTGCCATGTTTATCTCTATTGCAAAAGGGCATGTGGCTCTTAAGTGCTGAAACTTGTTATGATATGCTGATTTGTCATTTTTGTTTCTTTATGTGTGATTTTTGTTTGAGCTACATGTCAATATGTTTTAGTAGCACAATCATGCCATCTTTGCTGTGGTGCAATCCACTTTTCATAATATGCCTTGTGGTGATTGCAACAAGCTTGCAAAGTGACCTACTCATTGTTGGCTGATTTCGATCACTTATTGAAAACTGCTAAGTCTGAAACTGTTGTAACCTGATGCCATGATTGCTAGATTCCACACTCAAATCGATGCTTGTTTTGGAGTGGCCAATGATCATTTCTTGATTTCCATGTTATGCTCTATCCAACCATGCACTTTTTTGCTTTAATGGTCTGATGTAGCTTGTCGTATTCATGCTCTCAAGTTGCTATAAAATGTTTTTGTCAGCCTGTTATCAGCAAGTTCAGTTTTGCCATGTGAATAGCTAGTGTTCTATGCATCCTATGACCATGTTCTTGCCATGAGTAGCTTCATAAACATGTCTTCTTGATGTTGGTTATATTCACTTGCCATTATATGCTTTGAGATGAGTTGCACAAGCTTGCATACATGCCTACTTGTCGTTGCTGCTGCCATGTTTAGTTTATTTTCACTAAGTCTGAGAAACTGTTATATTTTGCAATCTTGCCATGATGTTTTGAGCATGTTCTCGTGGTCTTTGGTAGTAGCTCAGAGGTCATGCTTGTAGTGTTGAATATGTACATGCTTGCCATGACCTTTGTTGCCATGCAATGTTATTGTATCATGTTGTTTTGATGTCAACTAAGTGTCATGTTGCTGTTTTTGGACAACTTGTTGTGTTATCTTGTTTCGAGTGTATGTGTTGAACCGTCGCTCCGTTTTGGGTGTGTCCTATATGAAACTTGTGTGTTTTTGCATGTAGATGCATAATATCATGTTGTTTAATTGCTTGGAGTGAGTTTTCTTGTTGTTTGGATGCATCTTGCATAATTGCCATGCTTGACTTGTTTTGCTCATATCTTTTAGGCCGTAGCTTCGAATTAAATAAACTTTATATGTAACTTGACTAGAATTTCGAGTAGATCATCATGGTGCATGTTAACTTGCTGTTTAACAACTTTAACTTAAGGGTTGTTCAGATCTGGACCAATTTCGAAAATTGCATATGAGTGCTTACCGGAATTTTTATATGTTGTTTCCGGCATCATTTAAACTTGTTGGGTTGTGTTGTTCTTGTATGCATCATCCCTTGCCATGTTTTGCATCATGTAGAATTGTATTGCATCATACTTGGTTGAGCATTATGTCGTGTTCTTGTGTTGTGTGTTTACCGTGTTACTTGCTTCTTCTCGTTAGTTCTTATTCCGTTGCGATCGTGCGGATTCGTTCGACTTCATTTGGTTCGTCTACGTGGCTTTTTCTTAGTCTTTTTCATGGACCCGTTCTTCTTCCTTGCGGGATCTTTGGAAAGATGACCATCCCCTTGGATACCTTTACTATCATTGCCATTCTAGTTGTCTCGATGCTATTGCTATATGTCGCGCTACCTATCTATTTGTTGTCAGCCTCTCCTTGTTGCCATGAAACCTCTAACCTTTGACACCATCCCAGCAAACCGTTTTTGGCTATCTTACCCGCTCGCTCAGCCCCTCTTATAGCGTTGTTAGTTGCAGGTGCAGGTTTCCGATGACTTGACGTGAGAGCGATGTTACCTTTTGCTGGAGTTCTTTCTTCTTCTTCTTCTTCGTCAGTCTTGGGATAGGTTCCTGGTCGGCAGCCTGGGATAGCGGGTGGATGTCGTTGTGCTTTTCATGTTTGCATCCGTAGTCGGATGCCTTGTACTGATGTTGTTGCATTCATGTGACTTGTTGTATCCCCATGTATTTATGTAATGGTACGATGTAATGATATCCATCTTGCTAAGCACCCGAAATGTGGTTGTGCCCCAATCACACGTGTGTCACGTGATCGGGATAGAATCACATCTTGGGCCTGACAATTGCCATATTTCCATGCATGATCATGTAGTTGACATCGTATTTGTGGCAAGTCCACCATGCACAATTTTTCATACATGTTACTCTTAATTCATTGCACATCCCGGTACACCGTCGGAGGCATTCACATAGAGTCATATTTTGTTCTAGATTAGAGTTGTAATCTTTGAGTTGTAAGTAAATAAAAGGGTGATAATCATCATTACTAGATTATTGTCCCAGTGAGGGAAGGATGATGGAGACTATGAATCCCCCACAAGTCGGGAGGAGACTCTAGAAGAAGAAAAAAAGAAAAAAAGGAGGCCATAAAAAAAGAGAAAAGGCCCAAAATAGAATAATGGGAAAAGAGAAAAAAAAGAAAAAAATGAGAGAAAAAGAGAGAAGTAGCAATGCTACTATCATTTTTCCACACTTGTGCTTCAAAGTAGCACTATGATCTTCATGATAGAGAGTCTCTTGTTTTGTCACTATCATATACTAGTGGGAATTTTCATTATAGAACTTGGCTTGTATATTCCAATGATGGGCTTCCTCAAAATGCCTTAGGTCTTCGTGAGCAAGCAAGTTGGATGCACACCCACTTAGTTTCCTTTGTTGAGTTTTCATACACTTATAGCTCTAGTACATCCGTTGCATGGCAATCCCTACTTACTCACATTAATATCTATTGATCGGCATCTCCATAGCCCAATTATACGCCTAGTTGATGTGAGACTATCTTCCTATTTTCTCTTCTCCGCAACCACCACTCCATTCCACCTATAGTGTTATATCCATGGCGCACGCTCATGTATTGTGTGGAAGTTGGAAAGTTTGAAAAAATTGAAGTGTGAAACAATTGCTTGGCTGAAATTCAGGTTGTGCATGTTTGAAATATTTTGTGTGATGAAGATAGAGCATAGCCAGACTATATGATTTTGTAGGGATAACTTCCTTTGGCCATGTTATTTTGAGAAGACATAATTGCTTTGTTAGTATGCTTGAAGTATTATTATTCTTATGTTAATATTAAACTTCGGTCTCGAATCTTTCGGATCTGAACATTCATCCCACAATAAAGAAATTACATTGAGAATTATGTTAGGTAGCATTCCACATCAAAAGTTCTATTTTTATCATTTACCTCCTCGAGGACGAGCAGGAATTAAGCTTGGGTATGCTTGATACGTATCCAACGTATCTATAATTTTTGATTGTTCCATGCCATTATATTATCCGTTTTGGATGTTTAATGGACTTTATTATACACTTTTCTATTATTTTTGGGACTAACCTACTAACCCAAGGCCCAGTGCAAATTGCTGTTTTTTGCCTATTTCAGTGTTTCGCAGAAAAGGAATATCAAACGCAGTCTAAATGGAATAAAACCTTTGGGAGAGTCGCTTTTGGAACAAATACAACACATAAGACTAGGAGTACACGCCAGGGATGAAACGAGGACGCCACGAGGGCAGGGGGCGCGCCCAGGGGCGGTAGGCGCGCCCCCGCCATCATGCCCCCCTACCTCTCATGAAGTGCCTCTTCCTCCTATATATACGCATGTACCCTGAAATCATCAGGGAGTACTATGAAACCCTCATTCGTCGGCCGTAGGCGCGTCTGTCATAGGCTCGTCGGCCGGAGGCTCGTGGAGTGGAGTCAGAGACGGGTCCACCTCAAATGGCTCGATCTCAGACGGAGCAGTCCTGTGGTCGGGTGACTCAGCTGGGGGTGGCGGCGAGGAAGGTGTAGCAGCCTTCCTACCTCTCCCGCCGCCACGTCCACCTCTAGCGGCCTTCTTCTTCTTCTTACCCCCCCCCGACCTTTTCGGCCGAAGAAGAAACGACCATCGCTGGACTCTGCAAGCTGAGATCTAGCGCTCTCCGGAGGCTATGGGGGGAATGGAACTACCCCTCCCACCACGCGCCGAGGTAGGAGCCTCGGAGCGCTCTCGACCCGCGCCCACCATCTGTCAACACCTGGAATGACAAAGAGTAAACGAAATTAGTACAACATAAAAAAATGAATACCTGCATGAATAATAATATGTATATAAATTCATTTTTGAGGAATAAATGCTAAGTATAGCTCATTTTAGAGTTATCCTAGGTTAAATAGGTCATTTTTTAGCTAATTAAGGTTGTTATGTCATTTTTGAGCTAGCTAAGCATATAAATTCATTTTGGAGGAATAAATGCTAAGTATAGCTCATTTTAAAGCTATCCTATGTTAAATAGGTCGTTTTTGAGCTAGCTAGGTTAAAACTTGAACTAATTAATAATATATATGTATATAATTATAATGCAATACCTGACATGAACTATAATATTAATCTTCATCGTCATTATTAATAAATGCATCATCATCGTCTATATATGCTTCGGGGTCAGTAAATGCATCATCCTCATCACTATCAGTAATGACGTGCTCATCATCATCATCATCAATAAATTCATCAACATCTGGAAGGCCTCCAGCATGTATTCGGTCAAGCATTGATAGGTCATCCGCAGCAGTAACCTCTTCTTGTTCCGGCTCTTCTTGTTCCTGCTCAGGCTCGGATTAACTGCCACTGTTCTTGAAACGTTTTTTGGAAAGACATGTTTCTTGGAACAATTCTCCTTCATATGTGTCTGGATTAATGTGAGGTTCATAATCCTCTTCATAGGGGAGAGGTGGTATAACACGTGGCGGCACTTCATAAATGACATCCCAACCTTCGAGATTTGGATCACTTTGGCAGGCCCACGGTAGATAGAAAACATGGGTTGCCTGTTGAGCCGTAATATAGACATCGGGAACATCCAAATGGGTGCTTTGTTTGATTTTGACTAGCCCTAGATGTTCATAAGTCCATCTAGTCTCTTTCGGCTGGAACCAATTACATTTGAAGACTACGACGTTCGGTGGGTTTGCACCATAGAATAGAAGTTTATAAATTGCTTCAACTCTTCCATAATACTAGGTATCTCCTTCGCCGATAGCAGAGACACAACAATTTGTAGACTTTCGGTCGGCCATAGATAGCTCTTTGCCATAGGTACGAAAGCGATACCCGTTGATGTCGTATTTGTCAAATGAATGGACCTTATAGTCAAAACCATTAGCGACTTGTCTCAATTCGGCGTCCATATACTCTGAACTAGCCTACAAGTTTAATACGAAAGGATTGTTGCATTAGCCAGAAATTAGAAGAAGAAATGAAATGGTCTAATGGAAATTACCGTTTGTTTGAACCAAGAGATGAAACTGGGTTAGCCGCCTCCATGCATTGCCAGAAGCTCATACTCTTCGACGGAATCCTTTTGGATAACCGCTCCATACGAGAATTTGGCGATGTATTGACTGTATCAAATATTCGGGAATAAGAGCAGTTCAAATGAAGTAGGGGTTGCGAAACAATGTACCGAGAACTTACTCTATGTACGGCCGCACTTCTGTAAGATTGTTCAAGATATACAACATAATGGTCCGCCATTCGTCGTTATCCAACAATAAGGGAGTATAAACACCGGATGGTGCGAGCTTCCCTTTGAATAGGCTGAGGTTGGATCCACCCTTTTTAGGGTCGCCAACATTGTACCGAGGCTTCGGATTATGCAAATGACGATTTTTGGCTTTGTAGTGTGCTGTCACGAAGTTTGCCGCCTCCTCAATAATGAATGCCTCGGCCATCGATGCTTCAATTCGACGTTTATTTTTACATTTTGCTCGAAGCGTCTTCTGCATCCTCTCAGTTGCGTAGCACCAACGATTCTACACGGGCCCCCCCAATCGTGCCTCGGTCAGGAGATGCAAAATCAAATGCTGCATTGGATTAAAGAAGCTAGGTGGAAAGATCTTCTCCTACTTGCAGATCAACTCCGGCGCCAACTCTTCCATTTCTTGTAGCAAGCCAGGCGATAATTCTTTCGCACATAGAACACGGAAGAAATAGCTCAGCTCTGCCAGTACTAGCCATTCATCCTCAGGGATAAAGCCACACAACATCACCGACATTACCCGCTCAAGCCATATGTGCCAATCATGACTCTTGAGACCAAATATTTTCAATTTTTCAAGGCTCGCTCCTCTCTTTAGATTCGATGCATACCCATCGGGGAACATCAACTCCTTTTTCACCCACAGGAGTATTTCCCTCATAACCGGCCTTCCAAGATTGAACCATGCCTTTGGCTTCGCCCAGTTCTTCTTTCCTTTTGGTTGTTTCATGTTTTGTAGCGGTCTATCACATAGAGCCTCTTGATCGACTCTGGCCTTAGGATTATCCTTCGTTTTCGCCTCTATGCCGAACAATGTACCAAAGAGGGCCTCGCCGACATTCTTTTCAGTGTGCATCACGTCGATGTTGTGTGAGCAAAGGAGGTCTTTGAAGTACGGCAGCTCCCACAAGCATATCTTGTGGGTCCAGGTGTGTTCCGTATTATACCCCTTGAAATACCTTGGACGCTCTGGATCCGGCTAGAGAGCGTTTAACTGATCTAGGGTGTGTTGGCCTATCAATGCAGGTGGTGCAGAGTTTTTGACATCTCTACCTTTGATGAAGTTCTTCTTGTCTTTCTATGAATGTGGAGGCAAGAAAACTTGCGACCCGCCTGCAGCCGATGAAACTCAAGAGCTGCCTTGCATGTGGGGCACGAGAACCTTCCATGCACACACCAGCCAACGAATAGCGCATACGCCGGCAAGTCATGCATCGAATACATGTACCACACACGCATTAGGAAGTTTTTTTGTAGCGGGGTCGTATGTCTGGATCCCATTATCCCAAGCTTCTTGCAGTTCGTCCTTAAGCGGCTGCATGTACACATTCATATTCTACACAGATAGTTGGGCCACGAAATTATCAACGTCAGGAAAATGTTCTTTATTTGCATAATCTGTCCGGAGGGAGATTGAGTGGAATGACAAATACAGGCCAACAACTGTATTGGGCTGCCATCATACCAAACACATTGAACCCATCCGTGCTGATGGCTACTCGAGGATTCCTTGGATCTGCCGCTTTTTCATCATGCAATGCATCGAAGTGTTTCCATGCAGCACCATCCGATGTGTGTACCATCATCAGATTCCCATCTGCATCCCATTCGGTTCTTTTGCCCAATTTGTGCCATGTCATCTGTCTGGCCGTCTCTTCGACCATGAATAGATGTTGAAGTCTTGGTATGATTGGCATATACCGAAGAACGTTAATGGGGATTTCGGTCTGACTCTTCTCACCCATACCATTGTCTACCTCAACATACCTGGAAGACTTGCAAATTGGACAATAGTTTAAGTCCGCATACTGGAGCCTAAATAAGGCACATCCATTCTCACAGGCATCTATCTTCTCATAGGGCATCTTAAGTACACAGAGGATTTTGTCCGACTGGTACAGGTTTGCAGGCATTATATGGCCTTTGGGTAGAAAGTGTCCAAATAGTGTCACCATCGCGTCATAGCATTCTCTGCCCAAGTTGAATTGAGCCTTCAGAGCCATTACTTGTGCGATGGCATCCAGCTGACAAAGCTCGGTGTGCTCGTGGAGAGGACACTTTGAAGACTCCAACATATCATTGAAGGCCTATGCTGATTCCTCCATCTCATCGTCCGAATCCCGAGCATCATCAAAGTCTTACACCATGTCTTCCATCCCGGTACCATGCTCGTCCGTGCGACGACGGCCCTCCTCAGCTCTGGAACGTTGGGCAGACTCACCATGAAATGTCCACATCGTATAACCGGGCATAAAACCCCACTTCTGCATGTGTTTGATCATTTCAAACTCTGACATCTTACGATAGTTGTCGCACACGACACAGGGGTACTAGGTTGTTTCCTGTCCATTTGCCAATGCGGCTCTGATAAACCCCTTGGTTTTTGTCATCCATTCAGGGGTCATGTCTTTCTGACTAGGATGACCGGTGTACATCCACGCACGATCACTCATTTCGCCTAGCTACTGAACACACAAGAAATACATACATAATTCAGCACACCATATTCATCAGTTAATAGAGTTTCTCAGTTTTATTACGTCCATGCACCCTAGACGCTAATAGGTAAAGATATGTCCTAATCCCACCCGAGTATGTGTAGATTGGGTGTGTTTTCCCATGCTCTGCTCCGGATCCGACACAAAATTTTGGCAGCACCTCCCCGCTCTTCTCCTGATACACGTCTCGGCAATAAGCAGAGAGGATATGTACCCGAAGAACAACAGAGAGGCACTGACGAAATTCTTCATCGGATCCTGAGCAGAGCATATGGGAAAACGAACCCAATATACACATACTCGGGCTGTCCATGGATAACGTTGGACAATTCGAAAGAATTACGGTCATAAATATGCAAATGAATGCATATTTATAGATGTAACCCTTTCGAATGGGAGACGCATAGTGGTCACGCATACTGATGATTGAATACACCTATAGCTAGCAAGTTTCATCGGCACGAAGACCGGAACAGAGCAAATGAAGTGGTAGAGGAGGAGATTTCATTTGTGCTCACCCACGAACGCAGGGGCGGAGCTCGTCAAACGCACGGGGAGGTCATTGAACACCAGACCCTCACAGCGATGAAACAACTTCACATTTAAATCCACCCAATCAACGCAAATATATATGATGTTTTTCATAACAAAATTGGAAAATATATGACCTAACTCATAATTCACAAATATATGACCCCGTCGGCGTCTAGAAGGCCGAAGAGCACCTTTTCGGTCAATAGGAGGCCGAAGAGGTGTCGGGTGTCAGGGGTGTCGTGTCTGTGTGTCGCGGTGTCATGGTATTAGGGTGTCGGTGTGTCAGGTTGGGGTGTCGGGGTGTCGTGTCGGGGTGTCATCCCTCGAGCACTCAACCCCTCGACCCTTGACCCCTCGGCAAAAAATATAGTTGAAAGACTGAAATTAGTGTATGCCTCTGTCATGTTTATACTTGCAGATAAGAGAACTTACTAACTTTCTTTCACGCTTCGTTTGGATGTCAGTATTGAAGACCTCCGTATTGAATTGAACTGAAATCCAATTCAATGAGGAAACTGAAATGGCATGAATACGAATTTCTCTGTTTGGCTGTTCACTGAATTGGCCCTTGAAATGTCTGTGAGGTTTCAATACCAACTCATGTTTGGATGACAAACTTTAGAATTGCATAGTTACATTAGCATAAAGATTATATTGTGTTCTTCATGCTAATGTACACTCATACAAATTATTACATACATTAGCAGTACCATATTTACACATTATTACGCACAATCATACATTCATTTCTTACGGAGATTAAAGAAAATGCGAAAGAAAAAAAATCATCTACAGAATATATATATATATATTATGCATATACAACTTGAAGATTTGGCAATCACATTTCATGGTTACATGCATATGTCCAGCAAGCATGTAGTCTTTGCATGTACATACACTGTGTATAGAACAACACGAACGTGTAGCCCTTCCCAAAAACATGAGAAAAAAGTTGAAAAAATAGCGGATGCCACTGAGTCGCTAATTCGCAAGTCGCCGGCTTCCATGAACTGTTCCAGTGTAGGGTGAATGTGTGTATAAGACATCTCATAAAAGAAGTATTAGTATGTATGAGATGTTGATTAAACCGTGCTTGCAGTACACTAGCTAGGAGACGGTACTCGCATTGTTGTATTATACGTGTTAATGTATGTCGATTCCTTAAAGCAATCAACGGGTAAGTAAACCATATCTTTGCTAGGCATTTCCTGTAAATGCCAAACAAATTTGGATCTGTACTCACCTAGTTCATCAACCTCTCTATCTATTCAGGAGACATGATTTAACTGAAGCACTGAAGAAGCTCCGGTCCCGGACGCTGATTTTCGTGGGAGAGAACTCACAGTTCCATGCCGACGCCGTTCACATGACCACAAAACTAGATCAGAGATACTGTGCTCTAGTCGAGGTACCACACATTTCAACAATTCATGTGATCACTTGAGAACCATACCCAGAGTAAGGCAGGTTCTAAAAAGTGTTTTTGTGGGCAAATCGCAGGTTCAGGCATGCGGGTCGTTGGTCACCGAGGAGCAGCCACACACAATGCTGATCCCGATGGAGTACTTCTTGATGGGATACGGGATGTACAAATCGTCCCAGCTCGATAGCAGCCCCCGGAGCACCCTAAACTTGTTCTGCATATCGCCGGAGCTGCTGTCGCCCGAGAGCATGGGGGTGAAGTTGAACCCCACAAAGACCCGGACCTCCTTCAACGTCTAAACAACATGCGGGGGCGGATCTTGGGTGGCCGGACGATACAGCTCACAAAAAAGCAAAGACTGGCATGGGAATGGGGAAGAGAGGGAGAGGACCTTCGAGGAAGGGTACCTGCGCAGCCGCCGAGCGTCGTGGTTGTCGCCGCCGAGCTCCCGTGGTGGTCGCCGCCGAGCGTCGTGGTGGCCGCTACGGAAAGGGGGGCCTCCGAGGGCGGCGGGGTGGTGGGGAGGTGGGGCGGCGGCGGGGTGGTGTGGTGGCGGGGTGGTGGGCGGCGGCTGGTGAGATGCGTGGGAGAAGAGGGAGAGAGGGAGAGGAGGGGAGAGAGGGAAGGGATAACCCCATAGTTTTTTTTATCTGGAAAAAAATAACCCCATCTCTTTGCCATCTGCCAGCAGATGGCAAAGAATCTTTGCCGTCTGCTGGCAGATGGCAAAGAGGTGGGGCTGGTATGCCGTTAAACTCTTGACGGACATAGGATTTGCCGACCTCTTTGCCATCTACTGGCATATGGCAAAGATTATTTGCCATCTGCTGGCAGATGGCTAAGAATTGGCTGATGGCAACCATGTTCTTTGCCATCTGTTTTTTATAAGCAGATGGCAAAGACGTTCTGTGCCATCAGCTGGCAGATGGCAAAGAGCTGGCTGATGGCAAATTGCGCGATTCCAGTATGAATTCATCAATCAGAAATAGTTGTATACTAGCGAGCGTTTGCCCACAACAAACACGGATTATTCCATCACAAACAGGTCGGATGGATCAAACGTATGCCATGTATCACAGATTCTCAAAAAGTAATGTGGTATACCTTCTTTAACATGTGTTGGAAAAACATTACAATTTAAAAAAGGACCTTGAGGTTAATTACACCGATGGGATGTGTCGTAAATGTCCTCAATGGACCTTTAAGATACACCCCGTCAGTGGGATTAACATCAAGACAACTTCCCATCCGGTCACCCATCTCATGGATGCTCCAGCCTGAGCACAGTTAACTTGAGAGTTCTCTTAGATGAGCTGTTGGTGGAACAACTAGTCCTTAGTGATATAGGAGGCCCTCTTCGCATCCTTACGGCGTACCCGGATGACCGCCCGTCGCCCAATGGCCAATAGATATTGTGTAGATAGAGCATATCACGTACGTCTTATTAGAAGCAATCGTCTATGTTATTATCGGTCTTCGCACACATTTCTGTTTACAAACCTGTTTGCCGCGTATCACACACATCCTGTTAAATTAAACAGTTTATGCTCTCTTCTGGTCTGACCTCTGGCACACCGCTTGCTTACAGGATATGTTCCCACATCTCTTTTCTTTTGTGAAAAGTAAGGACATTACTGTCCACTCAGTCATCCACACTGAATACCTGGAGGATTTGTTTCATTTTCCACTAACTTTCCAAGCATTTGATGAGTTCGAATTTATGGAATACATTTGCATACAATTAAGAGACTATGATTTTCTTGATTGTACTGATACTTGGAGTTACATTTGGGGGAATGAGCACTTTTCTGTGGCAAAAGCTTATAGATTTATGCTGGGCATTAAAATTGTTCCCCCACAATGCAATTGGATATGGAATAGTTCCTATCAACCCAAGCATAAAGTATTCTTCTGGAGGCTCCTTCAAGATAGGCTAAACACAAGGAATTTATTAAGAAGGAAAACATTTTACCTGGACAGTTATAACTGTGTTGTGAACAACTGCCTGCAGGAGGAAACATTACAACACCAATTTTGGACTTGCCCCTTTGTTACTCAATGTTGGGATCTGGTTTGCCCGTGAAGACAAACCAATGTTTCAGTTCTAGAAGCTTTTGCTGACATCAGGCAGAAATTGCATGTGCCTTTCTTCATGGAAATCATTGTCATTGCGTCTTGGGCCTTATGTATTTCCAGGAATAACCTCATTTTCCAAGCCACCCCCCCTAGCATTCAGAGATGGAAAGCCATTTTCTTGGAAGAACTCAACTTGCTCAGATTTAGGATTAAGAAGAGTTATGCCAGAGCTTATTGTTCCCGGCTGGATAATTTGGTTTTGTAATTTTGGGTTCTTAGCCCTTTTCTTTTTTCAGTTTTCCTTCTTTGGCTTACGCCAAGCCTTTTCTATAATAGACTTTGTACTGTTTTCTGTTTGTTTATATAAAAGAAAAAAATTCCAGTGGGGTTTTGCCCTACTGTGTATAGTCAAAAAAAGATAAGATGTACTTCTTGTCCCTTTTCAAATTCGCCATTGTGGTATCCCTTCCCGCGTTCCTTTTGGCGGAGGAGGTCCAGAGCCTCTATAAGTATAGGATAGCCACCACCCATCAAGGGAATCAGATCCACCGAGACCTCATCCACACACACCTTCACAAGAACAGACCTCACGAGGTTGTTCTTCCCCTTGTACTAGTTCATCTTTAGCCCCCAAGGCTAATCCACCAAAAAGCAGGAGTAGGGTCTTACACCTCAAGGTGGCCCGAACCTGGGTAAATTGCCGAGTCTTCTTTCTTGCGAGTTTGATCGAGCTAGGCCTTGAGAGCGGCAAGTAGATAGGCTGGGGAGGTTGAGTTCTTCGCATGCTCCCATGTGTTCGAACCTTTCCTTGGGTCAACGGATCCCTGTATCCGACAGATACCTTGGTTCTCAACTGAGGGAAATACTTATCTCTACTTTGCTGCATCACCATTTCCTCTTCAAGGGAAAAATCAGTGCAAGCTCAAGAAGTAGCATTTCTGAGAGATTTAAGTTTTCCGAAGAAAATTTAAAAATCCTATTCACCCCCTCTAGTAGACATACTGCGTTCCTACAAGTATGGTGCAATAACACACACACACACACAAACACACACACACACACACACACACACACACACACACTTCAAGAAGTTGTATGAATACATGTCAACTTGGGTGTCGTGCTACTTTAAACACAACTTCTTCCCCTTCCTGCAGTCTACACAACGTAGTGAGGGGTTGAACGCTGTCCTAAAAAGATATGTGAACCCACACAACTAAATGCTGAACTTTCTCAAGCATATGAAAAATTTCAGACCCACATCCTTGCCAAGGAAGGCTGCAATGATTACAGGACAGAGCACCTTGACATTGAGCTATGGTCAAAATTCCCAACAGAGAGGCAAGCTTACGAAACCTACGCTAGAGACCTTTACCTCAAGTTCCGAGAAGAGTTTGAGCTGATTGGTCGCTAAAATGCGTCCAAGTTGGTGCTGACATTTTTGAGCTCGGACCAAACTAGGAATTTTTCGACAAATATTGTTCTCGAACTACTTGTTGCAGGCAAAGGTGGATTAGGGTTTCTATGATTGCTGCAAAATGGACAAAGACACGATGCTCTGTTGCCACAACCTCAAGGTGTTCAACCATCTTGGAGTTGATATTATACCGGAAAGGTAAATGCTCCAAGGACGGACACGTACTGATGTCCCTGGTGCGCCAGGGACCAGATACGAGCCACCAGATGAAATGCCTCCTCAATAGAAGAAGGAGATAAGGGAGAGAAACATGACAGTAGATTTCTAGAAACTAGCCAAGTTTGCAAGTGGCTCTAATTCAGCACATGCCATTGCGTACAAGCACATGCGCAAATCACGTACAAAAATTAGTCACCTCAACAAGTCCAAGAAAAAGTAAAAAAACATCTAGTGCTACGGGGCAATTAGATGACGGCAACCCTTGAGGACCTCCACCACCTGGCCCTACACAACATGTTCCGCCATGTGATACATCTCCAACGTATCTATAATTTTCCATTCTTCCATGCTATTATATATTCTATTTTGGATGTTTAATGAGCTTTATTATACACTTTTATACTATTTTTGGGACTAATCTACTAACCCAAGGCCCAGTGCAAACTGCTATTTTTTGCCTATTTCAGTGTGTCGCAGAAAAGGAATATCAAACGGAGTCGAAATGGAATGAAACCTTCGGGAGAGTTATTTTTGGAACCGTATCTACACAGAAGACTTGGAGTACACGCGAGGGAATGAGAGAGGCAGCCACTTGGCGGCAGGGCGCGCCCCCACCCTCGTGGGCCCCCTCTGTCTCCCCCGGTGCCCCTCTTCCTCCTATATATATCATCATACCCTGAAAACATCGAGGCAATAGATGAAACCCTAATTCCACTGCTATAACCTTCTGTACCTGTGAGATCCCATTTGGGGCCTGCTCTTGAGCTCCGTCGGAGGGGGCATCGATTACGGAGTGATTCTACAGCAACACCATGGCCTCACCGATGAGTTGTGAGTAGTTTACCACAGACCTTCGGGTCCATAGTTATTAGCTAGATGGCTTCTTCTCTCTCTTTGGATCTCAATACAAAGTTCTCCTCGATCTTCGAGGAGATCTATTTGATGTAACATTTTTTCGGTGTGTTTGTGGAGATCCGATGAATTGTGGGTTTATGATCAAGATTATCTATGAACAATATTGGATTCTTTTCTGAAATCTTTTATGTATGATTATAATATCCTTGCAAGTCTCTTCGAATTATTGGTTTGGTTTGGCCTACTAGATCTATAGTTCTTGCAATGGGAGAAGTGCTTGGCTTTGGGTTCAATCTTGCGGTGTCCTTTCCCAGTGACAGTAGGGGCAGCAAGGCACGTATTGTATTGTAGCCATCGAGGATAGAAAGATGGGGTTTCTATCATATTTCTCGAGTTTATCCCTCTACATCATGTCATCTTGCTTAAGGCGTTCTGTACTTAGGAACTTAATACTCTAGATGCATGCTGGATAGCGGTGGATGTGTGGAGTAATAGTAGTAGATGCAGAATCGTTTCAGTCTACTTGTTACAGACATGATGCCTATATATAATGATCCTGCCATCGAGGATAAAAACATGGGGTTTATATAATATTGCTTGAGTTTATCCCTCTATTTCATGTCATCTTGCTTAAGGCGTTACTCTGTTCTTATGAATTTAATACTCTCGATGCATGCTGGATAGTGGTCGATGTGTGAAGTAATAGTAGTAGATCCAGAATCATTTCGGTCTACTTGTTACGGGCGTGATGCCTATATATAATCATCATGCCTAGATATTCTCATAACTATGCGCTTTTCTATCAATTGCTCGACAGTAATTTGTTCACCCGCCGTAAAATTCTGCTATCATGAGAGAAGCCACTAGTGAAACCTATGGCCCCCGGGTCTATCTTTACCATTTTACTTTCTCTTTAATTTCTATTGCCGTTGCTTATTTGCTTTATTTACTTTTTGTTCTCATACCAAAAATACCAAAAACATTATCCTATCCTATCTATCAGATCTCACTCTCGTAAGTGACCGTGAAGGGATTGACAACACCTTATCGCGTTGGTTGTGAGGTTCTTATTTGTTTGTGCAGGTGCGAGGGACTCGCGCATGTTCTCCTACTGGATTGATACCTTGGTTCTAAAAAACTGAGGGAAATACTTACGCTACTGTGCTGCATCACCCTTTCCTCTTTGAGGGAAATACAACGGAAGCTCGAGAAGTAGCAAGAAGAATTTCTGGCGCCGTTGCCGGGGAGATCTACGCAAAAGTCATATACCAAGTACCTATCACAAGCCCTTATCTCTCGCATTCACATTATTTGCCTCTCGTTTTCCTCTCCCCCACTTCACCTTTGTCGTTTTATTCACCTTTCTGTTTGCTTGTGTTGCTATGTGTGCCTCTATTTGCTTGCATCTTTGCTTGCTAAAAATCTATTGTTAATGATCGACTTAAAGTGTTCTACTTGGATCATCTTCGATCCTTACGTGCTCGTGCTGAAACCCCAACTAGCCTAGTTGATGGGAAATCTTTAGATGAGTATGCTCATTTTGTGCGTCACCGTTTGTCTGAAAAAGGGAGACACTTATGGGATCAAATAAACAGATTATTGTGTTATGCTTGGAATCTTTGTGAAAATTGTGATTTTACTTGTTGCTCTAAGAACCCTAAAAAACACCTCCCCTACCTATGTGAGTTTAACGATAATGAAATCTTATCTTCTTATGCAAGGGGTGTTTATAGTTACTACGATATCGAACAATTTTAAGAATTTGTTACTTTTAAGGGTGCTTATGAAGTTGCTTCTTTGATTGAAAAGTATCATATTACTCTCTACGAATCTGAAAATTTTGACATACTGAAATATTGTTTTGAAAACTATGCTCATAATGTCCATGTCAAAGAATTTATTGAAAGAATGACAACTGCTTTCAAAGAAAATAATGATATGCATGAATCTATATATAATTATGATTTCGATGATTTGATTGAAATACCCCTTGATGAACATGACGCTTGCTATCCTTGTGGCCATGATGCCAATATTTATGAAGATGAATTTGCTATAGTTCCCTATGTTAAACATGAGATCGTTGGTATTGCACCCATACTTGATAGTTCCTTCGATGAAAAGCATGATTGCAATGATGTTATTATAAATTCTCTTAATGTAAACTGTGTTAATGATATGCAAAACCTCAAGCTTGGGGATTCTAGTGTTGCTATGACTACTATTTGTTGCAATGATCATGATTGGGGTGATGCTTCTTACGATCTTGGAAACTTATTTAAGCCCCATGATTTATATGAGATTGATAATAATGTTTCCAATATTATTAAAAGTGGGTTTGGAAGAGTGTCAACTTTATATCCCACATATTTGGAGAATATTCAATCTTATGATTTTTTTGATAAAAGTGGGTTTGGAGAGGTCATGACTTTAGTTAATGTTGATCCCACTATTTTGGAAGAGTGTCAACATCGTATGCATGTGGATCGTGTTGAGAATATGTTTTGTGGTAGCTATATTGTTGAATTTGCTTATAATCCTACATGTAATTATTATGAGAGAGGAAAATATGGTTGTAGAAATCTTCATGTTACTAAATTACCTCTCTTCATGTTGTGATTGATCTTGTTTCCTTCTTCTTCCTTGCATATGTTAGATCTTGCTTGTCTTGCTAATTTTTTTTCCTATAAAATGCCTATGCATAGGAAGTATGCTAGACTTAGATGTGATTTTCACATGCTATATGATGCTCTCTTTGTGCTTCAATTCTTATCATTCATGGGAGCATCATTGAATTCTCAAGCCTATCTTAATGGCCATAACGATAGCGCTTGTTGGGAGGCAACCCAATTTTATTTTATTTGTTTTTGGTTCTGTTTAGAAATAAATTTTGCATCTAGCCTCTGTTTAGATGTGTCTTTGTGTTTTAGTAAGTGTTTGTGCCAAGTAGAACCTTTGGGAAGACTTGTGTGAAGTTTATGTGATCATGCTGTAAAAAACAAAAATTTAGCGCTCAGGAGATTGGCTGTAATTTTTTAACTGGAGAGTGCTTTTTAGTTGATTATTTTTGCAGAATATTAATAGACAAATTCCTCACGTCTACCAATTTATTTCAGTTTTTTTAGAGTTACAGAAGTATTCGAAAGTTACAGATTACTACAGACTCTTCGGTTTTTGACAGATTATGTTTTTCGTGTGTTGTTTGCTTATTTTGATGAATCTATGTGTAGTATCGGTGTCGGGGGAAAACTGTCCTCCCACGAGCACCTATGGGACCAGAGCCCCTTCTACCTTGCGGTAAGGGAGCGGAGGGAGCACGGAGAGCAGATCGAGGAGCGCACGCGGGCAGTTTTACCCAGGTTCGGGCCGCACGGACGAGTAAAACCCTACTCCTGCTTGGGTTGTATTGAGTTTTTGGAGCTCGGGAGCTTGAAGATCTACAGTACTAGCTACACCGAGCGAGAGAGTTGTCTAGGTTTCGAGCCTCCTCTACGTTGTGCATGGGCCTCCTTTTATAGCTAAAAGGGGTCACCGACAGGTGTCAACATAGAGGAGGGTAAAAGTGTAAATTTGGTGGTAGTTGTAACAGTGCATGAACAGTATATGAACAGTGGTCTTCACCTAACTTTGACAGTGGGGGACAAGGGCATTAAATGCCCGTCACCGTCGCCCCCAAAAGCGTCCGTCCATGCTTCTCTGTTCGCCACGGCGGTAGCCTCGTCACCGTGGCTTGCCACCGTGTGCCCCAGGCTGCACAGCCGTCTGCCACGCGTCCCCGGAAGGGCCCTAGGGCAACGCGTGGGCAGATGAGCTGGAGCGCGGGCACACAGCGTAGGTTTCCCCGGCAAGCACCTTGCCGGGGTCGTGATCTTGCCGGGCCCGGAAGCTTGTCGCTCTCCGGGTCCTGCCGGGGCGCATGATGTGCTGAGACATCTCTTTCGGTATGTATTCCTTGGCCTTCTTGGCAAGCTCCTCTTGCCAGGGTCTTGTGCTAAAGTGATAACCTTGAGCCTGGTGCGGCCTTCCCGGCAAGCTCCTCTTGCCGGGGCCTTGATCTTCTGACTTGTATACTTTGTTCTTGAATGGCTTCATAGGGACCAGAAAGGTTCCCGGCGAGCACGTGGTAAGCCCTGCCACGGGAAGCTGCTACTGCCCGTGCACAAGTTGGGGTACTAAGGTACCCCTATCTTAGTACACCGACAGGAGCCCCCGGGCCTGGGCCACACACGGTGCCGAGCGCTGTTGGGCCAGGCCCAAGACAGTGCACGGGCACCCGCGGCCCACGGCAAGCCGTATCCCCTTCCGTATCCGCCGCATCCCTCCCTAACGGCACGCGTCGATTGTGGCGTCGTGGGAGAGATCGTGGCCTGTTCTTTAATGGGTCCCTCCCTAACGGCACGCGTCGATTGTGGCGTCGTGGGAGAGATCGTGGCCTGTTCTTTAATGGGAAATGCGGAACGTCCCCCACTTCCCCCTTAAAAGCAGAGGAAGCAGGGGCAGTTCCCTCCATTGTTTTTATTGCGCCTTGATTCTCCAGAAACCCCCGTCGCCCTCCGCCTCCCAAAGGTCGACAGAGAGCCAAGCCCCTCCCTTCCTCCGCCGTCTCCCGCATCCGCGGCACCGTCGACCTCCTCGCCTCTTTCCTCGCCGCCCCCGCCATGGCTCCGAAGAGCGACAAGGCGAAGAGTGACAAGGCCAAGAAGGAGAAGTCCGAGCAGGCGGCGAAGCTGGCAGCCCTGCGGAAGAAGTGCGTGGTCTTCGCGCCGAGGCTTGGCGCGAGGGAGCTGCGGGACAAATACTATTTGTTCTGTGCGAGGGAGACCAAAGCTCATCCCCGCACCAGAGTCCTCCCCGCCGTCGCCGCTGACATGTTCCCCGGCGGGTACTTTTTCTTTGCCGCATTCTTCCATTGTGGTCTGTGTCCTCCATACTCGGAGTTCTTTTGTGACGTAATGAATACGTATGGCCTGCAGCTCCTAGATTTCACCCCCAATGCCATCCTCACGATGGCCGTTTTCACACATCTGTGCGAAAACTATGTTGGGGTTCATCCAAATGTAGCCCTTTTCCGCCACTTCTTCATGCCTAGAGTAGAGTCTAGTGCTCCCCTCTCCGGCGGCATCTCCTGGATCTTCAGGCTGAACAAGAAAGACTCGTACCTGAAGGGAGAGCCCCGCGGCAAGTGGGAAGAGTGGAGAGCCGATTGGTGCTGGGTGCTGGAAGCTAATCCTGAGCCCTTTACCACGCCGCGCCAGACTGCCATAGTGCGCGGCAAGGATTGGAGTGAATTGGCCCCGGAGGACAGCAAGCTTCAGATCGCCCTCATTAGGATCATTCGTCTCCGGGTCGCCAATCTGACTATTGGAGAAGTTGGAGCAGATTTCCTCCGCCGCCGCATCGCCCCTTTACAAGAAAGGAAAAGGCCCGCCTGGGAATTCGGCAATGCGGCGGACATCATTAGGCTGCGCCCTGGATTGAACTACAACTTCACCGTCTTGGAGTTGAAGGGGATGGTCCGGGAGCTCTTCAAGCATGACCCGGACCACCCGGAGTGGTTCAGACCTTCCCGGGGAGTGGTACCGCTGTGCAACAGCACTGCCCGCGATTCCATACGCGCGATAATGCCCGAGTGCGACTCCCATGGCGTCGTCCCCACTTGGCTGGAGCCTCCACCGGAGACCGTGCTGACCTTCTTCGACAACTTGGTGAAGAAGCCCCGCAACGCCGAGGAGAATAAGGGCCTGACCCGGGATACTACTGACCGAGATGTAGCTTACATCGCCTCCAGGATGGAGGAGGCCGCCGAAGCTGCGGCTGCGGGCGAATTCGGATACACTGTGGACGAGGCACAGGCCGCGGATGCAGTAAGTCAAGCAGAGGAGGCGGAAATCCTCAAGCTGCTGAAGATTGCGCCCGAGGAGTTTGCCGGGGAGCCTTCCGTGAAGTTTGCCGGGACGAGCGAGGTTGTCGGGGGGAGCGAGGCCGCCGGGCATGGCACTGAGTCCAGCGGGCCTGCCGAGGAGGAGGAGGATGCCGAGGCTGGAGATTCTGATGAAGACTCTGGTGGATCTCTGAATCTTGACGACGATGCCTCCTCGTCCTCGGAGAACTCTCCGCCTCCGCCAAGCCCTACGCAGCAACCGAAGAAGCGCCTCTACAAGGCAGCTGAGACGGCGAGGCCACAGGCGCCTCGACAACAGCCGAAGCGCCGTGCGACGCATGCCACCAAGACGAGCGAGGCCATCAAGGAGGCACCCCGTGCTCGAGCGCCGAGCGGAGGAGGATCTTCTCGAAGCGGAACTGGTGCTCCTTCTGCCCCTCGGTCCTCGGCGACGATGGGGGCCGGGTCTTCACAGCCCACAGCCCCGGAGCCCGCCAAGCGCCCGAGGGAGCCTTCTCCTCCAGCTCCTCGCGCGGGAGCACACCAGGCGGACTTTGACTTCTCCTCCCCCAGCTCCAACGAAGAGGAAGAGGAGTAAGTACTTGCAATTCTTTTAGTTTCTTTGATTTTGTTTTGATTTTCCTTGCTTGGTTCTGATCTTGCTTTTGTTTTGCTTCGCAGGACCTTGACCCAGCGGATGGCGAAGAGGGCCAAGATCCCTGTGGTCAATATTGAGGACGACGAGCCCGTCGCGGCGACAAGCGACGCGCCGGCGACGAGCTTGTCGGATCAGCCTGCTGCTCCGAGGAGTAGCCCCCAGCGCAGCCCCCAGCGTAAGTCTGTGATTCGTTTTGCTGCTTGACGGGCGCGCTCGAGGTTGTTGCTTGTACTGATATTTTGTTGTTGTGTGTAGAGGTGGAGCCGCAGCCGCAGGAGCACCAGGAGGTTGCCCCCAACGAGCCACTTGCTCCGCCCTCCCCGCCAAGGAGGAGCTCCCCGGCAAGGGACGGTGCTCCGCCAAGGGCGGGTACTCCGCCAAGGGCGAGTACCCCGCCAAGGGCGAGCACCCCGACAAGGGAGGGCGCAAGCGGCCCTCCGCCAGCAAGGTCTGCCACTCCGCCGCCGAGGGAGAATTCCTCGGCGAGGGACCCCGTCGTCGAGGAAGTCCGCGAAGGTAAACCTTGTAGCTTCTTCTTCTTGAATGCTTCTTTTTGGATATTTGCTTGACGATCTTTCTTTTCTTTTTCTTCTGCTAGATCCTCCTGCACCGGAGCGGATGGAGACGGAGGCCACCGCTGAGGAGGAGGTGCACGGCGACGGCGGCAACGCCACTGCCACCGAGGGAATGGCTGGAGCCGATGAGCCTGCCGCTGAAGAGACCGCCCCGACCGCAGACGCCACGGCTGGGGAAGGGACCGGCGACCGCACTGCCGGCCCGGAGGCCGCAGGAGCGCCGGACGCTGCACCGGCCGCCGACCCTTCCGCCTTCGCGGCTGGGCAGGGCGTCTACCCGGAGGCCGCCAACTGGGTTTTCATACAAGTCCCGTGGGCGTCCTCGTCTCGAGCACCCGTGGAGGGAGAGACCTTTGAAGGAGAGGTCCTCGCCTCCGCTGGATTGAAGATTGTTGAAGCGCCCGGCAGCAGCGACGAGCCCGAAGAGGAGAGACTCCTTCGTCGGCTCCTGGCCTTGTACCGGGCCAGGCAGGCGAAGTTGGAGTCTCGGGAGGCTCTCGCCGCCAAGGCTGGAGCTGACTTGGAGAAGTACGCCGCGGAGCTCCGCGCCGCCAACCAGGCGGCCCTCCGCAACTTGGCGGAGGAGCGTGAAGAGCTTGCCGGGGCGCAGCAAGCCTTCCTCCTTGAAAAAGCTGAGGCCGAGGAGCAGCAACGATTGGCCGCCGAGGAGCTGTCTCGGCGGGAAGGGGCACTCAACCAGCGGAAGGTCGACCTCGACGCCCACGAGGACGACCTCACCGCCCGGGAGCAAGCCATCGGCGGGGCTCTAAAGGAGGCGAGGGACGCTGCCGCTGCCGCGGAGACTGCTAAGAAGGATCTGGAGGCCAGGGTGGCGCAGCTGGAGTTGTTCCTGAAGGCGAGCGAAGACAGGGTCACTGCACTCAACATGGAGCGGGAGAAAGATGCCCACACCAACTCTGAGCTGCAGGTACGCCTCTCCGATAAGGGCCAGGAACTCACTGCCGCCAAGGACTCCATTGCTGACTTAGAGCTGAAGGTCTCCACCCTGACTGGCTCGCTCGACGCCGCCCGGGACCGCGAGACGAAGCTGAAGGACGAACTCCGCAAGGAAAAGGCCTTGGTGGAGAGCGTCGCCGTCTCGGCGAACAACTTCAACCAGGCAGTGGAGCAGTGGACTGATGAGCTGGTCACCTCCGCTGCCAATATTGACATGGAGATGATGGCGCTGAGGGCGGAGCATCTCGTGTACTCCCCGGATGAGAGTCTCCCCCACAGCGCCAAGTTGAGTTTGTTCTTCAGGGGAATTGCGCCGGCACTTGCGCGGCTGCGGGAGAAGATCCCCGTGCAGCTGGCCGACGAGGCGCGTCGGCTCTGCATGGGCACCATGGAGTGGGTCTTGTCGAAGATCGTCTACCGCAACCCCGGCATCAACCTCGTCAATGTCCTCCGCACCTTGCCGCCCGAAGCTGACCAGGAGGCGTTGAAGGCGCATGTTGCCCACATCGTCGCCAAGGTGGGCAAGATCACGAGGCGTGAAGGCAACCGTGTAGATTAGATTCCTTTCTTTCTGCTTCCTTTGCCACTGCAAAGTATGTTACGGACAAGAATCGGTTAGCATCGCGGCAAGTTATCTTTGTAATATACAATCTTATTTTGAGCAACCAATGCAGTGTTATCTCCCTTGCTTTGGTCCCTCCACTTTGTATGCATTCCACCCTACGTTTTTAGGGAACTTGCCGGCAAAGGACCCTTGCCGCGAGCGCTGAGTGCTGGACTCTTAGCAGCCTGCTGGCAATACCTTCGCCGGCAAGAAACCTTGCCGCAGCTAGTCGCAGCACACTTAGGTTGCTGAGCGAACTCAAAAACGAAGTAAGGGCGCGACACTTGTCGCAGCTCACTTAAGTCGTTGAGCGTGCTCGAAACAAAGTAAGGGTGCGGCTAGCCACAGGTAGGTTCCTCCGCGCACAGGTTTTCCATACAAAGTGTGGTTGTTCAAGGAAGACAACTAAAAAATTTGAAAAATTTGAATTACTCAAACTTTGGTAACTTAGCTTTCATAGATTGTTTGCTCCCCGACAAGGCTTCTCTTTCTTGAACAGTACTTGGTTCATGCCTCCATCTCCTTCCCCCCCGGCAAACTTGTGCGCGAGGAATATTCCTTCTGCTTAAGAGGGAAAGAAAAAGAGGACGAAAAACAAGTATAGGGCCTCACGGCTTGCTAGTGCTTACCGGGGATGTGCGTTGCACAAGGTGTCAGATGATGCATGCAAATAACAAAGAAAAGCATGGAAATGACAAATAGTGCGAAGCACAAAAGCTTTACTGATGCACGGGATCTGCGCCCGGCTTTGTACAAAGGTTTACATGCAACAGCGGCAAGACTTGTACAAAAGGTGGTTGCCGGAGCGGATCACGGCAACCGCGCCTTATGGGTGAAACTTCCGAAGATGCTCTATGTTCCAGGAGTTGCTCACCGGTAAGCCTTCTTCGGTCTCAAGGCGGACAGCGCCGGGCCTTGTGACTTGTCTCACCCGATAAGGGCCTTCCCACCTCGGCGTCAACTTGCTGGAATTCTTGGCGGACTGAACACGCCGAACAACAAGGTCGCCTTCCTCGAGACTCCTGGCCCTGACCTTGCGGCTATGATAGCGATGCAAGGCTTGCTGGTATCGAGCAGCTCGTACAGCAGCCAGGAGACGTTCCTCCTCAAGGAGCAATGCGTCATCTTGTCGCAGTTGCTCTTGCTCGAGCTCATCGTAAGCGAGCACTCGAGGAGATCCATATACGAGTTCCGTGGGGAGAACTGCCTCTGCTCCATAGACAAGAGCAAAGGGTGTCTGTCCGGTGGCTCGATTTGGTGTCGTCCTGATTGACCAAAGAGCCGCCGACAACTCCTCTATCCAGTTTCTTCCGCACTTGTGCAGCCTGTCGAAGGTCCTTGTCTTGAGTCCGCGCAGCACTTCAGCATTGGCCCTCTCCGCTTGACCATTACTCCTCGGGTGAGCAACAGAAGCGAAGCAGACCTTGGCGCCAAGGTCTTGGACGTACTGCATGAAGGTGCGACTTGTAAACTGTGTGCCGTTGTCGGTGATGATCCGGTTAGGGATTCCGAAACGGCGAACAATTGATCTGAAGAACCTGACTGCTGACTGTGCTGTCACCTTTCTCACCGGTTCCACTTCTGGCCACTTTGTGAACTTGTCGATTGCTACGTACAAGTACTCAAAGCCCCCGACTGCGTGGGGAAAGGGGCCGAGAATATCGAGCCCCCAAACCGAGAAGGGCCAGGACAAAGGGATCGTCTGGAGAGCTTGAGCTGGCTAGTGAATTTGCTTGGCATGGAACTGGCACGCTTCACACTTGGTTACTTGTGCAGTTGCATCTTGGAGGGCTTCTGGCCAGAAGAACCCTTGCCGGAACGCCTTCCCGGCAAGTGCCCTTGCGCCAATGTGGTGGCCACATATGCCTCCATGTATCTCTGCCAACAGCTTCTGTCCATCTTCCCTGGAAATGCACTTCAACCTGACACCATTGAGTCTTCTTCTGTACAGTTCATTGCCAACGAACCGGTACATACTTGACTGCCTGGTTATTTTCTCTATCTCTTCTGGCTCGTCGGGAAGTTCTCCAGTTTGCAGAAAACGGACGATTTGCTGTGCCCATGCTGGAGCCTGAGGCTCAACAACAAGGACTAAAGGCATGAGGGCTGCTGCGGGAACCTCAGCTTCTATGGCAAGAACCTGCGGCTCTGCCGGAGCTGATGGTCCCCCGGCAAGCCTGCCGGGGCAAGGCTTGTCGGGAACGCCCGCTTCAACTGTATAGACCCTTGGATCTGCAGGAGCAAACTGTTCCTCGGCATCTTGGCTGTTGATCTTGGGGACCTTGGCGGCGGCTTCGGGAAGATCCGCCGGCAAGTAGTCGCCGGAGACCAACTTTCTCTTCTTGTTTTGCCCAACTGATGGTGTAACGGATGGCCGAGTTAACTTGAGCACGAAGGTCCCTGGTTCCACAGGTAACTTCATTGCAGCACACTTTGAGAGGCCATCTGCAATATCATTCTGAGCTCTTGGGACGTGCTCCATTTGCAGACCTTCAAAGTGTTCTTCAAGCTTCCTCACTTCATCAACATAAGCTTCCATCAAAGGGCTCTGGTAACTCTTATTCACTTGTCGGACCACCAACTGTGAATCTCCCTGCACAATCAACTTCTTGATCCCAAGCTCGGCCGCAATTCTGAGGCCGGCAAGCAAACCTTCATACTCAGCAGTATTGTTTGTCGCTTGCTCCTTGGGAAAGTGCATCTGGACAACATACTTGAGGTGCTCTCCGGTGGGCGCTATGAGTACCACGCCGGCACCGGCGCCTTGCAGCGAGAAAGCACCATCAAAGTACATTATCCATTCATTGCTCGCTTCTTGGACAGGGACGCTTGTCTCTAGGACTTCTTCATCTGGCGTTGGGGTCCATTCCGCTATGAATTCTGCCAAAGCTCTGCTCTGTATGGTTGAAGTACTCTCAAACTTGAGACCAAAGCTTGACAGCTCCAGTGCCCACTCGACGATCCTGCCTGTTGCTTCGGGATTCTGCAATATCCTCTTCAACGGAAAGCGAGTGACCACCGTTATCTCGTGTGCTTGGAAGTAATGGCGCAGCTTCCTTGAGGCCATGAGGAGGCCGAAAAGCAACTTCTGCACCCCAGAGTATCTTGATCTAGCCCCCTGCAGAAGGGAACTTACGAAATACACTGGGCGCTGCACCATCTTCCTTCGCACTTCTCCTTGTTCTTGCGCAGACTTGTCCTTGTCGGGGCCAGAGCTTGTCAGGGAAGCCCCCTGCTTGTCGCTGGATTCGCTTACCGGGGATGTGGGTTCCTCATCTGCCTCCCTCTCCGCTACTAACGCAGTACTAACCACTTGATTGCTTGCCGCTAGGTACAGCAGCAACTTCTCTTGTGGCCTAGGTGCGACAAGTATCGGAGTGGAGGACAGGTATCCTTTCAAGTCTTGCAGCGCTGCCTCCGCTTCCGGAGTCCATTTCATAGGACCTGCCTTTTTCAAAATTTTGAAGAAAGGCAGGGCGCGCTCTGCAGACTTTGAAATGAACCTGCTGAGGGCAGCCACACAGCCAGCAAGTCTTCTTACGTCCTTGACGCGCTTCGGGGCTTCAATCTGCTCGATGGCTTTTATCTTGCCGGGATTGGCTTCAATCCCCCTCTGGGACACAAAGAACCCGAGAAGCTTCCGGAGGGAACTCCGAAGACGCACTTCTCGGGATTCAGCTTGAGCTGGATCTTGCGCAGATTCTCAAAGGTTTCCTCTAAGTCTTGGATCAGGGTATCCCTGCTCTTGCTCTTGACCACTATATCATCCATGTAGGCTTCTACATTTCTGTGTATCTGTGGCTCAAAAGCAGTGTGCACCATCCTTGCAAATGTCGAGCCTGCATTCTTTAATCCAAAGGGCATGCGTATGAAGCAATATGTGCCGCATGGAGTAATAAATGCAGTCTTCTCTTCATCTTCCTTGGCCATGAATATCTGGTGGTAACCTGAGTATGCATCAAGGAAGGAAAGCAGCTCACATCCGGCGGTGGAGTCAACAATCTGGTCAATACGCGGCAAGGGAAATGGATCCTTGGGACACGCTTTATTCACATCAATGAAGTCTATACAAAGTCTCCACTTCCCATTGGCCTTGCGCACGACAACTGGCTTGGCTAACCACGTAGGATGGATCACGCCTCTAACCAGGCCTGCTGCTTCCAACTTCTTTATCTCTTCGGCGATGAATTCTTGGCGCTCCACGGCTTGCTTCCTGACCTTCTGCTTGACGGGCCGCGCATGAGGACAAACAACAAGCTTGTGCTCAATTACCTTCCTGGGAACGCCGGGGATGTCAGACGGTTGCCATGCGAACACGTCGACATTCGCCCGCAGGAAGGCAACGAGCGCGCTTTCCTATTTGTGGTCGAGTGTAGCACTGATGGTGAAGGCACCAGTGCCGTCCTCCTTTGCGGACACTTTCTTGGTTGCCGGTGGAGCTGCCATTCCTTTCTTGCACTTGCCGGTGGAGCTCGATGCCGCGTCCTCGACGGCAGCACAGCACTCCGAGGAGGTGCGTTTGCCGGAGTGGGCTCCAGAGCTCTTGCCGGACTTGGTCTTGGTCTTCCCCCTGGGAGCTTCAGCGGCAAGTGTGTTGCTTTCTGCTGTGGCTACTGCATCCCGGTAGATCTTGTCGGCGCAGATAAGCGCGTCCTTCTTGTCACCGGGGACAGAGATGACGCTTATCGGCCCCGGCATCTTGAGTACGTTGTATGCATAGTCGGAAGCTGCCATGAACTTGGCGAGAGCAGAACGTCCAAGTATCCCATTGTATGGTAATGGGATATCGGCAATATCAAACGTGATCCTCTCTGTCCTAAAGTTGAGCTGCCCGCCAAAGGTCACTGCAACGTAATCTTCCCCTTCGACTTGCTCCTTCCCGGGTTGATCCCTTGGAACGACCCGGTTTCCTCGAGCTCGCTATCGGGGATCTGTAGCTTCTTGATCACAGCTGAGGAGATCAAGTTCAGGCCGGCCCCGCCGTCAACCAACATCTTGGTGACCTTGAGGTTGCGGATAGTTGGCGAGACCAACATTGGCAAGCACCCGACCGCAGTTGTGCGGTCAGGGTGGTCCTCTAGGTCAAAGATGATGGGCGTGCCGGACCACTTCATCAGCCTGCGCGACTCGACGGGCGGCTCAGCTGCATTCACTTCCCGCACCCACTGCTTGAGCTGGCGGTGGGAAGTGTGCAGAGAGGCACCACCATCGACACACAGAACCTCTGTGGCCTTCTGGAACTCCTGCTCGCTGTTGTCTCCTTCTTCCATGTCATCATCGTCGTCTTCATCCTCATCCTTGTCGCGGCCCCAGGGAGGTCTCTCACCTTGCCGCTGCTTGGCCTTGCTGCGGCGTCCTCCCCGGCCATTGAACCACCGCTTCTTGCTGGGTTCTCCTCCGCCCCCTTGGGCCTTCTCCTTCTCGCGACGCTCGTATTCAGCCTTCTGCTGCTCTACGAGGTACTCGACTCTTTTGCAGTTCTGGAGATCGTGGCCCTTGGTGCGGTGGATCTTGCAGTACTGCTTGTCGGAGCCGTCCTGCTTGTCGTCTGCCGCTACAGGGGCGGGCTCCTTGCCGGAACCGGCAGCCTGTGCCTTCTTGGCGGGAGCTTCCTTGCCGGACTGCTCGTGTAATGCCCAGGATGGGACTATACCTCCTACGTGTCGAGGCATGACTTAAAGGTATAAGCCCATCCTAGAATGATCTCAAGTTTGGTATCTTTGCACATCTCATGTAAAAGAGGGATTAAATTGCAAAAGGAGATAGTTGGCTTACACTCGCCACTTCACACAATACAATATATAAGCAATACATCATCCAAAACATCACAGCCCATCTAAGGGTAAGATCCAAAAGAAAGATACCAAAACAACATAAAGCCACAGGTCAGGATCGAATCCTAGTAGAAACCACTGCTGATCGTCGAAACGTCACAAGCAAACGGCCAAACTCTTCATCGAGCTCCCAGTGAAGCACTTGAACCAGCTCCTGCTTCATTTTCGGCTGAACCTGCATCTGGTGTTGTAGTAACTGTGAGCCACGAGGACTCAGCAATCCCATAACCATGGGTATCAAGACTAGCAAAGCTTTATGGGTAGGAAGAGGTAAAGTGGTGAGGCTGCAGCAGCGGCTAAGCATAATATGGTGGCTAACTTACGAGTACCAGAATAAGATGAGCATCTACGCAAACGGTCGCAAAAGTAGTGATCGCTAAAGATCCTAACTACATACGAATCAAACATAACCCCACCGTGTTCTCTTCTCAAAGTGAAAAGGGACAGTCACGGTTACTCACACAGTTGTGTGTTTTACTTCGGATCATCTGTCAAGTTTTCTACAACCGAACATTAACAAATTCCAATCTGCCACATAACCGCGGGCATGGCTTTCGAAAGATCATAACCCTGCAGGGGTGTTCCAACTTAGCCCATCACAAGCTCTCACGATTAGCTGAAGTGATAAATATAATATCATCACCCCTTATCTTAGGGAAAATCCGATCAGGCTCGGCTTCCCTGTAGCACAAGTCATTTCGACAATGGTAAAACAAGTCCAGCAAGACCTCCCGGCGTGCCGACACCCTGATAGTAGCCGCTAGTATCTCGTCTCAGGCCACGACCGGATGAGCACAGCGTACAGTGGCCGAAATACCCAAGTTTCCAAGGGGGGCCCCGCACACGACTCTATTTGGGACCAACACCATCAGCACTGGCCCCCTGCTATGTAGAATTAAGAATCCTCGGGTAGCGCTAACTCCCTATGCAATTTAATTAATTAATTAAGTTGTTATTATGAGCAAATTAAAAACCAATGTTGGGCCTTGCTGGAGGAGTTTTATTCAAAGCCGAACTGTCAAGGGGTCCCCATCCACCCATCGTGTAAGGAACGCAAAATCAAGGAACATAATGCCGGTTTATCGGCGCCTAAGGTGGCATGAGTGGAACAAAACACCGAGCAAAAGGCCAAGCCTTCCACCCATGCCCAGTATATAGGTGTGTTAAATAATTATAGATATTGTGATATATCCAACAACAAGTTCCCTCCTGGAACGAACTTCATCTTCACCTGCAACTAACAATGCTATAAGAGGGACTGCGCAAGCGAGGCTGAGCAAGCGGGTAACATAGCCAAACAGTGGTTTTGCTAGGAAGGTGTCAAGGTTAGGGGTTTCATGGCAACAAGGAGAGGGCTGACATAAAAATGGGTAGCGCGACATGTAACGATAGTATCGAGACAACTAAGCATGGCAATGGTAGTAGAGGTATCCAAGGGTATGATCATCTTGCCTGGAATTCCACAAGGGAGAAGAACGGATCCAAGAAGAAGACGGAGCAACGCAGACGAGCGAATCCTCACAACTCCGGAAAGAAACCGAAGCTAACAAGAGAAAACAACCGGAAAGAAACAAACAACACGGTAAACATGCAAGCATAAACATGGCATACGATGCACATCCAAGTATGATGCATGTCCGGTTTAAATATGCAAGGCATGGCAAAGTGCACAAACAAAACTACAAGTTAAGTGAAGATCAATATGCAACGAGTTGCATATTGACGAAACACCACATTTTATTATTTAGTTGACTCTCGTTATTTACAAGACAAGATTAAATGTTTGTTAACATAGCAAGAGGTGAAGCATAATAAAACTACACTATTTAGGCATTTTAAATGGGGCCGGAAATAACAACAACATATCTGGAAAATCCCCATGAGCATGTTTAATAATTATAAAGCAACAACAATTAACATATATAATGTTGTTAACATGATGCGGATGACATGATCAAGTTTATGCAATTTATTAAAAGGGTTGACATAAGAGGATATGAAGTATTGTCACCGTGGTAGAAGAAGGGTGCCACGGCAACGATACGAAATGATGCAACGCAATGCCTCGGTTCCGGTAACTCGTTGAGAGTCTGGTGCAAAAGCAAAAGGTGGAGTGAACGAGTCGAACGAGATGAAAGGTGGGGCGATCCCGTCACCGGGTTCCCACGAGTCGGCGACGAGGCAACCGAGGAACAAGACAAACGGACGAAACGGGCACGGTGCACACAAGGGAAACAACTCATACAACACAAGCATTCATCACACGGGTCATCGTCTCGGGGTTATACCTTCGGAACAAACGTTCACGGGGCGGTTCGAGAGCGTCGAGGAAGTAGCCGTAGTAGTGGAAGTAGTGGTACACGAGTCGTGGCACACGGGGCGACGGTAGTGGTACATGCCGTAGAGGGAAGTAGTTGTTCTCGTTCATCGGAGAGGAAGTAGTTGTACACGAGGTCGCCAATGAGTAGTCGTTCCGTTCGTAGAGGTACTTGAGGGTCTCGGCGACGGTAGACGTTCACGTTACGTGTCGTGGTACTTGCGACGTCGGGGTACACGGGATCTCCATGTGTAGTCGAACTTGACGCATCCGAAGGGGTACTTGACGCGTCGTGTAGTTGAACTCGTTCCGTAGGTACTTGAGGGTCTTCGCACTCGCCGGTCTCGGTTCTTGCGACGTAGAGGTACTTGGCGTTCGACGGCGTCGTGGTACTTGAGGACTCAAACGTTCGTCGGTCCAATCTCGGTGTAGATGTACACGTCGTCACGTCGTGGTACTTGCGTCCATGGATACTTGCTAGACCAAACAAAACAAGACGAAACCGCCGGTAAAAGCACAGCAGCACTAGGACTTGGGGCGGCCTTGGCGACGAACGTGGAGCACGGAGGGAGATGGCGCTGCTCTCGGCGCTGGGGGAAGGAGGCGGCCGCGGAGGGAGCCAGGTGCGCTGGTCGCAGCAGAGAAGGGTTCGGGGGCGCCGGGCTTCCTCCTGCTGGAGAACAGAGGGAGGCGGCCTGGAGATGAGGCAGGGGCATCGCCGGCCTGCTGGAAACGGGCGCTCGGGGCCGCTCACAGGAGATGGTGGCTCTGACCTGCCTCGGAGGACGGGGCGCAGAGGAACGGGAGGTCGCAGGCGGGGCGCTCTGGCCGGCGAGGCCCAGAGGCGAGGCAAGGCCACGGCGAGCCAGAGGGCCGGAGGGAGGCGCGGACGAGGGACGAGCCGTGCTGGGCGTCGCGAAGGAGAGAGATGGTCGGAGGGGATCCCCGCGGCGAAGGAAGCAGGAGGGTGCTCGCGGCGAGGGAGGCCACGGGAGATCGGGGCAGAGGGATCTGCGGGACGAGGGGAAAGGAGACCGGGGCGAGGCCCAGAGGCTCGAGGGAAGGGGGTTGCGGGCGGCGCACGCGACTGCGAGGGAGGGACGAGGAGAGTGCGGCGGCGGCGCTGGGAAAAACAGAGGGAGGAGCGATGGGGAGATGGTTAGCGCTAGGGTTCGGTGGAGATCGGGCCAGTGGCCAAAGGCTGAGGCGGCTGGGCCAGAATGGCCTTGGGCCAAGGAGGGAGGAAGGAGATGGGCCTAGGAAGGGAAGGCAGGGAGGAAAAGGCCGCGGCTGGTTGGACTCTCTGCTGTTTTTAATTGATTTTAGCAGAAAACCAAAAGAGAGAAGAAAAGAAAGAAGAGGGAGGTTAGGGAAAAATATAGCACAATGGATCATTATTTTTCTCGGGCTCATAAAAACGAGCACGGTCCGAGAAAAATAGAAAAGGCACGATTGGAAAAATAATTCAAACATATTTGAATTTAATTCAAATAGTTTTGAACTAAGACTTGATTATTGAAGTGTCCAAAAATGTTCGAATTTTTGGAGGAACCTCGATAAACGAGAAAAGAAATACAGACAAGGTTTTGAAGGTGAAACTTGAATTAAAGAAGCATGGGTAATATTGCAAGTGTGTTATGGTGATCTCCAACAAATGGACTAATTATGATATAGCTCCCTAATAATATTGAGAGGCTTTTATATGTTTTAAAGAGAAGACATTCTTCCCTCGATTTAAATGGACCGAAGGCCCACACAATTTATTTAGGTTGAGATGCAACAGATTAAGACATGATGGCATGATGACATGATGCAATGCAAAAAAAAATTAACACAAGCACAAAAGAACACACGGGCAACCCGGAACATTTGGAATCTTCTGGAATCTTCTGGGACATCGGTCTTCGGGCGTCACAACTCTCCCACACTAACAGAGGATCTCGACCCGAGATCCCAGAGATATCACCGGGTAAAAACGGAAGAGGAAGAGGTAAAACAAAGTTGCTTCTTTGACAGACGAGTGAAACCAGGGAACCTTGAGAGGTTTAACAATCTTGAAAGAAAGAATGCAACAGAGAAGAACGAAGATGAAAACACTCCGTTGGAAAAGAGGAACAAGGAGCCTTATGAGAACCTTGTAGGTTGAAAGTCATTAAACAAGAGCTCACGGACCAAAAGAATATGAAACTGCAAGGGTATAGCCAAGGAATAAGAATGGCAGAATTTGGACAGCACTCCGTCTGAAAATGGAAGGAATTAACAAGAACTTGAGGAGATGGAATGATACTTGATGAAATGAACAACATATTACCTCCGAAACAATTAAAAGAATGGCACAAGGTTAAGAAAGATTTCAGACAGCACTCCGGTTGAAAAGAGAGGAAAGGCTAGATAAGATTACGGAACTTGAATGGAGGACACAACACTCCGGTTAAATGATAAACAAGGGAAAAACATGATCTCGATAACACGATATGATGGTTTGGAGAGAGCAACATAACAATGCCTCCGGAATGAAAGAATAGAATATAGATCCATGAAAGAATTGAACGGATAGAAAAAGACAACTTCTCCGACAAATGAATATGAAACACATCCTTACGAAGAAGGGTTGAACGGAGTTGTTGAAAATAATCAACAACAAAAGAATAAGCTTGATGTGGGCTTATGGAAAACATCTCAAAATTAAGAGGTGACAACCAGCCACTAACAGAACGAATTGCTTGGATTGAGATCAACAAGGAGACGAAAACTTATTTCACCGGAATGATAATTGAAGAACTTGGGTCATTTATAAGAACCACAATAGCAAAATCCTTAGGGAAAGCTTTAGGTGAAATACAACCCAAGGTAACTTCCAACAAATAAATTGAATGGTTGGAAAAATCTCCTGAACAAAGAAAATGATGGTTTTAAATATTTCATTCCTGACAACTCGTGAATCATGAAACATGAAGGAATTGTCAAAATGACATAACACCATCTGAAAAGATAAGGTAGAAAGAATTGCAATTGGAAAGCATGACGAAGAAAGCTTGAGCTCCAACAAGAATCTTGATGAAGACTTCGAGGATGACTTAAATGATGATGAACCACCATGAAAACTCTGGTAATGAAAGCATGAGAAGTGAAAAAAGAAAAGAATAAGATTCACGGCCTGCGATGAATTAGATGGAGCTTTGGAATGATATAATAGAAATAACTTGGAGCTCCGGAAAACAAGATGAACAACTTAGAACCGAGGATAAGATATGATGAACAAGCTCTGAAGGAAGGGATTAATCACCTTGAAGGAATAAGAATAAGAATTATGTCATGCATCTCCTTCACCAATTAAATTGATGACAACCAAAGGATTTGGCATACTACTTATTCTCGTTGGAAAGAATTAAAGAGAGATCTAGCACAAGCTTGGGTAAATCTTCAACGAACCACCTGTAGGATTATGAAAAGAACAAATGAATTAATACGATAAGAACGGAAGGGTAAACTTGAAAGAACCACCGTAAGAATAGGGAGACGAACGAAGAGGCATCAATTAAGAATAGTTGGAGGACGAAGTTGAAAACTGAGAACGAAGAAATCTTCTGAAATGATGGCCTTCGGAGGATCACAAAGAAAAGAATTCATGAAATGCTTCGGATGGGTATAAAAAAGTATTCCTCACAATCGGAACAATAATGAGGATGGCATGAAGCTAGAACCATGAATCTTGAAGAGAACGGGCCAAGATTAAGAGAAACACTTCTCCGGTCTTCAAAAGTTGAGAATGAAGACGAGAAATGCCATGAAGAATTTCGATATACTCCAGAATGAAGAATTAAAAGGTTGAACCAATGATGAAAAGAATTTGAAAGCGGTCGTGGAGAAGGACTGTGACTGATGGGAATCATTCTTACGTCACACTTTCAAAAGAATTTGAGTATAACTCCAGAAAAAAATAGAAGAGTCAGGTAAGATCCTGTGAAAAGACCTGTGGGTTAGGGCCCACTCAAAGAAATCACCGTTGGAAAAGATAGCTTAAGAGATATTGCACCGGTTGAATTAAATGGCTTGAATAAGATGATAATCCTCAAAAATAGCTTGAACGGATTAAGAATGGAATTATGAATCTTTGGCACTCCGGATATGAATAGCAAGAGGAGAATGATTAATTGGGACACCGGAATAAGAAAGCATTGTGAAATGAGGAAAAGGATAAGATCAACACCGAAATCTTGAATTACATCCCCCAGAGAAGAAACGAGAACGAAGAATGATGAACTTGAAGCTCTTGAGCATCTTCACGATAAATCACCGGATAAGAACATTGAAGGAAAAGAATTACGAAATATCACATGAATAAAATGGATACTTCATCTGAGAATTTCTGACTCCATAAGAGAAGGGTGGGAGGGTGGGGAAAAACAAAGACAACTTGAGACGAACAAGATGGACACCGGTTGAAAAAGAATTTAACATAACCATCTTGATGATTAAGAAGGACTAGCATTCCCATAGAAATATGAGAACACCGATTATGAAAGGTATGGAATCAACAGTTGACATCGAAGCAACTCGAATACCAGAATCAAAACAAAAACAAAGGATAGATATGCAACATGATCTTCACAATATCATCCGAACAAAGAATTGAACGAATGAATTCCGTAGGTACATCAGCTTGTCGAGAAGCCAGTTGGAGAACAAAATGAAAATAAAAAGGAACAAGGAACAGATAGAACAAATACAAGATAGAAGCTTCGTTCCGACATATTCGTGCTGAAAGCTCATGGAACGTGTTACAAAAGGGTTTTGCAATCCCCGGATCAGCATAGCCAAGGACCCTTTAAGATGCAACTCCCGATCAGAACAAGTCCATTAAACCACTTCACTCAATGTAGAACCCCGAACTTCATATCGTGCATCCGTTGGAAGAATGCCTAGAACTACTAGATGAACCCACCTATAGATTTCCGAAAGTTTCCAGTTATGCAATCAGGTGTTGGGGATACAGGGGAAGCACCGCGCAATCAACTCTAAACCTACATCCAGCTGTATCCATCCTTCAACACATAACCAGTCTTTCTCGGAAACTGTTTACCTCGGACCTTCGAAACGCATCTACTATACAAGCTATGGCAATACTCTCGAGCTACCTCCCCAGTACTGGGTGATGTCGGGGTTATCTTGCCAGTAACCGCATAGGAGAGTTTTTGATGTCGGTCGTCTTAAGTATTTAGTACTGACGCGATATGCTTGTGACGACAATACCCCGAAGCTCAACTCCCCGGGAACAGGAGGCATCGAGAACAATATCCTCGTCACAAGAACATCGGAACAATCCCAGAATACTCGCGGGATTCCTAAAAAAAAGATTTGGTACAATTTTTGAAGATAGGAGAGACAAGAGTAGTCGTCAGGAGTCCTCACCAGAGAGAAAGGGGATGAGAAGCAAAGAAATCCTACTCTCCGATATAATATATAGGACTCAAAACATTTTCAGTGTGTGCCTAGACTCAACCGTCAACGATTCGATCAATCAGTGGGGGCTTCTAGGTCGGAGAAGGCTCTGATACTAACTTGTAATGCCTAGGATGGGACTATACCTCCTACGTGTCGAGGCACGACTTAAAGGTATAAGCCCATCATAGAATGATCTCAAGTTTGGTATCTTTGCACATCTCATGTAAAAGAGGGATTAAATTGCAAAAGGAGATAGTTGGCTTACACTCGCCACTTCACACAATACAATATATAAGCAATACATCATCCAAAACATCACAGCCCATCTAAGGGTAAGATCCAAAAGCAAGATACCAAAACAACATAAAGCCACAGGTCAGGATCGAATCCTAGTAGAAACCACTGCTGATCGTTGAAACGTCACAAGCAAACGGCCAAACTCTTCATCGAGCTCCCAGTGAAGCACTTGAACCAGCTCCTGCTTCATTTTCGGCTGAACCTGCATCTGGTGTTGTAGTAACTATGAACCACGAGGACTCAGCAATCCCATAACCATGGGTATCAAGACTAGCAAAGCTTTATGGGTAGGAAGAGGTAAAGTGGTGAGGGTGCAGCAGCGGCTAAGCATAATATGGTGGCTAACTTACGAGTACCAGAATAAGATGAGCATCTACGCAAACGGTCGCAAAAGTAGTGATCGCTAAAGATCCTAACTACATATGAATCAAACATAACCCCACCGTGTTCTCTTCTCAAAGTGAAAAGAGACAGTCACGGTTACTCACACAGTTGTGTGTTTTACTTCGGATCATCTGTCAAGTTTTCTACAACCGAACATTAACAAATTCCAATCTGCCACATAACCACGGGCACGGCTTTTGAAAGATCATAACCCTGCAGGGGTGTTCCAACTTAGCCCATCACAAGCTCTCACGATTAGCTGAAGTGATAAATATAATATCATCACCCCTTATCTTAGGGAAAATCTGATCAGGCTCGGCTTCCCGGTAGCACAAGTCATTTCGACAATGGTAAAACAAGTCCAGCAAGACCTCCCGGCGTGCCGACACCCTGATAGTAGCTGCGCGTATCTCGTCTCAGGCCACGACCGGATGAGCACAGCGTACAGTGGCCGAAATACCCAAGTTTCCCAGGGGGGCCCCGCACACGACTCTATTTGGGACCAACACCATCAGCACTGGCCCCCCCTGCTATGTAGAATTAAGAATCCTCGGGTAGCGCTAACTCCCTATGCAATTTAATTAATTAATTAAGTTGTTATTATGAGCAAATTAAAAACCAATGTTGGGCCTTGCTGGAGGAGTTTTATTCAAAGCCGAACTGTCAAGGGGTCCCCATCCACCCATCGTGTAAGGAACGCAAAATCAAGGAACATAATGCCGGTTTATCGGCGCCTAAGGTAGCATGAGTGGAACAAAACACCGAGCAAAAGGCCAAGCCTTCCACCCATGCCCAGTATATAGGTGTGTTAAATAATTATAGATATTGTGATATATCCAACAACAAGTTCCCTCCTGGAACGAACTTCATCTTCACCTGCAACTAACAATGCTATAAGAGGGACTGCGCAAGCGAGGCTGAGCAAGCGGGTAACATAGCCAAACAGTGGTTTTGCTAGGAAGGTGTCAAGGTTAGGGGTTTCATGGCAACAAGGAGAGGGCTGACATAAAAATGGGTAGCGCGACATGTAACGATAGTATCGAGACAACTAAGCATGGCAATGGTAGTAGAGGTATCCAAGGGTATGATCATCTTGCCTGGAATTCCACAAGGGAGAAGAACGGATCCAAGAAGAAGACGGAGCAACGCAGACGAGCGAATCCTCACAACTCCGGAAAGAAACCGAAGCTAACAAGAGAAAACAACTGGAAAGAAACAAACAACACGGTAAACATGCAAGCATAAACATGGCATACGATGCACATCCAAGTATGATGCATGTCCGGTTTAAATATGCAAGGCATGGCAAAGTGCACAAACAAAACTACAAGTTAAGTGAAGATCAATATGCAACGAGTTGCATATTGACGAAACACCACATTTTATTATTTAGTTGACTCTCGTTATTTACAAGACAAGATTAAATGTTTGTTAACATAGCAAGAGGTGAAGCATAATAAAACTACACTATTTAGGCATTTTAAATGGGGCCGGAAATAACAACAACATATCCGGAAAATCCCCATGAGCATGTTTAATAATTATAAAGCAACAACAATTAACATATATAATGTTGTTAACATGATGCGGATGACATGATCAAGTGTATGCAATTTATTAAAAGGGTTGACATAAGAGGATATGAAGTATTGTCACCGTGGTGGAAGAAGGGTGCCACGGCAACGATCCGAAATGATGCAACGCAACACCTCGGTTCCGGTAACTCGTTGAGAGTCCGGTGCAAAAGCAAAAGGTGGAGTGAACGAGTCGAACGAGATGAAAGGTGGGGCGATCCCGTCACCGGGTTCCCACGAGTCGGCGACGAGGCAACCGAGGAACAAGACAAACGGACGAAACGGGCACGGTGCACACAAGGGAAACAACTCATACAACACAAGCATTCATCACACGGGTCATCGTCTCGGGGTTATACCTTCGGAACAAACGTTCACGGGGCGGTTCGAGAGCGTCGAGGAAGTAGCCGTAGTAGTGGAAGTAGTGGTACACGAGTCGTGGCACACGGGGCGACGGTAGTGGTACATGCCGTAGAGGGAAGTAGTTGTTCTCGTTCATCGGAGAGGAAGTAGTTGTACACGAGGTCGCCAACGAGTAGTCGTTTCGTTCGTAGAGGTAATTGAGGGTCTCGGCGACGGTAGACGTTCACGTTACGTGTCGTGGTACTTGCGACGTCGGGGTACACGGGATCTCCATGTGTAGTCGAACTTGACGTATCCGAAGGGGTACTTGACGCGTCGTGTAGTTGAACTCGTTCCGTAGGTACTTGAGGGTCTTCGCACTCGCCGGTCTCGTTTCTTGCGACGTAGAGGTACTTGGCGTTCGACGGCGTCGTGGTACTTGAGGACTCAAACGTTTGTCGGTCCAATCTCGGTGTAGATGTACACGTCGTCACGTCGTGGTACTTGCGTCCATGAATACTTGCTGGACCAAACAAAACAAGACGAAACCGCCGGTAAAAGCACAGCAGCACTAGGACTTGGGGCGGCCTTGGCGACGAACGTGGAGCACGGAGGGAGATGGCGCTGCTCTCGGCGCTGGGGGAAGGAGGCGGCCGCGGAGGGAGCCAGGTGCGCTGGTCGCAGCAGAGAAGGGTTCGGGGTCGCCGGGCTTCCTCCTGCTGGAGAACAGAGGGAGGCGGCCTGGAGATGAAGCAGGGGCATCGCCGGCCTGCTGGAAACGGGCGCTCGGGGCCGCTCACAGGAGATGGCGGCTCTGACCTGCCTCGGAGGACGGGGCGCAGAGGAACGGGAGGTCGCAGGCGGGGCGCTCTGGCCGGCGAGGCCAAGAGGCGAGGCAAGGCCACGGCGAGCCAGAGGGTCAGAGGGAGGCGCGGACGAGGGATGAGCCGTGCTGGGCGTCGCGAGGGAGAGAGATGGTCGGAGGGGATCCCCGCGGCGAAGGAAGCAGGAGGGTGCTCGCGGCGAGGGAGGCCACGGGAGATCGGGGCAGAGGGATCTGCGGGACGAGCGGAAAGGAGATCGGGGCGAGGACCAGAGGCTCGAGGGAAGGGGGTTGCGGGCGGCGCACGCGACTGCGAGGGAGGGACGAGGAGAGTGCGGCGGCGGCGCTGGGAAAAACAGAGGGAGGAGCGATGGGGAGATGGTTAGCGCTAGGGTTCGGTGGAGATCGGGCCAGTGGCCAAAGGCTGAGGCGGCTGGGCCAGAATGGCCTTGGGCCAAGGAGGGAGGAAGGAGATGGGCCTAGGAAGGGAAGGCAGGGAGGAAAAGGCCGCGGCTGGTTGGACTCTCTGCTGTTTTTAATTGATTTTAGCAGAAAACGAAAAGAGAGAAGAAAAGAAAGAAGAGGGAGGTTAGGGAAAAATATAGCACAATGGATCATTATTTTTCTCGGGCTCATAAAAACGAGCACGGTCCGAGAAAAATAGAAAAGGCACGATTGGAAAAATAATTCAAACATATTTGAATTTAATTCAAATAGTTTTGAACTAAGACTTGATTATTGAAGTGTCCAAAAATGTTCGAATTTTTGGAGGAACCTCGATAAACGAGAAAAGAAATACAGACAAGGTTTTGAAGGTGAAACTTGAATTAAAGAAGCATGGGGAATATTGCAAGTGTGTTATGGTGATCTCCAACAAATGGACTAATTATGATATAGCTCCCTAATAATATTGAGAGGCTTTTATATGTTTTAAAGAGAAGACATTCTTCCCTCGATTTAAATGGACCGAAGGCCCACACAATTTATTTAGGTTGAGATGCAACAGATTAAGACATGATGGCATGATGACATGATGCAATGCAAAAAAAAAATAACACAAGCACAAAAGAACACACGGGCAACCCGGAACATCTGGAATCTTCTGGGACGTCGGTCTTCGGGCGTCACAGCTCGACAACCAGCACCTCCTTGCTCTTCTTCTTTCTGTTATTCCGCCGCCGATTCTTCCTTGCCGGGGCGGCATCCTCGCTGTCGCTTCCTCCTGCGCCAGTATCCTCTCCGGGTAGTCTCCTCCCCTCTTCAGCGCGCGCGCACTTGTCAGCCAGAGCGTAGAGCTCGCTGACATCCCGGATCTTGGTCATGGCCATCTCCTCCCTCATCCGGCGGTTACGCACGTTCTAGTGAAACGCGCTGATAACCGCGGCAGGGTGGACGTCGGGAATGTTGTGCTGGACGCGGCTGAATCTTTGGATGTATTTGTGCAGGGACTCTCCCTCCTTCTGGGCTAGGATGTGGAGATCGCTCTCCTGGCCGTGGGGTTTGTGGCCGCCCATGAAGGCGCCAACAAACTGGTGGCACAGATCCGCCCATGAAGAGATGGAGTTCTCTGGCAAGTGCATAAGCCAAGACCAGACGTTTGGCTTAAAAACTAGCGGGAAATAGTTGGCTAGGATCTTCTCGTCGCGTCCCCCGGCAGCCTGCACCGCAATGGTGTAGATGCTGAGGAACTCCGAGGGGTGTGTCTTGACGTCGTACTTCTCGGGTACGTCGGGCTTGAAATTCTTCATGCTGGGCCACTGGACTTGGCGCAGCTCACGTGTGAACGCAGGGCAACCTACCGCGTACGGCAAGTCGCCTGGTTCACCGGGCGCGCGCGCGTCGACAGCGGTCCCAGCGCGCTGATCAGATTGTCTTCTGGCTTCTCGTCGACGCTCGATGCGAGTCCGAGCGTCCTCTTGTCACCGGTCGTCTAGGACTTGGCGCTGATCGCGGCGAGCCCGCGGATCCGACGACGCTGTGGAGTCATCGTCGACGTTGATTCGGCGGGGTGGCGATTTCTGCTTCCGTGGTGGGGAGTGCACGGTAGTTGCACCCCCGGCGGTCTTGTCGCCATCGGCCTTCGCTTGGTCGACTTGCCGCGGCCGCGATGTTGCCGGCTGCTGAGGCGCGTCGTTGTTGGCGAAGGCGATGAGGCTTTGGATCATCGCCCTCCAGTCTTCGGCCTTGTCCGCCGCTGGAGGGAAGTCGCGGAGCAGCTGGGCCCTGGCCAGGGCCTCTGCTAGAGAAGAGGGGAACGGTGGCGAACGGTGCGAGGAGCGGGACACGCTCGGACTTCTAACCGCGTTAGAAGGAGCATGTTCCCGCCTCGGCGATCGCGCCTTGCTCGTACCAGCGCGCTGGCCTTGAGCATCCCGCGATCCTCCGGCTTGGCCACGCCCCAGCAAGCGTATGGTACCTCCAGTACCACGCTGCTGCGGTCTTGCACCTCCTGGGAGGGACGTGGGGTGTGTACTGACACCGAGGCTTTGGAATTCGCCCGGTCGTCCGTCTTGTCCTTGGACTTGGTGGCGCCGTGAGTTTCCTCGCCGGCGACCACCCTTCCGCCGGCGTCTCCTCCACCAACCGTTGGTTCTGGTGGCGGTGGGATTGACGCAGACGGGCCTCCGACCTCCGAAGCATTCTTCTTCGGAGGCATGTTGTTGTAGCTGATGAAGTTGATGAAGCTGGAGAAGTTGCTGAAGGTTGCGCCCGCGTGAGCGCCGGATCAGGTTCGCACAACCTCGACGCCCCCTACCTGGCGCGCCAAAGATGTCGGGGGAAAACTGTCCTCCCACGAGCACCTATGGGACCAGAGCCCCTTCTACGTTGCGGTAAGGGAGCGGAGGGAGCACGGAGAGCAGATCGAGGAGCGCACGCGGGTAGTTTTACCCAGGTTCGGGCCGCGCGGACGCGTAAAACCCTACTCCTGCTTGGGTTGTATTGAGTTTTTGGAGCTCGGGAGCTTGAAGATCTACAGTACTAGCTACACCGAGCGAGAGAGTTGTCTAGGTTTCGAACCTCCTCTACGTTGTGCATGGGCCTCCTTTTATAGCTCAAAGGGGTCACTGACAGGTGTCAACGTAGAGGAGGGTAAAAGTGTAAATTTGGTGGTAGTTGTAACAGTGCATGAACAGTATATGAACAGTGGTCTTCACCTAACTTTGACAGTTGGGGACAAGGGCATTAAATGCCCGTCGCCGTCGCCCCCAAAAGCGTTCGTCCATGCTTCTCCGTTCGCCACGACGGTAGCCTCATCACCGTGGCTTGCCACCGTGTGCCCCAGGCTGCACAGCCTTCTGCCACGCGTCCCTGGAAGGGCCCCAGGGCGACGCGTGGGCAGATGAGCTGGAGCGCGGGCACACGGCGTAGGTTTCCCCGGCAAGCACCTTGCCGGGGTCGTGATCTTGCCGGGCCCGGAAGCTTGTCGCTCTCCGGGTCCTGCCGGGGCGCATGATGCGCTGAGACATCTCTTGAGGTATGTATTCCTTGGCCTTCCTGGCAAGCTCCTCTTGCCAGGGTCTTGTGCTAAAGTGATAACCTTGAGCCTGGTACGGCCTTCCCGGCAAGCTCCTCTTGCCGGGGCCTTGATCTTCTGACTTGTATACTTTGTTCTTGAATGGCTTCATAGGGACCAGAAAGGTTCCCGACGAGCACGTGGTATGCCCTACCACAGGAAGCTACTACTGCCCGTGCACAAGATGGGGTAGTAAGGTACCCCTATCAGTGTACACCGACAATCGGGGGTATGAATCATAGAGAAGTTGGAATACAGTAGGTTTAACACCAATATAAACAAATAATGAGTTCATTACAATACCTTTGAGTGGTGGTTTGTTTTCTTATACTAACGAAGCTCACATGATTTTTGGCTAAGTTTTATGTTGTGAAGTTTTCAGGTTTTGAGTATGGATTTGATGGACTATGGAACAAAGAGTGGCAAAATCCTAAGCTTGGGGATGCCCAAGGCACCCGAAGGAAAAATTCAAGGATAACCAAAAGCTTAAGCTTGGGGATGTCCCGTGAAGGCATCCCCTCTTTCGTCTTCTTCTATCGGTAACTTTACTCGGGACTATATTTTTATTCAACACATGATATGTGTTTTGCTTGGAGCGTCATGTATGATTTGAGTCTTTTATTTTTAGTTTTCCACAATCATCCTTACTGGATACACCTTTTTGAGAGAGATACAAATGAATCGGAATTTATTAGAATACTCTATGTGCTTCACTTATATCTTTTGAGCTAGATAGTTTTGCTCTAGTGCTTCACTTATATCTTTTGGAGCACGGTGGTGGTTTTATTTTGTATAAATTGTTGATCTCTCATGATTCACTTATATCCTTTGAGACTATTTTAGAACAACATGGTAATGTGCTTTGGTTATAAAACTAGTCCTAATATGATAGGCATCCAAGATGGGTATAGTAAAAACTTTCATATAAAGTGCATTGAATATTATGAGTAGTTTGATACTTGATGATTGTTTTGGGATATGAGGATGGTGATATTAGATTCATGCTAGTAGAGTAGTTGTGAATTTTAGAAATACTTTTGTTGCGGTTTGCAAGTCCCGTAACATGCACATATGGTCACAGTTGTGTGACAAATTTGAAGCATGAAGTATTTCGTTGAGTGTCATCCTTTGTGTGGAGGTCGGGACATGCGTGTAACACACTCTCACCCTTCCACCATTGTTAGCCTCTCTTGTATCACGCAACTTTCACCGGTACCATACGACCACCATATACCTTCCTCAAAACAGCCACCATACCTACCAATCATGGCATTTCCATAGCCATTCCGAGATATATTGCCATGCAACTTTCCACCGTTCCGTTCATATGACACGCTTCATCATTGTGATATTGCCATGCATGATCATGTAGTTGACATCGTATTCGTGGCTAGGCCACCATGCATAATTTTTCATACATGTCACTCTTGATTCATTGCACATCCCGGTACACCGCCAAAGGCATTCATATAGAGTCATACTTTGTTCTAGTATCGAGTTGTAATATCGAGTTGTAAATCAATATAAGTGTGATGATCATCATTATTAGAGCATTGTCCCAAAGAAAAAAAAGAAAAAAAAAAGAAAAAAAGAGGAAAGGCCAAAGAAAAAAAAGGCCCAAAAAAGAAAAAAAGGAAAAAAAGAGGAAAAGAAAAGGGACAATGCTACTATCTTTTTCCACACTTGTTTTCCAAAGTAGCACCATGATCTTCATGATAGAGTGTCTCTTGTTTTGTCACATTCATATACTAGTGGGAATTTTCATTATAGAACATGCCTTGTATATTCAAACGATGGGCTTCCTCAAATGCCCTAGGTCTTCGTGAGTAAGCAAGTTGGATGCACACCCACTTAGTTTCTTTTGTTGAGCTTTCAAACATTTTTAGCTCTTGTGCATCCATTGCATGGCAATCCCTACTCACTCACATTGATATCTATTGGTGGGCATCTCCATAGCCATTGCTTCGCCTAATTGATGTGAGACCATCTTCCTCTTTTGTCTTCTCCACAACCACCACTCTATTCCGCATAGTGTTATGTCCATGGCTCACGCTCATATATTGCGTCAAAGTTGAAAAGGTTTGAAAAAAATTAAGTATGAAACAATTGCTTGGCTGAAACCGGGGTTGTGCATCATTTGAGTATTTTGTGTGACGAAGATGGAGCATAACCAAACTATATGATTTTGTACGGATGAACTTTCTTTGGCCATGTTATTTTGAGAAGACATGATTCCTTTGTTAGTATGATTGAAGTGTTACTATTCTTATGTCAATATAGACTTTGTCTTAAATCTTTCGGACCTGAACATTCATGGCCCAATAAAGAAAATTACATTGAGAATTATGTTGGTTAGCATTCCACATCAAAAATTCGGTTTTTATCATTTACCTACTCGAGGACGAGAAGAAATTAAGCTTTGGGATGCTTGATACGTCTCCAATGTATCTCTAATTTTTTATTGTTCCATGCTATTATATATTCTGTTTTGGATGTTTAATGTGCTTTATTATACACTTTTATATTATTTTTGGGACTAACCTACTAACCCAAGGCCTAGTGCAAATTGTTGTTTTTTGCCTATTTAAGTGTTTCACAGAAAAAGGAATATCAAACGAAGTCCAAATGGAATGAAACCTTTGGGAGAGTTACTTTTCGAACAATATCTACACAGAAGACTTGGAGTACACGCGAGGGAACGAGAGAGGCGGCCACGAGGGGGCAGGGCTTGCCCAGGGGGTAGGCGCACCTCCCACTCTCGTGGGCCCCCTCTGGCTCCCCCGGCACCCCTCTTCCTCCTATATATATCCTCGTACCCTGAAAACCTTGAGGCAACAGACGATACCCTAATTCCATCGTCGTAACCTTCTGTACCCGTGAGATCCCATCTTGGGGCCTATTCCGGAGCTCCACCGGAGGGGGGGGGGTCGATCACGAAGTGCTTCTACATCAACACCATAGCCTCACCGATGTGTCGTGAGTAGTTTACGACAGACCTTCGGGTCCATAGTTATTAGCTAGATGGATTCCTTTCTCTCTTTGGATCTCAATACAAAGTTCTCCTCGATCTTCGAGGAGATCAATTTGATGTAAAAAAAATGCGGTGTGTTTGTCGAGATCCGATGAATTGTGGGTTTATGATCAATTTATCTATGAACAATATTGGATTCTTTTCTGAAATCCTTTATGTACGATTATAATATCCTTGCAAGTCTCTTCGAATTATTGGTTTGGTTTGTCCTACTAGATCTATAGTTGTTGCAATGGGAGAAGTGCTTGGCTTTTGGTTCAATCTTGCGGTGTCCTTTCCCAGTGACAGTAGGGGCAGCAAGGCACATTTTGTATTGTTGCCATCGAGGATAAAAACATGGGGTTTATATAATATTGCTTGAGTTTATCCCTCTATTTCATGTCATCTTGCTTAAGGCGTTACTCTGTTCTTATGAATTTAATACTCTCGATGCATGCTGGATAGTGGTCGATGTGTGAAGTAATAGTAGTAGATCCAGAATCATTTCGGTCTACTTGTTACGGGCGTGATGCCTATATATAATCATCATGCCTAGATATTCTCATAACTATGCGCTTTTCTGTCAATTGCTCGACAGTAATTTGTTCACCCGCCATAAAATTCTGCATTTATGAGAGAAGCCACTAGTGAAACATGTGGCCCCTTGGTCTATCTTTATCATTTTACTTTCTCTTTAATTTATGTTGTCGTTGCTGATTTGCTTTATTTACTTTCTGTTCTTATACCAAAAATACCAAAAACACGATCCTATCCTATTTAAGAGATCACACTCTCGTAAGTGACCGTGAAGGGATTGACAACCCTTATCGCGTTGGCTGCGAGGTTCTTATTTGTTTGTGCAGGTGCGAGCGACTCACGCATGGTCTCCTACTGGATTGATACATTGGTTCTAAAAAACTGAGGAAAATACTTACGCTACTGTCCTGCATCACCCTTTCGTCTTCGAGGGAATACGACGCAAGCTCGAGAAGTAGCACCATGCCCTCCTCCACCTGGCCCAACAAGCAGTTCTACACCTGCTCCTCCCAATGGCCCTACAGGCAGTGGTCAAGGACCTCATCATATAGGTAATTACCTGCCCCAACCTTCCATCTAACTAGATGTATAATTTCAATTGAACACATCATGGTGGCCAGTTGCATAGAACAGACTAATCAGTTGCGCACGCATGAAAAATAATTCTGACTACACACACCACCACAAAAACCTATTGTACGCGCTACGTTACTTCAAGAATTAACATTAACCACTAACTTATTTTTACTATTTTGGCTATACGTTAATACCAGCAAACTGTTGCGAAGGGCCATTGTTAGGGATATTACTACCAGGTATAAACCACCCAGGAGGAGCCAGTTTATGTTATCAAGATTATTTTACCAAGGACCAGCGGAGCATGAAGCAGAAGATTTCAGCCCAAGAGGTTTAGAGCCCAAAGTGTTAGGGCCCATGATTTGTAAACCGTCATATTATGTAACTTGGGATGTAAGATAGAAAGAACAGAGACCGAGGCAGACATGTTTATGAGCCGGCCTCGGGACTCTGTAAACCGGACCGAGCATCACCTCTTATATAAAGGGACGACCCGGCGACGGTTCAAGACAGAGAACAACAGCTCGAGACACAGGAAAAGCGGATTTGCTCCCTGGTCATCGAAACCCTAGCAATACACACCAAACTGGACGTAGGCTTTTACCTTCATCGAAGGGGCCGAACTAGTATAAAATCCCTGTGTCCTTGTTGAAAGTGCAACTAATCCCCGGGTGGTTTTGGTAATTAATAACAACATATATATCATTGAACTAATGGCTACTTGAGAATCATTTCAGAGAAGTTCGATGATATGGGTATGGAAATGTCTGAAGAAGTGGACCCCTCAAAATGCTAAGACAAGCATTGGCAAAAGCTCAAGACTCCATTTTTGGTTTAGTGATCAAAGATCACATTGAGTCCATAGGAAAAGCCAATACTATTAAAAGGGGATGATGTTGTGTTGATGATCTGGTTGCTCAAGTGCTTAGTGATTTAGCTCCTTCAACTATCAGCAATCTTCACTACTTAACACACTCATAAGTAATCTCGGACAAACCGATTCTGCAAACTCAGTCCCACCGAGATGAACCACCTCAGCTATTCTTCCAAACCCTAGAAATTTCGGTCCATCCGATTTTGAGTTCGGTCTCACCGAAACTGGACTGCCAACCTACTGTAACCGTTTGACATCATTTCGGAATATCCGTGTTGTTAATTTCGGTCCCACCGAGATGGCAAGCTCCTACCTTTGACTCATATCGGACACACCGAGATGGTATTTTCGGTCCCACCGAAAACCCCAACGTTCACTATATTTGAACTTTCGGTCTGACCGAGTTTTCACTTCGGTCTCACCGAGATTGCTCAATTATGTGTGTAACGGTTGGATTTTGTGTGGAGGCTATATATACCCCTCCACCCCCTCTTCATTCGTGGAGACAGCCATCAGAAAGTCTACCACTCCTACCATACACTTTCTGAGAAGAGAACTACCTACCCTTGTGTTGAGATCAAGTCATTCCATTCGTACCATATGAAACTTGATTTCTAGCCTTCCCAAGTTGCTTTCCACTCAATCCTTTCTTCCACCACAGCCATATCAGTGAGGAGAGTTGAGTGTTGGGGAGATTACCATTTGAAGCATAAGAGCAAGGACTTCATCATCATCAACAACATCTATTACCTTTTGGAGGGTGGTGCGTCCTAGATTGGTTAGGTGTCGCTTGGGAGCCTCCGTCTTTGAGATGTGGAGTTGAACCAAGAAGTTTGTAAGGGCAAGGAGATCGCCTACTTCGTGAAGATCTACCCCGAGTAAGGCTAGTCCTCTGTGGGCGTAGGCCATGATGGAATAGACAAGGTTGCTTCTTCGTGGACCCTTCGTGGGTGGAGCCCTCCGTGGACTCGCGCAGCCGTTACCCTCCGTGGGTTGAAGTCTCCATCAACGTGGATGTATGATAGCACCACCTATCGGAACCACGACAAAAACCTTCGTGTCTCCGAACTGCGTTTGATCTTCTCCACCTCTCTTTACTACATGTGCAATTTACTTTCCGCTGCTTATACTCTAGAATTGCATGTGTAGGGTGATACTTGAATTGATCATAATTGTGAAACTGTGAAAAACTGTTCATGATCTAAAGGCAGATTTTTATATATTGTCAAGTAGTCTAATCACCCCCCCTCTAGACATACTTTCGATCCTACAAGTGGTATCAGAGCTTTGGTCTCCATTGTTTTGGTTTCCATTGCATTGGACTCCATAAGCTTGGTTTCACAACCTAGGAGAGTATGGCGTCTAGTGAGGGTAATTATCGTAGAGGTCCTTACTTTGATGGTACAAATTTTGCTAGTTGGAAGCATAAAATGAAAATGCATATTCTTGGTCATAACCCAGCCGCATGGGGCATTATTTGTGTTGGTATGCAAGGTGATTTCTTCGAGGAAGGAAAAGTTCCGGATCGTGAAGCTACACCGGAAGAGTTGCGGATGTTGCAAAACAACGCTCAAGCTTGTGACATTCTCTTCAATGCTTTGTGTCCCGAGGAGTTCAACAAAATCAGCCGTCTTGAGAATGCTAAAGAGATTTGGGATACTTTGGTTGAAATGCATGAAGGTACTGAATCTGTGAAGGAATCAAAGCTAGATATTCTTCAAGGTCAACTTGACAAGTTCAAGATGAAGGATGGTGAAGGAGTCGCTGAAATGTACTCTAGGCTTGCTCTCATCACAAATGAGATTGTCGGCTTAGGAAGCGAAGAAATGACCGACCGATTCATCATCAAGAAGATTCTAAGAGCTTTGGATGGAAAATATGACACCGTGTGCACTTTGATCCAAATGATGCCAAACTACAAGACCCTCAAGCCAACTGAAGTCATTGGAAGAATTGTTGCTCATGAGATGACACTTAAGGATAAGGAAGAGCTTCACAACAAGTCAAGTGGTGCTTACAAACCTACAAGTGATGCTCCCACCACCTCAAGTGACAAGCTAATTTCTAATGAAGAGATAAGCCTAATGGTTAAGAACTTCAACAAGTTTTACAAGAATAGAGGCAAAGAAAGAAGCTCAAAGTCTAGATCATATGATGAAAAGAGATCTTCTAGTCGTGATCGAAACTCCTACAATTGTGGAAGACCCGGACACTTCTCAAATGAGTGTACGGCTCCCCACAAGAGAAGAGAAGAATCTCCAAGAAGAAGAGCAAGAGATGAGTCACCTCGGAGAGAGAGAAGGAGTAGAGATGATCGTTATGAACGAAGACCCTCTCGGAGAAGCAAGGACTCGGAGAGGAAAGACAAGTCATCAAGGAGCTACACAAGAAGAAGACATCAAGCTCATGTAGGTGAATGGGTCTCCGGCTCCGACTCCGACAATCAATCCGATGGAAGCTATCACTCCGACTCCGACTACAGTCAAGATGAAGGTGTTGCCGGACTTGCACTCGTATCCTCCAACTCCAACTCCTATGAATTATTTGATTCACCAAATGAGGGAATTGGAAGATGCTTCATGGATAAAGGCCCCAAGGTAACACACCCTGAATTCATTGACTTGATAGTGATGAGGATGACTTGCTTGGTGAAGATGAGCTCTTGCATGATAAATCTAGTGAGCTTAGTAATGATGAAAATGCTAGTAGTCTTTATAGTCGAGAAGAGTCGAATGACAATGCTATGAAGGAGATTGAGCGTCTAACTAAAGAACTAAACACTCTTAAGTTAGATCATGAAACAACTCAAGAAGATCATAGAGAGCTCCTAAGATCTCATGAGAAGCTACGCTTCGAGAAGCTCACTCTAGAGCAAGAACATGAGTTTCTAAAAGCGATCAATGACGATCTTCGAAAGAAGAGTTCTTCATATCTTGCCAAACGACTTCTCTTGTCTAATTTCTTGCCACCTATTAAGACTAAGCATGACAAGCATAAGAAAAATTCTTCCTCTAGTAGTAACAATAACAATGTTAAATCTAATATTGTTGCTTCTAGTAGTTCTCTTGATTCCACTAACAATGTTTCAAGCCAAGTTACACTTGAGCAAGAAAATAGCTTATTGAAGGAAATCATAGAGAAAGGTGTCTACAAGAGTCTTGCCGGAAGCAAGAACTTTGAGGAAATTGTTCGCAAACAAGGAAGGCACCGGAAGAATCAAGGGATTGGTTTTGAGCGAAAGTTCAACGCCGAAGGTGTTGAGTGGGAAGAAGGTCAATACCCTACTCCATAGTTTGTTTCTCAAAAGGAGAAGTATGATCCTACTTCTTCCAATGTGGAACAAGCTCAAGATGACCTTCCACCACAAGACCACAAGCTAAAGGCCAAGGACAAGCTTCAAGAGGAGATTGATGCATTCATTGAAGCACCTCAAGCCATGGTCAAGTGGGTTCCCAAGGACACGTCAAGTTCTACTTCGTCAAGCTCAACTACAACACCAAGGATTCCCATCAAGATGATGTGGATCCCAAAGAAGAAGAACTAGAAGGTTCTTGAGGGTGACTCCGCCAACATACTTCACTCATATTCATTTTGGCAAGAACTTGTGCAATCAACTTCCACATCATGCACTAGTTCATGGAGTCACAAACCCTCTTGTTGGTAAGTCAAGGGACAAGGTAATCATTGCTTTCATGGACATCATCTTTTGTGAACTTCAATCTATGTCTATGGATATCCTTGTTTGTTCCTTGTGGGACTAACCCATGTAGGTATTGAAAGTGACCCAATCCAAAGGATAGCTCCCAACTCTTGATGATCTACATCAACATTGAGCATCCACATCTTCAACATCTACATGAAGTCTTCTACGACAACCCAAGGTTAGTTTGACCCTTTAAAAGGGGTTCTCACATCTAGGGGGAGCTTTGCTCTAAAAAAATTGAGCTAAAGCATCTCCAAATGATGTGAACACATCAATGCTTTATGTAAAAGTGGTAACCCCACTTGTGCTTAAATGATGAGTATGACCTATGATCAAATGTTCTCATTTGGCTCCTAAGTCAATAAACTCATATATAGATGACCTAGTCATCGACAAATTGTGTGCTAGTAGCTAGAGTATTGGTTGTGCATGTTTGACACATATTTCAGTTGCTATCTTATTGTGTGAGCATGTTGAATGCATGATTTTATTCATTCAAGGACATCCATTTGTTGTTTTGATTGTTTTGACTTTTCTGGCCAAATGGATGGACAAGAATGCCTAAGCACCTTCCCTAGCTATCTATGCTTTCTTGTCTCAAATTCTGTTCATGCTCATATCACAACTTTGAACAAGTCATTTTCGGACCCTCCGAGTGAGGAGCACTCGGAGCCACCGATCCGTCTAAGGCTGACTTCCAAAACCTTCTAAGTCCATTTCGGTCTGACCGACTTCTCCATCTCGGTCCAACCGAAACGCTTAGACTGATCTAGGTTTCATCTCGGTGAAACCGAGTTCAAAATCTCGGCGTGACCGATATGTGTAACTGCACAGCAGTTAGCCATTTCGGTGTCACCGAGTTTTTCAACTCGGTCCCACCGACAGTATGGGGATATATATACCTGAGGGCTGCGCGCGATTTAACTCTTCAAACCGTTTCGCCCCCAAGTCCCCTGCTGCCATCGCCCTGGTCTTCGGATCGTCGCCGTCGTTGCCTGTGCGCCGTCGCCGCAGGTCTCCGCCGCCGTCAACGGTAATCTTCTCCGCGCCGTTGCCGCCGTAGAGGGACTCCACCAAGTTAGGGTGAGTCCCGATCCCTCTCGTGCTCCCCATCTGATTCTTGCACGATTGGTTTGCCATGTATCTATCCACGTTTGAGATATTCCCTAAACATCAGATCAGATCCTCTTAGTTTCGAGCGAAATTCTTAGGTTTAGGTTTCCACGGAACACATCTCGGTGAAACCGATTTTGAAAACTCGGAATGACCGATTTGGCCTCTGGCCATTTCACAGCACCGTTCGGTCTAACCGATTCGTGCAAATCGGTGTGACCGATGTAGAGTATCAGTGAAACCCTAGTGTTTCGGTAGGACCGAAACCCATTTCGGTCTGACCGAAAGTGGTGTGTAGCTTTCTGTTATACCCTTCGGATTCACCGAAACTGAAAATCGGTTTGACCGAAATGCATTCTGTGAAAACTCAAAACTAAGATTTGAACTCATTTTTTTTTGCAAAAACCTCTGCAGTTGTGATAACTCTTCTACTCTGCCTATACCTTATCCTTTCACAGGTTGTCAGCCATGTCAGATGTCAGTGACAGCTAGAACAGGTCTGAGTCACCATTTGTAGAGATTCCAGAGGCAGATACTAGTCCTGAGGCTAGTAGTTCCAGTGATGATGGTGAGAGAAGCACCCCTAGTGGTTTGCCTCCTGCAGCCACCAGAACCAGAAAGAAGAGAAATTCTGATGATGAGGACTCTGACTTCGTTGCTGAGGAAGTTACCTCCAAGCCCAAGAGGAAAGTCGTTGCCAAAGATCACGAAGGGCAACAGTCAAAGAAAGGCACCAGCAAGGTCAAGCAGTCAGCTGTTGCAAAGAAACTCAACTTGGAAGAGCCAGCTCCAAGTAAGGTGAAGAACACTTCCAAGAGGAAGAGGGTAGTATATGCTGAACCTCATGTTGATGCTGCTGAAGAAGAAGAAGAAGATGCACCCCAGCCTCCTCCTCAGAAAGCTAAGTTCATGGGTGATGCTATTAGGGCTCAAGCCACTTCTAAGCCCAAGAAGCCTGCTCAAGCCAAGGCAGCTCCAGCCAAGCCCAAGAGGACAACCAGGAGCATTCCAGCTTCTGAGAAGAACAAAGGTGAGATGCCACCGTCTAATTCTGATGAAGAACATGTGTTGCTTAAGCTCCGTCCTAAGTTGCCACTCCACAACGATGCTCATCCTCAAGCCGAGGATATGAAGGCAAGGAAGGATAAAGGTCTCAGGCTATGGAGACAGTCTGATCCATATGCCGTGAGGAGAAGGACTGCTGTGGACCCCAGATTCCACACCAGAGAGCAGCAGGACTTCTATGAGACCGTGCTGATGGATAAGAAGCCTATTGTTGCTGACACCAGGTATGTTGATTGGAAGTACATTGACAGTGAAGAGCACCGAGACTTCTTTCCCCGTGTGCATGAGAGCTTCACTGCATGTGGAGTTGCTGATTTTGTGGGTCAGGAGCTGACAGCTTGGAATGACGAGATGATCATGCAGTTCTACGCCACAGCCCACTTCTATCCTGATGGCAAGATCACCTGGATGACTGAAGGTCAAAGGTTTTCTTCGTCTGTTGAAGAATGGGCAGAACTTCTGAATGCTCCAGTGCAGAGAGAGGACGACATTGATGTCTATGGGATTCCTAAGAAGAGTCATGATTCCATGAAGAACATGTATAAGGAGATCCCCGCTGCTGATTTGGAAGGGTGGAAGCTTGGCTCAGTGTACTATCTCCAGGCAGGTCTGACCACCACTAACACTATTTTGAGGCATACCTTGATGCCCAAGTCTGGAGACCACCGCATGATTCGAGGCTATTCTATCAACATGCTGCACATTCTCGATGAGAAGGCACCTTTCAAGGTGATGGACTTAATGGTAGAGACCATCAAGAGGACTGCAGCTGACCAGAAGAGGTCGTGTGGATTTGCCCCGCAGATTCAGATGCTCATCAATGCCAAGTTTGGCACGGGAAAATTCATGTTGGATAGGAAGCACTTGCCACTGCAGCCAGAGCATGAGGACAACGTTGTTGTGATGGATGAGGAGGATCCAACCTCAGTTGAAGGACAAGCCAAAATTGAAGCTGCAAAGAAAGCCAAAGCTGATAAAGAGGCAGCAGCAGCAGCAACTAAGCCAAAGAGCTTCGGAGAGCAGATTCTTGAAGATACCCAGAGGATTGAACAACGCCTGGCCAGCATTGAGCAATCTCAGGAAAGCCTAGAGAGGATTGTTGAGGACAAGATCCACGCTCTGGACGTGAAGCTGACTGAGATTCAGGTGTCCGTCAACAAGCTTGAGGCGGGCATGGAGGAAGCAAGGCAGGAGAGAGCAGAGCTCATGCAGGATGATCTAGTCCAGGACTCTCATCGCCAGACTGCTCAGGTTCCCAGAGGATCCCGATCTGCAGCTATCCCAGTGACTGACTCCAGGGCTACCACTTCAGCACCAGCTACGGCTCCAGTAGTTACTCCAGCTCCAGCATCCACTCCTCCAGCGCAGACATCAGCAGAAGTCTTCGCCGATGCCGTCATTTCTACTCCGACATCTACCCAGACGGGAGCCGCCAGCAGAGCCCACAGTGACGCTTAGTTCTATATCTTTTCGAACTTTTTGGTAACTTGTTGCCAAAGGGGGAGAAATTGTATAGATCATAGGGCTTCGAGAGAGAGAGTGCTCTTTCGTTCTTTATCCGGTTTCCTTTGAGATACATTTGTTTCTTTTGGTTCTTGATACTTTCAGTGTGCTTGCTACTACGTTTGATGCTACCTTAATGAGTGCTTGGTCATACTATGCTTTAATGTGTGCTTAATGCTTATCATATGCTATTCCTTATTGTATGGCTATTTACTCTTGTCTTGGTGATTGAGTGCATGTTATTCATTCTTATCATTTTGTGCGCTCCACCAAGATGTATGTGACATGGAAGAGTGACCCATAATCCTAATCGATTGTGCATTTGCATTCAAACGCAAATTTTAAATAATGCACAAATTTAGGGGGAGCTCTTGTTTATCACATACTTCTCAAAGCGACGATATTATTCATTGATTATATCTCTTGTCGAAGCTTTGATCTATATGTTGTCATCAATTACCAAAAAGGGGGAGATTGAAAGTGCAACTAATCCCCGGGTGGTTTTGGTAATTAATAACAACATATATATCATTGAACTAATGGCTACTTGAGAATCATTTCAGAGAAGTTCGATGATATGGGTATGGAAATGTCTGAAGAAGTGGACCCCTCAAAATGCTAAGACAAGCATTGGCAAAAGCTCAATACTCCATTTTTGGTTTAGTGATCAAAGATCACATTGAGTCCATAGGAAAAGCCAATACTATTAAAAGGGGATGAGGTTGTGTTGATGATCTGGTTGCTCAAGTGCTTAGTGATTTAGCTCCTTCAACTATCAGCAATCTTCACTACTTAACACACTCATAAGTAATCTCGGACAAACCGATTCTGCAAACTCAGTCCCACCGAGATGAACCACCTCAGCTATTCTTCCAAACCCTAGAAATTTCGTTCCATCCGATTTTGAGTTCGGTCTCACCGAAACTGGACTGCCAACCTACTGTAACCGTTTGACATCATTTCGGAATATCCGAGTTGTTAATTTCGGTCCCACCGAGATGGCAAGCTCCTACCTTTGACTCATATCGGACACACCGAGATGGTATTTTCGGTCCCACCGAAAACCCCAACGTTCACTATATTTGAACTTTCGGTCTGACCGAGTTTTCACTTCGGTCTTACCGAGATTGCTCAATTATGTGTGTAACGGTTGGATTTTGTGTGGAGGCTATATATACCCCTCCACCCCCTCTTCATTCGTGGAGAGAGCCATCAGAAAGTCTACCACTCCTACCATACACTTTTTGAGAAGAGAACTACCTACCCTTGTGTTGAGATCAAGTCATTCCATTCGTACCATATGAAACTTGATTTCTAGCCTTCCCAAGTTGCTTTCCACTCAATCCTTTCTTCCACCACAGCCATATCAGTGAGGAGAGTTGAGTGTTGGGGAGATTATCATTTGAAGCATAAGAGCAAGGAGTTCATCATCATCAACAACATCTATTACCTTTTGGAGGGTGGTGCCTCCTAGATTGGTTAGGTGTCGCTTGGGAGCCTCCGTCTTTGAGATGTGGAGTTGAACCAAGAAGTTTGTAAGGGCAAGGAGATCGCCTACTTCGTGAAGATCTACCCCGAGTAAGGCTAGTCCTCCGTGGGCGTAGGCCATGATGGAATAGACAAGGTTGCTTCTTCGTGGACCCTTCGTGGGTGGAGCCCTCCGTGGACTCGCGCAGCCGTTACCCTCCGTGGGTTGAAGTCTCCATCAACGTGGATGTACGATAGCACCACCTATCGGAACCACGACAAAAATCTTCGTGTCTCCAAACTGCGTTTGATCTTCTCCACCTCTCTTTACTACATGTGCAATTTACTTTCCGCTGCTTATACTCTAGAATTGCATGTGTAGGGTGATACTTGAATTGATCATAATTGTGAAACTGCCAAAAACTGTTCATGATCTAAAGGCAGATTTTTTTATATTGTCAAGTAGTCTAATCACCCCCCCTCTAGACATACTTTCGATCCTACACTTGTCCTCTTTAACCCCTTTAAGCTAACCCGTAGCGATGTCCTCATGACTAAGTCCTTTTGCTAGGACATCTGCCCTGACAAAACCACGACAATTGGCGCCCACCGTGGGGCTATCACACGATGGTTTCGAGTTCTTGAAGTGTCACATCCCTAGTCAGTGCTTGCATTAGGACTAGCTAGAGTGTGCATCATGTTTACTTTCCAAAGAAAATTGAAATGGGAATGACAGAAACCCCAGCACCCCTCTTCTAACAACTAGGGTTTAATAAAATCTTTTCCAATGTACCCAAAATGCCCTTAAAAAATGTTCATCATTTCTGCCTTGGTCTTAAACCTCTGCCAAAAATGGTGCACAATTTTCTAGGACACCCAAGGTCTCTGGATTAATTCATATGGTATTTGCATTTGGGCATTTAAATGCTATAAAATATTGTGTGCCCAAATAATCATAAACTAAAATGTTCCATACTGTTCATATTATATACAGTGGGCATGACTAGTTTTATGAGCTATAAAAATGTTCTAGCATTTTTATTAATTCAACAAAGTTGCAAAAGAAATGAAGCAAAAAGTAAATAGAAAAAAATAGGAAGAAGAAAACTTACCTGGCGCCACTAACAAGCCCACCTGCCGGCCCAGCCCTGCCACCGCTCCAGCGAGCTGCTTGGCTCGGCCAGGCAGGCAGGCAGATGCTCGACAGCGGCCGCAGTGTGCGCCACGCAGCTGCCCGCCGCCCTGCTTCCTCCCCTCGTCGTTCTGGTGGGCGGGATCGACCACCCACTTCCCCCCAAGCTCGCAGACACGCTCAACCTTCCCCAGCTCCTCTCCCTCGCCTTCCCCCCACCATGGCCGAAGCCGCCGCGCTCGTGCCGTCGTGATAGCCGCGTCCACCGCCGTCCCTGAGCTCCGTCACCATGTCCGTCCGCTCCGTCGTCATCGACAACGTCCAGCAGGTTGAGTCCCGAGCGCTCGCCCGCTCTGGAGTCGCCCTCGACCCCGTCTTCCCCAACTCCGGCCGCAGAGATCCCCATCGCCGCCCCGCTCAGCTCCGACCGTCCCCGAGCCCGCCTCGATGTTTACTGCAACCGCTGTGAGCTCAGCTCCGTCCTCCCCCTCTTCGTTAGTTATCTCCTACACCGTACGCACCACACGAGGCTCACCTGCACGCGCCGCCACGGAGCTCGTCGCCGACGAGGCTCCGGCCATTTAACGGCCCGACCATCGTGCCCACCAGCTTCACCGTCCTGTGTAGGTGTTGTATGATCACTCCACGAACCTCTACGAGCACCGCACCAACGAGTTCGACCTCGCCCGAACTCTGGCAGTCGCTGGACTCGTCGCCGGTGTCGTTTCCAGCGACCCCGAGGCCAGCCACCACCACCACTCGACGCGGCTCACTCCCAGCTGCCCGTAGGCGTGCTCCGCTGTTGTTTTGGCAGCCGGAGCACAAATCCCGCACCTCACCGCCGTGTTTGGCCTCGCCGGCGGCTAAACGCTGGCGAGTTAGCCCCATTTGACCAAGGGTTTGACCCGGCCCAGCCCCTCTTAACTTTTAGTTTAGTGTTAAGCTCTTTTTAGTTAGTACTGAGAGACTGACCAGTGGCACCCACTGGTCAGGTTTGACCTGGACGCCCTGTTGATTGGATGACGTCAGCATCATGTCATGCTGACGCAGTAATGGATTTTGGGATTATTTGATTTAAAAACAATTCAGGAAATTCCAGAAAATGCTTTAAACTTCAAAAAATCATATAAATTCAACAGTAGCTCAGATGGAAAAGATTTATATATGAAAATTGATCAGAAAAATCTAATCTTTCCAATGGCATTGGTTTCATGTATGTTTGAGCAAGTTAACCTTGCTGTATACTGTAAAACATGATAATGCACTTATATAAATAATAGTTTGAGTTTCAATTTGAATCTTTGATTCAAATGGGCTCAAACCCTTCTGGTTATAGTTGCATTAGCCCAAAACACATGCATCCTGCCATATCATGAGCATGCATCATATTGTTGCATTTGTTTGCTTATTGATTGTATCGCCGTTATTCTCCGTGTTAGGTCCTGCTCCCGAGGATACTTCTGCGTATCCAACTGAAGAGTAGTACCCGACAACCAAACTGTCAGGCAAGCAATCATTGACCATTCCGATACAAACCCATCTTCTCGCTCCTGCTCTCTTTTACTGCATTAAGGCAACAGCTTGTGAACTGCTACTTGCTGCGGTAGTTGAACCCTATTCCCTTGCATGACCTGTCATTGTCACAGTAAATAGTTGAAACCCACTAGCATGTGTAGGAGTTGATTGAGCCATGTGATGTGTGATCCACCATGCTATTTGTTTATGTTGCCTGCTATGCTTAGAGTTGTGTCAGGTCTGATTCATCTGGGTGATGGATCGGAGTGAAATTATCATACCGGTAAAGAGAAGGAAGTGTGGAACATGTTTGGTAAAGGTATCGATGAAAGGCCATGTAGGAGTACGTGGTGGGTTGTTTCATTGGAACCGTCCATAGGACCTGAGATCTGTATGTGTGGTTCAAGTTACAGCTACTACCACACATTGGGACCTGAAATATGACCCCGCTCGACTTATTGACTGCCCATGTTCTCTGTCCAGGAGTTGCAACTAGTTTTTGGTGTTTGTAGTTTACTGGTGGTCGTGCACAGCGCTGACCCTCGGGGTGGGCTGTGATGCGACAGGTACGTGGCATGGTGTACCGATTGCCCGTTTGGTGACTCGGGAACCCTGTACACATCGTTTGGGGCCGTGAGGGACACCCCGGCCGGATCTCCCCACGGATGGAACCCAAATAGGCGATAAACCTGGACGAGAGACTTGAGTGGTTGGTTAGGTCATGGTCTACACCCACGTCGGCTTTCGCTTGAAGTCTGCCGAGCACATGTCGTGTGCAGACGCTAAGTGGTGAAAACATGTGTGAAGAAGTACACCCTTGCAGGGTTATCAATCTATTCGAATAGCCGTTGTTCGCAGTACGGACTACTTGGTTACTCTTATAGTTCATAGACAAGTTGATGGATACTACTAAAAGCCTCAAGACAAGTGTGAGTGCCGTGGATGGCCCTTCCGTAGGATGACGGAAGAGGATACTCGGTGGTGTATTGTTATGGTGAGTAGAGGACTCGTGTACGTATTAATATCTTGCAATCTGCTGAGAGTTGTAGTATAGGCTAGCCAAGAGTCAAAGCTGGCTTTCTGCTATGAACTCCACTACCCCTGTTGATAATGTTGCATGTATGATAGGTTCTGTTGTAAGACTTGATGAGTACCTTTGTACACATGTTTGCTTAATAACTGTTGCAGAGGAGAACCCTGCCCCTTCTGATGGGTTCTACATAGACGTTGACGTCGACGAGTAGCTTGCTACCCAAACGGAGATCTGGAGCTTGTGAAGGGCCTTGTAGATAGTCAGGCTACACCAAGCCTGTTTTATTTTCCAAGTTGTCTGTACTCAGACATGTTAGCTTCCGCTTGTGCTTGTATGACTGTATGACTTGAGTGTTGGGTCATGTGACCCCTACCTGTATGGATATGTTATGTATGGCTCTTGGAGCCTCTTAAATAAAGTACTTTGAGTCATAGAGTTCTGTTGTGATGCAATGTTGTATTTGCACATATTGAGCATATTGTGTGTATGATTGAAATGCTTGGTATGTGTGGGATCCGACACCAAGTTGTTTTCCTTTGGTAGCCTATCTTACAGGGAAATGCCTCCTAGTGCTTCCAATGAGCCTTGGTAGCTTGCTACTGCTTGGAACACGTAGGCTGGCCGGCATATGTCCTTCTTCGTTCATGTGTCTGTCCCTTAGGGGAAATGTCACGCGTTGTTCCTTTATGTCCATGTAGCTTGCTACAACTTGGGTTGATACGTTGATGACCGACACATTCGTTGCTGGGTCATGGATGCATGTCTTTGTAATTTAGTGCCACTTTTGGTTTATAACTAGCCATGTCGGCCCGGGTTCTCTATCATATGGATGCTAGCGACACTGTCATATACGTGTGCCAAAATGCGCAAACGGTCGCGGGCCAGGGAAGATGGCACCCGCGGGGATACCATGCGTGAGGCCGCAAAGTGATATGCCGTGTTACAGCTTGATCGGTGTGACTTAGCATCGGGGTCCTGACAGGGTTGGCATCAGAGCCGAACTGCCTGTAGGTTTCTCAAGCCAAACTGGTCGATGTTGAGTCTAGAAAATTTCTTAGTTATATGTAGGGGAATTGATTGTGGAAGGGAACGTAAGGCTCTTTTTACTCCTTTACCTTATGCCCTTCTGATCTGAGTCAGCCTATTCTTTCTACGGGGGTTTAGGACTAGGCCTCTTATCCTTACTAGGTTCATGTGTTACTAATCCGTAGACTCTTAGGATTGTTGGTTTCAAGCCTCAGCTCAGTTTCTACCCTTTAGTATGATGATTTGTTGGACCCGGAACCTTGATATGATATTGTTGAGTGGCTATGCTATCATTTGTATGATGTTTCAAAATCTTTTTTTGAGCATTTACATTTGTTATGCTGCCCGATTTCTTCCAGAAACACTAATGCCTTTGCATTACTTCGTGTTTTAGATGTCTGGCCGCACACCTCACCAAGTGGTTCGTTTGACTCGGTGCATTAATGTGCCCGGTCATACGGCCATGCTAGTCTGTGTGTTGACTGAGACCGGTTACCGCTGGTATCCTGAGTACACCGTGGAGGAACAGTACCGGGATTTCAATCAGAGTCAGTATTTCTGCACAGTCCGGATATACCCCTCATATCCCGGAGCTAACGACCCCATCCATGGGTCTTATGGACTCGGGGTTACCATTGAGATGGCAGTGCAGGATGCCGCTTATTCGATGATGACCATCCTTCGGGCTAGGCATGCCCTACTGCTGAACACTGAGTTCTGTTACATGCCAGCCTCACTTCCCGGAGAGGAAGGCTACTACACTGGTCTGTATACTGATGCTGCTCATGAGGAGCCACTGCTTCAGACTACTGTCTAGATGTTGGAGGATAGGCACCGTGAGGTCCATGCCCTCTGGATGGAGCTGTATAACACTCGAGCCGCCCACTGGACTACTTTGACACGGCTTGCACCTGCTGTGCATGCCGGATATCTGGATATACGGGATTTGTACCCCGTGCGGACTCGTCTACCTGATCGTATGGATTGGTGTGACGTTGGGGGTATTACACCTCCACGTGGGCGTCGGTTACCACCAGCATCAGGCCCGAGGCCACATCCATGTCCCTATGGTCCACAGCATTCGAGTGCTCGAGAGTTTCAAGATCCATCTGTTCCACTCCCAGGCTACGGTGGTAATCTTTACGAAGATTACTACGGGAATGTCTGAGCTAGACCATGGCAGTAGTAGTATCGTAGTAGTTGTATTTCCACAGTCCTGCGCGTCTTGTGGAATATGACTTAGTGTGTACTGAGTTCCGGAGGTGTAGTTAAATAATGTATAGGAGCTTGGAATGCCTCTGATGGGATGTATCGTCTTTCACCGCAGTTGTACTTTAGCCTTGGCTTGTACTAAACTATGTATGGTGTGTATGACCACTAGTGTATATATGGCAGTTTCTATATTACCATGTCGTACGGATGAACATCTCTGCATTTCGTGTCATCCATTACATTCTGCACTCCTATGTCAAGTTTTTGCCATCCTTGTCTAAACCGTTGTTTTGTTTTCCTAGGATGGTCAACACTCGCAGCACTCCTGCTGCTCAGGAGCAGGGTGAGGCTAGTGGGGCTAGAGATGAGAATCTGCCCCAGCCACCCTCCTTGGCTGAAGTTATGCTCGAGGCAGAACGAAACAAGAGAGAGACCAACCGCCTGCTAGAACGCATAGAGTAGAACACTAGGTTTCGTCAGAGGAATGACATGGTGTCAATCAATGACTTTATCAAGATGTGCCCACCTAAGTTCCATCTTTCCACTGAACCTCTGGATGCGGATGAGTGGCTTCGTAGTATCACCCATAAGCTACATTCTGCCCGTGTGGCCGAAGCTGACAAGGTTACCTACGCCGCCTACCATCTTGAAGGCCCTGCCAGTCTCTCGTGGGAGAACTTTGAGGCTATGCGTCCTGCTGGCCAAATCACTACTTGGGCTGAGTTTAGTGAGGCATTCCGTGAACATCACATTCCGGAAGGTCTCGTGGATCGCAACCGGGAGGAATTCTGCAATTTCACCCAGGGCCGGTTAACCGTGGATGGCTATAGTCGCGAGTTTGGCAACTTGCCACGCTATGCACCTGAGGAAGTATCCACCGATGCCAAGAAGCAGGCGAGGTTCCGCAAGGGACTCAGCCCTGAACTCTGCCGAGATCTACGTCTGCACGAGTGCACTTCCTTCCAGAAGATGGTGAACAAATCTATCAGTGCTGAGACGGGCCAGACTGATTTCGAAGCCACACGCAAGCATCCTCGTGACTTTGGTTCCTCATCCGGCTCTGGCTCTCACAAGCGCCGTGTGTGGGTTCCTAACATTGCTCTGCCACCCAAGTACACGCCGAGGCCATCCTATGAGGCGCCTCACCCAACTCAACAGTATGCACCTGCCAAGACTTATGGAGGACCACCTACCAACTTTGCTCCACGCACTGGTACTGTGACATGCTTCAAGTGTGGAGAACCGGGGCACTACATGCGCGAGTGTCCCCAGAACCAGCCAGGAAAGCCCGTTGGCCGTGGTAAGCTAACCGGCAAGGTGAATTATGTCAAGCCAATCCCCACTACACATGGTCATGTCAACTATGTCTCTGCTGAGGAAGCTTATGAGGATCCTAATGTCGTCCTTGGTACGCTTCTCGTTAACAGCCATCCGACATCTGTTCTTTTTGATACTGGAGCATCCCATTTGTTCATATCTGAGAGCTATGCTCGAATGCACAACATGACTTTTTATGACATGCCTACTTCCATGGTTATTCAAACTCCTGGTTAAAAGTGGCAAACCTCTAGGGTAAGCCATGGAAATGAAATTCTTGTCGATAGACTAGTTTTCCTTGCACCTCAAATTGCTCTCAAGTCCTCGGATATAAACATCATCTTGGTTATGGATTGGATGACAACTCATTACGCCAAGATTGATTCCTACACTAGGACCGTTCAACTTACACACCCATCCGGCAAAACAGTCAATGTCTTGACCCGAATGGCTGAGCGTCAGCTCTACACTCTTAATGCCAGCCCTCTACCAAAACTCGAAGATATCCCGGTAGTCCATGACTTTCCGGATGTTTTTCCAGAAGAACTGCCAGGTGTTCCACCTGACAGAGATGCCGAGTTCGTGATAGATCTTATTCCAGGAACTATTCCAATCTCTAGGAGACCTTATAAGATGGCACCCTTAGAATTAGCTGAGCTTAAGAAACAACTCGATGAGTCCTTGAAAAGGGGTTTCATCCGTCCTAGTTCTTCCCTTTGGGCTTGTCCCGTCCTCTTCGTCAAGAAGAAGGATGGAACGGAACAGATGGTCATAAATTACCGACCTGTCAATCTGGTCACCATAAAGAACAAGTATCCGCTCCCTAGGATCAACGATCTGTATGATCAGCTTGCTGGATCCTCAATCTTTTCCAAAATGGATTTGAGATTGGGCTACCATCAAATCAAAATCAAGAACGGGGACATTCCTAAAACGGCTTTTGTTACTCGTTATGGCCAATACGAGTACACCGTCATGTCCTTCGGATTAACCAATGCCCCAGCCACCTTCTCCCGGCTAATGAATTCTATATTCATGGAGTATTTGGATAAATTCGTCGTGGTATATCTCGATGATATACTCATCTACTCCAAGAACAAGAAAGATCATGCCGAGCATCTAAGGTTGGTATTGACGAAACTTCGAGAGCACCGCCTTTATGCCAAGTTCTCTAAATGTGAATTATGGTTGCCGGAAGTGACCTATCTAGGTCATGTGATCTCTGGCAAGGGTATTGCTGTCAATCCCGAGCGAGTTCAAGCCGTCCTTGATTGGACTCCCCCTAAATCTGTCAAGCAAGTTAGGAGTTTTCTTGGCTAAGAAAGTTATTGCCGACGCTTTGTCGAGAATTTCTCCAAGGTTGCTAAACCTCTAACTGAACTCCTCAAGAAAGATAAAAAGTTCGAATGGACCCCACAATGCGAGTCCAGCTTTCAGGAACTTAAAAGACGCCTGACATCTGCACCCGTACTGGTACCACCAGACTTTTCCAAGGACTTTATTATCTACTGCGATGCCTCGCCACAAGGACTAGGTTGCATACTCATGCAAGATCATCAAGTGATCGCATACGCATCCCGGCAGTTGCGTCCACATGAGGATAACTATCCTACACATGATCTAGAGCTTGCAGCTGTAGTCCACGCACTCAAAACATGGCGACATTACCTTCTTGGTAATCGCTGTGAAATCTTCACCGATCACCAAAGTCTGAAATACATCTTCACCCAACCGGATCTAAATCTCATGCAAAGACGTTGGGTTGAGTTGCTCAAAGATTACAACTTAGGAATCACTTACACCCCTGGGAAGGCCAATGTCATGGCCGACGCACTAAGTCGTAAGTCTTATTGTAACAACCTGATGTTACAACAAGGGAAACCACTTCTTGACGAGGAATTTCGTAAGCTTAACCTTCACATTGTTCCTCGAGGATTCCTTTCCACCTTGGTGGCGAAACCTACCCTTATGGATCAAATCATAGCTGCCCAGAAGCGTGATAAGGGTATATCCCGACTCTAGGAGAGCATCGCTAGTGGAGTCGCTAGAAGTTTCTCTACGGATGATCGAGGTGTTGTCTTCTTCGAGAACCGTTTAGTGGTTCCCAAGAACCAACATCTACGGCAGTTAGTCCTTAAGGAGGCTCATGAATCTCCTCTCACGATTCATCCCGGTAGTACCAAAATGTATCAGGACCTACGCCGGAGGTTCTGGTGGACTAGGATGAACAGAGAAATTGCTCAATTTATTGCTAACTATGATGTTTGTCGTCGAATTAAAGCAGAGCATCAACGGCCTACTGGCACCCTCCAACCTTTAGCTATTCCTGAATGGAAATGGGACAAGATTGGTATGGACTTCATTACCGGGGTTCCCAGGACCAGGAAAGGGAATAATGCTATCTTCGTCGTTATCGACCGCCTCTCAAAAGTAGCTCATTTCCTGCCTGTTCGAGAGAGTATTACCGCTAGCCAGCTAGCAGACTTGTATATCTCTCGGATAGTATCACTTCATTGTGTGCCGTTGGAGATTAACTCAGACCGTGGAAGTGTTTTCACTTCACGATTTTGGGAAAGTTTCCAAAATGCTATGGGAACTCATCTCTCTTTCAGCACCGCCTTCCATCCTCAGTCAAGTGGTCAAGTGGAACGAGTCAATCAAATTCTAGAAGATATGCTTCGAGCCTCTGTCATCTCCTTCGGTATGGATTGGGAGAAGTGTCTTCCATTTGCCGAATTCGCTTATAACAATAGTTATCAAGCCAGCTTGGGCAAGGCTCCGTTCGAAGTTCTATATGGACAAAGGTGTCGAACACCTCTTAAATGGTCAGAAACCGGGGAAAGACAATTCTTTGGTCCGGATATGATCCAGGAAGCAGAAAAGCAGGTTCGCATCGTTCGTGAGAAATTGAAAATAGCCCAGTCTCGCCAGAAGAGCCAATATGATAGTCATCATAAGGCTGTGACTTTTGAAGTCGGCGATAAGGCTTACCTTCGGGTTACTCCTCTTAAGGGAACCCATCGCTTCGGTATCAAAGCCAAATTGGCCCCTCGTTACATCGGTCCTTTTCGCATTTTTGCCAAACGAGGAGAAGTTGCCTACCAATTGGAACTACCTCTGCACCTTTCCAGAGTTCATGATGTCTTCCATGTTTCTCAACTCAGGCGTTGCTTCTCGGATCCTATCCGCGGAGTGGACCACGAAACGCTTGATCTCCAGGATAGTCTCACATATCGAGAATACCCCGTTCGTATTCTTGATCAAACCGAGTGTACCACTCGACGTCACAATATCAAGTTTGTCAAGGTTCAATGGTCACATCATTCCCAGAGTGAAGCTACTTGGGAAAGGGAGGATCGTCTTCGACTAGAGTATCCCACCCTCTTTCCGGAGGAACCCGAATCTCGGGACGCGATTCTTTTGAGTGGGGGTGAGTTGTCACATCCCTAGTCAGTGCTTGCATTAGGACTAGCTAGAGTGTGCATCATGTTTACTTTCCAAAGAAAATTGAAATGGGAATGACACAAACCCCAGCACCCCTCTTCTAACAACTAGGGTTTAATAAAATCTTTTCCAATGTACCCAAAATGCCCTTCAAAAATGTTCATCATTTCTGCCTTGGTCTTAAACCTCTGCCAAAAATGGTGCACAATTTTCTAGGACACCCAAGGTCTCTGGATTAATTCATATGGTATTTTCATTTGGGCATTTAAATGCTATAAAATATTTTGTGTGCCCAAATAATCATAAACTAAAATGTTCCATACTGTTCATATTATATACAGTGGGCATGACTAGTTTTATGAGCTATAAAAATGTTCTAGCATTTTTATTAATTCAACAAAGTTGCAAAAGAAATGAAACAGAAAGTAAATAGAAAAAAATAGGAAGAAGAAAACTTACCTGGCGCCACTAACAGGCCCACCTGCAGGCCCAGCCCAGCCACCACTTTAGCGAGCTGCTTGGCTCGGCCAGGCAGGCAGGCAGGTGCTCGACGGCGGCCGCAGCGTGCGCCACGCAGCTGCCCGCCGCCTTGCTTCCTCCCCTCGCCGTTCTAGTGGGCGGGATCGACCACCCACTTCGCCCCCAAGCTCGCAGACACGCTCAACCTTCCCCAGCTCCTCTCCCTCGCCTTCCCCGCACCATGGCCGACGTCGCCGCGCTCGCGCCGTCGTGATAGCCGCGTCCACCGCCGTCCCCGAGCTCCGTCACCGTGTCCGTCCGCTCCGTCGTCATCGACTATGTCGAGCAGGCTGAGCCCCGAGTGCTCGCCCGCTCTGGAGTCGCCCCCGACCCCGTCTTCCCCAACTCCGGCCACAGAGATCCCCATCGCCACCCTGCTCAGCCGCGACCGTCCCCGAGCCCGCCTCGACGTTTACTGCAACCGCCGTGAGCTCAGCTCCGTCCTCCCCCTCTCCATTAGTTCTCTCCTACACCGTACGCACCGCACGAGGCTCACCTGCACGCGCCGCCGCGGAGCTCGTCGCCGACGAGGCTCCGGCCATTTAACGGCCCGGCCATCGTGCCCACCAGCTTCACCGTCCTGTGTAGGTGATGTAGGATCACTCCACGCACCTCTACGAGCACCACACCGACGAGTTCGACCTCGCCCGAACTCCGACAGCCGCTGGACTCATCGCCGGCGTCGTTTCCGGCGACCCCGAGGCCAGCCACCACCACCACTCGACGCGGCTCACTCCCAGCTGCGTGTAGGCGTGCTCCGCCGTTGTTTTGGTAGCCGGAGCACAAATCCCGCACCTCACCACCGCGTCTGGCCTCGCCGGCGGCTAAACGCCGGCGAGTTAGCCCCGTTTGACCAAGGGTGTGACCCCCCGGTGTCACTGACATGTGGGGCCCAGCCCCTGTTAACTTTTAGTTTAGTGTTAAGCTCTTTTTAGTTAGTATTGAGAGACTGACCAGTGGGACCCACTGGTCAGGTTTGACCTGGACGCCCTATTGACTGGCTGACGTCAGCATGATGTCATGCTCACGCAGTAAAGTATTTTCTGGGATTATTTGATTTAAAAACAATTCAGGAAATTCCAGAAAATGCTTTAAACTTCAAAAAATCATATAAATTCAAAAGTAGCTCAGATGGAAAAGATTTATATATGAAAATTGATCAGAAAAATCCAATCTTTCCAATGGCACTGGTTTCATGCATGTTTGAGCAAGTTAACCTTGTTGTATACTCTAAAACATGATAATGCACTTAAATAAATAATAGTTTGAGTTTCAATTTGAATCTTTGATTCAAATGGGCTTAAACGCTTCTGGTTATAGTTGCATTAGCCCAAAACACATGCATCCTGCCATATCATGAGCATGCATCATATTGTTGCATTTGTTTGCTTATTGATCGTATCGCGGTTATTCTCCGTGTTAGGTCCTGCTCCCGAGGATACTTCTGCGTATCCAACTGAAGAGCAGTACCCGACAACCACTCTGTTAGGCAAGCAATCATTGACCATTCCGATATAAACCCATCTTCTCACTCCTACTCTCTTTTACTGCATTAAGGCAACAACGTGTGAACTGCTACTTGCAGCGGTAGTTGAACCCTATTCCCTTGCATGACCTGTCATTGCCACAGTAAATAGTTGAAACCCACTAGCATGTGTAGGAGTTGATTGAGCCATGTGATGCGTGATCCACCATGCTATTTGTTTATGTTGCCTGCTATGCTTAGAGTTGTGTCAGGTCTGATTCATCTGGGTGATGTATCAGAGTGAAATGATCATACCGGTAAAGTGAAGGAAGTGTGGAACATGTTTGGCAAAGGTATCGATGAAAGGCCATGTAGGAGTATGTGGTGGGTTGTTTCATTGGAACCGTCCATAGGACCTGAGATCTGTATGTGTGGTTCAAGTTATAGCTACTACCACACATTGGGCCCTGAAATATGACCCCGCTCGACTTATTGACTGCCCATGTTCTCTGTCCAGGAGTTGCAACTAGTTTTTGGTGTTTGTAGTTTACTGGTGGTCGTGCACAGCACTGACCCTCGGGGTGGGCTCTGATGCGACAGGTACGTGGCACGGTGTACCGATTGCCCGTTTGGTGACTCGGGAACCCTGTACACATCGTTTGGGGCCATGAGCGACACCCGGGCCGGATCTCCCCATGGATGGAACCCAAATAGGCGATAAACCTGGACGAGAGACTTGAGTGGTTGGTTAGGTCATGGTCTACACCCACGTCAGCTTTCGCTTGAAGTCTGCCGAGCACATGTCGTGTGCAGACGCTAAGTGGTGAAAACATGTGTGAAGAAGTATACCCCTGCAGGGTTATCAATCTATTCGAATAGCCGTTGTTCGCGGTACGGACTACTTGGTTACTCTTACGGTTCATAGACAAGTTGATGGATACTACTAAAAGCCTCAAGACAAGTGTGAGTGCTGTGGATGGCCCTTCCGTAGGATGACGGAAGAGGATCCTCGGTGGTGTATTGTTGTGGTGAGTAGAGGACTCATGTACGTAGTAATATCTTGCAATCTGTTGAGAGTTGTAGTATAGGTTAGCCAAGAGTCAAAGCTAGCTTTCTGCTATGAACTCCACTACCCCTGTTGATAATGTTGCATGTATGATAGGTTCTGTTGTAAGACTTGCTGAGTACCTTTGTACTCATATTTTCTTAATAACTGTTGCAGAGGAGAACCCTGCCCCTTCTAATGGGTTCTACATAGACGTTGACGTCGACGAGTAGCTTGCTACCCAGACAGAGATATGGAGCTTGAGAAGGGCCTTGTAGATAGTTAGGCTACACCAAGCCTGTTTTATTTTCCAAGTTGTCTGTACTCAGACATGTTAGCTTCCGCTTGTGCTTGTTTGACTGTATGACTTGAGTGTTGGGTCATGTGACCCCTACTTGTATGGATATGTTATGTATGGCTCTTGGAGCATCTTGAATAAAGTACTTTGAGTCATAGAGTTCTGTTGTGATGCAATGTTGCATTTGCACATATTGAGCATCCTGTGTGTATGATTGAAATGCTTGGTATGTGTGGGATCCGACACCTAGTTGTTTTCCTTTGGTAGCCTATCTTACAGGGAAATGCCTCCTAGTGCTTCCAATGAGCCTTGGTAGCTTGCTACTGCTCGGAACACGTTGTGTCAGGGATATTACTAGCAGGCTGGCCGGCATATGTCCTTCTTCGTTCCTGTGTCTGTCCCTTAGGGGAAATGTCACGCGTTGTTCCTTTAAGTCCACGTAGCTTCCTACGACTTGGGTTCATACGTTGATGACCGACACGTTCGTTGTTGGGTCATGAATGCCTGTCTCTGTAATTTAGTGCCACTTTTGGTTTATAACTAGCCATGTCGGCCCGGGTACTCTGTCATATGGATGCTAGCGACACTGTCATATACGTGTGCCAAAATGCGCAAACGATCCCGGGCCAGGGAAGGTGGCACCTGTGGAGATACCATGCGTGAGGCCGCAAAGTGATATGACGTGTTACAGCTAGATCGGTGTGACTTAGGATCGGGGTCCTGACATGAAGGGCAGCTTTGAAGGACTCAATGGCTACGCAGTCGGCCGGATGACTAAGAGTCGTCGCGGCAAGATCTAGATCACGATGCAGCCTGGGGCTTCGAGGCCGATTCAATCAAATTCGGGTACCGGGTCCCCTTCGATGGCATGCACGTCTTCATCGACAAGATCGGCGAACCGGGCCCTGAGCCAGACATCTTCCCCAAGACCGTCGAGCTAGCTCAGCGTGCGAGACCTGCCCGGATTCAGCCCGCCGTGAAGCACGTCTTCGTTGGAGCAGTGCATGGAGTGCAAGCCGAGGACGGATCGGACTCTGGCGGCGAGACTGTTGTCTATTCCGGGGATGAATCTTCTTCCGGAGAAACATAATCTTTATACCTGCTGTAGGACGGCCGATCTGAGGGTTGTTCCGATGGTGACAGTATTCCGGACCCCCTCGATCCGCCAAACTGGGTTGCTGTCTTTATGGCCGGATCACAACCTATGCATCAGTCCTCAACAACAGCGGCGTTGACATCAGACGCGGTGGGGGCTAGGGCTGGAGATCCTGCCCCATCACCGTCTGAAACGTTATCTGTCTTGGTCGATAATTTGACAGCGCTATTGACCGCAGAGGTAGCCCAGGCCAACAAGGAGCAGCATGATATGGAGGTCGCTCGGGTGAAAGGCCAGATTGAACAAGCCAAGTTGGACCTAGCTGCTGAGAAAGCCAGGATGGCTACGAGGCAGGCGGAGCTTGATGCTCAAGCCTACCAACTCATGTTGGATCAGACCGCTTCACACGAGGTAATGGTGAGAAGGCAAGGAATCTCTTTAGCATGCCAGGAGCAGGAACCAGTAACCAGCCAGAGGTGAACCGGGGAGGGGCGCCAGGCACGGGAGCGTCAGTTCAGACGCGGTCGTAGAGCCAACCCGCTAGGTTGTACAGTCCCAGCATGTTCCCACCCCTCCTGGTCATTATTCTAATCCGTTGGATAACATAGTCGCCGCCGCTTCACGGCTGGCCGCTCTTCCCATTGAAGGAACATCCCCCATAGTAGTAGAGGCACGATGGGCCAGGGAGTTCTTGCAGACGGCGCTAACTCAACAGCAAGCTTATTCTCACAGCCGTGAGAGGATTCATTCAACAACCCGCCCAAGCTGGAGTTATACTAGGCGTCTCGATGAACCGGTCGTGTCAAGCAGTGCACGAAGACGTAATCCACCGAGGCAGGATAATCCGGCAGGATGAGACGCGAACGCTCAGAACATGGTGGATCAGGGCAGGCAGCACCGGGAGGCTGAAGTAACAGCACAGTACGAAGCCCGTCAGGCGACGCCGGTTTGTCCCACTACCACAGTTGAACCGGGGGTCATGTCTAGTTCCCTGGGAGTGCCTTGTCTTACTCCCGCTTTGCGGAACGTGAAACTACCCAAGGATTTCAAAGGACCACACAAGGTGCCCAATTACACGGCGGATCTAGCCCCGGAGGCATGGGTTGAGAGTTATGAGATGGCAATGGAGATGCTGGATGTGGATGATGCAGCGTGCGCTAAGTATTTCACAATGATGCTAGAAGGCACGGCTCGCACTTGGCTGAAGGGCTTACCACCTAATTCTGTCGGATCATGGGCCGAATTGTGGCGCCGGTTTATAAATAACTTCAAGGACACGTGCAAGCAGCCAATGTCTGTCATCGATTTATCTGCCTGCATTCAAGGAGAGCATGAGTCTACAAGCAGTTGGGTGCATCGAGTGTCAGAGATCTTGAATTCCTCCAATAGTATCAACCCAAGCACAGAAGTGGTAACCTTGGAGGGCAATTGTCGGTTTGAACCTTTGACACTAAAGTTGGGACGGCTTAAACGTGATTCTGATGACATGGGGACACTCATGGGCGCTTTAGTGAAGTATGCGGACTCCGATAATACCAAACACCCAGACGCTAATGGTGACAAGTCAGGGAAGGCAAGCAATAATGGTAAGGCACCGCAGCCCAACCCGGCGAATCAAGGATACAACGGTAAGCATAAAGCGGGTGGTAATTCGGATTTTGTGGCCAACACCAATGCTCAGGAGGATGGACAGCGCCGCAAGAGTAGACCGCCTCCACATAATGGGAGGCCGCCTAATAATCTGGAACGCTAGTTGAACGTACCTTGCCCAGAGCACGGTACAACAGAAAAGCCAGCTACACATCTATGGAAAGACTGTTTATTATGCAGGAATTCATGAACCGGTTTCGGTACGATCACGGACCATCCGGCGGATCGGGGCCTGGCTTTCAGGGTCCGGGTAATCAAGGTGGTGGATCCGTCTGAGGGTACCAAGGCAATAACGGCAACACAACGGGTACAATCAACATAATCAACAGCATGGCCAGGGCGGTTATAAAAATCAGGGGAATCATCAGCGTCAACAGCAGCAGTAATCCGGATATCAGAATAATCCGAAGGAGCTGAGCAGTGGGATGTATCATGTCTTCACCACGAGCTGGTGCAAGCGTGATCAGAAAGTTCTAAAGAGGGCAGTACATTCTGTTGAACCGGCGGTGCCACGTTTCCTGCATTGGTCGGAGCAGCCCATTGTGTGGACCAGAGAGGATCATCCGCCCCGGGTTGATAATCCGGGTCGGCTGGATCTTGTTGCGGCACCTCATGTGGGTGGCTACAAGTTTACCAAGGTGCTTATGGACGGAGGCAGCAGCATCAACATTCTGTACTATGAGACTTTTCGGCGCATGGTGTTGATGGATAAGAAGCTTCGGCAGTCCAACACGGTTTTTCATGGGGTGGTGCTTGGTAAATCGGCGTATCTAGTTTGCAAAATAGATGTGGAGGTCACCTTTGGAGATGAGCATGATTCCAGGTCGGAGACCTTAACCTTTGAAGTGTTAAAGATTAAGAGCCCGTAACACGCACTGTTCGGGTGGCCGGTTTATGCCAAGTTCATGGCTAGGCCGTGTTATGTTTACCTACAGCTCAAGATGTCGGGCCACAAGGACACCATTACGGTCCATGGAAGCCGCAAGATTGCATTGTAATGCGAGCAAAGTGATGCAGCTTATGCTGAAGCGGTTTGTGCAACTGAGGAGCTGAAATTTTATAAGGACAATGTTGATTTGGCGGATATGTCTCTGCTAAAGAAACCAACCACAGAGCATGACCCGGCTTTCAAGTTCAAATCACCTGAAGAGACCAAACAGGTTGACTTCGTTCCTGGCGATTCATCCAAGCAGTTCACTATCAGTGCTAACCTAGATACAAAATAGGAAAGCGCGCTCATCGAGTTCATCCGTGAGAATCGGGACATCTTTGCATGGAAACCTTCTGATATGCCAGTTGTACCGAGGGAGCTCGCTGAGCACAATCTCAATATTGATCCTAAGTTTAAAACGGTCAAGCAATTTCTGCGCCGCTTCAATGAAGAAAGGCGCAAGGCTATTGGAGAAGAAGTGGCTAGGCTCTTAGTGGCAGGCTTTATAGTTGAGGTGTTTCATCCAGAGTGGTTGGCTAATCCGGTGCTAGTACTTAAGAAAAATGGCACTTGGCGAATGTGTGTTGATTACACAGATCTGAACAAAGCTTGCCCAACTGATCCCTTTGCCCTCCCCCGTATTGATCAGATCATTGATGCTATGGCAGGATGTGAGCGACTAAGTTTTTTGGATGCATATTCAGGTTATCATCAGATCAAGATGGCAGTCAAGGACCAGGAGAAGACGACCTTTATAACTCCCTTTGGAGCCTTCTGCTATGTATCTATGCCGTTTGGGCTTAAGAGTGCCCAGGCGACCTATCAGCGTTGTGTGTAGAATTGCCTTCATGGACAGATTGGGCGGAATGTTCATGCATATGTGGATGACATTGTGGTGAAATCCAGGAAAGAGGAGACATTGATAACAGATTTGAAAGAAACCTTCGACAATCTCCGGGTTTATAAAATGATGCTTAATCCGGAGAAGTGCATTTTTGGTGTTTCGGCAGGCAAGCTCTTGGGGTTCTTAGTATCGAACAGGGGAATCGAAGCTAATCCGGAGAAGATCAAGGCGATTACATCCTTGGCTAGACCGGCATGCATCAATGATGTCCAACACGTGGCGGGCCGTATTGCGGCGCACAACTGATTTATCAGCCGTTTGGGGGAGAAGGCTATCCCGCTTTATCAGATGATGAAAAAGGCAGATCATTTTGTCTGGAGCGATGCTGCTGATGCTGCGTTTGAGGACCTGAAGAAGCAATTAGCAGAGCCACCAGCCCTTGCTGCCCCAGTTGACAATGAGCCGTTGTTGTTGTATGTGGCTGCTAATGCCTGTGTAGTAAGCGTTGCCATTGTGGTAGAGATTAAGGAGGCAGGCAAAGAATATCCAGTTCAGCGGCCGGTTTACTACATCAGTGAGGTGATCATCGAATCAAAACAGAGATACCCACATTGGTAGAAATTGGTGTATGGAGTCTTCATGGCAAACCGGAAGCTAAAGCACTATTTTCAAGGCCATCCAATCACCGTCGTTAGTTCAGCTCCGTTGGGGGTTATAATCCAGAACAGAGAAGCTACTGGGCGGGTTGCAAAGTGGGCCATTGAACTTAGCCCGCATGGATTAAAGTATGTGCCCCGTACTGCGATAAAGTCCCAAGCATTGGTGGATTTCATCAATGATTGGACAGAGTTGTAAGCACCTGAGGAAAAGCCGGATCACACATATTGGACTATTCATTTTGATGGATCAAGGCAATTGGAGGGCTCGGGGGCTGGAGTCGTGTTAACTTCCCCACGAGGTGATAAGTTTTGTTACATCCTCCATTTAATGTTCCCTTGTACTAATAATGCTGCTGAGTATAAAGCTCTCCACCATGGTCTACGGATGGCTAAGGAGATGAACTTAAGCCGAGTTAAATTTTTTGGCAATTTAGACCTGGTGGCACAGCAAGTATCTGGCAAGTGGGATTCAAAGGATCCACTCATGGCAGCATATCGACGAGAGGTAGACGCTGTTGCTGGACACTTCAAGGGTTATCAGGTGGATCATATAGACCGGCGAAAGAATGAAGCGGCTGACGTGTTAAGCCGGCTGGGTTTTCAGCGTATACCGGTTCCACCCAACACCTTCTTGGATGAATTGCACAATCCGTCGGTGCAGTTACCTTCAGAAGAGGATTTGGCTGTTCCTGATCCGGAGGCACAATTGGTCGCGGCACTTCATGTTATTCCAGATTGGACGCTTCCCTACCTAGCGTACATGAACCGAGGTGAGTTACCAGAGGATGAAGTCTTGGCTCGACAGATAATCCGACGGTCCAAGTCAATGACTATTGTCAATGGAGAACTCCATCATCGTAGCGTCTCTGGGGCGTTTCAGCGGTGTATATCACCAGAAGAAGGCTGTGACATTCTTAGAGAGATCCATGAAGGAGATTGTGGTCATGATGCCGGTTCAAAAATTTTGGTGGCTAAAGCTTTTCGTCATGGGTTCTACTAGTTGACGGTTCATGCCGACGCAGAGGACTTGGTCAGAAAATGTGATGCTTGCCAGAAATTCTCACGGCGTGCTCATATACCAGCGGAGGAGTTGAGGATGATTCCAATTACTTGGCCGTTTGCGACTTGAGGGCTTGATATGGTTGGACCCTTCAAGAGATCCCAAGATAAAAAGACCCACCTTTTGGTGGCAGTGGACAAGTTTACCAAATGGGTTGAAGCGGAGCCTGTCAGTAAGTGTGATGCGGCAACGGCGGTTCAGTTCATCAAAAAGGTGATTTTCTGGTTTATCTTTCCACACAACATTATAACTGATAATGGCACCAATCTATCCAAGGGGGCTATGGAGGAGTTCTGTCAACGAGAGCACATCCGCCTTGATGTATCATCAGTAGCTCACCCTCAGTCTAATGGCCAAGCTGAAGGAGCCATACAAGAGATCTTGAGAGGCCTCAAACCCCGGCTTATGGTTCCTTTGCAGAGAACACCGGGTTGTTGGGTGGACGAATTACCTTCTGTAATATGGAGCATCAATACTACACCTAACAGATCCACAGGGTACACGCCTTTCTTCATGGTATATGGAGCTGAAGCGGTCCTCCCTAGTGATATCCGTCATGACTCGCCGCGGGTGGCGGCTTACGTTGAAGCGGATAATGAAAAAGCAAGGCAAGATGTGTTGGACCGGCTGGATGAAGAAAGGGACACGGCAGCAGCTCGATCGGCGATTTATCAGCAAGATCTGTGCCGGTACCACAGTCGCCGGGTTAAAACCAGGATGTTTCAAGAAGGATATCTGGTGCTCCGGCTCATCCAAGACCAGACAGACATGCACAAGCTATCCCCACCTTGGGAAGGACCCTTTGTGGTCAGCAAGAACCTGCACAACTGATCATACTACCTTGTCTATGTTCGAGAACATAAGGACTCACGTACGGCGGAGGAGGAGACCAGACGGCCGTGGAACAGCGCTCTTCTTCGACCTTACTATGCCTGAGCCATAGGCTCCGCTTTATGTACATATCTTTACAATGTATATATTATGATTAATATAATAAACCGGTGCCCCCGATAAAGCGGGGTATCAGCCGCATTTTTCATAAGAGTATCAAATGGGGGCTTCTGTCGGCAAGGGAGTTCCTATGGCCTCTTAAACCGGCGACCACATCAAGGCCATCATAAGAGCATAGCTCTGGTTTTTTCGGCAATTTCCACATGATGATGAGTTGCAAAAGAGAGTTTGATGCCTAGCACAAATCAAACATAGGCCCCGATGAGCAATTCTCAAATGCTACTAGGGGGCTCCTGATGCAAGACATCAACGAGTTCACAACCCTTGTAGTAAACACAGCTTGGAAGCTTGGTGTATACACCTAAAACCCCGGATTAACCTGCCTGGATCAAGCAAGTCACTCCGTCCAGGTAAACCTGGTACGACCCGTCGAATGTACACACAAGTCAATCCTTACAGACCCTGAACTTGGTAACATTAAATTGACGATCATCAAGTGATTACACAAGTCAAATGTTTACAAGATTTTTTGAACTTGGTAGCATTTGACATTGATGATTTGGTTAAGGATTGAGGACCATCTTAACATGCTTTGCAAAATGGTTAATGACAGTAGCCTGGCAGCTCATAAAAAGCCTCGAATTTGGAGCCTGGCAGCTCATAAAAAGCCTCGACTACATGGTCTTATTTGCCCAAAACTTTATTTTTAGTTTTTATGTTTTATCAAATCTTTATCCTCAAGGTCATTGGTTTTTCAACCAAGTCCATCGATTCAGGAAGTGGATGACTATAAGTTGCCACTACATCTGTGTTTACAGAGTTATAGTCTGGGTTATAAACACCAGTACTAACTATAGCTAAACCGGAGTGCATCATAACCCGGTTCAGTTTTCATGACGAACCAACAAATAATCAAGGGAGTCGTCGGCGCTTGCACATTGGATCATTATTTATTTCTGCCAGATTAAGGTTTATTGTGATACACTTAATCACAGGTATGTTACATACTTATACTTTATACACAGTTCAAGTTATCAACTTAGATCATGTGCTTGGGTATTATGACCCGTCCGGCGATGAACCGCCAGGACAGTTTGAACATTGTTTTATGCACAAACAGGTAGAGTAAACCGTCAAAAGCATTGAAAGCAGGATATATTTAAGAAGTTGCCGATCAAGGCAATCTCACAAAATATAGTACGGTGTGAAAACAGAGTATCTCAGCTATCCTATTACAAGGCGCTCGAAGGCCCAAAGGAATATCAGTTTTTCTCAAACTACTAGGGCATAAAGTTAAACCGACACTGGTTTAAGATTCTGCATCAGCTCGCCGTGAAGATTGAGGGTCAGCTTGCTCCGGTTCTTTGGCGGTTTCTTCCAGTTGTTGGAAGTCACTTGTGGTCCAGTTAATATTGGCAAGAGATCGGAAATAAACTTCGTCATTTATGAGTTCTGACAGATCAATGTCAGGAGAGAAGGTGTGCTTACGGACGGGCGGAATAAGATTTTCAATATTATAAGACGGACTATCTGCCCGCACGTTCTCCGCATCATATCCTGGATGATATCTTGATAAATCGGCTTCATCGGCAAGTTTACTCGCAAGAGTCCACATGTCTTTGGTTAAAGCACGTAGATCATCACTGGAAAAACATTGATCCGTCTTCCTTCATGCTTGGATAACCGTTCATCGCCTCCGTCGGAGCAAAGTCGGGAACCTGAGCCTTCGCCCGAGTCAAAGCCATCAAGGCACCTACTCTTGCGGACGACTTCTTTACCTCAAAGAGGCGGGCAGGCAGAACTGACAGCTTTTCCAAAGTACCTTGGATATTGGTAGGAGCCGGTTTATTGTGGGAGATAGCGCTAATAGCCCTTTGAGCGCCGGAATATAGCTACTCCACCAGAGTGTATGCAGCTTTCAATTTCTTTCGCACATCATCCCCAAGATGAGTGATGCGCCTCCCTGCATTACAATTATTAGTTAAACCAGAGCAGTACAGGATTGCAAGGATAAGGTTACGTTAAGAATACTTACCAAAGATGGCAGACGTCATGTCATCTATTTGCTGCATCAATCCGGACAGCTCCTCTGTCGCTGGATTAAGAGTAGCCTCTGCGTCACTAGCTCTCTTCTCTAGATCAGCCTTTTCAACCTCCTAGGCTGACCGCTCTGTTTCAAAGTCCTTTTTTAGCTTCTCTATACTTGCTAATGCAAGTGTCACCTCATCCTTGACCTTGAAGGCAGCAGTTTCTTGGAACTTCAAAGTATCCCGGAGCTCAGTCACTTCAGAGGCCCTCCGGTTCAAGTCAGTCCGCCAAAAATGAAAGTATATCAGATATTCATGGAGCAATTCAATCAAAGTCCCAAGCACATAACCGGTTATGCACTTGACAATTGGGGGTTAATGTATATTTGTAGTGAAAGCAAGCAATTTTTTCACACAAGTCCCAAGCACATAAACAAGTTATGCACTTGACACTTGGGGGCTAATGTGACATTGTTCTAAAAATAGGAGAAGTCCTGGTTCACCCTCAATAAATTAAATCGGCCCTTGTGGGCTACACATTTAAATCAAAGCTGTCTACTTGATCTACTAAAGTCCCGGTTCACCCTAAAAGACTAAACCGGCACTTGGGGGCTACGATGGAGTAAAGGTACAATTACAAGGCACAATCAGAGATAGAGGATAAAGACAAAGGAAAAGAAGTTACCTCATAACGTTCCTTCATTAAGTTTACTAATCCAGCTTCATAATCACGACTGGTATGCAACCGGTTTAGGTATCCGGAATGAAGCTCCTGAGCACTAAGCTGAGCATAGCTAGACAAGTCAGTATTCCACTTGACCTTGTCCTTGTTGAGAAATTGTTCCTTGGCAGTGTGATTGGCCAAGGCGACAAGCTCCCCTCGGGTAGTAAAGCGAGTCCCAGTGATTTCAATATCACTAGGTGAAGCGGCCGTGGGCTCAGGGGGATTAGCAGGAGCAGGGCTAGTAGGAGCAGGACTAGCCCGGGCAGGGCTGGCCGGTTCAAGGTCACGCTCCATGGGATTGTTCCCCTGATCAACAAGAGTTTCTTGGTTCATAGGAGGAGGATCATCATGCGGAATCTCAACGTTGTCTTCCAAAGGAGCAGCCGGCTCAGGATCTTCTGCCGGTTCAGGAGCAGTATTGTCGGCTGCCGTTTTGCTTAGCTTAGCCTTTTTGCTGGGCTTGGGCTTACTATGCAAGTTAGAAATAATGAAATCAGAAGTCAAAGATGAAAAGTTAAACCGGAAAAAGCAAAAGACAACTTACCCAAGAACAGTCTTGAGTGGAGGAATTTGTGTGGCTGTTGATTTGCCAGAGGATGAAAGAGGAGTTTCCTGATAATCCGAATCAGAAGGGTTGTCGAATAAGACCTGCTTTGGGATAAAGAGCAGTTGGAGTGAGTAAAACCTCGGAACGACGCCTTCAAGCCAGAGTGTGCGTTAATCCGGTGGATTCAATCACATGGCCACTATGGCGAGTGGTGCGGCGAGCTTCATGTTGCTGCTTCTTCAAAAGAAAGTTTGGATCCAAATGAGCATAAGGATGAGAAAATTGGAATTTCCGGACTGTCCGATGAGTTTTTGGTGGTGGCAGCGGTTCTAAGTCGGAGGAAAGAGAGATTACCGCAACGTCATCCGCTTTACTACCTTCAGCAAGACCCTAGGAACAGTCATTAGTAATAAAAATGCAGGCAAAGGAAAGACTAAGGGATCATAAGAACTAGGTGGTACCTCAGAGGCCGGATCATCTTCCTCCGCATTGGATCCCCATGCGGCATTGGTCTTCTTCATGTTCCTTTTGGCAGCTTGGGTCTTTTGGCGAGTTGCCTTCGCTGGTTTATATTGGGTTTTCCTTTTCCAGAAAGGGTCATTGTCCTGTGGAAAGAAATAAAAGCATTTTAAGACAAAGTGCTACAGACGGATTCAAACAAAGCAAAATGACAACAAAGATTCTTACTGATTGGGTTTGTTGGTCGCAAAGAAGGGTGCTAGACCGGTTTGACTGCAAGTTTCTAGAGGAAGATTCAGCAGCTTCTTGACGGATTCATTAATCTCGTCTTCTGGTAGCACCATCTCTGTGTGGCGCAAAGGGTCCTTAGGATTCCCAGTATACTCACACATTAAACCGGAACGCCGGCTTAGCGGGAGGATACTCCAAGACAGCCAGCAGCGGACGAAGTCAACTCCTGTTAATCCATTGGCCAGAAAGGCCCTAAGCTTTGAAAGCTGAGGGGCATATTGAGCTCGCTCCTGGTGTCAGGACCCCGATCCTAAGTCACACAGGTCTAGCCTGTAACACATCATATCACTTTTCGGCCTCACGCACGGTATCCCCATGGGTGCCACCTTACCTGGCCCGGGACCGTTTGCGCATTTTGGCACACGTATCTGATAGTGTCGCTACCATACAAATGACAGAGAACCCAGGCCGACATGGCTAGTTATAAACCAAAAGTGGCACTAAATTATAGAGACAGGCATTCATGACCAAGCAACGAATGTGTCGGTCATCAACGTTTGAACCCAAGTCGTAGCAAGCTACATGGACTTAAAGGAACAATGTGTGACATTTCCCCTAAGGGACAGACACAGGAACAAAGAAGTACACATGCCGGCCAGCCTAAGTGTTCCGGAGCAGTAGCAAGCTACCAAGGCTCAGTGGAAGCACTAGGAGACATTTCCCTGTAAGATAGGCTACCAAGGGTAAACAACTAGGTGTCGGATCCCACACATAGCAATACACATTACACATACGCATAACATGCAAGTATGTGATGTACAACATGGCATCACATCATAAATCAACATACTCATATAGATAAAGGCCCAGAAGAGCCATCATAACATTTATTACAAGCAGAGGTCACATGACCCAACATACAGAGCATACAGGCAACGGAAGCATAACATGTCTGAGTACAGACAACTACAAATGAAAAAGGCTGAGGAGCCTGACTATCTACAAGACCCTCCCAAGGGTACAAGATCGTAGCTGAGGTAACAAGCTAAACGTCGAAGTCCACGCGGAAACACTAGCGAGACTGAAGTCTCTCTGCAAAAACATAAATTAAGCAAACGTGAGTACAAAGGTACTCAGCAAGACTTACATCAGAACTAGCTACATATGCATCAGTATCAACAAAGGGGTGGTGGAGTTTGACTGCAGCAAGCCAGCTTTGACTCGGGGGCTATCCTGAACTACAACTGCAAGTAACTCTTTTGAGGTGGCGCACACGAGTCCACATATTCACCAATCAATACACCACTATGGACCCGCTCTCGTCTCCCTATGAGAAGGCCATCCATAGCGCTCACGCTTATCTTGCGCGTTTTAGAGTATCCACTTCCACTTGTCTATGAACTGTTATAGGCAACCCAGAGGTCCATTTCCGCGGACACGGCTATTCGAATAGATCATATATAACCCTGCAGGGATGTACTTCTTCACACACGCTCTCGCCACTTACCACCATGTAAACGTCATGTATCTCGGAAACCTTCAAGCGGAAGCCTGGCGAGGGTGTCGGCCACGACGTGACTAACCACACAAGTCTCTCATCCAGGTTTATCGCCTATTTGGGTTCCATCCGTAGGGAGATCCGGCCGGGGTGTCGCTCACGGCCCCCAACGATGTGTACAGGGTTCCCGAGTCACCAAACGGGCGACCGGTACACTGTGCCACGTACCTGCCGCGTCACAGCCCACCCCGAGGGTCAGCGCTGCGCACGACCTCCAGTAACTACAAACACCAGAAACTAATTGCAACTCCTGGACACAGATCATGTTGATTAATAAGTCGAGAGAGTCAATTAAGGATCCTAATGTGTGGTAGTAGCTGTTTCATGGATCACAAACACAGAACTCAGTTCCTGAGGACGGCTGCAATGAGACAACCCACCATGTACTCCTACATGGCCTCTCATCGCTACCTTTACCAAATTGTGTTCACACACTTAGCTCTCAATAGTAGGACATGTTCACCACATTCAAATTCATCCCCGATGAATCAGACCTAACACAACTCTAAGCAATAGAATGCATAACTAGAAAGCATGAATGAGTAGGCACAACATGGCTCAAACAACTCCTACTCATACTAGTGGTTTTCAACTATTTACTGTGGCAATGACGGGTCATGCAGAGGAAAGGGGTTCAACTACCGCAGCAGGTAACAGTTATGGCATTGTTGTCCTAACGCAGTATAAGAGAGCAAGAGCGAGAGAGTGGGATTGTATCGGAATGCCCAAAGAGGTTTTGCTTGCCTGGCACTTCCGAAGATGGTACTATGTCTTCATCAGTGTCATCGATCACATCGTCAGAACACGTCTACTGAGAAGGGACAAACACCGACAACAGAGAAAGAACACAATCAATGCAATGCGACAATATGATGCATGATCATGACATGGCAATATGCTGTTGATTGAGCTAATGCAACTAGCAACCATATTAAATGAAGTTGGTTTGAACCAAAGATTCAAATTCAAACTCCATATGTGATTATTTAAATGTCATTTAATTGATTTGACCTGATCAGCTGGTTTAACTTGTTCAAACATGCATGAAACTTCCATAAACAGATTCCTTGAATTTTTCTGATCATTTTTCATATACAAATTATTTTCATTGGAGTTATAGATTATTTTCTGTGATTTTTAGAAGTTTTAGCTATTTTCATAAATAAATAAATCATTTCTAATTTATTTAAAATTCCAGAAAACACTTATTGCGTCAGAATGACATCACTGTGATGCCAACAGTCAACAGGGGCTGGTCTAGGTCAAACCTGACCAGTGGGGCCCACTGGTCAGTGACTCAGGGCTGGTTTGTGTGGAAGACAGGTGGGACCAGCCAACATTGACTTGACCAAAGTCAAAACTGGCACGTGGGGTCCACAGGATTAGTAGTAATCTAAACAGGAAAATTAGACTAACCTAATTAGGCGCGGGGACCCACATGTTAGTGTTAGTAGGCTAATTAAGCTTAATTAAAAGCTTAACTAAAAAATTAGAAGAGGTCAGGACCCACTTGTCGGCGACTCGAGGGAGGTCAAACCTCCGGTCAGACAGGCCAAATGACCGGCGGCTAGCCGCCGGCGAGGCCGAACACGGCGGAGGGCGTCGGAAAACCGCCGCTAGCGAGCAAAAGAGCGGCGCAGGGGCTTGGCGTGATGCTGGTCCTCGTCCGCATCCAACAGAGCCATCAACTCGCGCCGAGGAGGACTAGAACGACGGTGGCGAGGGGAAGTGTGGTGGCCGGTGTTCAGCTCGAGCGGGTGCGGGGCTGCAGTGCTCGGGCGAGCAAACGGAGCGTCTAAGAAGCCTCGTGGAGGCTCCGGGAGCGTGTCAGTGCCACTGGAGCGAGCAGGAGAAGCTCGGGCGCGCGGTCTCGTCGGCCATGGCGGACGGCGGCCTCGGGTGAGCTCGGGGCTACGGCTAGAGGACGGGGGAAAGCAGGGGGCAGGGGGGAAAGGGCTTGTAGCTCACCGCGGTTCGAGAGGACCAGTTGGAGGTGGCGGGGATGCACTGGAGCCCGCCAATCATCGGCGGCGAGCGGCGCATAGGGGCAATGAGGACGAGCTCGATCCGCTCGTCTCGGTGATCCGTTAGACGTGTACGTCGACGTGAAGACGAATTAGAGGTCGGAGGAGCGACTAGGCATGCTGGTGCGGCGTCTTAGCGTCCTTGGCCACGCGAATGGCAAGCGGCGGTGTCGACTAGTTCTCGGGTGGCTGCGGGAAGACGAAGGGGAGGGGAAAGATTGACCAGAGGGAGAGAGGAGAGGAGCAGGGCGCCCAGGGCGTCGCGCTGACGAGGTGAGAAGGGCCGGGCCTTGCCACCGCGAAGCAGGAGGTGGCCGCGGCTCGGCTATGCGCGCGCCACGCGCAGAGCCAGTAGGCGCGAGGAAGACGACGCGCGAGGGGGTGGGCTGGGCCTAGCAGGCCGGCTGTCTACTGGGCTTCTAGTGGGCTGCACAATAGGTAGGTCCAGGTAACTTTCTCTCACTTCTCTTTCTATTTAGTTTCTGTCTTTTTCTATTTTATTATTTTGTTCTGGGCTTTATTAAAAATACTTAGACACACTCAAAAGTCACCAAACTTCTCATGCCCACTGTATAGAATATATCCAGCATGGAACATTTCAGTTTGGTATTATTTGGACATTGAAAATATTTACTAGCATTTAAATGCCCAAATTCAAATAACATATGGTTTAATCCATTGACCTTTGGATGACCTAGAAATTTGTGCACCATTTTTGGGAGAGGTTCTAGACCAATTCAAAAATGATGAACATTTTAGGAGGGCATTTCAGGTTCATTGGAAAAGTAATTTAGTAACCCTAATTGATTTGGGTGGTGCTGGGAGTTTCTGTCATCCCCATATCAACTTTCTGTGAAAAAATAAACATGATGCAACACCAGATGCTAGAACTAGGCAGTGACAGAAGCTAGGGATGTGACAACTCACCCCCACTAAACGAGATTCAGGACGTGAAATAAGAAATCAGAGGGGACACTAACTAACACAGTGTTCACGATCCAATTGTCCTCCATATACGTGTTGATTGCCTGCCTCATGTTGATCCTGGCATCCTTGCTTTCGAGATCTTCGTCCAACACAGTGACGATGGAAGAAACTCTACAAAATTGATCTTCTGAAAGATCGAGCAACTCAAAATCAACTCATGCACTGAGACATTGAAACATCTCTTGAGCTAAGACACGGGACACACATCCAAAGGGATGGAGTGAAACAAATGATGAAGGTTCACCTAGTGGCAATAATTCCACACCTAAGAAGAGGGTGATCGAGGTCACCTGACGGGGCACCTTAGAGAAGGTGACTCGTAGAATTATCCCCTTAAGTGGCAAAAGAATTACTTTTGATATAGAGATCATTGAAATTCTCTATACCAGCCTAAGGTATTCACAAACGATCGTTTGACGGAGTCCGAAGAATGACATTCTCGGGCCAGAATGGATGATGTGGACTACCTTGTTGAAGACAACACAAGGAAAGATTTTGGTTACCACCGGAGATGGATGGGACCCATGGCAAGTCCACTACTGAAGATAATACTGAACATCAGTGATTGAGAACGGTAACCCATGGAAAAATTGGCACATTGGCGGTGCAAGCTAGGAACAAAATGCAAATGCTGGGAATGATTCTGGTAACTGGGGTGAATCCCAACAGTAGAGAGTAAATCCACTCTTTGAGAGGTTATAACATAACCAAGAACACTGGGAGCAATCCTGGTTAGTGCCAGTGATAACACCTAGTGCTTGTGCGTGCTCTCAAGAACTTGAGCATTCCCATATTCATCAAGGTTTTACCAATATCCGTGTCAAGGATCCTGGTAACACCACAGACTACCATGATGAATAATGATGGACGATGCAGATGCAAAGGAAGATAACACTTTCTCAGATTTCAGTTTAGCGAAGTCAAAGGGCAAAATCTGGATGATCGACCGAGAGACATTTAGCACTCCGCTTCTAATGTTCTCCTTGATGTGCTAGCACAACCTATTTATTAAAATGGTTTGGTACCTAGAACGTCAAGTAAATGGTCGGACTTCAGTAGCACAAAAGTCCATAAGGAACAACTAGGGAGTAAATCCTACGAAGTCCTTATGGGGAGGTGGCCAACTTCTTCAATCGAGATACTACAACAATAGTTCTTCCGGCTGGGTGTGTTGGTCACGACATCCACTTTACCGGTTAGCGAGAGACCAAATTATAGTTCTTGGGAAATGCTCCAACCATCATATCTGCTTGAGATTCAGTTCTGGTTGGTGTCAGGACATTCCAGACTCATCGAGTCTAGAAAGAAAAATGAAAGTTTACAACACAAATCGACGAGATGGCGTTGCGAGATACTCGGGGGGTGAACTACGATAGCAAGCTCCAAAACATGAGCTGATCTGCTACATAAATGTGAACACGTTGTCCAAGACAAGCATGACCACATGGTAGTCTTATAACGAAACACTACCGAGTTCAAGGGGAACCATCATTGCGGATAACGAGGTCCTTGATTAAGCCCGGGTTAGCTCATAAGAAGGAACTCCTTCTCCTTAAATAAATCAATCAGTGGCTTGGTGTGCTAGGGTTACATATAGAGTGAAGGTTGCAAGTCTCCAAACCACAGAATACTTCGCACGTATGCATGAATGACTTGGGATGATTCCACAGGAAGCAAAATAAACTTTCTCAAACTCACGGTGGCAACTTACATCAATTACACATGAATTAGGGAAAGTCTCTTCTCTCATCCAACATACATCTCATGAGCGGGACACGAAGGCAATGCTTACAAAGTTTCCAACACTAGCTTAATGTCCTGCAAAATCATGGAGAAGATAGGGATGTTTGTTGATGGGCTCAACAATAATTCATCCAGGTTTCCATGGAGATGGAATTCCATAATTATGTGAACAAGTGATAGCATTGGTCAGACCCAGAAGATATAATGGTGTATGCTCGAGGGATCAACCACGAGTAAGACAACATTATGAACATCGTTGGTTCTGATTTGATTTGATAATAGCCCATACTCAAATCAAAGTTTTGATACGACAATAGGTCCAACAACTGATCACAGGGACCAATTGATGAAGATATCATCTATCTTCAACACACGCAGATATACCCCTTGAAATGAACTAAGCTGGCAAGCTTTTATCTTCCAACTCTCCAAGTTATTGTTTAGCTTAACCAATTAGCTCAGGGGGTAACCGACACAGATTCTTGGGGAATGGCTGGTTTACAAGAACCAACTCGATCACGAACTCAACATAGTGGTCAGGTGACAACCTGGTAATACTTCCGAGAAGATATTCGGAAAATCACGAACCACCGATATGTTGCTAAGTCCGAGAACAATCTTGCTTTTCAGGGCAAGACGATATGATCAAATAAGCAAGGGATTGAATAATCCTAACTCATTGGTCAAGAAGTGCACCAAGAAAGATGGACTAGTAGCACGATCGATCTTCGAATGGTGATTTGGTAACCAACACACTAAGAATGAGATTATCGTCCATTTGCTACCAAGCAACAGGGTTGCTAGGATTATTTATTTCACACATCACAACTCACTTGTCAGTATTCTGGTTACAATAACACGGAGACCGAGGAACCAACAATGATGGTGAAAGTATCACTGTATCAAGAGTTCATAGGAGGTGGAATCCCATGATATTCTTGACATAAAGATGGTAATACTCCAGGGTAGAACAGATTAGAAGCTGGATTAGCATTCTTCATCTACGAAGTACAACTTTTTTGACCCAATCCTGGATATGGATAAGGTACTGGAGTTTGTTTCTCCTAGTCATTCCAGAATCGAATGGCTTGACGGACCACAAGAAAAATAGGCATCAATGAACACGATCGCACACACACCCTTGACGATCAATTGATAGATGAGGATTGGAATATAACTGAATGGGGACAACTCGGGGAACATATGATTGTCTGAGTTGTGGATGCATAGGTTAGTATGTCGAACGAGTTCCACATATTTCTTCCGGATAACCCATGCAGAAAGGTAGGATTGGCAGAATCACAACATGATTGGAGTACTACTCAAGAGCACTCTAGTTGTGATCTTTTGGTTCAGAAGAACTTCTGCCATGATGGTTCATGGTATTGGAAGAACGATAACCACGGACCTCGAGGACTATCACAAGGTTACTAATATCCTAAAGGGACGAGCAAATACTACCAACAGGAGGTAAGTGGAGTGAGTCTTGGGTTCAAGAACCCAGGAATAGAATGCCTACTATCTAAATGGCATCATGAGATGCTTTCGAGAATGATGGCCAGAATCATCACACTATGAATACAGAGTATTGCTGGATTACTGGGTGATTCTCTAAGGTACCTAGGGTCATATTAATAACTCCAACATATGTGTTGAGGTAACAGAGTACCTCCACACACTGGCTAGTGTGGTTAATCTGGCCCAAAGGAGCATCGGAAACAGGAAAAAAAGGATTTGCGAATGCATCAGATTATCTAGAAACCTGAAATGACTCGGACAACATAACAGCTGTATATGCTCGAAAATACTTTTGAGACTCATGCACAAAGATAGCTTAACCACTCAACATCATAATGTCAAGGTTCTGAGACCAACAGTTTATCAAACAGAAGTAGTAGGAACTTAAATGAGGGTTGAATCCACCATTAACGTGATCCTGATAAATAGAATGAGAATCCTAGTTTCTTAACCCCGTAGAAAAGAAGAGGGTGACTCAGATCAGAAGGTCATTGGGTGAAGGAGTAAAAAGAGCCTTACGTTCCCTTCCACAAACAATTCCCTTACATAACTAAAGAATTTCTAGACACGACTTCGACCAGTTTGGCTTACTAATCCTACAGGCAGTCAGGCTCTGATACCAAAGCAGTCAGGACCCCGATCCTAAGTCACACAGGTCTAGCCTGTAACCCATCATATCACTTTGCGGCCTCACGCACGGTATCCCCACGGGTGCCACCTTACCTGGCCCGGGACCGTTTGCGCATTTTGGCACACGTATATGATAGTGTCGCTAGCATCCATATGACAGAGAACCCGGACCGACATGGCTAGTTATAAACCAAAAGTGGCACTAAATTACAGAGACAAGCATTCATGACCCAGCAACGAACGTGTCGGTCATCAACGTATGAAACCAAGTCGTAGCAAGCTACATGGACTTAAAGGAACAACGCGTGACATTTCCCCTAAGGGACAGACACATGAACGAAGAAGGAGACATGCCGGCCAGCCTAAGTGTTCCGGAGCAGTAGCAAGCTACCAAGGCTCAATGGAAGCACTAGGAGACATTTCCCTGTAAGATAGGCTACCAAGGGTAAACAACTAGGTGTCGGATCCCACACATAGCAATACACATTACACGTACGCATAACATGCAAGTATGTGATGTACAACATAGAATCACAACATAACTCAACATACTCGTATAGATAATGGCCCAGAAGAGCCATCATAACATTTATTACAAGCAGAGGTCACATGACCCAACATACAGAGCATACAGGCAACGGAAGCATAACATGTCTGAGTACAGACAACTACAATGCAAAAGGCTGAGAAGCCTAACTATCTACAAGACCCTCCCAAGGGTACAAGGTCGTAGCTAAGGTAACAAGCTAAACGTCGAAGTCCACGCGGAAACACTAGCGAGACTGAAGTCTCTCTGCAAAAACATAAATTAAGCAAACATGAGTACAAAGGTACTCAGCAAGACTTACATCAGAACTAGCTACATATGCCTCAGTATCAACAAAGGGGTGGTGGAGTTTGACTGCAGCAAGCCAGCTTTGACTCGGTGGGTATCCTGAACTATGACTGCAAGTAAATCTTTTGAGGTGGCGCACACGAGGCCACATATTCACCAATCAATACACCACTATGGACCCGCTCCCATCTCCCTACGAGAAGGCCATCCATAGCACTCACTCTTATCTTGCGCGTTTTAGAGTATCCACTTCCACTTGTCTATGAACTGTTATATGCAACCCAGAGGTCCATTTCCGCGGACTCGGCTATTCGAATAGATCATATATAACTCTGCAGGGATGTACTTTTTCACACATGCTCTCGCCACTTACCGCCATGTACACATCATGTATCTCGGCAACCTTCAAGCGGAAGCGTGGCGAGGGTGTCGGTCACGACCTGACTAACCACACAAGTCTCTCGCCAGGTTTATCGCCTATTTGGGTTCCATCTGTGGGGAGATCCGGCCGGGGTGTCTCTCACGGCCCCAAACGATGTGTACAGGGTTCCCGAGTCACCAAACGGGCGACCGGTACACTGTGCCACGTACCTGCCGCGTCACAGCCCACCCCGAGGTTCAGCGCTGCGCACGACCTCCAGTAACTACAAACACCAGAAACAAATTGCAACTCCTGGACAGAGATCATGTTGATTAATAAGTCGAGTGAGTCAATTAAGGATCCCAATGTGTGGTAGTAGGTATTTCATGGATCACAAACACAGAAGTCAGTTCCTGAGGACGGCTGCAATGAGACAACCCACCATGTACTCCTACATGGCCTCTCATCGCTACCTTTACCAAATCGTGTTCACACACTTAGCTCTCAACAGTAGGACATGTTCACCACATTCCAATTCATCCCCGATGAATCAGACCTGACACAACTCTAAGCAATAGCAGGCATAACCAGAAAGCATGAATGAGTAGGCACAACATGGCTCAAACAACTCCTACTCATACTAGTGGGTTTCAACTATTTAGTGTGGCAATGACGGGTCATGCAGAGGAAAGGGGTTCAACTACCACAGCAGGTAACAATTATGGCGTTGTTGTCCTAATGCAGTATAAGAGAGCAAGAGCGAGAGAGTGGGATTCTATCGGAATGCCCAAAGAGGTTTTGCTTGCCTGGCACTTCCGAAGGAGGTACTGTGTCTTCATCAGTGTCATCGATCACATCGTCGGAACACGTCTACTGAGAAGGGAAAAACACCGGCAAAATAGAAAGAACACAATCAATGCAATGCGACAATATGATGCATGATCATGACATGGCAATATGCTGTTGATTGAGCTAATGCAACTAGCAACCATATTAAATGAAGTTGGTTAGAACCAAAGATTCAAATTCAAACTCCATATGTGATTATTTAAATGTCATTTAATTGATTTGACCTAATCAGCAGGATTAACTTATTCAAACATGCATGAAACTTCCATAAACAGATTCCTTGAATTTTTTTGATCATTTTTCATATATAAATTATTTTCATTGGAGTTATATATTATTTTGTGTGATTTTTAGAAGTTTTAGCTATTTTCTGAAATAAATAAATCATTTCTGATTTATTTAAAATTCCAGAAAACACTTATTGCGTCAGCATGACATCACTGTGATGTCAACAGTCAACAGGGGCTGGTCCAGGTCAAACCTGACCAGTGGGGCCCATTGGTCAGTGACTCAGGGCTGGTTTGTGTGGAAGACAGGTGGGACCAGCCAATGTTGACTTGACCAAAGTCAAAACTGGCACGTGGGGTCCACAGGATTAGTACTAATCTAAACAGGAAAATTAGACTAACCTAATTAGGCGCGGGGACCCACATGTTAGTGTCAGTAGGCTAATTAAGCTTAATTAAAAGCTTAACTAAAAAAATTAGAAGAGGCCAGGGCCCACTTGTCGGCGACTCGGGGGAGGTCAAACCTCTGGTCAGACAGGCTAAACGACCGGCGGCTAGCCGCCGGCGAGGTCGAACGCGGCGGAGGGCGTCGGAAAACCGCCTCCGGCGACCAAAAGAGCGGCGGAGGGGCTTGGCATGATGCTGGTCCTCGTCCGCATCCAACAGAGCCATGAGCTCGCGTCGGGGAGGACCAGAACGACGGCGGCGAGGGGAAGTGCGGTGGCCGGAGTTCAGCTCGAGCGGGTGCGGGGCTGCAGTGCTCAGGCGAGCAGACGGAGCGTCTAAGAAGCCTTGTGGAGGCTCTGGGAGCGTGTGAGTGCCACCGGATGAGCAGGAGAAGCTCGGGCGCGCGGTCTCGTCGGCCATGGCGGACGGCGGCCTCGGGTGAGCTCGGGGCGGCGGCTTGTAGCTCACCGCAGTTCGAGAGGACCATATGGAGGCGGCGGGGATGCACTGGAGCCCGCAAATCATCGGCGGCGAGCGGCGGACAGGGGCGATGAGGAAGAGCTCGATCCGCTCGTCTCGGTGATCCGTTAGGCGTGTACGTCGGCGTGAAGACGAATTAGAGGTCGGAGGAGCGACTGGGCGTGCTGGTGTGGCATCTTAGCGTCCTTGGCCACGCGAACGGCAAGCGGCGGCGTCGGCTAGTTCTCGGGTGGCTGTGGGCAGACGAAGGGGAGGGGAAAGAATCACCAGAGGGAGAGAGGAGAGGATCAGGACGCCCAGGGCGTCGCGCTGGCGAGGTGAGAAGGGCCGGGGCCTTGCCACCGCAAAGCAGGAGGTGGCCGCGGCTCGGCTGTGCGCGCACCACGCGCAGAGCCAGTAGGCACGAAGAAGACGATGTGCGAGGGGGTGGGCTGGGCCTAGCAGGCCGGCTATCTACAGGGCTTCTAGTGGGCTGCACAGTAGGTAGGTCCAGGTAACTTTCTCTCCCTTCTCTTTCTATTTTGTTTCTGTTTTTTTCTATTTTGTTATTTTGTTCTGGGCTTTATTAAAAATACTTAGGCACACTCAAAAGTCACCAAACTTCTCATGCCTACTGTATAGAATATATCCAGCATGGAACATTTCAGTTTAGGATTATTTGGACATTTAAAATATTTACTAGCATTTAAATGCCCAAATTCAAATAACATATGGTTTAATCCATTGACCTTTGGATGACCTAGAAATTTGTGCACCATTTTTGGGAGAGGTTCTAGATCAATTCAAAAATGATGAACATTTTAGGAGGGCACTTCAGGTTCATCGGAAAAGTATTTTAGTAACCCTAATTGATTTGGGTGATGCTGGGAGTTTCTTTCATCCCCATATCAACTTTCTGTGAAAAAATAAACATGATGCAACACCATATGCCAGCACAAGGCAGTGACAGAAGCTAGGGATGTGACAACTGGGCACTTAAACATTGTGGAAAAGGATGGTTCTCTGGAAGATGGTGGGAGCGATAACCCGGCAGCAGATTTTCGCCTTCCGGTGAAGTGCCCATGCAGTAGAACCAAGTCTGATTCCAATCCTTTGGATGCTGTGGAGAGTGGCATGAGGGAAACTAACATCCTTCCTTTTCTGAATAGTCATTCTGCCAAGTTCAGTGTTGGGGCCTTCATGAAATTCAGTACGATGGTTTAGATGAAAGAAGTCCCGGAATAGCTCTACTGTTGGCTCCTCTTGCAGATGAACTTCACAAAAGACTTGGAAGTTGCAAATATTTGATACAGAGTTGGGACCAATGTCTTGTGGGTGAAGCTGAAAGTTTGCTAACACATCGCTGAAAAACTTTGACCCAGGAGCGTTGAATCCCCGGGCCAAGTGATCGAAGAAGATAACGATTTCTCCTTCCTTGGGCTCTGGAGGACATTCTATTCTGGGAGCCCTCCAGTGAAGGACATCCTTTGGGCCTAAAGCGCCAATTGAGGCCATTTTCTCTAAATCATCCTCGGTGATCCGGGATTTGAGCCAGTTGCAGGAGACAAACTGTTTGCCTTGAGTAGTCATCTTTCCAGAAAGGAAAAGCTAAAAATACAATGAAGAGCCGGTTTATAATCTAAGCAGACTTAAACCGGCATGCTCTATGAAGGTACTGGTCTAAATGGCGGTTTAAGCAGGGGCCTAATGGTATCTACCAGATTATGAAGTTTGAAAAAAGCTAAACCGCCAAACACAGGTAGATAAGATGCAGATATGAAGTTTGGGGAAATAACTTCCACACAAACAGCAGGGAAATACGGATCTACAGCATGTGGAAAATTCGGAAATAATTCAGGTTATATTCAGCAGACACGATGAAGATTCTAAACAGATTCAGTATAAACTAATCGTACTGGGAGAGATAAAGCTACAATGATGGAGCGGAGTCATTCTTACGGTCGTTAACTAAAAGATTGAGATCTACGGCGAGCTACTGGCTATGGCCATGAACTACGAAGAACAAGGACTTATCTACGAGCCCGCATGAGGAAACCCTAGAACTGAGATCTATGAGAAGGGAAGAAGAGGAAGTACCCGAGGCGACGGGTGCGGAGAGGCACTGGCGAATCTAGGGAAACGTTCAGGTTGATGCAGCGGCTGGGCTCGAGGAAGATGCAGAGTTTGACGAACGATGGCGGAGCTCGAGCGCAAGATGACAGAGGAAGAAGAAGAGGCAAGGGGCAAAAAGAGGTGCCCCTCTGACCTATTTATAGGCCGAAGGGATACAACGGCATGCGCGGGAATCGAGGAGCCTAAAAATCAGATATGGACGATGTTGTCGCCACGATCTTCGGAGCTTTTAATTAATAAAAGATAAAAAACAGGTACAAGTATTAAATGCGCACATGGCGTCATGACGGTTTAAAGTGATTTGAGGAGATGACGTCATGCCGGTTTATGAAGCATTTTGAAGCTGCGGAAAGGAAAGATCTGTACAAGACTTTGAAGATCGACATGAATAGGTTCAAATCAATCTGGGGCCTAATGTCAGGGATATTACTACCAGGTATAAACCGCCCAGGAGGGGCCAGTTTATGTTATCAAGATTATTTTACCAAGCACCAGTGGAGCATGAAGTAGAAGATTTCGGCCCAAGAGGTTTAGAGCCCAAAGTGTTAGGGCCCATGATTTGTAAACCGTCATATTATGTAACTTGGGATGTAAGATAGAAAGAACAGAGACCGAGGCGGACACGTTTATGAGCAGGTCTCGGGACTCTGTAAACCGGACCGGGCATCACCTCTTATATAAAGGGACGACCCGGCGACGGTTCAAGACATAGAACAACAGCTCGAGACACAGGCAAAGCGGATTCGCTCCCTGGTCATCGAAACCCTAGCAATACACACCAAACTAGACATAGACTTTTACCTTCATCGTAGGGGCCCAACTAGTATAAAATCCTTGTGTCCTTGTCCGCTTTAACCCCTTTAAGCTAACCCGTAGCGATGGCCTCACGACTAAGTCCTTTTGCTAGGACATCTGCCGTGACAAAACTACGACAGCCATGCCCCTACATGTTTTAGTTTAAAGTTGCACACATCACCTACTTAGTTGCACATCCTGAGCACTGTGATTGCACATAACAGCACTCCTGGTTGCACAAAACTAACTGTTTTTTATCGTTATTACCCCCCCCCTATAGGTCATCATACACAACCTCATGCTGGTCTAGCTCCCACGCACACTGGTCCTACTGCACCAATGGAGGCTACATCCCCTGCACAAGCTGCTAACGATTGTATGCCAAGTGATACCCTAAGGTCAACTACAAAGGGTCGGGCGATGAGTAGACGATACAAATGAGCGCTGGAGCTACACCTAAAGAAGAAAAACAAATGCAGCCACTGCCAATATACAGAGCACTCTGTTGGCGGATGCAAACTAATCGTACTTGGAGAGATAAAGCTACAATGATGGTGCGGAGTCATTCTTACAGTCGTTAACTAAAAGTTTGAGATCTACGGCGAGCTACTGGCTATGGCCAAGAACTACGAAGAACAAGGACTTATCTACGAGCCCGCATGAGGAAACCCTAGAATTGAGATCTCTGAGAAGGGAACAAGAGGACGTACCCGAGGCGACGGGTGCGGAGAGGCACTGGCGAATCTCTGGAAACGTTCAGGTTGATGCAGCGGCTGGGCTCGAGGAAGATGCAGAGTTCGACGAACGACGGCGGAGCTCGAGCGCAAGATGACAGAGGAAGAAGAAGAGGCAAGGGGCAAAAAGAGGTGCCCCTCTGCCCTATTTATAGGCCAAAGGGATAAAACGGCACGCGCGGGAATCGAGGAGCCTAAAAAGCAGATATGGACGATGTTGTCACCTCGATCTTCGGAGCTTTTAATGAATAAAAGATAAAAAACAGGTACAAGTATTAAATGCGCACATGGCGTCATGACGGTTTAAAGTGATTTGAGGAGATGACGTCACGCCGGTTTATGAAGCATTTTGAAGCTGCGGAAAGGAAAGATCCGTACAAGACTTTGAAGATTGACATGAACAGGTTCAAATCAATCTAGGGCCTAATGTCAAGGATATTACTACCAGGTATAAACCGCCCAGGAGGGGTCAGTTTATGTTATCAAGATTATTTTACCAAGGACCAGCGGAGCATGAAGTAGAAGATTTCAGCCCAAGAGGTTTAGAGCCCAAAGTGTTAGGGCCCATGATTTGTAAACCGTCATATTATGTAACTTGGGATGTAAGATAGAAAGAACAGAGACCGAGGCAGACACGTTTATGAGCAGGTCTCGGGACTCTGTAAACCGGACCGGGCGTCACCTTTTATATAAAGGGACGACCCGACGACGGTTCAAGACAGAGAACAACAGCTCGAGACACGGGCAAAGCGGATTCGCTCCCTGGTCATCGAAACCCTAGCAATACACACCAAACTAGACATAGGCTTTTACCTTCATCGTAGGGGCTGAACTAGTATAAAATACATGTGTCCTTGTCCGCTTTAACCCCTTTAAGCTAACCCGTAGCGATGGCCTCACGACTAAGTCCTTTTGCTAGGACATCTGCCGTGACAAAACAACGACAACCATGCCCCTACATGTTTTATTTTAAACATTCACACATCACCTACTTAGTTGCACATCATGAGCAGTGTGATTGCACATAACAGCACTCCTGGTTGCACAAAACTAAATGTTTTTATCGTTATTACCCCCCCCCCTACAGGCATCATACACAACCTCATGCTGGTCTAGCTCCCGCGCACACTCGTCCTACTGCACCAATGGAGGCTACATCCCCTCCACAAGCTGCTAACGAGTTTATGCCAAGGGATCCCCCAAGGTCAACTACAATGGGTCAGGCGATGAGTAGACGGTACAAATGAGCACTGGAGCTACACCTAAAGAAGAAAAACAAATGCAGCCACTGCCAATCTACAAAGCACTCTGTTGGCGGATGCAAACTGAGGCTGTCTTCCATTTTTGTATGGGAAAAATGATGGTTTTTGAGCAATGATTCTTTGTTTTGTCTAAGTTGTTCTCCTTGAATCAATTTATGGAGTGTGTATTGGCTACTACTTGTGCCTTTGTTGGCAAAGAGTTTAAATTTAATTTATTGAAGAATTGTATGCCCAGTGCTCTTAATGCGTGCCAACAAAATACTGACAGAGTGTGCAACAGAAAAATAGTAGCAGCATGCAACTTTCTATGAAAATTTGTGCAAACTAACGAATGCACTGATGAAGTAAACGTCTACACAAAAAAGAAAAATGAGGGGGGGGGGGGTGCAGGATAGAAGGTACTTGCCTAGTCCTTCTCATATCTCAGCAATCTCCTCCAAGGGGCTTTGTTGTGCACACTGGATACCCATTCATAGGCCAATGACTTCCTGATGTTGAGTACATCCTTGGGTTCATAGTTGGGAATTTGGCTGCCATTCCATTCAGTAACATTCAACACTGCAAACAGATTGCACTCATTGTTGGAGAGAAAAACAATAAAATAAGATTATGTATTATGTACCCACCATGCAACTAATAATGTATCACTGTGCAACTAACTATGTTCACTGTGCGACTGGCTAGATTATCCCGTGCAAATTCTAAAAATGAATAAATTTATCCAGCAACTAATTGTTTGTCTTGAAAAAATAATCATTTAAAACAAGAAATTGTACGTCTAGAAAAAAATTAAAAACTATAGATTGTTGGAAATAAATTAAGAATGTCATGCTTCTTGTCTTACTTACCAAGCTACTTCGGTACATCGATGTCAATAATCTAGAAGTTCTCAATGCTGGACTTGGGGTAATGCTTCCTCCATAGCACTCGTACTGCTCCCGCGATGGTAGATGCCGGGGAAAACGACACCTATGGGATCCCGGGGACCCCTACTACGATTTGCGGGGCATGCAGATGAGCAAAGAGCAGGTCTAGTCGATCAACGCGTCAAAATTTTTACCCAGGTTCGGGTCGCAGATCATGCGTAAAACCCTAGTCCTACTTGTCTATGTATATCTCATGTTCTTGAGCTCTTGAACTGGCTACTATGCGTGCCTGTCCGAAAAGTGCGAATCCTCTCCAGTACGCCTCGGGCCTCCTTTTATATGACAAAAAGGGTCTCCACAGTGGCACATAGGAGGTGGAAAGTATCAACAATGTACAAGGTTATCTCCTGACATCATAGGACAAATGCATTTAATGCGCCGCCTGTGTGTCCTCTAGCTTTATCAGGGACGGCAATGGAGCTTGTCCCGCCCGTTACTGTTACGTCTCCAACGTATCTATAATTTTTGATTGTTCCATCCTATTATATTATCCTTCTAGGATGTTTTATTGGCTTTATTATACACTTTTATATGATTTTGGGGACTAACCTACTAACCAGGGCCTAGTGCGATTTTCTGTTTTTTCCTTGTTTTTGAGTTTCGCGGAAAAGGAATATCAAACAATGTCCAATTGACGAGCCAATTTTTGATGATTTTTTCTAGACCAAAAGAAGCCCCTGAAGTAAAAGTGTTGGGCCAGGAGAGCCACTGGATGCCCACGAGGGTGGGGGGCGCACCCACCCCAAGTGGTGGCGCCCCCTATCTTGTGGATAGCCCGGAGACCCCCCCCTGACGTGAGACCTACGCCAAAAATTCCTATAAATACAGAAACCTCCGGAAAATAACCTACATCGGGAGTTCCGCCGCCGAAAGCCTCTGTTGCCACTGAAAACCAATCTAGACCCGTTCTAGCACCCTACCGGAGGGGGGGGATCACTATCCGGTGGCCATCTTCATCATCCGGCACTCTCCTTGAAGAGGAGGGAGTAGTCCACCCTCGAGGCTGGTGGTATGTACCAGTAGCTATGTGTTTGATCTCTCTCTCTCTCTCTCTCTCTCTCTCTCTCTCTCTCTCTCTCTCTCTCTCGTGTTCCTGAGATGGCGGGATCTTGATGTATCGCGAGATTTGCTATTGTAGTTGGATCTTATGATGTTTCTCCCCCTCTACTCTCTTGTGATGAATTGAGTTATCCCTTTTGAAGTTATCTTATCGGATTGAGTCTTTATGTCACATCCCTAGTTAGCACTTGCTTTAGTATCTAGCTAGAGTGTGCATCATGTCTACTTTCAAAGAAACTGGAAATGGGATTAACAGAAACCCCAGCACCCCTCTCCTAACAACTAGGGTTTGTTAAAATATTTTCCAATGTACCCAAAATGCCCTTCAAAAATGTCCATCATTTCTGCCTTGGTCTTAAACCTCTGCCAAAAATGGTGCACATTTTTCTAGGACACTCTAGGGCTTTGGATTAAATCATATGGTATTTGTATTTGGGCATTTAAATAATTTTAAATATTTTAAATGCTCAAATAATCATGAACTATAATGTTTCCTACTGTTCATTTTATATACAGTGGGTATGACAAGTTTCATGAGTTATAAAAATGCTCTAGCATTTTTATTAATTAAACAAAGATGCAAAACAAATGAAACAGAAAAGAAAATAGGAAAAGGAAAATAGGAAGAAGCACTTACCTCGGGCCCAGCCCTGTAGCAGGCCAGCCCAGCCCACCAGCCCTCCTCTGTCGTCTTCCTCCTCGCGCCAGAAGGACGCGCGCGTGGCCGCCGCGCGCCGGCACGCGCCCGGCCACCTCCAGGCTGCTTGCCTGCCTCCCCGATGGCCTGGATGACTCCACGAGTCGACACACAGCTGCCCCGACCGCTATCACTTCTCCCCCTCGTCTCTATCGCCCTCCCCTGGCTCTCTCCTCCTCCATCACCGAGTCGCCGTCGCCGCCGCTCGCCGTAGCCGCACTTAGAGCCACTCCCTCGCCCCGTGAGTGTGTCCAGAAGATCCGCCGTGTCGTCCTCTTCCTCCTCGCTGAGCCACGAGCCGTCGGAAGCCCTGCAACGTCCTCACGCCGTCGTCCCCTTCCTCGGATCGCCGGAGCACCTCGCCGCCGTTACGAAGCTACAGCGCGTCCCCGACCCCTCCGTCGAGCTCGTTAGCACCGCAGTGAGCTTCTACGTCGAACCCCTCCTTCCTCCGTTCCTTTTTCGCCGTGTAGCCGCCGCTCTTTTGATCACCGAATGCACCGCCGCCGTGCTCGCCGCCGGTGATGCTCCGGTGACCCTTTGGTCACTGGATGCCGTCCATCACACTCACTGCAGCGCGTAGATGCGATAGGTGCTACGCACGCATCGCCTAGGCCCCTGCAGCCGCATCTCCACACACGCCCGACGCCGGTTGCCGCCGTCGAGCTTGTTGCCGTCGTCTCCGGCCACCCCAGGTCCAGCGACCACCACCATCCGACGCGCAAGGGCAAGAGCTTTCCAACGCGCCTAGCCGCAGCTCGAGCCGTGCCTCGTAGCCGATTTCCGAAGCACGCCGCCGTACTTTGCCTCGCCGGCGTCACGTCGCCGGCGGGTTTGACCTGTTTGACCAGGGGGTTTATTACCCCTAGGTCACTGACGTGTGGGCCACCTTTTGCTAATTAGTTAGATTAATTAAGTTTCTGTTAATTTAATTAGTTAATTAGTTTAATCACTGACCCGTGGGCCCAGGCCCCACTGACAGCTAATTAGTTTTAGTTTAACTCTAATTAACTTAGTTAATTAGCTATGACACTGACATGCAGGGCCCACATGTCATGTTTGACTTGGACTAGCTCCTATTGACTGACTTACGCTAGCATGATGTCATGCTGACGCAGTAAAGGTTTTTCTGGGATTTTTAGATTAAAAATAATTCAGGAAATTCCAGAAAATACCCAAAACTTCTAAAAATCATATAAAATAAACCATAGCTCAGATGGAAAAGATTTATATATGAAAAATGATCAGAAAAATCCAATCTTTCCAATGGCACCGGTTTCATGCATGTTTGAACAAGTTAACTTGATGTATACCTCAAAAACATGATAATGCACTTATTTAAATAATAGTTTGAACTTCAATTTGAATCTTTGATTCAAATAAGTTCAAACCCTTCTGGTTTTAGTTGCATTAGCCAACACACATGCATCCTGCCATGTCATGAGCATGCATCATATTGCTGTATTTGTTTGTTAATGATTGTATCGTCGGTATTCTCTGTGTTAGGTCCTGCTCCCGAGGATACTGCTGCGTATCCAGTTGAAGAGCAGTACCCGATAACTACCTTGTCAGGCAAGCAATCATTGATCATTCCGATACAAACCCAATCATCTCGCTCCTGCTCTCTTTTACTGCATTAAGGCAACATCGTGTGAACTGCTACTTGCTGCGGTAGTTGAACCCTATCCCTTGCATGACCTGTCATTGCCACAGTAAATAGTTGAAACCCACGAGCATGTGTAGGAGTTGATTGAGCCATGTGATGTGTGATCCACCATGCTATTTGTTTATGTTGCCTGCTATGCTTAGAGTTGTGTCTGGTCTGGTTCATCTGGGTGATGAATCAGAGTGAAATGAGCATACCGATAAACAGAAGGAAGTGTGGAATACGCTTGGTAAAGGTATCGATGAAAGGCCATGTAGGAGTACATGGTCGGTTGTTTCATTGGAATCGTCCATAGGACCCGAGATCTGTATGTGTGGTTCAAGTTACAGCTACTACCACACATTGGGATCCTTAATTGACCCTCTCGGCTTATTAATTACCCTTGATCTCTGTCCAGGAGTTGCAACTAGTTTCTAGTGTTTATAGCTTACTGGAGGTCGTGCACAACGCTGACCCTCGGGGTGGGTTGTGATGCGACAGGTACGTGGCACGGTGTACCGGTTGCCCGTTTGGTGACTCGGGAACCCTGTACACATCGTTTGGGGCCATGAGCGACACCCCGGCCGGATCTCCCCACGAATGGAACCCAAATAGGCGATAAACCTGGACGAGAGACTTGAGTAGTTAGTCAGGTCGTGGCCAACACCCCCGCTGGGCTTCCGCTTGAAGGTTGCCGAGTACACGCCGAGTAAACTGCGATAAGTGGTGAAAGCGTGTGTGAAGAGGTACACCCCTGCAGGGTTATCAAAGTATTCGAATAGCCGTTGTTCGCGGTACGGACTACTTGGTTACTCTTACAGTTCATAGACAAGTTGATGGTTACTACTAAAAGCCTCAAGATAAGTGCCGTGGATGGCCCTTCCGTAGGATGACGGAAGAGGATCCTCGGTAGTGTATAGATGTGGTGAGTAGAGGACTCGTGTTCGTAATAACATCTTGCAATCTATTGAGAGTTGTAGTATAGGTTAGCCAAGGTCAAAGATGGCATTCTGCTATGAACTCCACTACCCCCTTTGATAATGTTGCATCTATGACAGGTTCTGTGGTAAGACTTGCTGAGTACCTTTGTACTCATCTTTGCTTAATAACTGTTGCAGAGGAGAACCCTGCCCCTGCTGATGGGTTCTACATAGACGTTGACGTCGACGAGTAGCTTGACACCCAGACGGAGATCTGGAGCTTGTGAAGGGCCTTGTAGATAGTCAGGCTACACCAAGCGTGTTTTATTTTCTAAGTTGTCTATACTCAGACATGTAGCTTCCGCTTGTGCTTGTATGATTGTATGACTTGAGTGTTGGGTCATGTGACCCCTACCTGTATGGATATGTTATGTATGGCTCTTGGAGCCTTTTAAATAAAGTACTTTGAGTCATAGAGTTTTGTTGTGATGCAATGTTGTATTTGCACATATTGAGCATATTGCGTGTATGTTTGAAATGCTTGGTATGTGTGGGATCCGACACCTAGTTGTTTTCCTTTGGTAGCCTACCTTACAGGGAAATGCCTCCTAGTGATTCCAATGAGCCTTGGTAGCTTGCTACTGCTCGGAACACGTAGGCTGGCCGGCATGTGTCCTTCTTCGTTCCAGTGTCTGTCCCTTAGGGGAAATGTCACGCGTTGTTCCTTTAAGTCCATGTAGCTTGCTACGACTTGGGTTCATACGTTGATGACCGACACGTTCGTTGCTGGGTCATGGATGCATGTCTCTGTAATTTAGTGCCACTTTTGGTTTTTAACTAGCCATGTCGGCCCGGGTTCTCTGTCATATGGATGCTAGCGACACTGTCATATACGTGTGCCAAAATGCGCAAACGGTCCCGGGCCAGGTAAAGTGGCACCCATTGGGTTACCGTGCGTGAGGCCGCAAAGTGATATGACGTGTTACAGCTAGATCGGTGTGACTTAGGATCGGGGTCCTGACAGTGTTGGCATCAGAGCTGGACTGCCTGTAGGTTTCTCAAGCCAAACTGGTCGGTGTTGAGTCTAGAAAAATTCTTAGTTATATGTAGGGGAATTGATTGTGGAAGGGAACGTAAGGCTCCTTTTACTCCTTTACCTTATGCCCTTCTGATCTGAGTCAGTCTATTCTTTCTACGGGGATTTAGGACTAGGCCTCTTATCATTATTAGGTTCACGTGTTACTAATTCGTAGACTCTTAGGATTGTTGGTCAAGCCTCAGTTCAGTTTCTATCCTTTTAGTATGATGATTGTTGGACCCGGAACCTTGATATGGAATTGTTGAGTGGCTATGCTATCATTTGTATGATGTCTCAAATTTTGTTTGAGCATTTACAGTTGTTATGCTGCCCGATTTCTTCCAGAAACACTAATGCCTTTACAATACTTCGTGTTTCAGATGTCTGGCCGCATCCCTCACCAAGTGGTTCGTTTGACTCGGTGCATTAATGTGCCCGGTCACACGGCCATGCTAGTCCGTGTGCTGACTGAGACCGGTTATCGCTGGTATCCTGAGTACACCGTGGAGGAACAGTACCGGGATTTCAATCAGAGTTAGTATTTCTGCATAGTCCGGAAATATCCCTCATATCCTGGAGCTAACGACCCCATCCATTGGTCTTATGGACTCGGGATTACCATCGAGATGGCAGTGCAGGATGCCGCTTATTCGATGATGACCATTCTCCGTGCTAGGCATGCCCTGTTGCTGAACACTGAGTTCTGTTACATGCCAGCCTCACTTCCTTGAGAGGAAGGCTACTACACTGGTCTATATACTGATGCTGCTCATGAAGAGCCACTGCTTCAGACTATTGTTCAGATGTTGGAGGATAGAGACCGTGAGGTCCGTGCCCTCCGAATGGAGGTGTATAACACTCGAGCCGCTCATTGGAATACTTTGACACGGCTTGCACCTGCTGTGCACGCCGGATATCTGGGCATGCGGTATTTATACCCCATGCGGACTCGTCTGCCTGATCGCATGGATTGGCGTGACGTTGGGGGTATTACACCTCCACGTGGGCGTCGATTAACACCAGCATCGGGACCGAGACCACACCTGTGTCCTTATGGTCCACAGCCTTCGAGTGCTCGCGAGTTCCAAGATCCATCTGTTCCACTTCCAGCTACGGTGGTAATCTTTACGAGGATTACTACGCGAATGTCTAAGCTAGGCCGTGGTGGTAGTAGTATTGTAGTAGTTGTATTTCCACAGTCCTGCGCGTCTTGTGGAATATGACTTAGTGTGTACTGAGTTCCGGAGGTGTAGTTAAATAATGTATAGGAGCTTGGAATGCCTCTGATGGGATGTATCGTCTTTCACCGCAGTTGTACTTTAGCCTTGGCTTGTACTAAACTTTGTATGGTGTATATGACCACTGGTGTATATATAGCAGTTCCTATATTACCATGTCGTACGGATGAACATCTTTGCATTCCGTGTCATCCATTACATTCTGCGCTTCTATGTCAAATTTTTGCCATCCTTGTCTAAACCGTTGTTTGTTTTCCTAGGATGGTCAACACTCGCAACACTCCTGCTGCTCAGGAGCAGGGTGAGGCTAGTGGGGCTAGAGATGGGAATCTGCCCCAGCCACCCTCCTTGGCGGAAGTTATGCTTGAAGCAGAACGGAACAAGAGAGAGACCACCGTCTGCTGGAACGCATAGAGCAGAACACTGGGTTCCGTCAGAGGAATGACGTGGTGTCAATCCACGATTTTATCAAGATGTGTCCACCGAAGTTCCATCACTCCACTGAACCTCAGGATGCTGATGACTGGCTACGTAGTATCACGCACAAGCTACACTCTGCCCGTGTGGCCGAAGCTGACAAGGTTATCTACGCCGCCTACCATCTTGAGGGCCCTGCCTGTTTTTGGTGGGAAAACTTCGAAGCTATTCGTCCTGCTGGCCAAGTCACTACCTGGGTTGAGTTCAGTGAGGCATTCCGTGAACACCACATTCCGGAAGGTCTCATGGATCGCAAGCGGGAGGAATTCTGCAATTTCACCCAGGGCCGTTTAACTGTGGATGGCTATAGTCGCGAGTTTGGTAACCTGGCACACTATGCACCTGAAGAAGTATCCACGGATGCCAAGAAGCAGGCGAGGTTCCGCAAGGGACTCAGCCCTGAACTCCGCCGAGATCTACGTCTGCATGAGTGCACTTCCTTCCAAAAGTTGGTAAACAAGGCTATCAGTGCTGAAACAGGCCAGACCGACTTCGAGGCCACCCGCAAGCATACTCGAGACTTTGGTTCCTCATCCGGCTCTGGCTCTCACAAGCGCCGTGTGTGGGTTCCTAACACTACTCTGCCACCCAAGTACACACCGAGGCCATCCTATGAGGCGCCTCGCCCAACTCAACAGTTTGCACCTGCCAAGACCTATGGAGGACCACCTTCCAACTTTGCTCCACGCACTACCACTGTGACATGCTTCAAGTGTGGATAACCGGGACACTACATGCGTGATTGTCCCCAGAACCAGCCAGGAAAAACCGTTGGCCGTGGCAAGCGAACCGGCAAGGTGAATTATGTCAAGCCAATCCCCACTGCACGTGGTCATGTCAACTATGTCTCTGCTGAGGAAGCCTATGAGGATCCTAACATCATCCTTGGTACGCTTCTCGTCAACTGCCATCCGGCATCTGTTCTTTTCGATACTGGAGCATCCCATTCATTCATATCTGAGAGCTATGCACGATTGCACAACATGACTTTTTGTGACATGCCTACTTCCATGGTTATTCAAACTCCTGGTTCAAAGTGGCAAACCTCTAGGGTAAGCCATGGAAATGAAATCCTTGTCGATAGACTTGTTTTCCTTGCATCTCTAATCGCTCTCAAGTCCTCGGACATAAACATCATCTTGGGTATGGATTGGATGACAACTCATTACGCCAAGATTGATTGCTATACTAGGACCGTTCAACTTACACATCCATCCGGCAAGATAGTCAATGTCTTGACCCGAATGGCTGAGCGTCAGCTCTACTCTCTTAATGCCAGCCCTCTACCAGAACTCGAAGATATCCCGGTAGTCCGTGACTTCCCGGATGTTTTTCCAGAAGAACTGCCAGGAATTCCACCTGACAATGATGTCGAGTTCGTGTTAGATCTTATCCCTGGAACTGTCCCAATCTCTAGGAGACCTTATAAGATGGCACCACTAGAATTAGCTGAGCTAAAGAAACAACTCGATGAGTCCTTGCACAAAGGTTTCATCCGTCCTAGTTCTTCCCCTTGGGCTTGCCCCGTCCTCTTCGTCAAGAAGAAGGATGGAACGGAGCGGATGGTTGTAGATTACCGACCTGTCAATCTGGTCACCATAAAGAATAAGTATCCGCTCCCCAGGATCAACGACCTGTATGATCAGCTCGCTGGATCCTCAGTCTTCTCTAAGATGGATTTGAGGTTGGGCTACCATCAAATCAAAATCAAGAACGGGGACATTCCTAAAACGGCTTTTGTTACTCGTTATGGCCAATATGAGTACACCGTTATGTCCTTCGGATTAACCAATGCCCCATCTACCTTTTCTCGGTTAATGAATTATATATTCATGGAGTATTTGGATAAATTCGTCAAGGTATACCTCGATGATATACTCATCTATTCGAAGAACAAGGAAGATCATGTCGAGCATTTAAGGCTGGTATTGACGAAACTTCGAGAGCACCGCCTTTATGCCAAATTCTCTAAATGTGAATTTTGGTTGCCGGAAGTAACCTATCTAGGTCTTGTGATCTCTGGCAAGGGTATTGCTGTCAATCCCGAGCGAGTTCAAGCCGTCCTTGATTGGACTTCCCCTGAATCGGTCAAGCAAGTTAGGAGTTTTCTTGGCTTAGCAAGCTATTGCCGACGCTTCGTCGAGAATTTCTCCAAGGTTGCCAAACCTCTAACCGAACTCCTCAAGAAAGATAAAAAGTTTGAGTGGACCCCACAGTGCGAGTCCAGTTTTCAGGAACTGAAAAGACGCCTGACATCTGCACCTGTACTGGTACCACCAGATTTTTCCAAGGATTTTATAATCTACTGCGACGCCTCGCGACAAGGACTAGGTTGCATTCTCATGCAAGATCGTCAAGTGATTGCATACGCATCTCAACAGTTGCGTCCACACGAGGATAACTATCCTACTCATGATCTAGAGCTTGCAGCTGTAGTCCATGCACTCAAAACATGGCGACATTACCTCCTTGGTAATCGCTGTGAAATCTTCACTGATCACCAAAGTTTGAAGTATATCTTCACCCAACCGGATCTAAATCTCAGGCAAAGACGTTGGGTTGAGTTGCTCACAGACTACGACTTAAGAATCACTTACACTTCTGGAAAGGCCAATGTCATGGCTGATGCACTAAGTTGTAAGTCATATTGTAACAACTTAATGTTACAACAAGGTCAACAACTTCTCCACGAGAAATTTCGTAAGCTTAACCTTCACATTGTTCCTCGAGGATTCCTGTCCACCTTGGTGGCGAAACCTACCCTTATGGATCAAGTCATAGTTGCCCAGCGGTACTTCGAGAACCGCTTGGTGGTACCCAAGAAACCACAACTACGACAAATGATTCTTAAGGAGGCTCATGAATCTCCTCTCACGATCCATCCCGGTAGTACCAAAATGTATCAGGACCTACGTCAGAGATTCTGGTGGACTAGGATGAAGAGAGAAATCGCTCAATTCACTGCTAACTGCGACGTTTGTCGTCGAGTCAAAGCAGAGCATCAACGGCCTGCTGGCACCCTTCAACCTTTAGCTATTCCTGAATGGAAATGGGACAAAGTCGGTATGGACTTCATTACCGGTTTTCCCATGACCAGGAAAGGGAATAATGCTATATTCGTCGTTATCGACCGCCTCTCTAAAGTAGCTCATTTCCTGCCTGTTCGAGAGAGTATTACCGCTAGCCAGCTAGTAGATTTGTATGTCTCTCGAATAGTATCACTCCATGGTGTGCCGTTGGAGATTAACTCAGACCGTGGAAGTCTTTTTACTTCACGATTTTGGGAAAGTTTCCAGAATGCTATGGGAACTCATCTCTCTTTCAGTACCGCCTTCCATCCCCAGTCAAGTGGTCAAGTGGAACAAGTTAATCAAATTCTGGAAGACATGCTTCGGGCCTCGGTCATATCTTTCGGTATGGAATGGGAAAAATGTCTTCCATTTGCCGAATTCGCTTATAACAATAGTTATCAAGCCAGCTTGGGCAAAGCTCCCTTCAAAGTTCTATATGGACGAAGGTTTCAAACACCTCTTAACTGGTCAGAGACCGGGGAAAGACAATTCTTTGGCCCAGATATGATCAGGAAGCAGAGGAACAAGTTCGCATCGTTCGTGAGAGATTGAAAACAGCCCAGTCTCGCCAAAAGAGCCAATATGATAGTCATCATAAGGCCGTGACTTTTGAAGTCAGCGATAAGGCTTACCTTCGGGTTACTCCTCTTAAGGGAACCCATCGCTTCGGTATCAAAGGCAAATTGGCCCCTCGTTTCATCGGTCCTTTTCGCATTCTTGCCAAACGAGGAGAAGTTGCCTACCAATTGGAACTACCTCCGCACCTCTCCAGAGTTCATGATGTTTTCCACGTTTCTCAACTCAGGCGTTGCTTCTCGGATCCTATCCGCGGAGTGGACCACGAAACGCTTGATCTCCAGGACAATCTCACATATCGAGAATACCCCGTTCGTATTCTTGATCAAACTGAGCGCACCACTCGACGCCACAATATTAAGTTTCTCAAGGTTCAATGGTCACATCATTCCGAGAGTGAAGCTACTTGGGAAAGGGAGGATCGTCTTCGACTTGAGTACCCCACCCTCTTTCCGGAGGAACCCGAATCTCGGGACGCGATTCTTTTAAGTGGGGGTGAGTTGTCACATCCCTAGTTAGCACTTGCTTTAGTATCTAGCTAGAGTGTGCATCATGTCTACTTTCAAAGAAACTGGAAATGGGATTAACAGAAACCCCAGCACCCCTCTCCTAACAACTAGGGTTTGTTAAAATATATTCCAATGTACCCAAAATGCCCTTCAAAAATGTTCATCATTTCTGCCTTGGTCTTAAACCTCTGCCAAAAATGGTGCACATTTTTCAAGGACACTCTAGGGCTTTGGATTAAATCATATGATATTTGTATTTGGGCATTTAAATACTTTTAAATATTTTAAATGCTCAAATAATCATGAACTATAATGTTTCCTACTGTTCATTTTATATACAGTGGGTATGACAAGTTTCATGAGTTATAAAAATGCTCTAGCATTTTTATTAATTAAACAAAGATGCAAAACAAATGAAACAAGAAAAGAAAATAGGAAAAGGAAAATAGGAAGAAGCACTTACCTCGGGCCTAGCCCTGTAGCAGGCCGGCCCAGTCCACCAGCCCTCCTCTGTCGTCTTCCTCCTCGAGCCAGAAGGACGCGCGTGTGGCCGCCGTGCGCCGGCACGCGCCCGGCCACCTCCAGGCTGCTTGCCTGCCTCCCCGATGGTCTGGATGACTCCACGAGTCGACACGCAGCTGCCCCGACCGCTCTCACTTCTCCCCCTCGTCTCCATCGCCCTCCCCTGGCTCTCTCCTCCTCCATCACCGAGTCGCCGTCGTCGCCGCTCGCCGTAGCCGCACTTAGAGCCACTCCCTCGCCCCGTGAGTGTGTCCAGAAGATCCGCCGCGTCGTCCTCTTCCTCCTCGCTGAGCCACGAGCCGCCGGAAGCCCTGCAACGTCCTCACGCCGTCGTCCCCTTCCTCGGATCGCTGGAGCACCTCGCCGCCATTACGAAGCTACAGCGCAGCCCCGACCCCTCCGTCGAGCTCGTTAGCACCGCAGTGAGCTTCTACGTCGAACCCCTCCTTCGTCCGTTCCTTTTTCACCGTGTAGCCGCCGCTCTGTTGATCACCGAACGCACCGCCGCCGTGCTCGCCGCCGGTGATGCTCCGGTGACCATTTGGTCACTGGCACCCGTCGATCACACTCACCGCAGCGCGTAGATGTGATAGGTGCTACGCACGCATCGCCTAGGCCCCTGCAGCCGCATCTCCAAACACGCCCGACGCCAGTCGCCGCCGTCGAGCTTGTTGCCGTCGTCTCCGGCCACCCCAGGTCCGGCGACCACCACCATCCGACGCGCAAGGGCAAGAGCTTTCTAACGCGCCTAGCCGCAGCTCGAGCCGTGCCCCGTAGACGATTTCCGAAGCACGCCGCCGTACTTGGCCTCGCCGGCGTCACGTCGCTGGCGGGTTTGACCTTTTTGACCAGGGGGTTGACTACCCCTGGGTCACTGACGTGTGGGCCACCTTTTGCTAATTAGTTAGTTTAATTAAGTTTCTATTAATTTAATTAGTTAATTAGTTTAGTCACTGACCCGTGGGCCCAGGCCCCACTAACAGCTAATTAGTTTTAGTTTAACTCTAATTAACTTAGTTAATTAGCTGTGACACTGACATGCAGGGCCCACATGTCATGTTTGACTTGGACTAGCTCCTGTTGACTGACTGACGTCAGCATGATGTCATGCTGACGCAGTAAATGATTTTCTGGGATTTTTAGATTAAAAATAATTCAGGAAATTCCAGAAAATACCCAAAACTTCTAAAAATCATATAAAATCAACCATAGCTCACATGGAAAAGATTTATATATGAAAAATGATCAGAAAAATCCAATCTCTCCAATGGCACGGGTTTCATGCATGTTTGAACAAGTTAACTTGCTGTATACATCAAAAACATGATAATGCACTTATTTAAATAATAGTTTGAACTTCAATTTGAATCTTTGATTCAAATAAGTTCAAACCCTTCTGGTTTTAGTTGCATTAGCCAACACACATGCATCCTGCCATGTCATGAGCATGCATCATATTGCTGCATTTGTTTGTTAATGATTGTATCGTCGGTATTCTCTGTGTTAGGTCCTGCTCCCGAGGATACTGCTGCGTATCCAGTTGAAGAGCAGTACCCGACAACTACCTTGTCAGGCAAGCAATCATTGATCATTACGATACAAACCCAATCATCTCGCTCCTGCTCTCTTTTACTGCATTAAGGCAACAGCGTGTGAACTGCTACTTGCTGCGGTAGTTGAACCCTATCCCTTGCATGACCTGTCATTGCCACAGTAAATAGTTGAAACCCACTAGCATGTGTAGGAGTTGATTGAGCCATGTGATTTGTGATCCACCATGCTATTTGTTTATGTTGCCTGCTATGCTTAGAGTTGTGTCTGGTCTGGTTCATCTGGGTGATGGATCAGAGTGAAATGATCATACCGATAAAGAGAAGGAAGTGTGGAATACGCTTGGTAAAGGTATCGATGAAAGGCCATGTAGGAGTACATGGTGGGTTGTTTCATTGGAATTGTCCATAGGACCCGAGATCTGTATGTGTGGTTCAAGTTACAGCTACTACCACACATTGGGATCCTTAATTGACCCTCTCGGCTTATTAATTACCCTTGATCTCTGTCCAGGAGTTGCAACTAGTTTCTGGTGTTTATAGCTTACTGCAGGTCGTGCACAACGCTGACCCTCAGGGTGGGTTGTGATGCGACAGGTACGTGGCACGGTGTACCGGTTGCCCGTTTGGTGACTCGGGAACCCTATACACATCGTTTGGGGCCGTGAGCGACACCCCGGCCGGATCTCCCCACGGATGGAACCCAAATAGGCGATAAACCTGGACAAGAGACTTGAGTAGTTAGTCAGGTCGTGGCCAACACCCGCGCTGGGCTTCCGCTTGAAGGTTGTCGAGTACACGCCGAGTAAATGGCGATAAGTGGTGAAAGCGTGTGTGAAGAGGTACAACCCTGCAGGGTTATCAAACTATTCGAATAGCCGTTGTTCGCGGTATGGACTACTTGGTTACTCTTACAGTTCATAGACAAGTTGATGGTTACCACTAAAAGCCTCAAGATAAGTGTGAGTGCCGTGGATGGCCCTTCCGTAGGATGACGGAAGAGGATCCTCGGTAGTGTATTCATGTGGTGAGTAGAGGACTCGTGTTCGTAATAACATCTTGCAATCTGTTGAGAGTTGTAGTATAGGTTAGCCAATGTCAAAGCTGGCATTCTGCTATGAACTCCACTACCCCTTTGATATTGTTGCATGTATGATAGGTTCTGTGGTAAGACTTGCTGAGTAACTTTGTACTCATGTTTGCTTAATAACTGTTGCAGAGGAGAACCCTGCCCCTGCTAATGGGTTCTACATAGACGTTGACGTCGACGAGTAGCTTGACACCCAGAGGGAGATCAGGAGCTTGTGAAGGGCCTTGTAGATAGTCAGGCTACACCAAGCCTGTTTTATTTTCTAAGTTGTCTGTACTCAGACATGTAGCTTCCGCTTGTGCTTGTATGACTGTATGACTTGAGTGTTGGGTCATGTGACCCCTACCTGTATGGATATGTTATGTATGGCTCTTGGAGCCTTTTAAATAAAGTACTTTGAGTCATAGAGTTCTGTTGTGATGCAATGTTGTATTTGCACATATTGAGCATATTGCGTGTATGTTTGAAATGCTTGGTATGTGTGGGATCCGACACCTAGTTGTTTTCCTTTGGTAGCCTACCTTACAGGGAAATGCCTCCTAGTGATTCCAATGAGCCTTGGTAGCTTGCTACTGCTCGGAACACGTAGGCTGGCCGGCATGTGTCCTTCTTCGTTCCTGTGTCTGTCCCTTAGGGGAAATGTCACGCGTTGTTCCTTAAAGTCCATGTAGCTTGTTACGACTTGGGTTCATACGTTGATGACCGACACGTTCGTTGCTGGGTCATGGATGCCTGTCTCTGTAATTTAGTGCCACTTTTGGTTTATAACTAGCCATGTCGGCCCGGGTTCTCTGTCATATGGATGCTAGCGACACTGTCATATACGTGTGCCAAAATGCGCAAACGGTCCCGGGCCAGGTAATGTGGCACCCGTGGGGTTACCGTGCGTGAGGCCGCAAAGTGATATGACGTGTTACAGCTAGATCGGTGTGACTTAGGATCGGGGTCCTGACACTTTAAGGATTTGAGAACACTTGATGTATGTCTTGCGTGGGATACCTGTGGTGAAAATGGGGTATTGTGGCACCCCGGAGAAGAGCGACCGTTTTACCTTGCATTGCTAGCCCAGAGACCTTGTCTTCTGGCAACATACAACATCTTGGTACAGAAAACAACCGCTTTATTGATACTAGCGGACCATAGTTTTACATTACAATAGGTAGTGAGGCCAAGCGGCACACACGGTGCGGCTGGATAATATGTACATTATTTAATGAACATAAAAGGCCTCGTACATAAACTACGCAGCAGCGGAACGACGTCGTAGAAGAACTCCATCTCACAGGAACACCGATGTGGACACGGTCTAGACTCAGACGACACTCCTTTCCAGCGAAACTTTCCTGAAATCTGGCATGACACGCTAGGTAAGTACATTGAATGTACTTGCAAGCTTATAGCAAACAAAATCATAATGACAAACAATATCATGATAATTACTCAATATTAAATATGCAGCAACAAACTTAGATATATATTAACTAACATGCTGTGCTCATGCCTTTGCATAAATAAAACCTCGGTCTGACTTAGTCATGGTGATTATTTAAAAACTACAAACTTATTCATTGCAACAAGATATAAATCGTGACCTTTCCGGCGATCACCAACCTGTCCATACTTGGTCTCAAAACATCTCGGTGGCTCTTCCACCAATTTATTACTGTACAATTTTTTTGAATTTAGCGAGCAAAGTTTTATTATATGTTGACCCATGGTGTGACTTACTTTCGAGCGTGTCTGTGACCGTGGACTCGGCTATCGATAGATTAATTACACTCTGCAGAGGTAGTGCACTGTACCCACACCACGGAACCCATGGCCTCGTTCTCCCATTCAGGTGGACCAACGGCGTTTCGACAAAACCTTCCATTGCCATGACACTCCCCCGGAAACTCCGAATCATTTCCAAATGGAACAGTCTTGTGTGGCCCCGTGCCTACCAAAGGCACACCGACCACCGTCGTGGCCAAACAGAAATTGTCCCAAACGGGGACTCGATACCATAAAATTAAAAAAAAACAGGCACACAAGGTTATGTCTGCTTACCGGGCCAGGGTACTGCATGCCCATAACCTTCCCTATATGGAGGTACCGACAGAAGGCATGACAATGGACCGAATAAAGACCTTCCTATAAAGGCAAATGTGGGTGCACTGGGAAAAGACTCGATTCAGTGGCACCATGACCCGGTTAACAATTTATTCATGTTGAGTTATTAACAGTTTCAACTTAAAGAAGAAATAAGTTACCGTGTCATGCAATGCCATGAAATGCAATATACCAAAATGCATCACATAAATAAATACAATGCCATACAAAAGTATAACTGGGTCAACTTTACTTTTATGAACATCACAACTTCACTATTATTCTGGTTATGATTTACTTTCAATTAAAAATAGAATTTATCCTAGCAAAATATGTAAGAGAAAGTGACTTCACGTATCCATAACCATAATCATTCTCAGGATCCAAACTTACTTTTAACTATCTTAATACCTTAAACCAAACTCCAACTTTCTGTAAAGTGAATGAAACAAGTAAATACAGCAACCAACAGCAGGTATTTAACAAAATAATTTATATGCATAAATTAAATCATTTGTTCAAGTTAGAAAAATCACACATATTGAAATGGCACTATGAAAAATGTTGCTGTGGCTTGCCTTAGTTCAAATGAGGCTCACAAGCCTCCTGGTGATCCTCAAGACAAGTTTCCTCCTCTGAAAATATATAGAAGTACGAAATGAAAATATCAAGAATCATTCAAAAATTCACCAGGAAATCTACACGGAACCAAATAGTCCCATTTTTGGTTTGCTGCAAGATCTCTTTACGAAGAACACAAGGCAAAAAGAATCAATTCATTTGGACTTATGGTTAAAAAGTTATTGCAGTTTGAAGTTCTCTGGAATATATTTAAATTTAGAAATTTAAATAAACATAATACGGGGGTGACGTCGAAGGCGTAAAAGCCCAGAGCGCCACCACTCATACCGCTTCGCGTGGATACGGAGAGGCTGACTAGCGGGTCCCGCTAGTCAGGTGAGAGGGAGAGAGGAGGAAGAGCAGGGGCGGCCACGGCTTCGCCGTTGAGCACGCCGGCGACGCTGCTGCTTCGCTAAAATGGAAAGGATAGATCGACGGAGGGGGTCGAGGTGCACCTGCCCGTACCCGTAGGGTAGCTAGAGATGGTCGGACGGTGATGGAACTGACCTCGCAGGCGGAGGCAGAACAGAGGGGTCGCCGGAGTTGAAGAAGACGGCGAGCAACGGCGTCTCCAGCAGCTCGAGCTAGGTGAAGTGGCTCTATCAGAGAGTGGCGGAGGCTCTGGTAGGGTCGCCTTGGCCTGAGAGGGTCTGGAGCAACCTCGGCGACCCGAGGGGGGGTCGCCGGGGAGCTCGAGCTCAGGGACGGCGGTCGGTGGCCTGCTCGACCGGGCCACGAGGCTCTACGCAGTCTAGGTGTGAGTGGGGGGTGGAGCTGGGTGCTCGGAGCGGCTGGGAGAGGGCCTATATATAGGCGAGCAGAGAGGGGGGGAAACGGGGCTCCGCCGGCGAAACCTGGCCGCGCCCGGCGACGAAATGGCGTCAGTGAGAGGGGGGAGAAGGCGACAATGTCACGCGGGAGCTGTGGCCGGACGGGGACGAGCACAAGGGCGCTGGGGTGGCGACGAGCACAGTGCACACCGCACTGTTGCCTTGGCCGGACCGCGCTCGTGATCGCTGCGGCGAGCTCCGGCATCGGCGAGCGCCAGAGGGGGGCTGTAGAGGTGAAGACGATGACGGTGGCGCGATTTGGCACGCTTGGGCAGGCGCGGAAGCGAGCACGCACTCTACAAAGCGGCTCAGCGGCATCCAGAGCGCGTTGACAGACTGCCATGGCATGGTGTACACGTGTGGTCACCACGCGAACTATGCCTACTGGCTGACTTGGTGCCAAAATTCATGTCTGGCGTGTTGTTCGTGGTAGATAGGAGAGTTACCCGTGGTTGGTTTGTTTCCAGACGCAGTAGAAAGAAAGTAACACGCCTGGTAAGTTTCTGGATAGAAACTTTGAGAGCTTACTGAGGTAAAATGGGTAATAGTTGGAGGCTGTCCTTTGGAGGCTACCCAAGAGTTACAATGGTGAAGATGCACAAGGAGTTTCAGAAGAAATGGACCAAGTAAAATGGTAGTTGCTGTAGAAACTACCATTTCTGTCCAGAATAGAAAAAAATTTCTGTAGCAAAAATAGTCCAAAAAGTAGTGCAATAATTTTGCTTAGGAAGGTGTCTTAGGGTCCAAAGAATATTTAGGAATATCCTCAGAATTTTGTGAGCCATGAAAATAGGGGTTGCTTTGGAGCGCAAAGGATTTAGCTAGGGTTTTGGGAAGAAAAGTGAATATTTTTCCATGAAGTATATTAGAGTGGTCCAGAGAGAAAAGATGATTTGAGATGGATAGGACGCACTTGGGTGAAAGTCAAGTGTACCCAAGTTTTTAAGTCCATATGAAATGATTCAAAAATCCCAAGGTTTCAAATAAATTCAAATAAATCTCTGGCAAATAAAAGAGGGCAAAATCAGGCTTTCATAGGTATTCTATCGATTCACTTGATGTATGTTTTGGTGATCTACTTTTGGGTTCTATTACCTTGGGAATCTATGCATAGGGGTTGGCACATGTTTTCGTCTTGACTCTCCGATAGAAACTTTGGGGCACTCTTTGAAGTTCCTTGTGTTGGTTGAATAGATGAATCTGAGATTGTGTGATGCATATTGTATAATCATGCCCACGGATACTTGAGGTGACAATGGAGTATCTAGGTGACATTAGGGTTTTGGTTGATTTGTGTCGTAAGGTGTTATTCTAGTACGAACTCTATAATAGATGGAACGGAAAGAATAGCTTCTTTTTATTTTACTACGGAGTCTTGAATAGATCAATTAGAGAGAATAACTTTGAGGTGGTTTCGTACCCTACCATAATCTCTTCATTTTTTCTCCGCTATTAGTTTCTTTGGAGTGACTCTTTGTTCCATGTTGAGGGACGGTAATATGATCCAATTATGTTATCCTTGTTGAGAGAACTTCCACTAGTGAAAGTATGAACCCTAGGCCTTGTTTCCTAGCATTGCAATACCGTTTATGCTCACTTTTACCACTTGCTACCTTGCTGTTTTTATATTTTCTTATTACAAAAACCTATATCTACCATCCATATAACACTTGTATCACCATCTCTTCGCCGAACTAATGCACCTATACAATTTACCGTTGTATTGGGGGTGTTGGGGACACAAGAGACTCTTCGTTATTTGGTTGCAGGGTTGTTTGAGAGAGACCATCTTCATCCTACGCCTCCAACGGATTGATAAACCTTAGGTCATCCACTTGAGGGAAATTTGCTACTGTCCTACAAACATATGCACTTGGAGGCCCAACAACGTCTACAAGAAGAAGGTTGTGTAGAAGACATCAAGCTCTTTTCTGGCGCCGTTGCCCGGGAGGTGAGTGCTTGAAGATATATCTTTAGATCTTGCAATCGAATCTTTTAGTTTCTTGTTTTATCACTAGTTTAGTTTATAACAGAAAACTACAAAAAAATGGAATTAACGTTACCTCATATGCTTCATCTTTTTAATATCTTTCGTGAAAATGATGGGAAGTAAAATTGTGCTCAAGTACTAGAAGAAGAATTACATAGAATTCTTGGCATAAAATATGTGCATGATGAGCATGATTGCAATATTTTTAGTATGAATCCTTTGAATATCCATAATGCTAATGATATGCAAAGCCACAAGGTTGGGGAAGCTATGTTTGATGAAGATGATATGTTTAGTCCCCCAAGCTTTGATGAGCAAATTTATTATGATGAAAGCATGCCTCCGATTTATGATGATTATTGTGATGACATGTATGCTATAAAAATAATGATAACCATGAAACTTGTCATCATGATTTTAGTTTTCAATTGGATTATGCCTCACATGGTTGTTATTTTGATGATACTCCCACTGTTCCGAATGAGAAGAATTTTTCTTATGTGGAGAGTAATAAAATTTATATGCTTGGGGATCATGAAAAGAATGCTTTATGTGATGGTTATATTGTTGAATTCATTCATGATGCTACTGAAAATTATTATGAGAGAGGATCACATGCTTCTACATATTGCAATAATATCAAGTTTCCTCTCTATGTGCTTAAAATCTTGAAGTTATGCTCATTTTCCCTTCCTATGCTAGTAGATTATCGTTCCCATAAGTTGTTTGCTCACAAAATCCCTATGCATAGGAAGTGGGTTAGACTTAAATGAGCTAGTCTATTCTTCATGATGCTCTCCTTATGATTCAATTCTTATCTTTTACGCGAGCATCATTGAAATCATTGTGCCTAGCTAGGGGCATTAAACGATAGCGCTTGTTCGGAGGCAACCCAATTTTAGATTATTTCTTTTTTGGATCTGTTTAGGAATAAATGTTGCATCTAGCTTCTGTTTAGATGTGGTTTTGTGTTTTAATTAGTGTTTGTGCCAAGTAGAACCTTTGGGAAGACTTGTGTGAAGTTTATGCGATCATGCTGTAAAAAACAGAAACTTTAGCGCTCACGAGATTAGCTACCATTTTTTACTGGAGGGTGCTTTTTAGTTGATTTTTTTGCAGATGATTAATAGAAAAATTGCTCACGTCCACCAATTTATTTCAGAATTTGTAGAGTTATAGAAGTATTCGAAAGTTACAGATTACTACAGACTATTCCGTTTTTGGCAGATTCTGTTTCCTATGTGTTGTTTGCTTATTTTGATGAATCTATGAGTAGTATCGGAGGGTATGAACCATAGAGAAGTTGGAATACAGTAGATATTACACCAATATGAATTTAGAATGAGTTCATCACAGTACTTAAGTGGTGGTTTTATTTTCTTATGCTAACGGAGCTCACGAGTTTTCTGTTGAGTTTTGTGTTGTGAAGCTTTCATGTTTTGAGTATGGCTTTGATGGACTATGGAACAAAGAGTGCCAAGAGCCTAAGCTTGGGGATGCCCAAGGCACCCCAAGGTACAATTCAAGGACAACTAAAAGCCTAAGCTTGGGGATGCTCCGGGTAGGCATCGCCTCTTTCGTCTTCGTCTATCGGTAACTTTACTTAATGCTATATTTTTATTCACCACATGATACGTGTTTTGCTTGGAGCATGAACTTATTTTAGTTTATTTTGCTTGCTGTTTGAATAATGTTCCAAGATATGAAATCCTTAAATGTTAGAGAGTTTTCACATAGTTACATAATTATTCAACTACTCATTGTTCTTCACTTATATCTTTCAGAGTAGTTTGTTGTTTGCTCTAGTGCTTCACTTATATCTTTTTAGAGCACGGCGGTTGTTTTATTTTGAAGAAATAGATGAACTCTCATGCTTCACTTATATTATTTTGAGAGTCTTTGAGAACAACATGGTAATGTGCTTTGGTTATAAAATTAGTCCTAATATGATAGGCATCCAAGATTGGTATAGTAAAAACTTTCACATAAAGTGCATTGAATACTATGAGAAGTTTGATACTTGATGATTGCTTTGAGATATGAGGATGGTGATATTAGAGTCGTGCTAGTCGAGTAGTTGTAAATTTGAGAAATAATTGTGTTAAAGTTTGCAAGTCCCGTAGCATGCACGTATGGTAACCGTTGTGTGACAAAATTTGAAGCATGAGGTATTTCATTGAGTGTCATCCTTTGTGTGGAGGTCGGGGGCGCGCAATGGTTAACTCCTGCCAACCTCCCCCCTAGGAGCATGCGTGTAGTACTTTGTTTTGATGACTTGTGGATTTTTGCAATAAGTATGTGAGTTCTTCATGACTAATGTTGAGTCCATGGATTATACGCACTCTCACCCTTCCACTATTGCTAGCCTCTCTTGTACCGCGCAACTTTCGCCGGTACCATACACCCACAATATACCTTCCTCAAAAAAGCCACCATACCTACCTATCATGGCATTTCCATAGCTATTCCGATATATATTGCCATGCAACTTTCCACCTTTCCGTTTGCTATGACACACTTCATCATAGTCATATTGCCATGCATGATCATGTAGTTGACATCGTATTCGTGGCTAGGCCACCATGCATAATTTTTCATACATGTCACTCTTGATTCATTGCACATACCGGTACACCGCCGGAGGCATTCATATAGAGTCATACTTTGTTCTAGTATCGAGTTGTAATATCGAGTTGTAAATAAATAGAACTGTGATGATCATCATTATTAGAGCATTGTCCCAAAGAAAAAAAAGGAAAAAAAAGGCCAAAGAAAAAAGAAAGGCTCAAAAAAATGAATAAAGAGACAATGCTACTATCTTTTTCCACACTTGTGCTTCAAAGTAGCACCATGATCTTCATGATAGAGAGTCTCTTGTTTAGTCACTATCATATACTAGTGGGAATTTTCATTATAGAACTTGGCTTGCATATTCCAATGATGGGCTTCCTCAAATACCCTAGGTCTTCGTAAGCAAGCAAGTTGGATGCACACCCACTTAGTTTCTTTTGTTGAGCTTTCATACATTTATAGCTCTAGTGCATCCGTTGCATGGCAATCCCTACTCACTCACATTGATATCTATTGATGGGCATCTCCATAGCCCATTGATACGCCTAGTTGATGTGGGACCATCTTCCTCTTTTCTCTTATCCACAACCACCACTCTATTCCACCTATAGTGCTACATCCATGGCTCACTCTCATGTATTGCATGAAAGTTGAAAAAGTTTGAAAAAATTTAAGTATGAAACAATTGTTTGGCTGATACCAGGGTTGTGCATCATTTGGGTATTTTGTGTTACGAAGATGGAGCATAGCCAAACTATAAGATTTTGTAGGGATGAACTTTCTTTGGCCATGTTATTTTGAGAAGACATGATTGCTTTGTTAGTATGCTTGAAGTATTACTATTCTTATGTCAATATTAAACTTTTGTCTTGAATCTTTCGGATCTGAACATTCATGCCACAATAAAAAGAATTACGTTGAGAATTATGTTAGGTAGCATTCCACATCAAAAATTCTGTTTTTATCATTGACCTACTCGAGGACGAGCAGGAATTAAGCTTGGGGATGCTTGATAAGTCTCCAACGTATCTAGGATGTTTTATGGGCTTTATTATACACTTTTATATGATTTTTGGGATTAACCTACTAACCCAGAGCCTAGTGACAGTTTCTGTTTTATCCTTGGTTTTGAGTTTCGCAGAAAAAGAATATCAAACAGAGTCCAATTGACGAGCCAATTTTTGATGATTTTTTCTGGACCAAAAGAAGCCCCCGAAGTAAAAGTGTTGGGCCAGGAGAGCCACGGGATGGCCACGAGGGTGGGGGGCACGCCCACCCCAAGTGGTGGTGCCCCGCTATCTCGTTGACAACCTGGAGACCCCCCTGACGTGAGACAAACGCCAGAAATTCCTACAAATATAGAAACCTTCGGAAAATAACCGAGATCGGGAGTTCCGCCGCCGAAAGCCTCTGTTGCCACCGAAAACCAATCTAGACCCGTTCTAGCACCTTACCGGAGGGGGGAATCCCTCTCCGGTGGCCATCTTCATCATCCCGACGCTCTCCAAGATGAGGAGGGAGTAGTCCACCCATGGGGCTGAGGGTATGTACCAGTAGCTATGTGTTTGATCTCTCTCTCTCTCTCTCGTGTTCTTGAGATGGCACGATCTTGATGTATCGCGAGATTTGCTATTATAGTTGGATCTTATGATGTTTCTCCCCCTATACTCTCTTGTGATGAATTGAGTTGTCCCTTTGAAGTTATCTTATCGGATTGAGTCTTTAAGGATTTGAGAACACTTGATGTATGCCTTGCGTGGGATACCTGTGGTGACAATGGGGTATTCTATTGATTCACTTGATGTATGTTTTGGTGATCAACTTGCGTGTTCCAAGACCTTGGGAATTTATTCATAGGGGTTGGCAGACGTTTTCGTCTTGACTCTCCGATAGAAACTTTGGGGCACTCTTTGAAGTTCTTTGTGTTGGTTGAATAGATGAATCTGAGATTGTGTGATGCATATCGTATAATCATGCCCACGGATACTTGAGGTGACAATGGAGTATCTAGGTGACATTAGGGTTTTGGTTGATTTGTGTCTTAAGGTGTTATTCTAGTACGAACTCTATGATAGATCGAAGGGAAAGAATAGCTTCGTGTTATTTTACTACGGACTCTTGAATAGATCGATCAGAAAGAATAACTTTGAGGTGGTTTCATACCCTACCATAATCTCTTCATTTGTTTTCCGCTATTAGTTACTTTGGAGTGACTCTTTGTTGCATGTTGAGGGATAGTAATATGATCCAATTATGTTATCCTTGTTGAAAGAACTTCCACTAGTGAAAGTATGAACACTAGGCCTTGTTTCCTAGCATTGCACTACCGTTTATGCTCACTTTTACCACTTGCTACCTTGCTGTTTTTATATTTTCTTATTACAAAAACCTATATCTACCATCTATATTGCACTTGTATCACCATCTCTTCGCCGAACTAATGCACCTATACAATTTACCATTGTATTGGGCGTGTTGGGGAACAAGAGACTCTTTGTTATTTGGTTGTAGGGTTGTTTGAGAGAGACCATTTTCATCCTACGCCTCCCACGGATTTACTACTATCCTACAAAACTCTGCACTTGGAGGCCGAGCAACGTCTACAAGAAGAAGGTTGTGTCGTAGACATCAATGCCGCCTCACCTCGCTCCGACAGGCGTCCAGGATGATGAGGCATGCAGTGCCACCCTGGCTGCTGGCTGGTGTGGTGGCAGGGTCTTCACGAAGATCTGCATGCCACCACGTAGGTGCTTGGCTAGTTGGCTTGGAGGCTGCATGCTGCCACGCAGGCACTTGTCCATTTGGTGAGTTGGTCATTGGGTAGGAGCGGCCGCGGGGACGCGAAACCTTGGTGGGTGCGGGACTGGCTGCGGCCCCACAGACACCCCCGGCAAGGGGTCTTGCCGGGGTCTCGTAGTTGTGCTCTGCAAGGTTCTTGCCGGGGGTATTCGGTCGTCTACGGCAAGGCTCTTGCCGGGGGACTTCGTCTTTTTAAGACTATACACAGTAGGGAAAGACCCCATTGCAATTTCTTATATTATTCAAAACAACAAAACAGAGCAAAGGTCCAGCATTACAAAGGCTTGAGATAAGCTAGAAGAAAAAGGAAAAAGGAAACATCTAACTACTAAAATTACACGATAAGGTTGTCAAGCCATGAACAAAAGGCCCTAGCATAGCTCTTCTTGATTCTAAACCTGAGCAGATTGAGTTCCTATAAGAATATGAATTTCCACCTCTGTAAGCTAGGCTGAATGGCTTGAAAGATGAGATCATTCCTTGAAATCCAAATGGCCCAAGAAGCTAGAATGATGATTTCCATGAACAAGGGCACAGGAAGTTTCTGCCTAAGGTCAGCAAAAGCTTCAAGCACTGAAACATTGGATTGTCTGGAGGGACAAATCCGGTCCCAACATTGAGCTGCAAAAGGGCATCTCAAAAAGAGATGTTGAAGTGTTTCCTCTTGTTGACAGTTGTTTACAACACAGTTATATCATGTCAAAAACACCTTGTGCTTTGGCTGGCAGGAGCTATTCCAAATCCAATTGAACTATTGGGGCCCATTATCAACTCCTATCATCATTTTATAGGCCTTAGCTACTGAAAATTGGTCATTCCCCCAAATGTAGCTCCAGGTATCAGTGCAGTGTAGGAAATCAGAATCTCTTAATGCTATACAAATGTCTTCCATCGCTTCAAATTCTTGGAAAGCTTACGCAGTCAGAGGTAAATGGAACAGATCCTCTAGAAAATCAGTGTGAATGATGGTGTGTACAGTAGTATTCCTATTCTTCACAAAAGAGAAGAGGTGAGGGAACATGTCTTGCAGACAGGCAGAGTGCCATAAGTCAGACCAGAAAAGATCACTTTTTCCATCTCCCATGTTACATCTGACCAAAGATTTGAAGTTATCAATGAGCTTAAGGTTTGCTTTCCACCAAAAAGATCCAATCCAACTACTGCCAGGTAGCAAACCATTACTATAGCCCTTGTCTAGGTCCGCAGGCCCTTGGTCCCACAAAGATCTTTTCAGGACCTCGATCCTAAGTCACACCGATCTAGCTTGTAACACGTCATATCACCTTGCGGCCTCATGCACGGTATCCCCACGGGTGCCACCTTACCTGGCCCGGGATCGTTTGCGCATTTTGGCACACGTATATGACAGTGTCGCTAGCATCCATATGACAGAGAACCCGGGCCGACATGGCTAGTTATAAACCAAAAGTGGCACTAAATTACAGAGACATGCATCCATGACCCAGCAACGAACGTGTCGGTCATCAATGTATGAACCCAAGTCGTAGCAAGCTACATGGACTTAAAGGAACAACGCGTGACATTTCCCCTAAGGGACAGACACAGGAACGAAGAAGGACACATGCCGGCCAGCCTACGTGTTCCGAGCAGTAGCAAGCTACCAAGGCTCATTGGAAGCACTAGGAGGCATTTCCCTGTAAGATAGGCTACCAAAGGAAAACAACTAGGTGTCAGATCCCACACATACCAAGCATTTCAATCGTACACACAATATGCTCAATATGTGCAAATACAACATTGCATCACAACAGAACTCTATGACTCAAAGTACTTTATTTAAGAGGCTCCGAAGAGCCATACATAACATATCTATACAGGTAGAGGTCACATGACCCAACACTCAAGTCATACAATCATACAAGCACAAGCGGAAGCTAACATGTCTGAGTACAGACAACTTGGAAAAATAAAACAGGCTTGGTGTAGCCTGACTATCTACAAGGCCCTTCACAAGCTCAAGATCTCTGTCTGGGTAGCAAGCTACTCGTCGATGTCAACGTCTATGTAGAACCCATCAGAAGGGGCAGGGTTCTCCTCTGCAGCAGTTATTTAGCAAACATGAGTACAAAGGTACTCAGCAAGTCTTACAACAGAACCTATCATACATGCAACATTATCAACAAGGGTAGTGGAGTTCATAGCAGCAAGCTAGCTTTGACTCTTGGCTAACCTATACTACGACTCTCAACAGATTGCAAGATAATACTACGTACACGAGTCCTCTACTCACCACAACAATACACCATCGTGGATCCTCTTCCGTCATCCTACGGAAGGGCCATCCACGGCACTCACACTTGTCTTGAGGCTTTTAGTAGTATCCATGATGCGGAGCATCCCACGATCGTCCCCATGTTCACTTCGACGAGACCTCAAGTACACACCATTGGACACAAGGTTAACTCGCTCCTCTCGGAACCTCCACTTTCTACATGCGAGACATGGATACTACCTCAAATATATGTGCTATGCATGACCAGGAACCAAGAGGGAGGCCATGGAACAGCTAGGAGCATTGGACAAGATGGCGAGGACAAGTCCGCGGATCAAACGGAGAAGCCGCTGGAAAAGCTACAGGCTCCGGACGTCCGGCCTCTACCGGACGACCGGCGACTCCCAGGCGACCGGACGGCCGGAGGCCACCGGACGTCCATGACTTCGACGACAGAAGTAAAATAGCGGAAGTCCGAAGACTTCCGAATGGCCGGACCCTCGCGAGCCACCGGACGTCCGGTAGCCGTCGGACGTCCGCTACATGCTGTCTGCGCACAGTTATCGGGCCAGAGGCCCATGTATCCCTCTCCCACTTACCCCTTCGTGGACCTAAACTATATATACTCCTCCACCTCCTCCTAGTGAGGGTTAGCTTAGGTTTAGCTCATTTGAGACAGAGCTTTGCTCATCCCCTAGTGGTTCATCTCCTTGTTAGTGACTGCGGCCCTCCACGGAGAAGATCCACACGGATTCAAGACCTCTGCGGAGAAGATCCTACTGGATACCAAGACCTCCTCACGGAGAAGACTATCGCTACTTGTATCGTCCCTTGTTGATCATGGATCTTGTATCTCTTTGTGTTTCGAGGATCTAGCACATGTGTGACTTGTTCTTGTTGGTTTGAGTGATTCTCTCGTGTTTCCCCTCGTGTTCCCTCTCGTGTTCTTCGTGTTCTTCGTGGGATCCCCTCCATTTCGTGAAAGATCGACCATCTAGGGTTCCACCCTACATCATTATGGTATCAAGAGCCACGGTTTCTCACGAACTTGGAGCCCCCTCCACCGTTTTCTACCCTTCTTTTCTGTGATTTCGTCCTACATTTCGAAAATCCCCACCAAAAATAGCCCCAATTTTTTTTGTGATCTGTTGGTTTGATGACGTTTTGTTGATTTTGATCCATGAATTTGGTGGGTTTGAAGTGGATCTAGCATTTCCCCAAGTTTCCCCATCTTTGATCCACGAAATCTCATCAATTTTGACCCCAAAATTTCCATTTTCCGCCCAAAATCGCGTCCCGAAACTCAAATCTCGCATTGACCCAGACCCACCGGACGACCGGCGTTTTACCGGACGTCCGGACCCTCACGAAGCACCGGACGTCTGGAACTCACCGGACGACCGGAACCACATATACAGAAGAAAATACCGGATTTCCGGCCTTTACAGGACGTCCGGTACCTCGAGATTTTGAATTCGGCTGATTTTTGTTTTGTCCATAACTAATTCAAACGAACTCTGATTTGGATGTTCTTTAGCTCGTTTTGAAGCTATTGACATCCCCCTTCACACAAAAATACTACCATCATCATTTGACTCAATAATATTTTGTGGATTTTGGCATCTTTGCCTAGGCCCTCCACCATATCATCCGCATAGCCACCATACACTTCCGCAACCTAACCATTTTGTTCCCCATAGCATTTGTGGTTGCTTGAGTAGTGATTTGAGTCTCCTAAGATGTTTAGGCTACTTAGGGACAATTACTTCTTCATCAACCACCACCACAATTTCCACATACCCATTGCCACTATACATTTCCGCCAACCCAACCTAACCCAATTTTGTTGAGCTTGTTTGAGTTGTGGCTTGTGTCTCCTAAGGTGTTTCGGCTACATAGGGACCGTGACTTCAACTCCGACATCGTGTGTAGCCCATCACTCCACTTCCGCAACCACCACGGCATTGCCGCTACCACCATTTGACATTTGTCCTTGAGATTTTGAGTTGTGGTTTTTCCGTTTCCTAAGGTGTTTCGGGTAATTAGGAATGGATCTACATCAAGAGCACCACCTCTCATCATCGACACGGACAGTAACTTCGACGACATCATTGTATATTCCCTTGCAATTGCATTGTTAACCCCTAGCCCATTTTGCGTCACTTGCCTATCGAGACTAGCCTTTGAGTATTGTCGGCAATAAGAGGTTTCACCACTTCGTGGAATTAAGAGGTTTGGCATTAAGGGTAAGTTAGCACCACGTTTCTTGGGGCCTTATAGGATCTTGGAGCGTAGAGGAGAGGTAGCTTATCAGCTGGAGTTGCCAGAATCTTTGTCTGGAGTTCATAATGTGTTTCATGTATCTCAGTTGAAGAAATGCCACGCAGAGATGATGGATGTTCCATTGAGGGACACAGTGCCACTTGATGCAATTCAGTTGGAGACTGATTTGACATATGAGGAGAAACCTGTTAAGATTCTGGAGACAGCAGAGAGAGTTACTCGCACCAAGACAATTAAGTTATGTAAGATTCAGTGGGATCATCATACAGAGGAAGAAGCTACCTGGGAACGAGAGGAAGATCTCAGGCAGGAGCACCCACACCTATTTCCTAGCCAGCCCGAATCTCGAGGGCGAGATTCATCTTAAGGGGGGTAGGTTTGTAACATCCCAATTTTTTCTAATTTGGATGTTAATAGACCATTCACATGCATATCATATTTCTATTGAATTATTTGTCTTTCTGCAATATCCTTTTCATTATGCAACTAAAGGCAATTTAATTGGAGTGGAGATAACATGACTTCTCCCCTGTTTTTAAAAATGTTCATAATGTCCAGAATAATGTTTCCAGTTGATTTGATATGTTCTGGTAATTGTTACAATCTTGAATATATTTTATTTGTGACTTTATTTGCTGTTTGAGTGACCAAATGCATCAAAATCATTTTACAAAAAATGCATTAGCTTGGAACTAGTGTTCCTGTAGTTTATAGCTGTAGGGCTATTGTTACTGGTTGTCTAGATATTTTATTTTAGATTTTATATTAGGTGCTGGTATTTTATCTATTTTATTTTGCTGCTGGTTATGTTTGAAAAAAAAAGAGAAGCCAGCCGGCCGGCCAGCTAGCCAGCGGCCCAGCCCACCAGCCAGCCAGCCAGCCAGCCAGCGAGGCAGTAGCGGCCTAGCGCAGCAGCGCTCACGCGCGGCCCACAACCACCACCTCAGCCACCCCACGCGAAGCGGTACCGCTCGCCCGACCCGACCCGACCGCACCCGACCCGCTTTTCCCCTCTCACTGCTAGCGGGCCCCGCCCCTGTTCACCATCCCCTTCACCGAGCCGGATGCCACAGGCGCGTAGCCGCCCGCGCGACCGAGGCCGAGCCCGGATCGATCTCGCGCCCCAGTCGATCCCGTGTCCTCCAGGGACACCGCACGCGAGGTGGACCTCTAGGGAAAACCCTACTGCGGTCTCTCCCTTTCTTTCTTCGCCCGCACGCGCCGCGTGGGTGCTTTGGATCTCGCCGCGAGCTCCGCCGTCCGCCGCCGTTCACCGGTCAGTGCCGTCGCGGTAAGAGCATATCCAGCCGCACTGACCGCTCCGTTCGATCTATTCCCTGACGCCGCACTCGTTTGACACCTCTGGGTAAACTGCATCGCACCAGAACGACGCCGCCACCGAAGCCCGACGCCGCCGGAGCGCAGTCGCCGTTCGCGAACTCACTACCGTCGGTACAGGGCACCTAGCCGCCGTCCGACACCACCACCACCTCCGCCACTCACCGCCGCCTCCGCCCGTAGCATCACCGTCGCCGGAAACTCACCGGAGGAGCCCCGCCGTCGCCGCCCGATCGCCGCCGCCGCTCCTTTTGTCGTTTGGTGAGCCACGCGCCTCGAGCCAATGGGCTGCTGCCACGTGGCAGTTCGCTACAGGGCGTTTACAAGAGTTGCTGCAGTGTCCAGGCGTTTTTTGTTTCTTTTGTCTTTTTCTTATTTTTCCTCAAAACTTCAATTAGCTATATCTTTTATTCTGTAACTCCAAATTAGGTGATTCTTTTTCCTATGCACTCACAAAAATCATATCTTCATTACAGTACCAATTTTGTACATGGTTGCACAATTCAAATTTGAATTCGTTTGAATTCGAGTTAAATCTTCCGGAGGCCATATCTTTTAAACCGTTTATCGGAATCAAGTGATTCTTTTTGCATTGTGATCGTAGTGATGTGTGGGTGATCTTTGCATGTTGTGTTGCTGCTGTTTTTGAGTTTTAAAATGATTTTCTTGCTGTTTGCTTTATTTATGGCTTTATCGGAGTTTCGGTGATTGATTTGTTATATTGTGTGAAACGTGTAGATTGTCCGGAGTGCGACGCGAGCTATTGTCAGGAGTGTGACTTTCTGAACCAGAACCAAGGCAAGTTACATGTTGATCATCCTTTACCTATTGTTTTCCTATGCATTGTAGTTGATGACACACTATAAACTTATGCATTATCGGATTTGTTATAATTTGAGCTATATTGTTGAACTATCTCCCGTCTTTTGCAAATCGTGGTAGGTATAGTTATGCTATGCTTGTAGACGGGGTTGGTTCCTGTATACATTGACCTTTTGTGAGGATTATTAATATTTAACAAACTGAGTAGTAATTCAGGACTTAACTCACCTCTGGGCGGAAGTGGTATTGATGGGTGGTCTTAAGAACATCATGGTTTATACCCTCTGAATGTAAGTGGACGGCCGCCCAGGCTCAAAAAGATCAGACAGATTTAATGACTAGTAGCTTCCATGCGCGACCACTAGCTATATGGGCTCTGGCTTAGTTGAGTAGGTTGTGGGATCCTCGCCCAGGTATGCTAGCAGATGTAGATATGGATAGGTGTACCGGCTGCCGGGGGTGGAGGTGACTACTTCTGAAAGGCTTCGTCTCAATCTTCGGGTTGAGTCTAGTGGGTAAAGTGTGCAAAACTCTGCAGAGTAATAAAACTAATCATGATTAGCGGTGCCCCCGGTTATGGGTAATTTTGAGCGACTATGCCATTACAGTTGTTGGATGATTTTGACAGATGTGACACTTAATAATATTTGTGGGCAACTTAATAAATGGGTAGGTTGGAGTTGATTTTGCCAACTCAACCTTGTGCATTTAATTGTAGTATTAAAGGAACTAAATGAAAAATTGACTATTAGGTAGTTATGAGGACAAAATCAGGTTTCTGCAAAATAAACCCCCAAGCCTTCCTTTGTTGTTCTATGCATATACATGTAGGTCTGCTTTATTACTTTCCCTGTGTAACTTGCCAATACATTCAATGTATTGACCTATACGGCTGCAACGTCTCATGTTGCAGGATTTTCAGACGAGGAGTAAGGTATCGTTAGGGTCGCGAGTCTGCACTCAGCATCGCCAGTTGGGATATGATGGGACTCATCGTTATTTTCTGCTACTTTCCGCTGTGTGATTGAATAATAGCTAGCCATGAGCTATGCAGATTGTTTTATTTTATATACTCTGGATCATACGTTGTAATAAATGATGCACTTGTATTCTGGTATTCATCTATACTGTGTGTGCTAGCGAGTTCGATCCAAGGACTAGCACGGTAAGCACAGAGACTCAAATCCTTAGAGGTTTGGTCGTTACACCGGAGCTCATGGCAGCGAAGCCCGCTGTGAGAGAAAGAGGGAGGAGGCGAGGCCCAGGACGCCGTGGCACTCGGGGGAGAGGTGGATGGGGCGACGCACCGGCCGCTCTCCCGCCAGCGGCCCTTTCCCCACTGGAGGGCCATGTTAGAGACCAACCTCGTGAGTTCTTCATCAGGCTGTACAAGCCAGTGTGTGGTCACCTCCGCCTCCCAAGCCTGTTTTCTCGGGAAATGGAGCTTGATCCACCGCAGGCCCTGAGGCTGCATATGAGGGGCTGCGGGAATGGCAGCATGCAGGTCGACGTCGACTTCCCCGCCCCTCACGTCATTTTCCTCCGCCGTGGGTGGAAGTCCTTCGCCCGCGCCAATAGCCTGTCGTAGCGGCACGTTTTCGAGTTAAAATTAATGGAGAACGGCCTGCTAGCCATCAAGGTCTTTGGACGCTCAGGAATCCACTTAGGGTGCTGCTTGGAGAGCTCCACCGGCAATGAAACCTCCTCCTTTAGCGACAGCGACGAGGAAGACAGCGACGGCGACGATGACGGCGGTGGGTGGGAGTACGTCGATTCCGACTCCAACTGACCGTCGGTGGCAGCACCATCATCTGCATCACCCTCCTCCCTCGGCCATGCATCTCGCCGGGGGTTACCCTTGCCATGCTCTCCATCGGTGCGTTCCTCGCCGCCCTTTTCTTGCCTTCACCTGCCACACCTGAGAGGAAAGGGGCAAGAACAGAGATTACGAGGCACTTATCCTTCTTTTAGCATGTAGGCACTTTCCAAATCTTTATTTCTAAATAAAGTAATCTCTGAAGCCCATGCATGTGTCTTGTAACGTTCGTACTTGTATCAGCATGTTAATGAAAAATACCAGCCTTGTCGGGGACTCGTGCATGTATACGTCCATGCAGAGGCAAAATGCCTCTTTAACGTAAATAAACGAGTTATGTCGGCAAGCTATCCTGCGGGCGGAGAATCACATCTGCTAGGTTGCAGACAAAGAGCCCAGCCCCTCGTCGACCTTCTTTTAGTAAAGGCTACTGCAACCGCCCTGACCGAAGCAGGGTTCGAGTCAGGGACGGGAGCACCTGAGTTTAAAAGAGAGTGGTGAGGTTTTCTAATGCACAAGTCACAAGTTACGAACATGAACATGCAAGAGGTGAACTTTATCTTTTTGGTTTGCCGGCAGTCCCAGAGCCGGGCAGTCTTCCCAACTTCTTGTCGGAGCCGGGTCCTTGGCGGGATCGAGCCTCCTTGCCGCGGCTGGAAAGAAGAGAGGACAGGAGCATGCAACCTTGGCGGTCCATTAACATTAGATGGAATCAAAAAGTAGTAGAATACCTTGGACAAGCATGTATATACACATACATATAAACATGGAAATCAATGGGAAACGGTACATACTAAAGGGTTTCTCTTCCCTGACTACGCATAGGGTCTGTACCTGGCTTGGAACACAGGGTTACATGCCTTGCCGACTAGGCTAGTACAAAAGGGGGTTGTCGGGGCTCCCGGCAACCGTGCCTTAGGGGTAAACCTTGCGAATATGTTCGATATTCCAGGAATTGCTCACCGGAATGCCATCTTCGGTCTCCAGGTGGACATCGCCGGGCCTAGTGACTCGTATTACCCGATAAGGGCCTTCATACTTAAGCGTCAAGTTGTTTGAATTCTTGGCGGATTGGGTCCGCCGAAGAACAAGGTCGCCTTCCTCAAGGCTTCTGGCATGAACCTTGCGGCTATGCTAGCGGCATAAGGCTTGCTGGTAGCGAGCGGCTCGCACAGCAGCCTGAAGACGATCTTCCTCAAGGAGCGTCACGTCATCTTGGCGCAGCTGCTCTTGCTCAAGATCATCATAAGTTGGCACTCGAGGTGACCCGTATATGAGTTCCGTGGGGAGAACTGCTTCTCCTTCGTATACCAGGGCAAAGGGTGTCTGGCCAGTGGCTCGATTTGGTGTCATCCTGATTGACCAGAGAACCATTAGCAACTCATCAATCCAGTGTCTTCCACAGTTGTGTAGCCTGTTGCAAGTTCTCATTTTGAGACCTCGCAACACTTCTGCATTCGCCCTCTTAGCTTGGCCACTGCTTATGGGATGAGCAAAAGAATCAAAACAAACCTTGCTGCCGAGGTCTTGGAGGTACTGCATGAAAGTGTGGCTCATGAACTGTAATGCCCAGGATGCGACTATAACTCCTACGTGTCGAGGCACGACTTAGAGACATAAGCGCATTCTGGAATGATCGCAAGCATGGTATCATTGCACATCTCATGTAAAAGTTCAGGGATGAAAGAGGAAAAATAGTTGCCTTACACTCGCCATGTCATACAATGAATACAATAGCATACATTCATCCAAATAACACAGGGTCCATCTACGGACGAAATACAAATGAGAAAAGATACCACAAAACACAAGGCCTGATCGCCCCTAGTAGGAACCACTACTGATCATCGGGATACGATACATAGTAACGACCACGCTCTTCATCGAACTAACAATGAAGTTCTGATCCATCTCCTGCATCATACTCGGCTGTACCTACATCTAGTGTGTGTTGTAATCTGTGAGCCACAAGGACTCAGCAATCCCATTCCCGGGTATCAAAACTAACAAAGCCAAGAAACTAGCATACGAGTTTAGAGCGAGATGAGAATATGTGCCTGTAAGTGCATCTAGTGCTACCCCTAGTTGGTTTTGGAGTATTGACGACAAACCTGGTTGAGGGACTAATGTGTTTGTGAGAATTGCCGGATAACACAGGTAGTAGTCCCTCATTGATTCGGTTTACCTACCGGAGATGACCCCTAAAAATGTATGAAGACATTGACGACAATGGTGGTATATGAAGATATTCATATTGAAGACTATGACGAGAGAGGACATTGTGTGAAGACTATGGAGCGCGAAGACTTAGACGTTTTGTTGTTTCCTTTTCTTCTTTGTTGAGTCATAGGAACCACCAGACTGTTAAGTGGGTTCCAAGTGAACAAAGTCAGAGTGACTGAAGTGATGCTCAACTAAATCCTATGTCTCCGAGCGAAGACAATGAGAGCAAATCTTATCCAGAGCTGGATGAGTCAGCTTTACTTGTAGCCCAAGTAAAGTTGTCGCGCGTGTTTGAAATCTGACCGTTGTAACATGTGTCGGTTCCTTAGTGACCCAGGGTCACTTCGAACAAATCAGGTCGGGTTGCCTAGTGGCTATAAATAGCCCACCCTACACCATAAATTGGTGGCTGCTCAGAGTTAGTACACGGCTTTTGTCGTTTGAGAGCAACCCACCTCCGAAGCATTTGAGAGAGAGATCCTTGCGAGGACAAAGCCCAAACACCCAGAGCCAAAGAGTGTTAGGCATCACTGATGTCTTTCTGTCCGCGTGATCTAAAGACTTGTTACACTTGAGGACTGTGAATCCTCTAGCCGGTTAGGCGTCGCGTTCTGAGCATCCAAGAGTCATTGTGGATCGCCGGTGAACAAAGTCTGTGAAGGTTTGGAAGTCTACCTTGAAGACTTACCAGAGTGATTGGGCGAGGACTAGGTGTCCTTAGATCAAGGGGAATAAGGTGAAGACGCGGTCTTCTGAGCTAAATCTCAGCCTCCCTAACCAGAAGTACAGTTGTCGCAGCAACTAGAACTGGTCTAACAAATCACTTTCGTCTCCAAGCTACTGGTTCTATCCCTTCCTTCTCTTTACTTTCTGTCTATATTTGTGAAGTCATTGCCTTCTTTCCTTATCTGTTTGACTTCACTGTGTGACTACTTGTTCTGACTGCCTTCATACAATCTTCCATCCTGATCCATACTTCCTAGCTGCTATTAGTCTCCGTGCTTTCACTTCATTGAATACTTGACTATGGCTTGTCTAGTGTAGTCTACCTTCCGCTACATATAAATAGGATCGGTTCTATTGTTTGTCTTTGAAACTTCCATGTTTTGAAGACTTTCCTAAAAATAGCCTATTCACCCCCCCCTCTAGTCGATATACAGCCGTTTCAATTGGTATCAGAGCAAGGTACTCCCTTGTTCTGTGTGATTCGGTTTAACCACCTGGAGTTTTAGCTATGTCGACTGTAGGGATAATCAAAGTCTCTACTGCGTGCCCCGTCTTCGATGGCACTGAATACCCCTATTGGAAGAACAAGATGCGCATGCTTCTTGAAGCCATTGATGTGGACCTCTGGTACGTCATCAAGAACGGCGTTCCCAAGACTGGTGAAGGTCTCACCCCTGCTGATGTCAAGAAGCTCGTTCAGCTGGATTCCACGGCCAAGAACATCATCTGTGGGCATGTGACCAAAGGACAGTATGGTCGTGTGAGTGCTCTGGAAACGTCGAAGCTAATCTGGGACTGGCTCTCCAAGGTCAACGAAGGCATCTCAACCCAGAGAGATCAAATGATCAGTGTCCTTCGCAACCTCTTCAATCGCTTCAAGAGACATGACAATGAGAATGTCCAGCTCACATTTGATCGCCTCACTGACATCACAAATGAGCTTCGGGCTCTTGGCGCCACTGACATCACCAAGCATGAAATCATCAAGACACTCCTGAGATCACTTGACATCTCATGTGACATCCTTGCACTGACGATTCAAGAACGCCCTGACTTCAAGACTCTCGATTCGTCTGACATACTTGAGAGGCTCAACACGCATGAGTTCCAGCTATCTGAGAAACGTGACATCTATGGTCCCAACTATGGCCGAACTCGCGCTTTGAAGGCAAAGGCTGTTTCCTCATCTGAAGAAGAATCTGACTACAGTTCTGGTGATCCTGAAGACATTGGAAAGGAGCTTGCCATGCTTGTGAAGAAGTTCCAGAAATTCACTAAGAAGAAAGGCTTCAGAAAGTCTTCATGATCCAGCTCAAGAAATGATGAAGCTTCTACCCATGACCACAAGAAGAGAACATGCCACATGTGCAAGAAACCTGGTCACTACATCTCCGAGTGTCCTCAATGGGACAATGAGAAGAAGAAGAAGAAGAGCAAGGAATATGATTCTGATGACAAGAAAAAGAAGAAATACTCAAAGTCTTCTTCCATGTCTTCATCGAAGTATTCATCACACAAGAAGAATTCATCTGGCAAGGCTCGTGCGTTTGTTGGCAAGGAGATGGATTCAGAGGAGGAGTCTGCTTCAGAAGAAGCGGAGGTGGAGTCTGAGGAGGAGTCCGATTCTGGTGTTGCAAGTCTGACTCTAGCCACAGCCTATGTTGCCAAGTCCATCTTCAACAATGAAGACAATGGCTCTGTCACCAACACCGATGATAACGACGACTCCGCTCCCACCTACTGCTTCATGGAACGCGGTGCCAAGGTAAAATCACGCGATGCTTACTTTCAAACATCCAGTGAAGATGACTCCAATTTTGAATCAAAACCTAGCTACAAAACACTTGCTAAAATTGTCACTGAACAATAGAAAGCTATGGAACATATTCAAAAACTGTAAGACAAAAGCGATGACCTGTTGGACGCGGAAATGACCCGTTCTCTGTCCTTAATTGAAGACATAAAAAATCTTCATGTTAAGTACGAGGAACTTGAGAGTCGTCATGAATCGCTCTCAAAAACTCATGAAAAGCTTTCCTACGAGTATCTTCAAAGGAAGCAAGTACTTGAGAAATTGAGAGCGGCTCATGAAGATCTTCAAAAAGAAAACGAGTCACTCCGCGCTCAGCAGATCAGCTACACTCAGGAAGGATTTGAACCACCGTGCCTAAAATGCATTGAGCGTGATAATTTTACATCTGTTGCTGAATGTTCTACCGCTGCTACTGTTGCACTATCTTCAACTGCTGATGTGGTAACTAACCCCTCTGCTAAGGATACCACTACTATTGCTGATGAAAATGCTAGGTTGAAGACTTTGCTTGAAACAGGGATGTACAAAAGCCTCAAAGGGCATCAGACGTTACGTGATGTCCTCAAAAAGCAGATTGTGAACGGAAACCCTAGGAAAGAGGGTGTAGGGTTCGAGAGGAAAATGAATGTTGATGGTTCATACTGGAAGCGTGAGCAGTACCCCAAAACCACATGGGTTGCTGCAAAGGAACCTTCAGTGCATCCGTCAACCTTATCTGGCTTCACTTGTGCTAATCCTATTATCATTGATGAAACCTTTGATGCAAACTATAAACTGTTTAAGAATTAGAATGGTGAAGTGTTTGCCAGGTATATTGGTACTAACTGCAGGAACGGGCCACCTATGAAGAAGATCTGGGTTCCCAAAAGTTTTCTTCAGAAGCTTCCAGTAAATGTCATCATGACACCACCTGGGAAGAAGACAAACCCCAGACCAAAGGCTTCATACGGTCCTAAGGCTTCATACAGACAGAGGACTCACCTGAGTCACCCTAACGCCAATGTTTTGTAGGGAAACTGTACTCAGACTCATGAATATGAGCGTGTTTCCTCAGACCGCTATATTCACAAAACAAAGAACTTTTCTGCTTATTCTTATGAGTATTATTCTCCTCCTGCAAGGCTATTTGCTAGGGCTCCAAAGCCAAAACTTCAGATGCTGCACTTAGACTCATTGCTTCTAAACCACCCCTGAAGATGTGGGTGGTTAAGAAGAACTAACTTTCTCTTGCAGGGAAAGGTCTCCAGCCGAAAATCAAAGGCGTCTGATGCTATTGCTGGGGACCTAAAACATCTTGTAGTTCGCGAGATCAAATGCCCAAATGCTCTTACTATGTATTTTGTTTCTGAATCACTTGCCAATCATCCTATTAGTCATAACGTGGATCTAAGCTTTCATAATCCGCTTGCTTGTCAAACATTTATGCTTCACAATACTCTTTGTGAAGCCTATCCCCCTAACTGCACTATAGGGTATGACACCAAAGACTTCAGAATGGATTATGGACAGCGGATGCACTAATCATATGACTAGTGATCGCAGTCTTCTTATGGACTCAACCTTACGGCCATGTCACATCACATTTGTTGATACTGGTAAAAGCAAGGTATTGGGTCTAGGTAGAGTTGCAATCTCAAAGGATCAGCACATGGATAAAGTCATGCTTGTTGAATCCCTTGGTTTCAACTTAATGTCTGTCTCAATGCTTTGTGACTTAAACATGATTGTGATATTTGGAAAATATCGTTGCCTTGTACTAATGGAATCTGACAAGTCTATAGTCTTTGAAGGATATCAGAAAGATGATCTGTATATGGTAGATTTGTCAGCAGGACCACATATGGTCGTATGTCTTCTAGCAAAAGCTGCAAAGTGTTGGCTCTGGCATCGGAGGCTAGGCATGAGGAACTTGCACACTCTCGCGAAGAAGAAGCACGTCGTAGGCATCGAGGGCGTCAAGTTCAAGAAAGATCATCTGTGCGGTGCCTGCGAAGCTGGGAAGATGACTAGGGCCAAGCATCCCTCGAAGACAATCATGACGACATCCCAACCCTTCGAGCTGCTTCACATGGACTTATTTGGCAGTACGCACTACTCCACGTTCACCACTACAACTTGTCTCTATGGCTTCGTCATTGTTATTATTCAAGATACACACGGGTGCACATAATTCTCTACAATACTGAAGTGCAGGATGTTGCCAACCGTGCCATGAACAACTATGGCGTCAAGATCAAGCATATCAGAAGTGACAATGGCACTGAGTTCAAGTACCGGCCTTGATCTTTATCTTGATACAATGGGAATCACTCATGAGTTCTCTGCTCCGTACACACCTCAGCAGAATGGCATCGTGGAGCGCAAGAACAGAACCCTCATTGAAATGGCTCGAACGATGCTCGATGAATACAAGACATCAAGAAAGTTCAAGCCCGAAGATATTGATATAGCATGCCATATCATCAACCCTGTTTATATTCACAAGCTTCTGAAGAGAACCTCATATGAACTCCTTACTGGCAAGAAGCCAAATTTCAGTTACTTCAGGGTATTTGGAGCTAAATGCTGGATCAAGGATCCACATCACAAATCCAAATTTGCACCAAAAGCACATGAAGGTTTCATGCTCGGCTATGGAAAGGACTCGCACTCCTATAGAGTCTTCAACATCTTTCTCTATAAAGTGGTTGAAACTGTGGATGTGCGGTTTGATGAAACGAATGGCTCACTAAGAGAGTTCCTGCCAAATGTGCTGGATGAAGCTACACCTAGAGAATCTATCAAGCTAATGGGAACAGGTGAAATCATGCCTTCCGAAGCACAGCCTGACGAAGAACTCATCATTTCTGCTCCCAGTCAACCTGAAGACAATGCTCAGCCTGAAGACAATCCTCCTGATGATGACAATGACCAGCAAGAGCAAAATCTTTGTCCAGTTCATCCTCGTGTTGCAAATGAAGTACAAGTTGAGAAGATAATTGACAACATTAATGCACCTGGTCCACTCACTCGTTCAAGAGCAACACAGCTAGCAAATTTTTGTGGGCACTTTGCATTTGTCTCGATATCTGAACCCAAGAAAGTTGTTGAAGCCTTCATGGAACCTGAATGGATTCAAGCTATGCAAGAAGAGCTTCAATAGTTTGAGCTGAACAACGTATGGGAACTTGTCAAGCGTCCTGACCCCCGCAAGCAAAACATAATAGGCACAAAATGGATATATTGCAACAAGCAAGATGAGCATGGTGAAGTTGTCAGAAACAAATCTCCTCTCATTGCTCAAGGATACACTCAAATTGAAGGGATTGACTTCGATGAAACATTTGCTCATGTGGCTAGGCTTGAAGCTATTCGCATACTGCTAGCCTATGCAAACCATCACAACATCCTTCTGTATCATATGGATGTGAAGAGTTCCTTTCTCAATGGCAAGATTGAAGAAGAAGTGTATGTTGCACAACCACCTGGCTTTGAAGATCCAAAACATCCTGATATGGTATACAAGCTCAACAAGGCACTGTATGGCCTCAAACAAGCCCCTCGTGCTTGGTATACACACTCAAAGACTTCCTAAAGAGCAACGGCTTCAAACCTGGTTCCCTGGATCCCACACTCTTCACGAAGACATATGATGGTGAACTGTTTGTTTGCCAAATCTATGTGGATGACATTATCTTTGGCTGCACTCACAAAATATACAGTGATGAGTTCGGTCACATGATGCAAGAGCAATATCAGATGTCCATGATGGGTGATCTGAAGTTCTTCCGTGGTCATCAAATTCGTCAACAAAGCAACGGCATCTTCATATCTCAAGAGAAATACCTCAAAGATTGCCTGAAGAAGTTTGGTATGCAAGACTGCAAAGGATACACGACGCCTATGCCAACTAAAAGTCATCTGAGTCCCGACGCAAATGGTAAAGATTTTGATCAAAAGGTATACCGCTCCATGATTGGTTCTTTACTTTATTTATGTGCATCTAGGCGAGATATTATGCTTAGTGTTTGCATGTGTGCTCGATTCCAAGCGGCAGCAAAGGAATCGCATCACTTAGCTGTGAAGCGAATTCTTTGATATTTGACTTACACCCCAACACTAGGATTATGGTATCCAAAGGGCTCAGAGTTTGATCTAGTTGGATTCTCAGATGCTGATTATGCTGGAGACAAAGTTGATCGCAAGTCCACATCAGGCACATGTCACTTTCTGGGACGATCACATGTTTGTTTATCTTCAAAGAAGCAGAATTGTGTATCACTCTCCACTTCTGAATCTGAATACATTGCTGCTGGATCTTGCTACGCTCAGCTTCTCTGGATGAAGCAAACTCTCAAGGACTATGGTGTCCATCTGAAGCATGTGCCACTCTATTGCGACAATGAAAGCACCATCAAGATTGCCAACAACCCAGTTCAACACTCGAAGACAAAGCACATTGAAATTTGTCATCTCTTTCTCAGAGATCATGTCATGAAGGAAGATACTGATATCATACACGTCAACACTGAAGACCAGCTGGTTGATATCTTCACAAAGCCCTTGGATGGGAAAAGGTTTTGCAAGTTGCGGTGTGAGCTAAATATCTTCGAATCCTCGAATGTCCTGTAATCAGGCACACATCCTAACAATTATGCATGTTGATGACTTAGATGTGCAACACACGAAGTAAAGTATATCTTCAATCAAAGAAGACTTACATTCTGAGTGTGAATACATTAACGCGAAATTTGACTTCGGAGCGCCACGATAATTGTGCGCCATGTCTGGGTCTAATACTTCCTATACGGTGGGTAACACCACAACCAAATATTTGCTTGAAGTGTTTCTCTTGGCATTACATTTGCAAAATCCTCGCATTTGATTTATCTTCATATGTGTCTTCTCTTTGTCATTTTGATCTCACTCAGATATATATACATATAGAGACTTGTGTTCTGTCCTCTACAGCATTCACTTATAGCTATGTCTTCTTATTTGAATCTTTTGAACTAAGGGAATGTGATCGGACCCTAACCTCTCTATGCTTTCTACCTCAAACTCTATCTATCCAAATCATATGCATTCTATTGGAACCGTCGAATGTCTTCTTTGCGTCCTTGTCAGCAGAAGATACAGAGACAAACATTAAATCTGCTTCTAATGCTCAATCCTTATTGCCTGAAACCTAGAGAAGCCGGAACGACAACCCCGACAGTCCAGGCGTGCGTGGGAACATGGAACAACTCCCTATGTGTTACATGTCCGCCACGTGTCCCTCCGATGAGAACCGCCACGGGCACGCTGTGCCGTCTCCCCTCCTTATAAATGCCCGTCCCATCATGGTCAAAACTCTTCTACCACCTCTCCACCTCGACAAACCCTAGCGCCACCGCTAGCTCTTGACGACGCCGGCGACGAAGCGCTTAGCTGCTGCGACCTCGTCGGCACCGTCCTCATGCCGTCCGCGGACATCGTCTTCTCCGCCGCCGCCGTAGGTGTTCTCCGTCGCCAAATTAGGACACGGAAGATCGAACTACTCGGCCTCCACTTCGTCTCCGTCTAGCAGTTCATCGTGTGGTAAATTAAAACCCTCTTCTTACCATCTTTTTGATCCGATAGATTCATCCTTTCTACCAAAAGAAGTTTCTGCCTTCACATATTTAGATCTACCATGTCTGCATCTCATACTTTGCCTAGTATATTCACTTATGCCTCACACGTAGTTAGATTCCTCAAACTACTAGGAAAAGGCCTACTAATGGCGCACAAGTTTTGCCTACCAATGGCGCACTACTGGTGCGCCATTAGTACCACGCCACTAGTATTTTTTACTAATGGCGCACCTCTGGTGCGTCATTAGTATACCTGATACTAATGGCGCACCACTGGTGCACCATTAGTATAGCCCAGGGTGCGCCATTAGTATCTGGTATACTAATGGCGCATCACATGGAAGTGCGGCATTAGTAACAATTTTTTTTCAAAAAAATTACAAAAAAAAAAATTTCGAATTTTTTTTCCAATTTTTTTTTCGTTTTTTCCTTAAACTCTGGTCAATATGCTTAATCTCATGTCAAATCGCACTCTACGGTCAAACTTCGCAGAAGGTCACCCATCCTCACACTACTCCAGCCCGAGCACGCTTAACTTCACAGTTATATCCAACCCCAGCACCAGCTCACTTCACAGGCACTTCTTGATATATCTATCATATCAATCGTATTAAACCTTCTTGATGTCTAGGGACTTTGTTCATGTCCATGAGTATGATGAAATTTTGAAAAAATATTTCAAACTTCCCGATCAAATTACGTATCATATTTGAAAAAAAAAATAAAAAAAAAAATAAAAAAAATCGAGTTCGTATGCAAAATTATGCCCATTTTACAAATTCCAGAGATATTTTGCAAATAAAGTCGAAATTCATATGTGTAAATTTTCACAACAAGTAGACCACATATCACATGGGAAACTTATTTTCTTTTATTTTTATGACATTTCCATCATTTTCTTTTATTTTTTTTAAAACTGGAAAAGGCGGTCCAGGGGGGGGGTGCAGTTGGTGAAATTTTGGGCCAAGTTAGTAATGCCGCACTGCGGGAGTGGTGCGCCATTACTAGTTCAACTAGTAATGGCGCACCACTCCCATGGTGCGCCATTACTAGTTTTGAAAAATAAAATAATAAAAAACAATATTTTTAAAAAAATACTAGTGGCGCACCGTGGATGTGGTGCGCCATTAGTAGTTGAACTAGTAATGGCGCACTATCCACTCGTGCGCCATTATTAGTTTTGAACCAAAAATTGAAAAAAAAATTGAAAAAAATTACTAGTGGCGCACCGTGGATGTGGTGCGCCATTACTAGTTTAACTACTAATGGCGCACTATCCACTGGTGCGCCATTAGTAGTTTTGAAAAAAAAATGATTTTTTTTACTAATGGCGCACCGTGGATGTGGTGCGCCATTAGTATTTGGACACTAATGGCGCACCAACACATGGTGCGCCATTAGTATATAATAATGGCGCACCGTATGTCTGGTGCGCCATTAGTGCCCATCCCATCTACAGCCCTTTTCCTAGTAGTATCACTTGTACCTATTCTTGGATTCGTACAAATCTGGAACCAACTCTCAACATATAAGTGAGTGTCTTCGCGCTATGAGGTCAATGTCTTCTAAATTGATTTATCTTCAAAATCTTCTGAGAATGCATATGACCTATTCCCCTTCCCTCGCACCTCTAATGCTGTCACAAGTACATGTCCCTTGGTTCTCATAGTCTGCATTCATTTGCAGAATTCTTGCAGCGTCACATTCACTCTCCCGAAGCCAGTTCCTGTATGACCAGCAGACGGAAGCTTTTTATAGTATTGAAGCCTTGCAGTTTGAATCTCATGGCAACTGAGAAATCTGTTACGAAGGGTGGCAGACAACACCGTGGAAACACCTCGAGAGATTTGCCTCCTGACCTCTATGAAATGTACAAGACTGATCCAGAGGAGGACTATAATCAGAGAAAAACTCGAATCCAATGGATATGAAGATATTGGGCAGAATAGTGGTTCAAGTACAGGTTTGTGACCCAGGAGTATGCTGAGAAGAATGCCATCAAGCGACCATGGGGAGACATTTTGTACAAAAATCTTCCACCCAGGTCCAAAGCTGAAGCCATTGCGCAAGACTTCTATCCTTGCATGGTCCGATGGCCACAACCAGCTGATGTCGACCCATCGTCATTGCTATGGTGTCAAGACGACAATCTGTTCAAGCGCAACCTCCAGTATGCCAAGAACTCGGCCAAGGAAAACAAGAAAACTTGGGGATTAGACTTCAACCCTGGCCCCTCTGCGCCTCGTGCAGATGGCACACACGAAGCTGAACCAAATCTTGTTGGGCCCTTCTACAACTTAGAAGGTCTCATCTCTCATATAAGGGTTCAAGGGGCGGATGTGGATCAACCTGCAGACGACACTGACTCTGATGAAGCGCCTACACCTCCGAAGCTGAAGAAGAAGAAGAAACCTAAGTCTTCGAAGCCTTCCACTCCACCAACATCATCGAGAGTGAAGCCTTTGGCCACTGCTCCACCTGCACCAAGTGTGCAGTTTGAAGATCACTCTCGCATCTCCAAGCCCAAGAAGCTAAAGAAGAAGCCCATGCACAACCCAAGTACTGCTCTGACTCCCCCTGCAGTTCTGAGGAACGAGAATGACTCCATTGATCTGTCAAGTGACGACGATCTTGCTGATGATGCTCTTGAGCAATTGATATAGAGCAAGCAAGATGCAGAAATCTTCAATGACTTGCCTCTCTTTGACGTGGCAGTCATCAACAACTTCATTCATGAGTGGTTTGACACCCCCAATCTCAGCTTCGATGATCTGCAACTTCCAATTGGCCTGAGCGTCTCGTTCAATGGTGCCATTGCTTTTGAGCTAGCTCTTGCTTAGTAAATTGTTGAGCTGAAGCACAAGATTGATTTTGAAAAGGCTCAGTTCAAGAAGCATATGGCCAAGCTCAGCATCAAAGATGTCCAGAATTTCAAAGTCATGATGCATGAGCTCAAAGAAGCCTTTCATAAGAAGCGTGAAAAGCTAAAGGTTCTCGTGAGCTCATACAGGCTTTGGCTGCCAAGTGTGTTCAAGCGTACAATGAAGCTGAGAAGCGCAAGGCCCTTGGGCGTCCTGGCATCGACCCCAGGATGGTTGCCAAGAAGAAGAAGCCAACTGTGGCCCCAGCTGAAGCATCAAGGCAGGAAGAACCTCACATTGTCTTCCCTGCCAGCATGTCAGGCTCGAAGCCTAATGTTCCCACAGTTGCTTCAGAACTCAAGAAGACAAAGGTGGCTAAAGCTGAAGCCCGCAAGCGCAAAACCAAGAACACCGCTGATGATGCTCCACCCACCAAGAAGCGAAAGATCAAGAGAGCCCGGGCTGCTCCCACAGAGCCCCTTGTCGTCGAGCCAATTTTTGTTGCTCGTCCTGCATCTGCACAACCAGAACGTTGCCTGAATGTTCATGAGTCTGCTACCACAGAGGCTCCTGAAGATATTCCAGCTGTTGACCCCAATGCAGGTGAAGATATTGGTCATCACGACAATGTTGAAGATGATGAAGTCCTTCCTCAGATTGAATACAATGTCGTATCATCGCCTGTTCTCACGAACAACGAACTCATCAGCATTGGTAGTCCATTGACGCCAATTGCTTAGGATGACTCATGGGTTGATCACCCACAAGAATCACCACGTGATACAGACACACCAGTTACTCCCCCAACACAGGTCACCACTCCAGTGGTTGATGATGAAGACTTTCAGGCCCAACCAACTCCATCTCCACAAGCGTTGCTAGCATTCTGCAGGCTTCGCAAAGGACCAAGGCCTCAAGTCGATCCATCAAGTGTTCCAGAAGGAGATGAGCACCAATCTATTTCACGTCAAGTGTTTCCTAAAGCTTCTCCAACTGCGAACGTCCCTGAGTCTGAAGCCAAAGCGGCTGAAGATATTCCGGCTGCATCAGCCGATGACCATGAAGAAGAAGCAAGAGAAGAAGAAGCACATGTTGCCACACCTCCTGCCAACCAAGTTGTTCTCGAGGAGAACATGTCTGACCCTCCAGCTCCTGAAGTGGAGGTTACACATTCTGAGGTGGCCACCAACACCACCACTGAACCCAATGATGTTGTCATGGCTGAAGCTGATATGTCGCCTGAATTCACTGTGGTACCTGAAGCCAATGTTGCACCTGATGCAAATCAGCAGCCTGAAGTCAATGCCAGTGCTCCTGCTCCGCCTCCAAGGCCACATACTATCGAGCAAGCATACAACAACGATGACCAGCTCATCACTGTCAAGTGGCCTCTTCTGGTTCCTCCGCCTGGTTCTGGTCCTCATTTGATTACCACGTCGAGCACATGCCTCAGGTTTAGAAGCCAAAGCCAAGACTGCATAGGTTTCCAGGTACTGCCACTTCGCCAGGGTCCTTCAATGCTAATGGCTTCATTGCACATAACACCTTCTTTGATAGCGCCAAGAACCCCTATTCCACACCAAGGAGTTCATCAGATAGGTTCTAGAGCTATCAACAGCGCAGCTATTATTCATGTGTTCTCTATGATCAAGGGCGCATCTTCCCACATATTCGTCTTCACACTGAAGCCATTACTGGGTTGCCTTGCCTTGAAGAAGCCCTTGATTGCTTCCGTGATGCTAGATTACTGAACTTCGTGACTAACAAATAGTTGGAATGAAGAGTTGCTTCTGCAATTCTATGCAACCCTCCACATTCGCGGCTACAATAAGGATACGAAGACATGGGTCCTTGAGTGGATGACAGGAAATGTCCATCATGAAGCCAAAGCCTTTGACATCATTGAGCTAACTGGCCTGCCCACTCCAGGAGAACTATATGAACCTGGTTGTCAACGACACTGCGAAGCTTTGGAGAGTATCTTTCAGAAGCCAAAGCCCAACATGAGCCAAATGTTGAGCATGATGAAGCCCTTGCCACTCGATGCTGAGTACCCAAAGGAGTTCTTTGTTGAAGACCTTGAGTATCTGCCACACACTATATATCATATCATCAGGCGAACTCTATGGCTTGTCAAAGGACACTCTTCATCAGCCAAGCTTGAAGGAACAATGAAGATATTGGTCTTCTATATCTTCAATGGCATCAGCTTCAACGCTCAAGACTTCTTTATCAGGCAGTTGGCTGTATCAGGCTCAGATCTCTTTGGACTTAAGTTCTACGCTCCATGGGTCATGCGTCTCATCAAGCTTCATTCAGCTATCAACTATCAGCCTTCTGCTCGCAACCATCTCATATTCTTGCCAGAGGTTGATATGTCAGTTGAAGCAATATACCAAGAGCCTGTCAAAGAGCATGTTTACCTTCACAATGTTGATCACCAAAGCTTCATTCAGCCCATTGAAGGAGTTCCAGCAGTCACTCGTGTTTATCCTCTGGCTGGACATACTTGCTTACCTCACCATGCAGAGACTGAAGCTACTGAGAGCACCATTGCCCAAAGGCCTCGGAAGCGATCTCGTGTTCTCAATGACCGAGAACTTCTCGTTGCCTTACATCAGAAACAGGATAAGCATCACTACTGGCTGAAGCGCCAGACGCAAAGCCTCTTGGTGGACGTCAATCGTATTCGCAACCTTGCCACCAAGAATGCATTTGTTGCACATGAAACCTGTCGGAGGCCATGGAAGAGTTTGACATTCCTGAGTGTTGAAGCAGATCTTCAAGACGATGGCTTCACTGAAAGATTCAAGTTTGACACCACTCCCCCAAGGAATGATGTCTTGCATCGAAAACTCGATCTGTTGAACACTCTGACTATTCCTCCTTCGCTGCAACGGTGGATGCCAGAGTGATCGATGATCAAGATGATGCTACCTCACCTCCTCCTCCTTCAGCGCGTGTCGACACTGCTCCAAGTTCTTTTGCACCGCCAAACACCAACGGCGACCCTGCATCTTCTCCTACTCCTTCTAGGAACGAGTAGAGGATATGTGTCTTCAAACCTTTTTGGTCCTTACTAACAAAAGGGGGAGAAGCATATGAGTTGATTGTCTTCAAGCGGGTCCATATGGGCGGCTGCTTTATATTTTGCCTAGTGTTTACAACTCTTGCTTTTGTTATATTTGGTTCTTTGAGTTGTAACAGTTGAACTTGATGGTCGTCCGCAACGTTTTCTGGTACTCTGTAATGTGATGATAAATTCCGCATGTGCTACGATAAATTCCGCACTTAGTCATTTTGCAGACATCCATTTCTCATTATGCATATCATTATATTCGACATATCAATTGTGCATGACGAATTGTCTTCATAAGTTGAAGAGGAACTCCACAAGTACAACCTGCTATGTGCATTTGCTTTCAAAAGCAAATTAATTATATGCACATCTTCAGGGGGAGCCTTTTGCTACTTATGACGACAATACGTTTATCCTTTACAATTTCACATACTTTTATCCCCGTTGAAAACATCAACCGGTTTGTCATCAATCACCAAAAAGGGGGAGATTGTAAGTGCATCTAGTGCTACCCCTAGTTGGTTTTGGAGTATTGACGACAAATCTCGTTGAGGGACTAATGTGTTTGTGAGAATTGCAGGATAACACAGGTAGTAGTCCCCCATTGATTCGGTTTACCTACCGGAGATGACCCCTAAAAATGTATGAAGACATTGACGACAATGGTGGTATATGAAGATATTCATATTGAAGACTATGACGAGACAAGACATTGTATGAAGACTATGGAGCGCAAAGACTTAGACGTTTCGTTGTTTCCTTTTCTTATTTGTTGAGTCATAGGAACCACCGTACTGTTAAGTGGGGTCCAAGTGAACAAAGTCAGAGTGACTGAAGTGATGCTCAACCAAATCCTATGTCTTCGAGCGAAGACAATGAGAGCAAATCTTATCCAGAGCTGGATGAGTCAGCTTTATTTGTTGCCCAAGTAAAGTTGTCGCGTGTGTTTGAAATCTGGCCATTGTAACACGTGTCAGTTCCTTAGTGACCCAGGGTCACTTCGGACAAATCAGGTCGGGTTGCCTAGTGGCTATAAATATCCCACCCCCCTACACCATAAATTGGTGGCTGCTCAGAGTTAGTACATGGCTTTTGTCGTTTGAGAGCAACCCACCTCCGAAGAATTTGAGAGAGATATTCTTGCGAGGAATAAGCCCAAACACCCAGAGCCAAAGAGTGTTAGGCATCACTGAAGTCTTTCTGTCCGCGTGATCTAAAGTCTTGTTACACTTGAGGACTGTGAATCCTCCAGCCGGTTAGGCGTCGCGTTCTGAGAATCCAAGAGTCATTGTGGATCGCCGATGAACGAAGTGTGTGAAGGTTTGGAAGTCTACCTTGAAGACTTACCGGAGTGATTGGGCGAGGACTGGGTGTCCTTAGCTCAAGGGGAATAAGGTGAAGACGCGGTCTTCTGAGTTAAATCTCAGCCTCCCTAACCAGACGTACAGTTGTGACAGCAACTCGAACTGGTCTAACAAATCATTGTCTTCCCCAAGCTACTGGTTCTATCCCTTCCTTCTCTTTACTTTCTGTCTGTCTTTGTGAAGTCATTGCCTGCTTGCCTTATCTATTTGACTTCACTGTGTGACTACTTGTTCTGACTGCCTTCATACAATCTTCCATCCTGATCCATACTGCCTAGCTGCTATTAGTCTCCGTGCTTTCACTTCATTGAATACTTGACTATGGCTTGTCTAGTCTAGTCTACCTTCCGCTGCATATAAATAGGATCGGTTCTATCGTTTGTCTTTGAAACTTCCATGTTTTGAAGACTTTCCTAAAAATCGCCTATCCACCCCCCCTCTAGTCCATATACAGCACTGTCAGTGCCAATGGTAGCCAAGTTGATCAAGAAGTGATCCTAGCTACTCACGTTCACACATAACCCCATCGTGTTCATGATACGTCTCCAACGTATCTATAATTTTTTATTGTTCCATGCTATTATATTATCCTTCTAGGATGTCTTATGGGATTTTCTATACACTTTTATATGATTTTTGAGACTAACCTTTTAACCCAGAGCCCAATGTCAATTTCTGTTTTTCTCCTATTTTAGGGTTTTACAGAAAAGGAATATCAAACGGAGTTCAATTAATGAGCCAATTTTTTACGATTTTTTCTGGACCAAAAGAAGCCCCTAAAGCAAAAGAGTTTGGCCAGGAGAGCCACGGGCTGCCCACGAGGGTGGAGGGCGCGCCCTGGGAAGGTGGTGGCGCCCTCCTATCTCATGGACAGCCCAGAAGCTCCTCTGACGTGGGACCTACGCCAAAAATTCTTATAAATACTGAAACCTTCGGAAATTAACCTAGATCGGGAGTTCCGCCGCCGAAAGCCTGTGTAGCCACCGAAACCCAATCTACACCCATTCTGGCACCCTGCCGGAGGGGGGATTTCCTCTCCGGTGGCTATCTTCATCATCCCGGCGCTCTCCATGACGAGGAGGGAGTAGTCCACCCTCGGGGCTGAGGGTATGTATCAGTAGCTATGTGTTTGATCTCTCTCTCTCTCTCTCTTGTGTTCTTGAGATGGCACGATCTTGATCTTGATGTATCTTGATGGATCTTATAATTCTTCTCCCCCTCTACTCTCTTGTAATGGATTGAGTTTTCCCTTTGAAGTTACCTTATCGGTTTGAGTCTTTAAGGATTTGAGAACACTTGATGTATGTATTGCACATGTTTATCTGTGCTGACCATGGGATATCATGTGATCTACTTGATGTATGTTTTGGTGATCAACTTGCGGGTTCCGTGACCTTGGGAATCTATGCATAGGGGTTGGCACACGTTTTCGTCTTGACTCTCTGGTAGAAACTTTGGGGCACTCTTTGAAGTTCTCTGTGTTGGTTGAATAGATGTTTCTGATATTGTGTGATGCATATCGTACAATCATGACCATGGATACTTGAGGTGACAATGGAGTATCTAGGTGACATTAGGGTTTTGGTTGATTTGTGTCTTAAGGTGTTATTCTAGTACAAACTCTTGAATAGATCGATCTGAAAGAATAACTTTGAGGTGGTTTGGTACCCTACCATAATCTCTTCGTTTGTTCTCCGCTATTAGTTACTTTGGAGTGACTCTTTGTTGCATGTTGAGGGCTAGTAATATGATCCAATTATGTTATCCTTGTTGAGAGAACTTGCACTAGTAAAAGTATGCCTTGCCTACTATCATTGCAACACCGTTTATGCTCACGTTTACCACTTGCTACCTTGCTGTTTTTATATTTCCAGTTTACAAAAACCTATATCTACCATCCATATTGCACTTGTATCACCATCTCTTCGCCGAACTAGTGCAACTATACAATTTACCATTGTATTGGGTGTGTTGGGGACACAAGAGACTCTTTGTTATTTGGTTGTAGGGTTGCTTGAGAGAGACCATCTTCATCCTACGCCTCCCACGGATTTATAAACCTTAGGTCATCCACTTGAGGGCAATTTGCTACTGTCCTACAAACCTCTGCACTTGGAGGCCCAACAACATCTACAAGAAGAACGGTGCGTAGTAGACATCAAGCTCTTTTCTGACGCCGTTGCCTGGGAGGTGAGTGCTTGAAGGTATATCTTTAGATCTTGCAATCGAATCTTTTAGTTCCTTGTTTTATCACTAGTTTAGTTTATAAAAGAAAACTACCAAAAATGGAATTAAGGTTACCTTAGATGCTTCATCTTTTTAATATATTTCATGAAAATAATGGGAAGGAAAATTGTGCTCAAGTACTAGAAGAAGAATTACATAGAATGTTTGGCATAAAATATGTGCATGTTGAGCATGATTGCAATGTTGTTAGTATGCATTCTTTGAATACCCATGATGCTAATGATATGCAAAGCTACAAGCTTGGGGATTCTATGTTTGATGAAGATGATATGTTCAGTCCCCCAAGTTTTGATGAGAAAATTTATTATGACAAAAGCATGCCTCCTATGTATGCTGATTATATTTATTAAAGTGGATTTGGGGATGTCATGACTTTATTTAGTGATGAATCCACTACTTCGGAAGAGGTTCCAATTGATTATGAGAACAAAGTTGCTATCTATGATGATTATTGTGATGACTTGAATGCTATTAAGAATAATGATAACCATGAAACTTGTCATCATGATTTTAGTTTTCAATTGGATTATGCTTCACATGATATTTATTTTGCTGAGTTTGCTCCCACTACTATGAATGAGAAGAATTTTTATTATGTTGTCAGGACCTCGATCCTAAGTCACACCGATCTAGCTGTAACACGTCATATCACTTTGCGGCCTCACGCACGGTATCCCACGGGTGCCACCTTACCTGGCCCTGGACCGTTTGCGCATTTTGGCATGCGTATATGACAGTGTCGCTAGCATCCATATGACAGACAACCCGAGCCAACATGGCTAGTTATAAACCAAAAGTGGCACTAAATTACAGAGACATGCATCCATGACCCAGCAACGAACGTGTCGGTCATCAACGTATGAACCCAAGTCGTAGCAAGCTGCATGGACTTAAAGGAACAACGCGTGACATTTCCGCTAAGGGCAGACACAGGAAGGAAGAAGGACACATGCCGGCCAGCCTACATGTTCCGAGCAGTAGCAAGCTACCAAGGCTCATTGGAAGCACTAGGAGGCATTTCCCTGTAAGATAGGCTACCAAAGGAAAACAACTAGGTGTCGGATCCCACACATACCAAGCATTTCAATCATACACACAATATGCTCAATATGTGCAAATACAACATTGCATCACAACAGAACTCTATGACTCAAAGTACTTTATTTAAGAGGCTCCAAGAGCCATACATAACATATCCATACAGGTAGGGGTCACATGACCCAACACTCAAGTCATACAGTCATACAAGCACAAGCGGAAGCTAACATGTCTGAGTACAGACAACTTGGAAAATAAAACAGGCTTGGTGTAGCCTGACTATCTACAAGGCCCTTCACAAGCTCCAGATCTCCGTCTGGGTAGCAAGCTACTCGTCGACGTCAACATCTATGTAGAACCCATCAGAAGGGGCAGGGTTCTCCTCTGCAACAGTTATTAAGCAAACATGAGTACAAAGGTACTCAGCAAGTCTTACAACAGAACCTATCATACATGCAACATTATCAACAGGGGGTAGTGGAGTTCATAGCAGAAAGCCAGCTTTGACTCCTGGCTAACCTATACTACAACTCTCAACAGATTGCAAGATATTCCTACGTACACGAGTCGTCTACTCACCACAACAATACACCACCGAGGATCCTCTTCCGTCATCCTACGGAAGGGCCATCGTCGGCACTCATACTTGTCTTGAGGCTTTTAGTAGTATCCATCAACTTGTCTATGAACTGTAAGAGTAACCAAGTAGTTCGTACCGCGAACAACGGCTATTCAAATAGATTGGTAACCCTGCAGGGGTGTACTTCTTCACACACGCTTCCACCACTTATCGCCGGTTACTCGACATGTACTCGGCAACCTTCAAGCGGAAGCCCAGCGAGGGTGTCGGCCACTACCTGACTAACTACACCAGTCTCTCGTCCAGGTTTATCGCCTATTTGGGTTCCATCCATGGGGAGATCCGGCCGGGGTGTCGCACACGGCCCCAAACGATGTGTACAGGGTTCCCGAGTCACCAAACGGGCAACCGGTACAACGTGCCACGTACCTGTCGCATCGCAGCCCACCCCGAGGGTCAGCGCCGTGCATGACCACCAGTAAACTACAAACACCAGAAACTAGTTCCAACTCATGGATAGAGATCGAGGGTAATTAATAAGCCGAGAGGGTCCATTGGTTTCGGGCCCAATGCATGGTAGTAGCTGGGACTTGAACCACACATACAGATCTCGGGTCCTATGGACGGTTCCAATGAAACAACCCACCACGTACTCCTACATGGCCTTTCATCGATACCTTTACCAAACATGTTCCACACTTCCCTCTCTTTACCGGTATGATCATTTCACTCTGATCCATCACCCAGATGAATCAGACCTGACACAACTCTAAGAATAGCAGGCAACATAAACTAATAGCATGGTGGATCACAGATCACATGGCTCAATCAACTCCTACACATGCTAGTGGGTTTCAACTATTTACTGTGGCAATGACAGGTCATGCAAGGGAATAGGGTTCAACTACCGCAGCAAGTAGCAGTTCACATGTTGTTGCCTTAATGTAGTAAAAGAGAGCAGGAGCGAGAAGATGGGTTTGTATCGGAATGATCAATGATTGCTTGCCTGACAGAGTGGTTGTCGGATACTGCTCTTCAGCTAGATACGCAGAAGTATCCTCAGGAGCAGGACCTAACACGGAGAATATCGGCGATACAATCAATAAGCAAACAAATGCAACAATATGATGCATGCTCATGATATGGCAAGATGCATCTGTTTTGGGCTAATGCAACTATAACCAGAAGGGTTTGAGCCCATTTGAATCAAAGATTCAAATTGAAACTCAGACTATTATTTAATTAAGTGCATTATCATGTTTTAATGTGAACAGCAAGGTTAACTTGCTCAAACATGCATGAAATCGGTGCCATTGGAAAGATTGGATTTTTCTGATCAATTTTCATATATAAATCTTTTCCATCTGAGCAACTGTTGAATTTATATGATTTTTTGAAGTTTAAAGCATTTTCTGGAATTTCTTGAATTGTTTTTAAATCAAAAATCCCAGGAAATCCTTTACTGCGTCAGCATGACATCATGCTGACGTCAGCAAGTCAACAGGGCGCCCAGGTCAAACCTGACCAGTGGGTCCCTCATGTCAGTGGCACACTAAACTAATGACAACAATTAGTACTTAATTTAAAACCTAAACTTAAATTAGTCCACGGCCGTCCCCACATGTCAGTGACACAGGGGGGGGTCAAAACCTTGGTCAAACGGGGCTAACTCGCTGGCGTTTAGCCGCCGGCGAGGACAAACGCGGTGGTGAGGTGCGAGATTTGTGCTCCGGCTGCCAAAACGACGGCGGAGCACGCCTATGGGCAGCTGGGAGTGAGCCGCGTCGAGTGGTGGTGGTGGCTGGCCTCGGGGTCGCCGGAAACGACGCCGGCGACGAGTCCAGCGGCTGCTGGAGTTCGGGCGAGGTCGAACTCGTCGGTGCGGTGTTCGTAGAGGTGCGTGGAGTGATCCTACAACATCTACACAGAACGGTGAAGCTGGTTGGCACGATGGTCGGGCCGTTAATTGGCTGGAGCCTCGTCGGCGACGAGCTCCGCGGCGGCGCGTGCAGGTGAACCTCGTGCAGTGCATACGGTGCAGCAGAGAACTAACGGCGGTTGCAGTGAGCGTCGAGGCGGGCTCGGGGACGGTCGGAGCTGAGCTGGGAGGCGATGGGGATCTCTGCGGCCGGAGTTGGGGAAGCCGGGGTCGGGGGCGACTCCAGAGCGGGCGAGCGCTCGGGGCTCAGCCTGCTCGACGTAGTCAATGACGGTGGAGCGGACGGACACGGTGACGGAGCTCAGGCACGGCGGTGGATGCGGCTATCACGACGGCACGAGCACGGCGGCGTCGGCCATGGTGCGGGGAAGGCGAGGGAGAGGAGTTGGGGAGGAGTGAGCGTGTCAGCGAGCTCGGGGAGGAAGTGGGTGATCGATCCCACCCTCCAGAACGGCGAGGGGAGGAAGCAGGGCGGCGGGCAGCTGCGTGGCGCGCGCTGCGGCTGCTGTCAAGCACCTGCCTGCCTGCCTGGCTGAGCCAAGCAGCTCGCTGGAGCGGTGGCTGGGCTGGGCCGGCAGGTGGGCCTGTTAGGCGCCAGGTAAGCTCTCTCTCTCTTCTCTCTTTTCTATTTCATTTCTTTTGAAGCTTTGTTGAATTAATAAAAATGCTAGAACATTTTTATAGCTCATAAAACTAGTCATGCCCACTGTATATAATATGAACAGTATGGAACATTTTAGAATATGATTATTTGGGCACATGAAATATTTTATAGCATTTAAATGCCCAAATGCAATTACCATATGAATTAATCCAGAGACCTTGGGTGTCCTAGAAAATTGTGCACCATTTTTGGCAGAGGTTTAAGACCAAGGAAGAAATGATGAACATTTTTGAAGAGCATTTTGGGTACATTGGAAAAGATTTTATTAAACCCTAGTTGTTAGAAGAGGGGTGCTGGGGTTTCTGTCATTCCCATTTCAAGTTTCTTTGGAAAGTAAACATGATGCACACTCTAGCTAGTCCTAATGCAAGCACTGACTAGGGATGTGACATATGTGGAGAGTAGTAAAATTTCTATGCAAGTAGATCATGAAAAGAATGCTTTATGTGTTGGTTATATTGTTTAATTCATTCATGATGCTATTGAAAATTATTATGAGAGAGGATCATATGCTTCTACATATTGCAATAATATCAAGTTTCCTCCCTATGTGCTTAAAGTTTTGAAGTTATGCTTGTTCTCCCTTCCTATGCTAGTTGATTATCGTTCCCACAAGTTGTTTGCTCACAAAACCCCTATGCATAGGAAGTGGATTAGACTTAAATTTGCTATTCATATGCTTCATGATGCTCCCGTTATGTTTCAACTCTTATCTTTTATGTTTGCATCATTAAAATCATCATGCCTAGCTAGGGGCGTTAAACGATAGTGCTTGTTGGGAGGCAACCCAACTTTATTTTAGTTCATTTGTTTTTGCTCCTGTTTAGGAATAAATATTGCATCTAGCTTCTGTTTAGATGTGGTTTTATGTTTTAATTAGTGTTTGTGTGAAGTAGAACTTTTGGGAAGACTTGTGTGAAGTTTATGATCTTGCTGTAAAAAACAGAAACTTTAGCGCTCACGAGTTTGGCTGTGATTTTTTACTGGACCGTGCTATTTAGTTGATTGTTTTTGCATATGATTAATAGACAAATTCCTCAAATTGACCAATTTATTTTGATTTTTTTGGAGTTCCAGAAGTAGGCAAAACCTGCAGATTACTACACACTGTTATGTTTTTGACAGATTCTGTTTTTCGTGTGTTGTTTGCATATTTCAATGCATCTATGAGTAATATTGGGAAGTATGAACCATAGAGAAGTTGGAATACAGTAGGTTTAACACCAATATAAACAAATAATGAATTCATTGCAGTACCTTTGAGTAGTGGTTTGCTTTCTTATACAAACGGAGCTCGGGAGATTTTTGTATAAGTTTTGTGTTGTGAAGTTTTCAAGTTTTGAGTATTGCTTTGATGGACCATGGAACAAAGAGTGGCAAGATCCTAAGCTTGGGGATGACCAAGGCACCCCAAGGTAAAATTCAAGGACAACCAAAAGCCTAAGCTCGGGGATGCATCGGGAAGGCATCCCCTCTTTCGTCTTCATCCATCGGTAACTATACTCGGAGCTATATTTTTATTCACCACATGATATGTGTTTTGCTTGGAGCATCAACTTAGTTTATTTTGTTTTGCTTGCTGTTTGAATACTATCCCAATATCTGAAGTTCTTAAATGTTAGAGAGTCTTCACATAGTTACATAATTATTCAACTACTCATTGATCTTCACTTATATCTTTTGGAGTAGTTTGTTGTTTGCTCTAGTGCTTCACTTATATCTTTTAGAGCACGACAGTGGTTTTATTTTGAAGAAATAGATGAACTCTCATGCTTCACTTATATCCTTTTGAGAGTCTATTAAAACAGTATGGTAATGTGTTTAGGCTATAAAAGTAGTCTTCACATGATATACATCCAATGTCAATGTAGTAAAAAAATTCACACTAAGTGCATTGAATATGATGAGATGTTGGATGCTTGATAATTGTTTTGAGATATGAGTGAAGGAAATATGCCCTAGAGGCAATAATAAAGTTGTTATTTATATTTCCTTATATCATGATAAATGTTTATTATTCATGCTAGAATTGTATTAACCGAAAACTTAGTACATGTGTGAATACATAGACAAAAGAGAGTGTCCCTAGTATGCCTCTACTAGACTAGATCATTGATCAAAGATGGTTATGTTTCCTAACCATAGACATGAGTTGTCATTTGATCAATGGGATCACATCATTAGGAGAATGATGTGATGGACAAGACCCATCCGTTAGCTTAGCACTATGATCGTTTAGTTTTACTAGTATTGCTATCTTCATGACTTATACATGTTCCTATGACTATGAGATTATGCAACTCCCGAATACCAGAGGAACACCTTGTGTGCTATCAAACGTCACAACGTAATTGGGTGATTATAAAGATGCTCTACAAGTGTTTCCGATGGTGTTTGTGGTGTTGGCATATATCAAGATTAGGATTTGTCACTCCGAGTGTCGGAGAGGTATCTCTGGGCCCTCTCGGTAATGCACATCGCAATAAGCCTTGCAAGCAAACGACTAATGAGTTAGTCAGGACATGATGTATTACGGAACGAGTAAAGAGACTTGCTGGTAACGAGATTGAACTAGGTATGATGATACCGACGATCGAATCTCGGGCAAGTAACATACGATGACAAAGGGAACAACATATGTTGTTATGCAGTTCGATCGATAAAGATCTTCGTAGAATATGTAGGAGCCAATATGGGCATCCAGGTTCCACTATTGGTTATTGACCAGAGAAGTGTCTCGGTCATGTCTACATAGTTCTCGAACCCGTAGGGTCCGCACGCTTAACGTTTCGTTGACGATATAGTATTGACTTAGTTATGTATGTTGGTGACCGAATGTTGTTCGGAGTCCCGGATGAGATCACGGACATGACGAGGAGCTCCGGAATGGTCTGGAGATAAAATTTGATATATAGGATGATATGGTTAGGCCAAGGGGTCAAGCCCACAGGGCATTGAGTCGTTGCAAAAGGTGTTTTGCGGAGGCCAGGGGGCCAAACGCCGGAGACCCTGGCGTCTGGCCCTAGGCCAGACGCCGAGGCCCATGGCGTCTAGTCCAGACGCCAAGGATTGTGGCGTTTGGTCCTGGAGTCCGAGTGGTACTCTTGCCTTTCGGGCAAAACCGACTTTGAGGAGGCTTTTGCTCCAAGTTTCGACCCCAGGGCTCAACATATAAATAGAGGGGCGGGGCTAGCACCTGGAACACATCAAGATACACAAAGCCGTGTGCCGACAACCCAGACCCTCTAGTTTATCCTCCATCTAGTTTCTGTAGTGCTTGGCGAAGCCCTACAGAGATTGTTCTTCATCAACAACCGTCACCACGCCGTCGTGCTGCCGGAACTCATCTACTACTTCGCCCGTCTTGCTGGATCAAGAAGGCGAGGATGTCATCGAGCTGAACGTGTGCTGAACGCAGAGGTGCCGTACGTTCGGTACTAGATCGGGACGGATCGTGAAGGTGCACGACTACATCAACCGCGTTGATAAACGCTTCCGCTTTTGGTCTACAAGGGTACGTAGACAAACTCTCCTCTCTCGTTGCTATGCATCTAGTAGATAGATCTTGCGTGATCGTAGGAAAATTTTGAAAATACTACGTTCCCCAATAGTGGCATCATGAGCCAGGTCTATGCGTAGATGATATGCACGAGTAGAACACAAGTGAGTTGTGGACTATACTAGTCATACTGCTTACCAGCATGTCATACTTTGCTTCGGCGGTATTGTGAGATGAAGTGGCCTGGACTGACATTACGCGTACGCTTATGCGAGACTGGTTTACCGTTATGAGCAGTCGTTGCTTAAAGGTGACTGGCGGGTGTCTGTCTCTCTCACTTTAGCTGAATCGAGTGTGACTACGCCCGGTCCTTGTGAAGGTTAAAACAGCACATACTTGACGAAACATCGTTGTGGTTTTGTATGCGTAGGTAAGAACGGTTCTTGCTAAAACTCGTAGCAGCCACGTAAAACTTGCAACAACAAAGTAGAGGATGTCTAACTTGTTTTTGCATGGCATGTTGTGATGTGATATGGTCAAGACATGATGAGTTATACATTTTTGTATGAGATGATCATGTTTTGTAAAGTTATCGGCAACTGGCCGGAGCCATATGGTTGTCGCTTTATTGTATGAAATGCAATCGCCATGTAATTGCTTTACTTTATCACTAAGCGGTAGCGACAGTCGTAGAAGCAATAGTTGGCGAGACGACAACGATGCTACGATGGAGATCAAGGTGTCGCGCCGGTGACGAAGGTGATCATGAAGGTGCTTTGGAGATGGAGATCAAAAGCACAAGATGATGATGGCCATATCATGTCACATATTTTGATTTGCATGTGATGTTTATCTTATTATGCTTCTTATTTTGCTTAGAACGACAGTAGCATTATAAGATGATCCCTTACAAAATTTCAAGGTATAAGTGCTCTCCCTGAGTATGCACTGTTGCGAAAGTTCGTCGTGCCGAGACACAACGTGATGATCGGGTGTGATAAGCTCTACGTTCAAATACAACGGGTGTAAGCCAGTTTTGCACACGAAGAATACTCGGGTTAAACTTGACGAGCCTAGCATATAGTAGATATGATCAACATAAGATGTTCACCATTGAAAACTACTCCATCTCACATGATGATCGGACATGGTTTAGTTGATTTGGATCATGTGATCATTTAGATGACTAGAGGGATGTCTATCTAAGTGGGAGTTCTTATGTAATATGATTAAATTGAACTTTAATTTATCATGAACTTAGTCCTGGTAGTATTAGCATATCTAAGTTGTAGATCAATAGCTCGCGATGTTGCTCCACGTTTATTTTTATATGTTCCTAAAGAAAACTAAGTTGAAAGATGTTAGTAGCAATGATGCAGAACTGTTCCGTGATCTGAGGATTATCCTCATTGCTGCATAGAAGAATTATGTCCTTGATGCACCGCTAGGTGACAGACCTATTGCAGGAGCAGATGTAGACGTTATGAACGTTTTGACAAAAGCTCGGTATGATGACTACTTTATAGTTTAAGTGCACCATGCTTTACGGCTTAGAACCGGGACTTCAAAAATGTTTTGAACGCCACGGAGCATATGAGATGTTCCAAGAGTTGAAATAATTATTTCATACTCATGCCCGTGTCGAGAGGTGTAAGACCTCTGACAGTACTTTGCCTACAAGATGGAGGAGAATAGCTCAACCAGTGAGCATGTGCTCAGATTGTTTGGGTACTACAATTACTTGAATCAAGTGGGAGTCAATCTTCCAGATAAGATAGTAATTGACAAAGTTCACTAGTCACTATCACCAAGTTAGTAGAACTTCGTGATGAACTATAATATGCAAGGGATGACGAAAGTAATTCCCGAGCTCTTCGCTATGCTGAAATCGGCGAAGGTAGAAATCATGAAAGAGCATCAAGTGTTGATGGTTAATAAGACCACTTGTTTCAAGTAAAGGGCAAAGGGATAGAAGGGGAACTTCAAGAAGAATGACAAGCAAGTTGTCACTCATGTGAAGAAACCCAAAGCTAAACTCAATCCTGAAACTAAGTGCTTCTACTGCAAAGGAACTGGACACTGGAAGCGGAACTACCCCAAGTATTTGGCGGATAAGAAGGATGGCAAGGTGAACAGAGGTATATGTGATATACATTTTATTGATGTGTACCTTACTAATACTCGTAGTAGTACCTGGGTATTTGATACCGGTTCTGTTGCTAATATTTGTAACTCGAAACAGGGACTACGGATTAAACGAAGATTGGCTAAGGACGAGGTGACGATGCGCGTGGGAAATGGTTCCAAAGTCGATGTGATCGCCGTCGGCACGCTACCTCTACTTCTACCTTTGGGATTAGTTTTAGACCTGAATAATTGTTATTTGGTGCCAGCGTTGAGCATGAATATTATATCTGGATCTTGTTTGTTGCGAGACGGTTATTCATTTAAATCAGAGAATAAAGGTTGTTCTATTTTTATGAATAATATCTTTTATGGTCATGCACCCTTGAAGAGTGGTCTATTCTTGTTGGATCTCCATTGTAGTGATACACATATTCATAATATCGAAGCCAAAAGATGCAAGGTTAATAATGATAGTGCAACTTACTGGTGGCACTGCCGTTTAGGTCATATTGGTGTAAAGCGCATGAAGAAACTTCATAATGATGGACTTTTGGAATCACTTGATTATGAATCACTTGGTGCTTGCGAACCATGCCTCATGGGCAAGATGACTAAAACTCCGTTCTCCGGAACAATGGAGCGAGCAACAGATTTGTTGGAGATCATACATACAGATGTATGTGGACCAATGAGTGTTGAAGCTCGCGGCGGGTATCGTTATTTTCTGACCTTCACTGATGATTTGAGCAGATATGGGTATATCTACTTAATGAAACACAAGTCTGAAACATTTGAAAAGTTCAAAGAATTTCAGAGTGAAGTAGAGAATCATCGTAACAAGAAAATAAAGTTTCTACGATCTGATCGTGGAGGTGAATATTTGAGTTACGAGTTTGGTCTTCATTTGAAACAATGTGGAATAGTTTCACAACTCATGCCACCCGGAACACCACAGCGTAATGGTGTGTCCGAACGTCGTAACCGTACTTTATTGGATATGGTGCGGTCTACGATGTCTCTTACCGATTTACCACTATCGTTTTGGGGTTATGCTTTAGAGACAGCTGCATTCACATTAAATAGGGCACCATCAAAATCCGTTGAGACGACGCCTTATGAACTGTGGTTTGGCAAGAAACCAAAGTTGTCGTTTCTGAAAGTTTGGGGCTGCGATGCTTATGTGAAAAAGCTTCAACCTGATAAGCTCGAACCCAAGTCGGAGAAATGTATCTTCATAGGATACCCAAAGGAGACTATTGGGTACACCTTCTATCACAGATCCGAAGGCAAGTTATTGGTTGCTAAGAATGGATCCTTTCTAGAGAAGGAGTTTCTCTCGAAAGAAGTGAGTGGGAGGAAAGTAGAACTTGATGAGGTAATTGTACCTTCTCCCGAATTGGAAGGTAGTACATCACAAAAACTAGTTCCAGTGATTCCTACACCAATTAGTGAGGAAGCTAATGATGATGATCATGAAACTTCATATCAAGTTTCTGCTAAACTTCGTAGATCAACCAGAGTTTGTTCCGCACCAGAGTGGTACAGCAACCCAGTTCTGGAAGTCATGTTACTAGACCATGATGAACCTACGAACTATGAGAAAGCGATGATGAGCCCAGATTCCGCGAAATGGCTTGAGGCCATGAAATCTGAGATGGGATCCATGTATGAGAACAAAGTGTGGACTTCGGTTTACTTGCGCGATGATCGGCAAGCCATCGAAAATAAATGGATCTTCAAGAGGAAGACTGACGCTGACGGTAATGTTACTGTTTACAAAGCTCGACTTGTTGCGAATGGTTTTCGACAAGTTCAAGGAGTTGACTATGATGATAATTTCTCACCCGTAGCGATGCTTAAGTCTGTCCGAATCATGTTAGCAATTGCTGCATTTTATGAAATCTGGCAAATGGATGTCAAAACTGCATTCCTGAATGGATATCTCAAAGAAGAGTTGTATATGATGCAACCAAAAGGTTTTGTCGATCCTAAAGGTGCTAACAAAATGTACAAGCTCCAGCGATCCATCTATGGACTGGTGCAAGCATCTCGGAGTTGGAATATACACTTTGATAAGTTGATCAAAGCATATAAGTTTTATACACACTTGCGGTGAAGACTGTATTTACAAGAAAGTGAGTGGGAGCACTACAACCTTTCTGATAAGTATATGTGAATGACATATTGTCGATCAGAAATGATGTAAAATTTTCTGGAAAGCATAAAGGAGTGTTTGAAAGGAGTTTTTTTTTCAAAGAAAAACCTCGGTAAAGCTGCTTACATATTGAGCCTCAAGATCTATAGAGATAGATCGAGACGCTTGATAAGTTTTTTCAATGAGTACATACCTTGACAAGTTTTTGAAGTTGTTCAAAATGGATCAGTCAGAGAAGGAGTTCTTGCCTGAGTTGTAAGGTGTGAAGTTGAGTAAGACTCAAAGCCAGACCACGGCAGAAAAATATAGAGAGAATGAAAGTCATTCCCTATGCCTCAGCCATAGGTTCTGTAAAGTATGCCATGATGTGTACCAAACATGTTGTGTACCTTGCCATGAGTTTGATAGGGAGGTACAATAGTGATCCAGGAGTAGATCACTGTACAACGGTCAAAATTATCCTTAGTAACTGGATGACTAAGGAAATGTTTCTCGATTATGGAGGTGATAAAGAGTTCATCATAAAGGGTTACGCCGATGCAAGCTTTGACACTAAATCCAGATGACTCTAAGTATCAATCTGGATGCGTATTGGAAGTGGGAGCAATTAGCTAGAGTAGCTCCATGCAGAGCATTGTAGACATAGAAATTTGCGAAATACATACGGATATGAATGTGACAGACCCATTGACTAAACTTTTCTCACAAGCAAAACATGATCACACCTTATTACTCTTGGGTATTAATCACATAACGATGTGAACTAGATTATTGACTCTAGTAAACCCTTTGGGTGTTGGTCACATAGCGATGTGAACTATGGGTGTTATTCACATAACGATGTGACTATCGGTATTAAGTCACATGGCGATGTGTCGTGGAAATAACACGGCAGATGTCCGGTTTAGCGGACTTGATGATGGAACCATCGCAAAGGTTAGCTTGAAGGGGTTAAAAGCACACAAAGGACACAGAGGGTTTATACTAGTTCGGCCCCTTCGATGAAGGTAAAAGCCTACGTCTAGTTTGGTTCGGTATTGCATGGGCGTCGATGAATAGGGAGCAATTTGCTTGCCTGTCTCGACGGGTTGTTTCTTGCTTGTCCCTGAACCATCGCTGGGTCGTCCCTTTATATAGAGGTGACGCCTGGTCCGGTTTACAGAGTCCCGAGACCGGCTCATACTCGTGTCCGCCTCGGTCTCTGCTCTTTTCTTCCTTATCTCTCAAGTTACATCATCGGGCGGTTTACAAACCATAACTCTATACATGGGCCTAAGATCTCATGGGCCGTAGCCTCTACTAAATATTACAATTACACATATTTACTATAATCCGGTTTATACTAGCCGGTTCATACCTGCTAGTAATATCCCTGACATTAGGCCCCAGAATGATTTGAACTTGTTCACATCAATCTCCCCTGTCTTGCATTTTTCCTTCTTGTGTCTTCTCATTTTTGTAAACCGGCCCTGACATCATCCTCGAGAATCACTTAATTTGACTGTGACATCACTTCCGTATTTAACGCCGTGAGCTGTCCATCGGCTTTGTTTAAGGGTTGTCCCGAAAATCGAAGCGACAGAGGATCTTTATCCAATCCTTTGCCTCCTCGAATCCCGCACTTGTCGCTTCGGATCTACCTCTCTATAAATACCGCTACCCCATTCTTTATCTTCCTCTGTTCGTTCTTCTTCCTCCATCGCCCGAGCTCAAGACTCCATTGTCGCCCGAGCTCGAACCGCCGCCGTCGACCGCCGAATCCAAGTCCTCGCCGGCCGCTGCATCGACCTGAGCTTGACCAGAGAAAACTCCGCCGCCGCTTCTCAGGTACTCCATCTTCTTCCTCACTGTAGATCCGTAACCTCTAGGGTTCTTTCGCATCTCCGCCATTAGAACCTCAGTGAAAGCTTTACCTTGTTCATCTTAGGCACCAAATTCTCAGTAATAACCTTTAGATCTTTCCCTTTTAAAATTTAACTCGATTCTGCTGCGGTATGCTTTAGATCTTCGTCGTTCATATTCAACCTGTAGATTTATCCGCTCTGTATAGGACCCTTGTAGTTCTTCCCGTATATCCTTGTATTTGTTTTTCTTTTTCTTCCGTGCTCAGATCTGTTCCGCCTTAGCTATCTGTGAAAACCTGTTTCTTCTCCTTTATAGATCTGTTAAGTATACTCCGGTCTAAACTGTCATGTACATGCTCCGTAAATTTTTTAAAGACAAACGCGATGGTTTAGCTCTTTCTCTATTGCTGTCATGAACCGGTAGTAACATAGCTCCCTGTTACTGCCGGGTTATCCGTATCATTAGTCCCTTGCTTAAACCGTTGCGTAATCTTTGCATATATCTTCCGGTTTATACCGCTGTACTCGAATAACCCGGTTTTACACTTTATCCTTTCAGCACTTGCTCTTCTGCTGCCATGGCCAAACAATTTGTGTCTTGCAATTGGGTTCCTTCCGTTATTACGGAAGACGATTTAGCCAAAGCTATGTCAATTGGCACTTTAGGCCCTCAATCCGTTATAAAGTGGCGAGCTCCAGGAGACGAGTGTCCTCCCACTCCCAAAGAGGGGGAGGTTATTGTCTTCTTTGACCATATTGCTCGGGGCTTTACTCCTCCCGGTTCGAAGTTTTTCCGGGATGTACTTGCTGCTTTCCAGCTTCGTCCTCAGGACATAGGTCCCAACTCTGTTTCCAACATCTGTGAATTCCAAGTGTTTTCTGAGGTGTATTTGCAAGAAGAACCGTCAGTTGACTTGTTCCGGGATTTCTTCGACCTAAACCGGCGGACTGAATTCACTAGTGGACCGCATCAAGAACTAGGCGGTGTCAGTATTCAGAAAAGGAAAGATGCAGTCTTTCCTCATGCCGCTCTCCACACACATCCCAAGGACTGGAATAAATCTTGGTTTTACTGTATTGATACTTCACCTGCGGGGGAAAACCCATTGCCGGGTTATCACGAGCACCGTCTTCCGGAGGATCACCCTCTGCCGCAGCGCCTCAGCTCCTCAGAGCGGCCCCGGTTTTCCTCTCAACTTTCCAAGTTAAAGGCCTTTATGGCTAATGGTTTAACCGACGTGGATTTCATGCGCTGCTGGCTCTCTTGGAGTATCCTTCCTCTGAGCCCGCGCACAAGCTTGATGTGTCAATACTCTGGTAAACCGGATGACCCTCAACGTTTTACTAAGGAGAAACTTTCTGAGTCAGAAGTCACTGAGTCCGCCAAGAAAATGCTTAACATCACTTTAGAAGAATGTAGCCAAACCGGACTGGCTCCATACTACAAGAAAAATAAGCTGCCTGTGGTATGTCTTACTTTCTTTCTTATGCCTGTAATCCGTTCCTTGAAATGGTTCTTCCAATTTATCTTTTACCTTTTTGAACAGGCCAATGATCCTTTCTGGAAAAGGAAGCCTCAGGAAAAGGCCAGAAAAGTACCACGCCGGAAAACGTTTGCCTCCAAGAAGAGGAAAGCAGTCGAGGGCTCCAGTTCTCACGCTGAGGACGACGATCCGGACTCTGAGGCATGAATTGATCCGGCTTTTACTTGCTCACTTTTTACCCATATCTGTATCTAATGATAACTTTTTACAGGAGTAGGCTGAAGGAGATAAACCGGCCGAAATTGAGGTAACTATCCTTTCTTTCGATTCGGAACCACTTCCTCAAAAAAGTCGTCGGACAGTCCGGAAATATCAGTTTTCTCACCCGTATGCTCAATTGGATCCTAATTGTCTTTTGAAGAAACAGCAACATGAAGCTCTTCGCCGGACCACTCGCCACAGCGGCCTTGCTGTGGAATCATCCGGAATATCTTTTACTCCGGCCCGGAAGCGCCGCTCTGAGGTTATACTCTCTCCAACCCTTCTTCATCCCAAGGCAGGCCTTATACGCAAACCTCTTAAACCGTCTGACCCTGATTATCAGGAGACTCCGTTATCTTCTTCCGGTGAATCAACTGCCACACAGCTTCCACCCCTGAAAACTGTCCCAGGGTAAGTCTTTAAATTTATCCGGTTTATGATTGCACTTTGTCTTATAGCTCTAATTTGTTTTTCCAACTTCCTTCAGCAAGACAAAGCCTAGCAAAAAACCAAAAGTCAACCAACCAACTACTGAGGCTGCCATTGATAATCCGGCGGCTGATCCGGACTCAGCTATCCCTCCGGAAGGTGAACCTACAATTCCACTTGAAGATCCTGCTCCTGCCGATCACACTACTATGCCTGAGAATCCTAATGCTGAGGATGTTCGTGAACCGGCAAGTCCTGCCCGGGCCAATTCTCCTCAGACCAATCCTGCTCCTCCCAGTTCGGTTCGCACTGCAACCCCACCCCCAACAACTGCTTCTCCGGAGGTGGAAATAACTCACACAGCTTATACCGCTCCTGCTGAGCCCACTGTCTTAGCCAAACATACGGCTAAAGCGGAGAAGCTGCACAAAGAAAAGGGTAAATGGATTACTGAATTGTCCAGCTTTGCTTACATGAGTGCCTAGGAACTCTATTCCGGGTACTTGAACCGGCTCCACACTGGTCGAGATTATGAAGCAGGCTTGATTAACATGATGAAGGACAAGTATGAGGTAATCCCTTGCATCTTCTTTTGATTTTCAATTCCTTTCTGTCTATACCATATCAGCCCCCAAGTTCCGGTTTAGCTATGTTTAGAAGGTGAACCGGTACTTCCTGATGAATCAAATGATCTTACATTAGCCCCCAAGTGCCAGGGGCATAACTCGGTTTATGTGCCTGGGACTTGCCTGACTTTTCCCTCAATACTTCAATTATCCATTAGTCCCCAAGTGTCAAGTAGACAACTTGTTTTGTTTGCTTGAGACTTTGTCTTTGAATTACTTCTGCTTATTGCTTCAACTGCCCATTAGCCCCCAAGTGTCAAGTAGACAACTTGTTTGTGTGCTTGAGACTTTGTCTTTAAAATTACTTCTGCTTACCACTTGATCTTCTTTGTAGGCTGATTTAAACCGGAGGGACGAAGAAATCAGTGAACTCCGGAGCAGACTTGCTAAAACGGAGGCTGCTGCTTCTAAGGCCAAGAAAGATTTGAAGCTGAGTTTAAATACTGCTGAACAGCTGAAGAAATTCTTTGAAGAAGAGCGGACCGCCTTTGAGGTTCAAAAGAAATATCTGGAGAAAAGGGCCAAGGATGCTGAAGAAGCTCTTAATCCGGTGACTGAAGAGTTATCCGGTTTAAAGCGGCAAATAGAGTTGATGACTTCTGCAATCTTCGGTAAGTATTTAATCTGTATTCCTTCTTTCATCCTTGCAATCTTCTATCCGTGCCGGTTTAATTGTGATAATCATATGCAGGGCGCCGTGTCACCCATCTTGGGAATGACTTACGGAAAAAACTCAAGGCATGTTATACTTTGGTCGAGCAGCTGTATTCCGGCGCTCAAAGGATCATAAGTGCAACATCATTCAATAAACCGGCCCCTACTACCATCCAAGGCACATTGCAAAAGCTGTCTGTCTTGCCGGTGTGTTTGGAGGAAGTTAAGAAGTCTGCCGCTCGAGCCGGTTCCCTTGTGGCGCTTACCAGAGCGAAGGCGTGGGTTCCGGACTTTGATCCGGAAGAAGCCTTTAATGGGTATCCAAATACCAAAGAAGACGGATCGGCTTTCACCGCAAATGATCTCCATGTCTTGACGAAGGAGATGCGTCCTCTGGCCAGCAAACTTGCGGCCGAATCAGATTTATCCAGGTATCATCCGGGATATGACTTGCAAAACAAGCGGGTGGAGCGGCCGGTTTATGATACCGTCAATTTAATCCCCCAGTGCGCCCTCATACCTTCGCTCCAGATATCGATCCGTCTGAACTCATCAATGAAGAAATGTACTTTCGTACTTTAACAAAAATCGACTGGTGCGTCCCTGACTTCCAGCCGCTTCAAGAAGAGGAGGAGACTCCGGATCAAGTTGATGCCCAGCCGTCTCAGCAGGAGGGAGCGTACCTCATAGCATATCTTTGTAGTTGCAGCCTCATTTTGCCGAACAATTTTTAATCCGTCAGGCTTGCTATGCCTTGTAATAGGATAGCTGAAAACATTTGTCTGCGTTGATCCGGATATTCCGACTTTTGTTTTGATATTGCCAATTTGGTCTGATATGGATTATCTTATATATCATCTGTTCCTGCATAGATAATGAAGATATGTCCTAACGGTTTTACCGTTGGACCCATTAAATTGTTCTCACAACATATCAAACAAGTGTATCCTTATATCAAAAATAACTTTATACCTGAGATCAAGTATGCTTGATACTCTTAATCCGACGAATTTTGCCTCTTTGAAGGGAGTCTTTGAATAAACCCATTAATAATCCCTGGTCTTATAGAAGCTCATGATTGTTCCGGGCTATGATGAACACCGGATTAACTCTTGCTGGTGTTTTATAACCCAGACTTTTTACTCATGCTGGTGATCATGACCCAGATCTTTAACTTTGTAGATGTGTGGTCAATTTCTTGAATTGTCCAACTCCGGATTAAAGAACCATAACACATAAAGATCAGAAATGTAAATTTGCAAATAAAACCGTGTAGTCGAGGCTTTTTACGAGCTGCCAGGCTCAAAGCAAGGTTCAGCCAATCAATGGAATGGGCTTGCCATCCAGAGGGCCGGTCGATGGATGTGGCCGAATCATCCATAGGAACCATAAGAAAATCTTTAGCCAATCACTGGGTGGCTGTCGCCTGTCCAGGGGCCTCCATGGTTCCATGAAACCATGGGTAAATATTTAGCCAATCACTGGATGGCTGTCGCCTGTCCAGAGGGCCTCCATGGTTCCATGAAACCATGGGTAAACTTTGAGCCAATCACTGGATGGTTGTCGCCTATCCAGAGGGCCTCCATGGTTCCATGAAACCATGGGTAAACTTTGAGCCAATCACTGGATGGCTGTCGCCTGTCCAGAGGGCCTCCATGGTTCCATGAAATCATGGGTAAAACCTTAAGCCAATCACTGGATGGATGTCGCCTGTCTAGAGGGCCTCCATGGTTCCATAGAACCATGGGTAAACTTTGAGCCAATCACTGGATGGCTGTCGCCTATCCAGAGGGCCTCCATGGTTCCATATAACCATGGGTAAACTTTTAGCCAATCACTGGATGGCTGTCGCCTGTCCAGAGGGCCTCCATGGTTCCATGAAACCATGGGTAAAACTTTGAGCCAATCACTGGATGGCTGTCGCCTGTCCAGAGGGCCTCCATGGTTCCATGAAACTATGGGTAAAACTTTGAGCCAATCAATGGATGGCTGTCGCCTGTCCAGAGGGCCTCCATGGTTCCATAGAACCATGGGTAAATCTTTAGCCAATCACTGGATGGATTACCATCCAGTGGGCTTCCGTCAAGCGTCCTCTTTGAGCCGGATATGTCCTTACGCTCTTCAGGGAGTTTTATTGCTTCTGAGTGCATATATTCTGCAAAATCAGTTTTAAACCGATCGATATGTTTGAAACATGACATATAATAATATCAGTATGGTTGTCCTCATAAGATCTTTGTATTGGAAAAAAGGCTGAACCCCCGGTTTACCGAGGGTGCCGTTTATTCATTAATCACAATATATACATAGGATACAGTGGAGCTCATGGCTCAGGTATAGTAGGGCCGTAAGAGGGCGATGTTCCCCGGCCTCTTTGTCTCCTCTTCCGATGTCCGTGAGTCCTTGTGATCTCGAACGTCCACCAGGTAGTATGAACCGTTGTGCAGATTCTTGCTGACCACAAAGGGCCCTTCCCAAGGTGGGGATAGTTTGTGCATATCTGTTTGGTCTTGGATGAGCCGGAGTACTAAGTCTCCCTCCTGGAATGTCCTGCTCTTGATCCGGCGGCTGTGATACCTGCGCAAGTCTTGTTGATAAATCGCAGACCGTGCTGCTGCTATATCACGCTCTTCATCTAGCCGGTCTAAACTGTCTTGTCTCGCCTACTCGTTGGCCGCTTCAACATAGGTTGTCACCCTTGGTGAGTCATGACAGATATCACTTGGAAGGACCGCTTCAGCACCGTACACCATAAAGAAAGGTGTATAACCTGTGGACCGGTTTGGCGTAGTATTGATACTCCAAAGGACAGATGGTAACTCCTCAACCCAACATCCCGGGGTTCTTTGCAAGGGAGTCCTAAGCCGGGGCTTGATACCTCGCAAAATCTCCTGGTTTGCTCTTTCAGCTTGACCATTGGTTTGAGGGTGGGCCACAGAAGATACATCTAGGCGAATATGTTCTCGTTGAGAAAATTCTTCCATCTCACCCTTAGATAAATTGGTGCCGTTGTCTGTCATGATGCTGTGTGGAAAGCCAAACCGGAAAATTACCTTTTTGATGAATTTGACCGCTGTGGCTGCATCACACTTGATCACAGGCTCTGCCTCAATCCACTTTGTAAACTTATCCACCGCCCCAAGTAGATGAGTTTTCTGATCTTGGCATCGCTTAAAGGGTCCAACCATATCAAGCCCCCAAGTCGCAAACGGCCAGGTTATCGGTATCATCCGGAGCTCCTGTGCCGGAACAAGAGCACGTCGTGAAAACTTCTGACAAGCATCACACTTCCGGACTAAATCCGCCGCATCAGCATGAGCTGTTAACCAATAGAACCCATGTCGAAAAGCTTTAGCCACCAATGATTTTGAACCGGCATGATGACCACAATCCCCTTCATGGATCTCGCGAAGAATCTCGCAACCTTCTTCGGCAGATACACACCGCTGAAATGCTCCAGAGACGCTGCGATGATGAAGTTCCCCGTTTGCAATTGTCATGGACTCAGAACGCCGGACTATCTGTCGTGCCTCTATTTCGTCATCCGGCAGCTCTCCTTGGCTCAGATACGCCAAATAAGGCAGCGTCCAATCCGAAATAACACGAAGTGCCGCAACTAGCTGTGCCTCCGGATCAGGAACAGCCAGGTCTTCCTCTGATGGTACTTGTACTGATGGATGTGCAGCTCATCCAAAAAAGTATTTGGTGGTACCGGTTTACGTTGAGAACCAAACCGGCTTAAAGCATCAGCCGCTTCATTCTTTCGCCGGTCTATGTGGTCCACTTGATACCCCTTGAAATATCCAGCCACTGCTTCCACTTCTCGTCTGTAAGCTGCCATGAGAGGATCCCTTGAATCCCACTTGCCTGAAACATACTGTGCCACCAAATTTGAATCGCCAAAGCACTTGACCCGGCTCAAGTTCATCTCCTTTGCCATCCGTAAGCCATGAAGTAATGCTTCATAATCCGCAGCATTATTAGTACAAGGAAATAATAAACGGAGGACGTAACAAAACTTATCACCTCGCGGGGAAGTTAAGACAACTCCAGCCCCCGATCCTTCTAAATGTCTTGAACCGTCAAAGTGAATCGTCCAGTAAGTAAGATCCGGTTTCTCCTCAGGTGTTTGTAATTCTGTCCAATCATTGATGAAATCCACCAATGCCTGAGATTTTATAGCTGTGCGTGGCACATATTTCAACTCATGTGGGCTGAGCTCAATGGCCCACTTCGCCACTCTACCCATAGCTTCTCTGTTCTGGATTATGTCCCCCAACGGTGCTGAACTAACCACGGTTATCGGATGACCCTGGAAATAGTGCTTCAACTTCCGGTTTACCATGAACACACCATACACCAGCTTCTGCCAATGCGGGTACCTCTGCTTAGACTCAATGAGTACCTCACTCACATAATAAACCAGACGCTGAACCGGATATTCTTTCCCTGCTTCCTTGCGTTCCACCACGATCGCCACACTAACTGCTCGTGCGTTGGCGGCGACGTATAACAGCAAAGGTTCGTTATCAACAGGGGCAGCCAGGACTGGTGGCCTTGCCAGCTGTCGCTTCAAATCCTCAAACGCAGCATTTGCCTCATCACTCCATATAAACCGATCCATCTTTCTCAGCATCTGATAAAGCAGAATCGCCTTCTCCCCCAAACAGCTAATAAACCGGCTCAATGCTGTAATCCGGCCAGCGATACGCTGAACATCATTAATGCAAACCGGTTTTGTTAAAGATGTGATTTCCTTGATCTTCTCCGGATTAGCTTCTATTCCTCTGTTTGACACCAAAAGCCCAAGGAGCTTGCCTGCCGGAACACCGAAAGCACACTTCTCCGGATTAAGCATCATCTTATAGGCCCGAAGATTGTCAAAGGTCTCCTTGAGGTCCTCTATCAGTGTCTCTTCCTTCCTTGACTTTACCACGATATCATCCACATAGGCATTAACATTTCTTCCTATCTGCCCCTTAAGACAGTTCTGCACGCAACGCTGATAAGTTGCTTGGGCACTCTTGAGCCCAAAAGGCATAGATACATAGCAAAAAGCACCAAAAGGAGTTATGAAAGATGTCTTTTCTTGGTCCTTAACTGCCATCTTGATCTGGTGATATCCCGAGTATGCATCCAAAAAACTTAGCCGCTCACATCCCGCTGTAGCATCGATGATCTGATCAATGCGAGGTAGAGCAAAAGGAACCGTTGGACAAGCTTTATTGAGGTCTGTGTAGTCCACACACATTCTCCATTTTCCATTCTTCTTTAGCACCAGCACCGGATTAGCTAACCACTCCGGGTGAAAAACTTCCACTATGAACCCTGCAGCCAAAAGTCTGGCCACCTCCTCTCCTATAGCCTTGCGCCTCTCTTTGTTGAAGCGGCGCAGATACTGCTTGACCGGTTTAAACTTCAGATCAATATTAAGACTGTGCTCAGCGAGTTCCCTCGGTATACCTGGCATGTCAGAAGGTTTCCATGCAAAGATATCCCGGTTCTCACGGATGAACTCGATGAACGCGCTTTCCTATTTGGGATCAAGGTTAGCACTGATTGTGAACTGCTTGGATGAATCACCCGGTACAAAATCAACTTTCTTGGTCTCCTCTGCCAATTTAAATTTCAGCGCCGGATCATGCTCTGTAGTTGGCTTCTTCAACGGGGTCATATCTGCCAGATCAACATTATCCTTATAAAATTTTAACTCCTCGGTAGCACATACTGCCTCCGCGTAAGCAGCGTCTCCCTCTTCACACTCCAACGCAACCTTGCGACTTCCGTGAACCGTGATTGTGCCCTTGTGACCCGGCATCTTGAGCTGCAGGTAAACGTAACACGGTCTGGCCATAAACTTGGCATAAACCGTCCTCCAAAACATAGCGTGATAAGGGCTCCGGATCTTGACGACTTCGAAAGTTATCATCTCTGACCTGGAATCACGGTCATCTCCAAAGGTAACTTCTAAGTCAATTTTCCCAACTGGATAAGCTGACTTACCTGGGACCACCCCGTGGAACACCGTGTTTGACTGCCTCAGCTTCTTATCCGTCAAGCCCATTCGACAGAAGGTCTCGTAATACAAGATATTGATGCTGCCGCCGCCGTCCATAAGAACTTTAGTGAAATTATAACCTCCCACCTGTGGTGCCACCACCAAGGCCAAATGGCCCGGATTATCTACCCGCATCGGGTGATCCTCCCTGCTCCATACAATGGGCTGCTCTAACCAGCGCTGGAATTGCGGTGTCGCCGGTTCAACCGTGTGGAATGCCCGCTTTAGAACCTTCTGATCTCGTTTACACAGACTCGTGGTGAACACATGATATTGCCCATTGCTCAACTCCTTCGGATTACTCTGATATCCAGATTGCGGCTGCTGTTGCTGACGCTGCTGATTACCCTGGTTATTGTGATTACCTTGGCCCTGCTGTTGGCTGCCTTGGTTATTGTAGCCACCCTGACCATGCGGCGGATTACCCTGGTTATTATAACCACCTTGACCATATTGATTATTGGCCCGGCCTTGATAACCATTGCTATTGCCCCGATATCCTGATCCGGAGCTGTTTCCCTGATGACCCGGACCATAGAACCCTGGGCCTGAACCACCATTCGGAGGCCTGTCATTAGAATTGAAGCGGCCCGCTATGGCTTCCATCAAGGGCCTGCATTCTCCTATAGTGTGTTTCACTGGTCGTCCCCTTGTGCTATGTTTCGGACAAGGCTGACTTAACTCCTGGTCCCAACTAACATTTCCTCCGCCGGTTTGTGGGGGTGGTTTGCCCGTATTGCACTGGAAACCCTCTTGAACTTGGGTATTGGCCACGAAATCAGAGCCACCCTCCGCCTTTCGCTTGCCCAAGAAGCTTGTTGTAGCCGGATTACCCTGCGCCGGTTTACCGGGTTTGTTAACTTTCCCTGCTTTGTCTCCCTCCGCTTCTGGGTACTTAGTGTTGTCCGAGTCCCCATATTTCACCAGAGCACTCATGAGAGTTCCCATATCGTTGCAATCTCGTTTAAGCCATCCCAGTTTTAGCTTTAGAGACTCAAACCGGCAATTGTTCTCTAAAGTCACTATTGCCGTACTGGGATTGATACTATTTGAAGAATGCAAGATCTCTGATACTCGCCGCACCCATGCACTTGTAGATTCCTGCTCTCGTTGCACACATGCTGCTAGATCCACTATTGACATCGGCTGCTTGCATGTATCCTTGAAATTTTTGATAAACTGGCGATGTAGCTCTCCCCATGACCCGATCGAATTTGGGGGTAAACCCTTTAGCCAAGTCCGGGTTGTACCTTCAAGCATTATAGTAAAGTACTTTGCACAAGCCGCTTCATCTACATCCAGCATCTCCATGGCCATCTCGTAACTCTCAACCCAAGCTTCAGGAGCCAAATCTGCGGTGTAATTAGGCACCTTACGTGGCCCTTTGAAATCCTTGGGCAGCTTCACGCTCCGTAAAGCGGGGATAAGACACTGTACCCCAAAGGAACTCGTTGTGACTCATGTCTCCGCCGTGGTCGTGTGAACCAGCGTCGTCTGACGGATTTCCTCCCGGGCTACCGACCTAACCCGGTTTACATCCTGAGCTTGTGCAGCCGCACCTGCCGGATTATCCTGTCTGTGCCGATGCCGCCTACGTTCACTACTAGACACTTCTGGTTCCTCCCAATGCCTAGTGTAACTCCGGCTGGGACGTGGTGTTGAATGTAACCTCTCCCTGCTATGAGAATATGCTTGCTGTTGTATCAACGCCGTGTCGAGTAGATCCTTAACCCTGCGTGCCTCCAATGCCACCGGAGACGTCCCCTCAATAGGTAAAGCGACCAAGCGTGAAGCAGCTGCAACGATATTGTCCAAAGGATTCGAGTAATGACCCGGAGGGGTAAGAACGTGAAGTGTAGACGTGATCCGTCGATCTTGCTCTGCAGTAGGCTGCTGAACCGGCTCGTCCCTCGCTAGGGGTGCCCTCCGGTTTAAAGCTGGATTATTGCTAGTCCCTGCCCCTGGCATCCTGAACAGATCCGTCGCTTCATAAACCGGCGGTAGACGGGATTGGTACTTCCGACTCCTTACTCCCTGTGTAGAGGCCTGCTCCATCCTTAGGTGAAAAGCCTGATCATTCAATTCCGCTTGCCTTATCGCTATCATAGCCTTCTCTGCTTTCAGATCATCCCTTGCTTGGTCAACCCGGCCCTTTAACTGAAGGAGCTCTGCATCATGTTGTGCCTTGTCTGCTGGAGCTACCTCTGCCATGGCCCGGGCTGTGAACTCCTCGACTAAGGTGGATAGAACGTCAGCGGGTGAGAGGGCCTGGCCACTCCCCCCTACACCAGCTTCTGCTATCGCCCCGTTCATCGTGGATTGCTGCGTGGGTTGTGAACCGGCCATAAAGACAGCCACCCGGTTTGGCGGGTCAAAGGGGTACAGAATACTGTTCCCGTCGGACTCACCCTCAGACCGGCCGTCCTGCAACTGATACAAAGATTCATTCTCTCCGGATGAAGACTCGTCGTCGGAGTAGATAACTGTTTCGCCACCGGACTCCGATCCGTCCTCGGTTTGGACCCCGTGGACAGCTCCAACGAAGACGTGCTTCATGGCGGGCTGAATCCAGGCCGATCTCGCACGCTGAGCCGGCTCGACGATGTCGGGGAAGATGTCCAGCTCAGGTCCCGGTTCGCCGATCTTGCCGATGAAGACGTGGATGCCACCGAAGGGAACCCGGTACCCGTATTCGATTGAATCGGCCTCCGGTCCCCAATCTGCATCGTCGATGTAGATCCGGCCGCGGCGACTCTTGGTCATCCGGCCGACCATGTAGCCCTTGAGCCCTTCGAAGCTGCCCTTCAAGAACTCGAAACCATCATGCAGATGCCCCACGGTGGGCGCCAACTGTCGTGGAAATAACACGGCAGATGTTCGGTTTAGCGGACTTGATGATGGAACCATCGCACAGGTTAGGTTGAAGGGGTTAAAAGCACACAAAGGACACAGAGGGTCTATACTAGTTCGGCCCCTTCGATGAAGGTAAAAGCCTACGTCTAGTTTGGTTTGGTATTGCTTGGGCGTCGATGAACAAGGAGCAATTTGCTTGCCTGTCTCGACGGGTTGTTTCTTGCTTGTCCCTGAACCGTCGCCGGGTCGTCCCTTTATATAGAGGTGACGCCTGGTCCGGTTTACAGAGTTAGAGGCCGGCTCATACTCGTGTCCGCCTCGGTCTCTGCTCTTCCCTTCCTTATCTCTCAAGTTACAACATCGGGCGGTTTACAAACCATAACTCTATACATGGGCCTAAGATCTCATGGGCCGTAGCCTCTACTAAATATTACAATTACACATATTTACTATAATCCGGTTTATACTAGCCGGTTCATACCTGCTAGTAATATCCCTGACACGATGTGAGCTAGATTATTGACTCTAGTGCAAGTGGGAGACTGAAGGAAATATGCCCTAGAGGCAATAATAAAGTTGTTATTTATATTTCCTTATATCATGATAAATGTTTATTATTCATGCTAGAATTGTATTAACCGGAAACTTAGTACATGTGTGAATACATAGACAAAAGAGAGTGTCCCTAGTATGCCTCTACTAGACTAGCTCATTGATCAAAGATGGTTATGTTTCCTAACCATAGACATGAGTTGTCATTTGATCAATGGGATCACATCATTAGGAGAATGATGTGATGGACAAGACCCATCCGTTAGCTTAGCACTATGATCGTTTAGTTTTACTGCTATTGCTATCTTCATGACTTATACATGTTCCTATGACTATGAGATTATGCAACTCCCGAATACCGGAGGAACACCTTGTGTGCTATCAAACGTCACAACGTAACTGGGTGATTATAAAGATGCTCTACAGGTGTTTCCGAAGGTGTTTGTGGTGTTGACATAGATCAAGATTATAATTTGTCACTTCGAGTGTCGGAGAGGTATCTCTGGGCCCTCTCGGTAATGCACATCGTAATAAGCCTTGCAAGCAAACGACTAATGAGTAAGTCAGGAGATGACGTATTACGGAACGAGTAAAGAGACTTGCTGGTAATGAGATTGAACTAGGTATGATGATACCGACGATTGAATCTCGGGCAAGTAACGTACGATGACAAAGGGAACAACATATGTTGTTATGCGGTTCGACCGATAAAGATCTTCGTAGAATATGTAGGAGCCAATATGGGCATCCAGGTTCCGCTATTGGTTATTGACCAGAGAAGTGTCTCGGTCATGTCTACATAGTTCTCGAACCCGTAGGGTCCGCACGCTTAACGTTTGGTTGACGATATAGTATTGACTGAGTTATGTATGTTGGTGACCGAATGTTTTTTGGTGTCCCGGATGAGATCACGGACATGACGAGGAGCTCCGGAATGGTCCGGAGGTAAAATTTGATATATAGGATGATATGGTTAGGCCAAGGGGTCAAGCCCACAGGGCATTAAGTCGGTGCAAAAGGTGTTTTGCGGAGGCCAGGGGGCCAAACGCCGGAGACCATGGCGTCTGGCCCTGGGCCAGACGCCGAGGCCCACGGCGTCTGGTCCAGACACCAAGGATTGTGTCATTTGGTCCTGGAGTCCGAGTGGTACTCTTGCCTTTCGGGCAAAACCGACTTTGAGGAGGCTTTTGCTCCAAGTTTCGACCCTAGGGCTCAACATATAAATAGAGGGGCGGGGCTAGCACCTGGAACACATCAAGATACACCAAGCCGTGTGCCGACAACCCCGACCCTTTAGTTTATCCTTCTTCTAGTTTCTGTAGTGCTTGGCGAAGCCCTGCAGAGATTGTTCTTCATCAACAACCGTCACCACGCCGTCGTGTTGCCGGAACTCATCTACTACTTCGCCCGTCTTGCTGGATCAAGAAGGCGAGGACGTCATCGAGCTGAACGTGTGCTAAACGCGGAGGTGCCATACGTTCGGTACTAGATCGGGACGGATCGTGAAGGTGCACGACTACATCAACCGTGTTGATAAACGCTTCCGCTTTCGGTCTACAAGGGTACGTAGACACACTCTCCTCTCTCGTTGCTATGTATCTAGTAGATAGATCTTGCGTGATTGTAGGAAAATTTTGAAAATACTATGTTCCCCAACAATGAGGATAGTGATATTAGAGTCATGCTAGTGGAGTTATTATGAAATTGAGAAATACTTGTGTTAAGGTTAGTGATTCCCGTAGCTTGCACGTATGGTGAACCTCTATGTGACGAAGTTAGAGCATGAGGTATATGTAAAGCGTCAACCTTTGTGTGGAGGTCGGGGGCGCACGATGGTTAACTCCTACCAACCTTCCCCTAGGAGCATGCGTTGATTGCTTTGGTTTGATGACTCGTAGATTTTTGCAATAAGTATATGATTTCTTTATGACTAATGTTCAATCCATGGATTATACGCACTCTCACCCTTCCACCATTGCTAGCCTATCTTATATCGCGCAACTTTTGCCGGTACCATACACCCACTATATATCCTTCCACAAAACAGCCACCATATATATTCCTCAAAACAGCCACCATACCTACCTATCATGGCATTTCCATAGCCATTCCGAGATATATTGCCATGCAACTTTCCACCATTCCGTTCATATGACACGCATCATATTGTCATATTGCCATGCATGATCATGTAGTTGACTTCATATTCATGGAAACGCCACCATGCATAACTTTTCATACATGCCATTCTTGTTTCATTGCACATACCGATACACCGCCGGAGGCATTCATATAGAGTCATACTTTGTTGTAGTATCGAGTTGTAATGAAAAGTGTGATGATCATCATTATTAGAGCATTGTCCCATGGGAGGAAAGGCTAAATCTATAAAGCCCCTCCGCAAAAAAAAAAGAAAAAAAAAGGCCAAAGAAAAAAGAAAGGCCCAAAAAAAGAAAAAAAAAGGGACAATTGCTACTATCTTTTTTCCACACTTGTGCTTCAAAGTAGCACCAAGTTCTTCATTGTAGAGAGTCTCATGCTTAGTCACTTTCATATACTAGTGGGAATTTTTCGTTATAGAACTTGGCTTGTATATTCCAACGATGGGCTTCCTCAAATGCCCTAGGTCTTCGTGAGCAAGAAAGTTGGATGCACACCCACTAGTTTCTTTTTGTTGAGCTTTCATTCATATTTGGCTCTAGTGCATCCGTTGCATGGCAATCCCTACTCACTCACATTGATATCTATTGATGGGCATCTCCATAGCCCGTTGATACGCCTAGTCCATGTGAGACTATCTCCCTCCTTTTTTTCTTTTTCACAACCACCTCTATTCCACCCATAGTGCTATGTCCATGGCTCACGCTCATGTATTGCGTGAAAGTTGAAAGGTTTGAAAGAATAGAGTATGTGTAATGCCCAGGATGGGACTATACCTCCTACGTGTCGAGGCACGACTTAAAGGTATAAGCCCATCCTAGAATGATCTCAAGTTTGGTATCTTTGCACGACTCATGTAAAAGAGGGATTAAATTGCAATAGTTGGCTTACACTCGCCACTTCACACAATACATTACATAAGCAAAACATCATTCAGAACATCACAACCCGACTACGGGTGAAGATCCAAAAGAAAGATACCAAAACAACATAAAGCCACAGGTCAGGATCGAATCCTAGTAGAAGACCACTACTGATCGTCGAAACGTCACAAGCATACGGTCAAACTCTTCATCGAACTCCCGGCGAAGAACTGATCCAACTCCTACATCATACTCGGCTGAACCTGCATCTGGAGTGGTGAAGTAACTGTGAGCCACAGGGGACTCAGCAATCCCGTTCCCGGGTAACAAGACTATTTAAGCCTTGGGTGTGGACAAGGCTGGAGAAAGAACGAGAGGTGAAGGAACAACAAGAGTCTGCAGCAGCAACTAGCACTAACTTACGTAAAAGAGAGCGAGAAGAGAAGGTGCCTCGGTCGAGAGATGATCACGAAGTGATCCTAGCTAAAGCCGGTCAAACATAACCCCACCGTGTTCAACTCCCGAATCCCTATTCGGAAATTGACAGTCACGGTACACACGCTGGTAGTGTATTGAAACATAGTTTCAAGTTATCTACAACCGGATATTAACAAGCTCCCATCTGCCACATAACCGCGGGCACGGCTTTCAAAAGTTCAAACCCTGCAGGGGTGTTCCAACTTGACCCATTACAAGCCCACGATCCGCGAAGTCGCAACTCCATAGGTGGGAAGACCCGAGTATTCTCGGAATCCCGTGCTCAAGTTAAACCGAACTAAGGTAAGGCTAATCCAGCAAATCCTCCCGGCATGTCGACACCCTGATAGTAGCCGCGCGTATCTAAGTCTCAGGACACGACCGGATGAGTCATCCTACAGGTGTATGCCAGATACCTCAGGTTGCCCCGAGGCGGCCCCGCAGTCTGCTCGTTTCGGACCAACACTCATGTGGAGCACTGGCCCGGGGGGGTTGAATTAAAATAAAAGGGATAGCTAGTCCACATGCAAGTTTTATTAGTTATTAGGCAAATAGTACCAATGTTGGGACTTGCTGGAAAAGACTTAGCACTTAGCGGTTTATCAAGGGGGTCCCATACACCCCAACCGTGTTAGGAACGCATAATCAAGGAACATAACACCGGTTTATACGGTTCCTAACGGCATGAGTGGAACAAATCACCAAGCAAAAGGCTTAGCCTTCCACCCTTGCCAGTATATAGATGATTTCATTTTAAGCATTTATATAGTGTGATATAACCCAACAACTTCAACATGAAGCAAGCATCTTCGATCTTCACCTGCAACTAGCAATGCTATAAGAAGGGCTGAGCGAAGCGTACTTAGCCAAGCAAGGGTTTGCGTAGGTAGGATGGTTAAACATGGAAATGGTTACAATAGGATGCTGACAAGAAGATCATGGGCATCGAGGCAAAGCTATAGAGCGGAACTACTAGCAATAGGCAAAGATAGTAATGGTATCCGGGTTCGGTCATCTTGCCTGGGATTCCACAAGGGAGAAGAACGGATCCACGAAGAAGACGAAGCAACACAGTCTAGCGAATCCTCACAACTCCGGAACGAAACCGAAGCTAACAAGAGAAACAACCGGAAAGAAAAGAAACAACACGGTAAACACACAAGCATAAACATGGCATACGATGCACATCCAAGCATGATGCATGTCCGGTTTAAATATGCATGGCATGGCAAAGTGCACAAACAACACTACAAGTTAAGTGGAGCTCAATATGCAACGAGTTGCATATTGACGAAACACCACATTTTAATTATTTAGTTGACTCTCGTTTATTTACAAGACAAGATTAAATGTATTTAACATGGAAAGAGGTGAAGCAAAAGAAAACTACCTATTTAGACAATTTAAATGAGGCCGGAAAATAACAACAACATGTCCGGAAAATCCTCATGAGCATGTTTAGTAATTATAAGCAAACAACAATTCACACATTTAAAGGTTGTTAACATGATGCGGATGACATGATCAAGTTTATGCAATTTATTAAAAGGTTGACTTAAAAGAGATATAGATGATAAGGAGAAATAGTCATCGTGGTGGAAAGAAAGGGGTGCCACGGCAACGATCCGAAAATGATGCCACGCAACATATCGGTTCCGGTATCTCGTTGAGAGTCCGGTGCAAAAGATAGATGGCGTGAGCGAGTGAAACGAGATGAAAGAGGTGGGACGATCCCGTTGCCGGGTTCCCACGAGTCGGTGACGAGGCAACCGAGGAACAAGACAAAAGGTGAAATGGCACGGAGCACACACGGGAGACATTGCATACAACCACAACAAGCATCTCACGGGTCATCCACGGGGTCGTCTCGTTATACCTTTGAAGCGTGCGTTTCGGGGCGGTTCGAGACGTAGAGGAAGAAGGCGTTCACGTTCGGAGAGGAAGTAGCCGTTCCGTAGAGGGAAGTAGTGGGGGTAGTCGTTCTCGCAACTCGTAGAGGAAGTAGTGGTACACGGCCGAAGAGGAAGTAGTTGGAAGTAGACGTTCTCGTGAGTCGTAGAAGAAGTATTGGTACTCGCGGTCGGAGATCCGTAGATGTTCGGGTCCGGAAGTAGATGTACTTGCTGCTCCATAGGTACTTGAGATAACAAAAATAGCAACAAAACAACAACAAAAAAAGGGAAAAAGGCTGCGGGTTGCTCGGGACGACGCCGATCTGGAAAAGGACAGGGCCTTGGAAGCCGGCGCTGCAGCCGCTGTTGCTGGAGGACGGGAAGGGAGGCCACGCGAGGTCTTGGCGCGCTTGGAGAAGAGGTGCTGCACGGCGCTGGACGAAGGAGGCCGCAGGTCACGGCCTGGCACGGAGGATCCGGCCGGCGGTCCTGGAGACGCTAGAGATGCCAGCTGCGAGGAGCTCGGCCGGCTCGCGGCAGGGAACAGAGGAAGTGCAGCGGCCTGGGGCGTCGGGCTGGACGAGGCCAGGTAGAGGAGCACTAGCTCGAGCGGGGAGGACAGGGAAACGACGGGAAGGGGAGTGGGCTCGGGGCGCCGGCTAGGGTTAGGAGTGCTGGGTTGGGCCAAAGTGCGGTTGGGCCAGGTGAGATGGGTCGTTGGTGGAAGGAGGCTGAGGTGGCTTGCCTGGAGGCCTGGGCTGAAGGACCTCATGGCCCAGGAGGCTTGGACCCGAAGGGACTAGGCTGCTCTGTTGTTTTTAAAGATTTTAGCAGAAAACAAAAGAGAGAAGAAAGAAAGAAGAGGGGGTTAGGAGCCGAATTGCACAAGGGAATATTTTTCTCGGGCATCATGAAAAGAGCACGATCCAAGAAAAATATAAAAGGCATGATTGAAAAAAATAACTCAAACATATTTGAATTTAATTCAAATAGGTTTGAACTAAGACGAGATTATTGAAGTGTCCAAAAATGTTCAAATTTTTGGAGGAACCTCGAAACAACGGAAAGAATTATTGGCAAGATTTTGAAGGTGAAACTCGAAGTGAAAAGACATGGGGAAATTATGCAAGTGTGTTATGGTGATTTCGAAGCAATGTAATAATTAATAAATATAGCTCCCTAAATATTGAGAGGCTTTTATATGTTATAAAGAGAAGACATTCTTCCCTCGATTTAAATGGACCGAAGGTCCACACGATTTATTTAGGTTGAGATGCAAAATAAATTAATGACATGATGGCATGATGACATGATGCAATGCAAAAAATAAATAACACAAGCTCAAAAGAGACACACGGGCAACCCGGACATCTGGAATCTTCGGGAATCTTCTGGAACGTCGGTCTCGGGCGTCACAACTCTCCCACACTAACAGAGGATCTCGACCCGAGATCCTAGAGATATCATCGGGCAAAAAAAACGAAAGAGGAAGAGGTAAAACAAAGTTGCTTCTTTGACAGACGAGTGAAACCAGGAACCATGAGAGGTTGAACAATCTTGAAAGAAAGAATGCAACGGAGATGAACGAATATGAAAACTCCGTTAGAAAAGAGGAACAAGGGGCATTATGAGAACCTTGAAGGTTAGAAGACAAGAATTAAGAGCTTATGAACCAAAAGAATAAGGAACCGCAATGGTATAGCCAAGGAATAAGAATGACAGAATTTGGACAGCACTCCGTCTGAAAATGGAAGGAAAAGAACAAAAACTTGGCAAGTTGGGATGATACTTGATGAAAACAGCAACATATTGCCTCCGAAACAATTAAAAGAATGGCACAAGGTTAAGAAAGATTCAGACAGCACTCCGGTTGAAAAGAGAGGCAACCTAGATAAGATGACGAAACTAGAATGAAGAATACAACACTCCGGTTAAATGATAAGCAAGGAAAGAACATGATCTTGATAAAAACGAGATGATGGTTAAAGAGAGCAACATCACAAAACCTCCGGAAAGAAAGAATAGCATGTAAATCAATGAAAGAAACGAACGGAGAAGAAAATAACAACTTCTCTCAAAATTGAATTTGAAAGAGCATCCTTACAAAGAAGGGTTGAATGGGGTTGAATTTTAAAAAATCAACAACGGAAATGAATAAGCTTGATGTGGGCTTATGGAAAACATCTCAAAATTAAGAGGTGATAACCAGCCACTGAGGAGAACATTTGATTGGATTGAGATCAACAAGGAGACGATAAACTTATTTCACGGAGAGGATAAAGGAAGAATTTGGGTTATTTATAAGCACCACAATAGCAAAATCCTTAGGGAAAAGCTTTAGGTGAAATACAACCCAAGATAACTCCAACGAATAAATTGAAGGGTTGAAAAGTTCTCCTGAACAAAGAAAATGATGGGTTTAAATATCCCATTCTTGATAACTCGTGAATCGTGAAACATGAAGGAATTGTCAAGAATGACATAACACCATCTGAAAAGATAAGGTAGAAAGGATTGCAATTGAAAGCATGATGAAGAATGCTTGAGCTTCAACAAGAATCTTGATGAAGACTTCGAGGATGAATTAAGACATGATGAACCACCATGAAAACTCCGGTAATGAAAGCATGAGAAGTGAAAGATGAAAAGAATAAGATTCAAGGCATGCGATGAATTAGATGGAGCTTTGAAATGATAATTGAAATAACTTGGAACTCCGGAAAACAAGATGAAGAATTTAGAACCAAGGATATGATATGATGAACAAGCTCCTGACAAAAGAATTAAATCACCTTGAAGGAATAAGAATAAGAATTATGTCATGCATCTCCTTTACCAATTTAAATTGATGACAACCAAAGGATTTGGCATACTACTTATTCCCGTAGCAAAGAATTAAAGAGAGATCTCGCACAAGCTTGGATAAATCTTCAACGAAGCACTGGTAGGATTATGAAAAGAACGAGTGAATTAAAACGATAACAACGGAAGAGAAAAACTTGAATGAACCACCGTAAGAATATGGAGACGAACGAAGAGGCATCAATGAAGAATATTTGGAGGATGAAGTTGAAAACTGAGAACGAAGAATCTTCTGAAATGATGGCCTTCGGAGGATCACAAAGAAAAGAATTCATGAAATGCTTCGGGTGGGTATGAAAAGAATTCCTCACAATGTAAACAATAATGAGGATGGCATGAAGCTAGAACCACGAATCTTGAAGAAGACGGGCCAAGATTTAAGAGAAACACTTCTCCGGTCTTCAGATGTTGAGAATGAAGACCAGAAATGCCATTAAGAATTGTTGAGCACTCCAGAATGAAGAATTAAAAGGTTGAAACAACGATGAAAAGAATTTGAAAGCGATCTTGGAGAAGGCATGTGACTGATGGGGATCATTCTTACGTCACACTTTGAAAAGAATTTGAGAATAACTCCGGAATAATTAGAAGAGTCAGGTAAGATCCTGGGAAAAGACCTGTGGGTTAGGGCCCACTCAAAGAAATCACCGTTGAAAAAGATTGCTTAAGAGATATTGCACCGGTTGAATTAAACGGCTTGAGTAAGATAGCAACCTCAAAATAATTAGAACGGATTAAGAATGGAATTATGAATCTTGAGCACTCCGAATATGAATAACAAGAGGAGAATGATAAATTGGAGCACCGGAATAAGAAAGCATTGTGAAATGAGGAAAATGATAAGATCAACACCGAAATCTTGAATTACATCCACCGGCAGAATATTAGAATTAAGAATGATGAACTTGAAGCTCTTGAGCATCTTCAAGATAAATCACCGGATAAGAACATTGAAGGAAAAGAATGAAGAAACATCACATGAATAAAATGGATACTTCATTTAAGAATTCTTGCTCCGAGAAGAAAAAGGGTGGGAGGGTGGGGAAAACAAGGACAACTTGGGATGAATGAAACAGACAATCGTCAGATTTCCCAATGACGTCCGTATGGAATAACTTGAAGAGAAGGCACACCGGTTGAAAAAGAATTTAACATGATCATCTTGATGATCAAGAAGAATTAGCACTCCCATAGAAATATGAGAACACCGATTATGAAAGGTATGGAATCAACATTTGACATCGAAGCAACTCGAATACTAGAATCAAAACAAGAACAAAGGGTAGATATGCAACAGCCTAATCTTCACAATATCATTCGAACAAAGACTTGAACGAATGAATTCCGCAGGTACATCAACTAGTCGAGAAGCCACTTGGAGAACAAAAGTAAATAAAAAGGAACAAGGATCAGATAGAACAAATACAAGATAGAAGCTTCGTTCGACATCTTCGTGCTGAAAGCTCATGGAACATGTTACAAAAGGGTTTTGCAATCCCCGGATCAGCATAGCCAAGGACCCTTTAAGATGCAACTCCCGATCAGAACAAGTCCATAAAACCACTTCACTCAATGTAGAACCCCGAACTTCATATCGTGCATCCGTTGGAAGAATGCCTAGAACTACTAGACGAACCCACCTATAGATTTCCGAAAGTTTCCAGTTATGCCATCAGGTGTTGGGGATACACGGGAAGCACCGCGCAATCAACTCTGAACCTACATCCAGGTGTATCCATCCTTCAACAAATAACCAGTCGTTCTCGGAAACTGTTTACCTCGGACCTTCGAAAACGCATCCACTATAACAAGCTATGGCAATACTCTCGAACTACCTCCCCAGTACTGGGTGATGTCTGGGTTATCTTGCCACTAACCGTATAGGAGAGATTTTCGATGTCGGCCGTCTTAAGTATTTAGTACTGCCGCGATATGCTTGCGACAACAATACCCCGAAGCTCAAGTCCCCGTGAACAGGAGGCATCGAGAACAATATCCTTGTCACAAGAACATCGAAACAATCCCAGAATACTCGCGGGATCCTAAAAAAAATTTGGTGCAATTTTTGAAAGTAGAAGAGGCAAGAGTAATCGTCAGGAGTCCTCACCAGAGAGAAAGGGGATGAGAAGCAAAAGAAATCCTACTCTCCGGTATAATATAGGACTCAAAATATTTTTAGTGTGTGCCTAGACTCAACCGTCAATGATTCGATCAATCAGTGGGGGCTTATAGGTCAGAGAAGGCTCTGATACCAACTTGTAATGCCCAGGATGGGACTATACCTCCTACGTGTCGAGGCACGACTTAAAGGTATAAGCCCATCCTAGAATGATCTCAAGTTTGGTATCTTTGCACGACTCATGTAAAAGAGGGATTAAATTGCAAAAGGAGATAGTTGGCTTACACTCGCCACTTCACACAATACATTACATAAGCAAAACATCATTCAGAACATCACAACCCGACTACGGGTGAAGATCCAAAAGAAAGATACCAAAACAACATAAAGCCACAGGTCAGGATCGAATCCTAGTAGAAGACCACTACTGATCGTCGAAACGTCACAAGCATACGGTCAAACTCTTCATCGAACTCCCGGCGAAGAACTGATCCAACTCCTGCATCATACTCGGCTGAACCTGCATCTGGTGTGGTGAAGTAACTGTGAGCCACAGGGGACTAAGCAATCCCGTTCCCGGGTAACAAGACTATTTAAGCCTTGGGCGTGGACAAGGCTGGAGAAAGAACGAGAGGTGAAGGAACAACAAGAGTCTGCAGCAGCAACTAGCACTAACTTACGTAAAAGAGAGCGAGAAGAGAAGGTGCCTCGGTCGAGAGATGATCACGAAGTGATCCTAGCTAAAGCCGGTCAAACATAACCCCACCGTGTTCAACTCCCGAATCCCTATTCGGAAATTGACAGTCACGGTACACACGCTAGTAGTGTATTGAAACATTGTGTCAAGTAATCTATAACCGGATATTAACAAGCTCCCATCTGCCACATAACCGCGGGCACGGCTTTCGAAAGTTCAAACCCTGCAAGGGTGTTCCAACTTGACCCATTACAAGCCCACGATCCGCGAAGTCGCAACTCCATAGGTGGGAAGACCCGAGTATTCTCGGAATCCCGTGCTCAAGTTAAACCGAACTAAGGTAAGGCTAATCCAGCAAATCCTCCCGGCGTGTCGACACCCTGATAGTAGCCGCGTGTATCTAAGTCTCAGGACACGACCGGATGAGTCATCCTACAGGTGTATGCCAGATACCTCAGGTTGCCCCGAGGCGGCCCCGCAGTCTGCTCGTTTCGGACCAACACTCATGTGGAGCACTGGCCCGGGGGGGTTGAATTAAAATAAAAGGGATAGCTAGTCCACATGCAAGTTTTATTAGTTATTAGGCAAATAGTAACAATGTTGGGACTTGCTGGAAAAGACTTAGCACTTAGCGGTTTATCAAGGGGGTCCCATACACCCCAACCGTGTTAGGAACGCATAATCAAGGAACATAACACCGGTTTATACGGTTCCTAACGGCATGAGTGGAACAAATCACCAAGCAAAAGGCTTAGCCTTCCACCCTTGCCAGTATATAGATGATTTCATTTTAAGCATTTATATAGTGTGATATAACCCAACAACTTCAACATGAAGCAAGCATCTTCGATCTTCACCTGCAACTAGCAATGCTATAAGAAGGGCTGAGCGAAGCGTACTTAGCCAAGCAAGGGTTTGCATAGGTAGGATGGTTAAACATGGCAATGGTTACAATAGGAGGATGACAAGAAGATCATGGGCATCGAGGCAAAGCTATAGAGCGGAACTACTAGCAATAGGCAAAGATAGTAATGGTATCCGGGTTCGGTCATCTTGCCTGGGATTCCACAAGGGAGAAGAACGGATCCACGAAGAAGACGAAGCAACACAGTCGAGCGAATCCTCACAACTCCGGAATGAAACCGAAGCTAACAAGAGAAACAACCGGAAAGAAAAGAAACAACATGGTAAACACACAAGCATAAACATGGCATACGATGCACATCCAAGCATGACGCATGTCCGGTTTAAATATGCATGGCATGGCAAAGTGCACAAACAACACTACAAGTTAAGTGGAGCTCAATATGCAACGAGTTGCATATTGACGAAACACCACATTTTAATTATTTAGTTGACTCTCGTTTATTTACAAGACAAGATTAAATGTATTTAACATGGCAAGAGGTGAAGCAAAAGAAAACTACCTATTTAGACAATTTAAATGAGGCCGGAAAATAACAACAACATGTCCGGAAAATCCTCATGAGCATGTTTAGTAATTATAAGCAAACAACAATTCACACATTTAAAGGTTGTTAACATGATGCGGATGACATGATCAAGTTTATGCAATTTATTAAAAGGTTGACTTAAAAGAGATATAGATGATAAGGAGAAATAGTCATCGTGGTGGAAAGAAAGGGGTGCCACGGCAACGATCCGAAAATGATGCCACGCAACATATCGGTTCCGGTATCTCGTTGAGAGTCCGGTGCAAAAGATAGATGGCGTGAGCGAGTGAAACAAGATGAAAGAGGTGGGACGATCCCGTTGCCGGGTTCCCACGAGTCGGTGACGAGGCAACCGAGGAACAAGACAAAAGGTGAAACGGCACGGAGCACACACGGGAGACATTGCATACAACCACAACAAGCATCTCACGGGTCATCCACGGGGTCGTCTCGTTATACCTTTGAAGCGTGCGTTTCGGGGCGGTTCGAGACGTAGAGGAAGAAGGCGTTCACGTTCGGAGAGGAAGTAGCCGTTCCGTAGAGGGAAGTAGTGGGGGTAGTCATTCTCGCAACTCGTAGAGGAAGTAGTGGTACACGGCCGAAGAGGAAGTAGTTGGAAGTAGACGTTCTCGTGAGTCGTAGAGGAAGTAGTGGTACTCGCGGTCGGAGATCCGTAGATGTTCGGGTCCGGAAGTAGATGTACTTGCTGCTCCATAGGTACTTGAGATAACAAAAACAGCAACAAAACAACAACAAAAAAAGGGAAAAAGGCTGCGGGTTGCTCGGGACGACGCCGATCTGGAAAAGGACAGGGCCTTGGAAGCCGGCGCTGCAGCCGCTGTTGCTGGAGGACGGGAAGGGAGGCCACGCGAGGTCTTGGCGCGCTTGGAGAAGAGGTAATGCACGGCGCTGGACGAAGGAGGCCGCAGATCACGGCCTGGCGCAGAGGATCCGGCCGGCGGTCTTGGAGACGCTGGAGAGGCCAGCTGCGAGGAGCTCGGCCGGCTCGCGGCAGGGAACGGAGGAAGTGCAGCGGCCTGGGGCGTCGGGCTGGACGAGGCCAGGTAGAGGTGCGCTAGCTTGAGCGGGGAGGACAGGGAAACGAGGGGAAGGGGAGAGGGCTCGGGGCTCCGTCTAGGGTTAGGAGTGCCGGGTTGGGCCAAAGTGCGGTTGGGCCAGGTGAGATGGGCCGCTGGTGGAAGGAGGCTGAGGTGGCTTGCCTGGAGGCCTGGGCCGAAGGACCTCATGGCCCAGGAGGCTTGGACCCGAAGGGACTAGGCTGCTCTGTTGTTTTAAAAGATTTTAGCAGAAAACAAAAGAGAGAAGAAAGAAAGAAGAGGGGGTTAGGAGCCGAATTGCACAAGGGAATATTTTTCTCGGGCATCATGAAAAGAGCACGGTCCGATAAAAATATAAAAGGCATGATTGGAAAAAATAACTCAAACATATTTGAATTTAATTCAAATAGGTTTGAACTAAGACGAGATTATTGAAGTGTCCAAAAATGTTCAAATTTTTGGAGGAACCTCGAAACAACGGAAAGAATTATTGTCAAGATTTTGAAGGTGAAACTCGAAGTGAACAGACATGGGGAAATTATGCAAGTGTGTTATGGTGATTCCGAAGCAATGGAATAATTAATAAATATAGCTCCCTAAATATTGAGAGGCTTTTATATGTTATAAAGAGAAGACATTCTTCCCTCGATTTAAATGGACCGAAGGTCCACACGATTTATTTAGGTTGAGATGCAAAATAAATTAATGAAATGATGGCATGATGACATGATGCAATGCAAAAAATAAATAACACAAGCTCAAAAGAGACACACGGGCAACCCGGACATCTGGAATCTTCGGGAATCTTCTGGAACGTCGGTCTCGGGCGTCACAGTATGAAAACAAGTGCTTGGCTGAAATCGGGGTTGTGCATGATATGAATATTTTGTGTGATAATGAGGGAGCATAGCCGAACTATATGATTTTGTAGGGATAACTTTCTTTAGCCATAGTATTTTGAGAAGACATGATTGCTTTGTTAGTATGCTTGAAATATTACTGTTTCTTATGTCAATATAGACTTTTATCTTGAATCTTTCAGATCTGACATTCATGCCACAATTAAGAGAATTACATTGAAAATTATGTTAGTTAGCATTCTACATAAAAATTCTGTTTTTTATCATTTACCTACTCGAGGACGAGCAGGAACTAAGCTTGGGGATGCTGATACGTCTCCAACGTATCTATAATTTTTTATTGTTCCATGCTATTATATTATCCTTCTAGGATGTCTTATGGGCTTTTATATACACTTTTATATGATTTTTGGGACTAACCTATTGACCCAGAGCCCAGTGCCATTTTCTGTTTTTCTCCTGTTTTAGGGTTTTACAGAAAAGGAATATCAAACGGAGTCCAATTGACGAGCCAATTTTTTATGATTTTTTCTGGACCAAAAGAAGCCCCCGAAGAAAAAGAGTTGGGCCAGGAGAGCCACGGGCTGCCCACGAGGGTGGAGGGCGCGCCCTAGGAAGGTGGTGGCGCCCTCCGATCTCGTGGACAGTTCAGAAGCCCCCATGACGTGGTACCTACGCCAAAAATTACTATAAATACTTAAACATTCGGAAATTAACCTAGATCGGGGGTTCCTCCGCCGAAAGCCTCTGTAGCCACCGAAAACCAATCTACACCCATTATGGCACCCTGCCGGAGGGGGGAATCCCTCTCCGGTGGTTATCTTCATTATCCTGGCGCTCTCCATGACGAGGAGGGAGTAGTCCACCCTCGGGGCTGAGGGTATGTATCAGTAGCTATGTGTTAGATCTCTCTCTCTCTCTTGTGTTCTTAAGATGGCACGATCTTGATGTATCACAAGCTTTGCTATTCTAGTTGGATCTTATAATGCTTCTCCCCCTCTTCTGTCTTGTAATGGATTGAGTTTTCCCTTTGAAGTTATCTTATCGGATTGAGTCTTTAAGGATTTGAGAACACTTGATGTATGTCTTGCACGTGTTTATCTGTGGTGACAATGGGATATCATGTGATCTACTTGATGTATGTTTTGGTGATCAACTTGGGAGTTCCGTGACCTTGGGAATCTATGCATAGGGGTTGGCACACGTTTTCGTCTTGACTCTCCGGTAGAATTTTGGGGCACTCTTTGAAGTTCTATGTGTTGCTTGAATGGATGTTTCTGAGATTGTGGGATGCATATCGTATAATCATGCCCACAGATACTTGAGGTGACAATGGAGTATCTAGGTGACATTAGGGTTTTGGTTGATTTGTGTCTTAAGGTGTTATTCTAGTACGAACTCTATGATAAATTGAACGTTACTATGAACTCTTGAATAGATCGATGAGAAAGAATAACTTTGAGGTGGTTTCGTACCCTACCATAATCTCTTCTTTTGTTCTCCGCTATTAGTTACTTTGGAGTGACTCTTTGTTGCATGTTGATGGCTAGTAATATGATCCAATTATGTTATCCTTGTTGAGAGAGCTTGCACTAGTGAAAGTATGAACCCTAGGCCTTGCCTACTATCATTGCAACACCGTTTATGCTCACGTTTACCACTTGCTACCTTGCTGTTTTTATATTTTCAGTTTACAAAAACCTATATCTACCATCCATATTGCACTTGTATCACCATCTCTTCGCCGAACTAGAGCACCTATACAATTTACCATTGTATTGGGTGTGTTGGGGATACAAGAGACTCTTTGTTATTTGGTTGCAGGGTTGCTTGAGAGAGGCCATCTTCATCCTACGCCTCCCACGGATTGATAAACCTTAGGTCATCCACTTGAGGGAAATTTGCTACTGTCCTACAAACCTCTGCACTTGGAGGCCCAACAATGTCTACAAGAAGGGTGCGTAGTAGACATCAGTTCACTTCCTGAAGCCCTTCGAAAAGAGACCATCACGGTTACTCAAACAGGTTGTGTATTCTTAAGGATATGGTGCCAAGTTATGTACAAATGGATATTAACAAACTCCCATCTGCCACATAACCGCGTGCACGGCTTTCGAAAGTTCAAAACCCTGCAGGGGTATCCCAACTTAGCCCATCACAAGCCCACGATCTGCGGAGTCGCAACTCCAAAGTGGGACGACCCGAGTATTCTCGGAATCCCGTGCTCAAGATATTTCGACAACGGTAAAACTAATCCAGCAAGACCTCCCGGCGTGCCGACACCCTAATAGTAGCCGCGCGTATCTCGTCTCAGGCCACGACCGGATAGGTCAGCCTATTGGTATTACCCAATCCTCGAGTTCCCTCGTGGTGGCCCCGCAGTCTGCCCAGTTTGGACCAACACTCATGAGGAGCACTGGCCTGGGTTGTTGATTAAGAACTCGGGTTTATAACTCCCTATACAAGTTTTAGTTGTTTGGCAAATATAGAACCAATGTTGGGTCTTGCTGGAAAAGCTTTAAGCAGAGCAAATTATCAAGGGGGGCCCATAAACCCTAACCATGTTAGGAACGCAAAATAAAGGAACATAACACCGGTTTGTCGGGTCCTAAGGTGGCATGAGTGGAATAAAACACCAAGCAGAAGGCCAAGCCTTCCACCCATTACCAATGTATATGTGCATTAATCTGATTAAGATAATATTGTGTTATCCCAATAAACAAGTCCGAAAGTGGAGCCATCTTCAAACTTCACCTGCAACTAACAACACTATAAGAGGGGCTGAGCAAAAGCGTACTTAGCCAATCAACGGCTTGCTAGGAAGGCGGTTAGAGTGTTTCATGGCAACAATAGGAGGCTGACAAACAGGAATAGGCATCGAGGCATAGCTAAAGAGCGAGACAACTAGCAAGGCAAAGATAGAGGTGATACCGGGAAACGGTCATCTTGCCTGGTAAGTCGTCGGTGGGATGGTAAGACGGCTCCTCAAACTCAGTCTCGACAAGATCCTCGAACTCGGTATCGGCTCCTGGCTCTACCCAACACAAGAGCACAACAACGGTACAAGATCAATCATGGTGCAATGCACAATCAATATGATGCAAGACATGTCATGGGATGCAAGTATGATGTGCGTATGCATGAGGATGCTCTTGAGCCTAAAGGAGAAGATGACGGGAATGGCTTCATGTTGTGTAACCAAGCAAGCCACTTGATAGAGGAGAAGATTTATTTCGAAATCGATATAAAGATCATGGGAAACGGATGCAAGGTTTGCAAATGACAAGCAAAACACTACACAATGCAATCTGCCAAAAACAGCAAGTAGCCCCCTAAGTGACCAAGTTTGAGTATGCTGAAAAACTCCAACAAGCAAGGAAAAGGCATGGAAATAAAATACGTAACATAATCTTCAAGAATAAACACATGGCTACTTCTACAACATACATGAACATGTCACAAACAGCATGGCACCAACAACAACAAGTAGGCATGTTTGCAAACTTGTGCAACTCATCTCAAAACATAGGATGGCATGTGAATATAACCAACAACAAGAAGACATATTTGGGAAGCTACTCATGGCGAGAACATGGTCATAGGATGCATAGAACACTAGCTATTCATATGGCAAAATTGAACTTGCTGATAACAGGCTGACAGAAACATTTTATAGCAACTTGAGAGCAAGAAAACTACAAGCTACAACAAGGCATCATAGCAAAAAAGAGCATGGATAGCTAGAGCATAACATATATATCAAGTAACACCCATTGGACAACTCTAACCATGCACAACAAAGGCGGTGGCATCATGGAAACATGGCATAAAAATTAACACATTCATAGTTAGCAGGAATTTAACATCACGATGGCATGTTAACAAGCTTGATACACTCATCTCAAGACATATCATAGCATGAAAAAGAATCTATCATGTAGAGCACATCCCAATGAGCAAAACTCATGTTGACACCTTGCTCTTATGACATATGGATTACTTCACACGAACAAGACAAAACATCATCTCATAACAAGTTCAGAAACTTATTAGTCACATGCAATTTCGCAACAGGGTTAAACATGGCATAATGCAACTGGACATGTATGCAAATGCATCCATCATGAAGAGCATCACAAGACGAACATTTGTAAATATCATACAATCCATTTGGACCAACATGCACCAAGTTAAGACCTCACGAACATGCCAACAAAATTATAACAAACAACTAGTGCTGAAACAGTAACATCACAAAGCATGCTTGCAACAAAGATTAAGACATCTATATGAACCTTAACATGCATGAAACTGATACTAACATGTAGAGCACTTCAAGACGAACATTTCGATATATCATATGCGCAAAACGGAGCACCAGGCACAAAGTTATCACATGATGAAGGAGGCAACAAAATTAAACGGATCTGGGACTTAGTGAAATATACCCCTCCAAAATGTCAACGCGGGACGAGGCGAAGCGGGACGGAGGGATCCGGGACGCGGTGACGTTTGGACGAGATCCCGGTGGATCTCGTCCCGATCCAGCCGGATCCGGACCGGCGGCGGCTCCGGCGACCGGAGTTGGCCGACGGCAATGGAGGAGGCGGCCGGTCGGGGGAGAAGGCGGCGGCAATGCTGGAGTGGCCGGCGGTGGCACGGGGCCGGCAGGGTGTATGGCGGCGAGCGCCGGAGGCGGAGGCGACGACGCTTGGCGGTGGTGTGCGCGGGGCCGGCGGCGGAGGACGAGGGCCAGCGGCGGTCCGACGGGGCAGTCCGGCGCGCCAGCGGGGTTGCGCGCCGGCGACCGAGGCGGGAGGCCGGCCGCGGGCGTCGGTGGCCTGGGCCACGGGGGCCCGATCCGAGCCGGGCAGGCCGGCCGGCGGGGATGTGGGCGAGGGTTTTCCTTAGAAATTTTGGACGTGGAAGACGTTTTTATAGATAGAGGGAGCTAGGAGTGTCCAAATGGGGTGCGTTTTTCACCCACACGATCACGATCCGACCAACGAGAGGATGGAGGTGGTTGTGCTGGGCTAGTGGGCTGTTGTGGAGGAGTGTTGGGCGAAAAGAAATAGGGGTTTTAGCCCACGTGGTTAACCGTTGGAGTACTAAACGAGACGACATTTGACAGGCGGTCTAGCGGTGCTATACCAAGACGAGTCGACAAGTATTGACCCAATTCAAGGATGTTTTTAATCCACTTACGAAGCAAAGGTTTGAGGGGTGCGACGGTCACGTGTGTGAGTGTCGGAACTCGAAACGGACAACGGAGAGAATGGACATAATGCAACTATACACGAATGCAAGTGACACTATGCCAATGCAATGCACATAATGAAATGACATGATGACATGCAACACACACACAAGGCAAAAACGAAGAAACCCGAAATGAAGGAAGAGCCCAGAATGGAATCGATTAAGTCAACGATGCATATATTGCCATAAATGGAATTGTGACATCCGGGGCGTTACAAACTCTCCTCCACTACAAAACGATCTCGTCCCGAGATCTAGGACTGAAGGAAAGCGGGATACTCGGAACGGAGATGATCTTCCCGTTCCCATGTAGCTTCTCGGTCGGTATGGTGTGACCACTTCACTTTCAAGAATTTGATGGACTTGTTGCGGGTCTTGCACTCAGTTTCTTCAAGGATAGCAACGGGGTGCTTACGATAAGACAAGTCTTGCTGAAGATCAATCTCTTTGAAAGGAATGGTGCGTTCAGGAGTCTTGAAGCACTTGTGGAGTTGTGACACATGAAACACATCGTGCACATTTACAGAGTTGGAGGGAAGTTCGAGTTGGTAGGATAGATCGCCTCTCTTGCCAAGTATCTTGAAAGGGCCCACGTATCTTGGAGCAAGCTTGCCCCTGATACCGAACCTCTGAGTACCCTTCATGGGAGAAACACGAAGATAGACATGATCTCCAATGTCGAAAGCCAAGTCATGATGCTTGCCGTCATAGTAGCTCTTTTGGCGCGATTGCGCGGCTTTGAGATTCTCACGTATGACTTTGCACATTTTTTCGGCCTCTGTGATCAAATCATTTCCAAGGAGTTGACGTTCACCAGTCTCGGACCAGTTGAGAGGGGTACGACACTTTCTGCCATATAGAATTTCAAACGAAGCTTTGCCTGCACTTGCTTGGAAGCTGTTGATATTGGAGAATTCGGCAAATGGAAGGCAATCTTCCCATTTCATACCGAAGGAGATTACACATGCTCTGAGCATAGCTTCAAGAATTTGGTTCACTCTTTCGACTTGACCACTAGTCTGAGGGTGAAAAGTTGTGTTGAAGCGAATCTTGGTGTTGATGCTCAAAAGTGGCACAATCGTAAAAGTTGCTTTAATCTATGTCAAGATTACTTCAAAATTATGATTGGAAGTCATCATGAGATGGATTTCTTTGAGAAGATCAAGATGGATATGAAAGTGATCTAAAACGGATTCCGGATGCAAAAGTTATGACAAGTTCAGGGATGCTCATGGTGACACCAGATTAAAGAATGGCTTGAAATCCAATTAAGATGACATCGAATGGAAAAAAGTTTCAATACGAAAGTTGTGCGCCTCGTCGAAACGGTGGATTTTGATATAAAAATCGTCCCAATCCGAGTTCGTATGCAAAAGTTACTGCCATCCGAACACAGTCCTGTCACAGAGTCATAAGTGGCGCGCCCCACCAGCCACGTGTCTGATGGGTAGCGCGAATAATAGCCTGTATTGCGTGACCATTTTGGCCTAGAAGATGGCTTCAAATCGAAAAACGTTCAACATTAAACGGTCAAGATTGCTTTTGTGCTCTTTTCCATCCGAGGTCGTTTACCACCTCAAAAATTACCCACAAGGTACAGCCAGTTTAAATCGAACAGTTTTGGAAAGTTCGGACAAAACCAATCCGAATTTGGCTAGGGCTTTGGACGTGAATCCAAGCATTTTCCTTGCACGGGAAGTCCTGCTGCGTCTTATATACCTAAGGGGTGACGGCCGATTGAACAACACACAATCGATCAATTCATCTACCACTTTTTATCTTTTACCTTTTCTCCTTTACCCTAGTTCTTCTTCTTCCTTGTTCTTCGTCTGTTCTTCTTGTTGCAGGGCGGCGAACCTCGAGGCCCTAGGGGCGATCAGGTCGACCTAGGGCAGCCCATAGCCGCCGTGCGTCCAAACGGGGTCCCTCCCGGGCGCGTGAGGTTTTGGGTCTTCAAAAGCGCTCGCCGGATTGTCTTGCGTACCGTGCTTCAGACGGGTCTCCTTCGACGTGAGCTGCGGTGCATCACCCCCGGTGTAGAGGGTACACGGTGACGTGTTCGTGTGCAAACACACTTGTTGGCGACCCCGCTGGGGCCGAATCTTTGAACGGTCTGCGGCCCGTTCTTGCTACGAAGAGATCGTCATCTAGGGTTTGCAATCTACAAAGGTAATATGAATACCCAATTCACATATATAGATGCAAATAATGCATATGTTGTTGCTAGATCATCTAATGAGCATAATGTATCGGCTAGCCCTAGCTTTATCAATCATGCATCCAATTATGTGCAAGGGCCGATGCACCAAAATCTCCATGATTCTACTTCATATAATTTTAGCAACATGCAACATATGTATCCCAGCTCCCATGCATCGGCAACCCCACAAATCCATATGCTGATGAACAACATGATGAGTTCGGTTAATCAAGTTGAAACACCCCATGTAGGATCTTTCAATGGCATGCAACATAGTGTTTCATCTTTTTATTCATCGGCAACTAATTTGCAACATGTTAATCCAAACATGCTGGTGGATAGGGGAGTTGTCCATGCTACTACTAGTCATTCGGCCAATTACCCTCAAACATCATATGCTACACCTCATGCTACTAGTTTTTTGGCACCATACGCAACTGTTGATGTCCATAATTCGGCTCTGCACCTTAATGGTCATGGCCGAATAAGTGAAACTTCTGCAGGAGCACAAATGCCTTCACCTACTACCGTGGAATATCATGTCCCCCCTACACAATTACAAAATTTTGGCAACATCTCATTGCCGAAAGAGTCTAAAAGCATTGGGGAGCAACCATATCCAGATTGGGTAATTGAGAACAAGCTTACATTCTCTTGGGATTTGTGCAACTCTATTCGCCAGGAACTAATAGAAGGCGGGAAGCCTCATGATTTTGCTGCTGTAAAAGCTAGAGTTGTGCAAATGATGCAGTTGCCCTGAGCTGTACCATCCAGTGTACCACCTAAACAATCGCAAAGTTACGGCACCTCATTGCCGAAAGAGTCTCAAAGTATTGGGGGGCAATCTTATGACGAGTGGATGGAAATTGAGATGAAAAAGTTTAAAGCTCGCCAAGCTGAGATGTGGGCTAAAATTAGACGAGAGCGACAAGCCTTGCAAATTCAAAAAGATAAAGTTGTTGATTCAGGTAACAAAGAAAATTCGGTTATTAGAAAAGCCGAATCAACTAGTATATTTTCTGAGTCCATCAAATCCAAAGAGGCAAGAATTATTGAGAAAGGGCCTGAAAAGCATAGCAAAACAGTCATACTTGATTTTTCCGAAGTCAATGGAACCTACTTCCTGCCCTATGAGTTCCGTGCCATAGAAATTGACAAGGCTCAAGGACAAGAACAAGTAGCCGAACAAAGTTCGGCTGACATGGATCTTCAAAGCAATGATGTACGGAATGACGAAAAAGATGATGAAAAGGTGTTGGGGAGCCATCCAAAGACGGAGCAAGATGCTCTTCAAGTGACACCACCATCATGTTCTCCCAACATATTTGAAGAGGTATGCATAGAGAGTAATTTACCTATTTTCATATTTGGTCGCGACTTCATTATTGATGCATCTATAAGAAATATTCTCATAAGTAATTTTGAAAGACCAATGCAGAAGGGTTATTTACTTGTTTGCAATAAACTTGTTATGGAACATATCGGTCAACCCATTACGCCATTTATAAAGACCGATATTGACTTATTGTTACATCCAAAGCTTTCCCCGTTGCTTTATGTAATGTTCATATCTAGTTGGGTAGCTTTGCTTATTTCGTACTTGGCTTGCACTTGGTCTCAACTGAGACATGTATGTTCTAAATATCTTTGTTTCAGAAATTTAAAGCCAAGGTTAAATTCTATTGAGAAAACTGATGCTCATATAATATCTTATCCAAAGGCATCGGAGATAGAGTGGAAACAACAATGCATAGCCAAATGGGGAGACTACAAATCTGAACCATTCGTTTGCTTATGTCCAAAGCCGTTCAAACAGCAAGATCGGCTAGAGAATAAAAAGTTTACCTTTAATTCAAGCATGTGTGGTAAAATATTTGATTTGTTACTGGAAAATAATTACATAAGAATTCTTGATCACCATGTCAATCTATCAATTCAAGGACGAATGTATTGTAGGTTGCATCATTGTTCAAACATAATTTTGAGGATTGCAATATGTTTCATCAAATAGTTAAATCGACCATTGAAAAAGGACGATTGAAATTTGCTGAAACACCAAGAGATGACCAGCCTATTCCGATTGGTCCCGATGGCAGAAAGTTTTTGCATCAGCTGCTTCAAGCCGATCCATTTAAAGAGAAGATAAAAACTGCAGGTGATGGGATCAAGCTTTCAAGTAAAGAAGTTGTTGAAGAGCATAATGAACATAATCTTGAGGGCGAGAATTCCATCAAAGCTACAATGGAGACGCTAAGGACTGGGGGGCAACAAGCAAATCCAATGATCGATAAAAGCAAACCAAAAGAAAGCAAAGGCCAAAATAAGCGCAAGTGTAAGAGATCAAAAATCACTTTCGCTGAACTATTGGATAAGTATCAAAAGAAGAGCGAAGAGAAGAATGCTTATCGGCCAAATCATGCAAAGAAACCAAGATCACCCCCAAGGCGCAAGTATGAGGATCGGTATTGGCAAAGTAACAATTTTTATGCAACATATTCATATCCTTATTTTGGGCCGCCAATGCCAATGCCGTGGATGCCTCCCTATGCTCAAGTAGATCCATATCCATCATGGGACAGGTATGATACAAGGGCGCATTCTCCATCTTATTTTAGACCATCTCACCAATATTATGCAGCTCCGATAAGATCAACATTTGAACAATCCCATGTTGAAGACCGTTTCAATCATAAGGTCCAGAGCTCAAGGAAGAAGAAAGAGGTGGTCAAGCAAGTTTACCGTGTTAAAAGAGATGGTCGTAAGAGTGCAACTTCAGATTTGATCTCAAATGAAAAAGAGCCAATCAAAGTGTCGACATTGGCTACTAAAGGCAATGAGATGAAGGAACCAATTATTTAGAGTCAAAGTGCCAAATCTGAAGAAAAGAAGTTGAGAGTGCACAAGGCCAAAAAAGGATTGCCATTGGCCAAGACAAAATCGCAGCCGGGGTGCCCACTCGGCTTATCATATTGGCAAACGAAGAAATTACAAAAACTTAGTGCACAAGAACTTGAAGAAAGAAACATGGCATGGGTTCCCAAAGGAAGTGCTCTAAATAAGAATTATGTGCAAGCTTCCATTACAAGAAGTGCGGCAAAGATAAAGAAGGAAAATAGTGAAAACTATGAAGGACGAAGCCGAAGGTTTCAGAATCTTCGGTCTACACATTATCCATATTCTTCAACTATGCCCTTCACGCATGTGCCATGGAATTCGTCATCAGGTATGATTGGTAACCCTCAATTGGCTTATTTTAATCCATGGATACCATATAATTTCTTACATCATGAAAGGGTATTACCAAGTCAATATACATTTGATTAGCTACAAGTTTGTTGCTGATCCAAAGGGCCGAAATACTTGATTTTTCATTTCATTTTTTTATTTCGGCTATATGTGCTTTGAATGATGTCTACATGGTAATGGCTGACATTTATCTATCGTCCTAAGAATATGTCAATGCATGGCCGGTGTAGTATTCTAGCATCGTCCTTAGTTTGAATGGAGAGCGAGACAAAGTATGTGCTCATAAAAATTCATATGTATGCCTATATTATGATTGAATGGAGTTGAAACATCATGACCGATGTCATTGAGTATACGTTGCATAGACCAATTCATAGTGCAGAATTGGCTAGTGTGCTTATACTTTGTTTGGATATGATTTGGCTTATGCATCTTTGAGATTTCTAAGAGGCCAAATCATAGCTTATTTTATTACTGAACATCGGTTTAATAACATGCATAATATTGATGTTAGCCTTGTCTCTCTAGTACTATGGAGATTATGTTTTGATGGTTCAATTCGTAGCAATGGTAAAAGTGTTGTTGTTGTTGTTTATATATCTCCTTATGGTACTATTTTTTTGTAGCCTCATGCCTCTTAGAATATTTTTATGCATGATTAATCAAAGCCGAATATGCATTGTTATTCGGATTGACTCTTTTACTTGCTATAGGTGCTATACATATTGAGGCTTTCGGTGATTCGTTATGAGTAGTGCAACAAACATCCAAGGGTTATCAATGTTTTGACGAATCACTTATAGTTTATCTTGAGATATGTCTAGATGGAAAATTTACCTTGGGTTGCTTTAAAATTGTTCTTATATTTAGACATGACAATTCAAAAGAGTTGGCATAGCAAGCATCCGGCTACTACGTTAATTATGGTGTATTGCCTTTCTCTCAATAGCCGATGCTTTGTCTCGTCAACTTCGGCCACTAATGAATTTTGATGCAGGTGATAGTAAGGTTTGGAGAGAGTTTATTGTTGATTATCTACAATATCCTAGCAAAAGGGGGAACAATATGGTCCGGAGGATGACCTTGAGATACATATCTATGGAACTTTATCATCAGATTGTTAATGAAGTTGAGAAGGTTTTGCCCAAGTTTGCATCAAGGGTTCAAGAACAATAATGGCCGATATATAATTATCGTCCTAAACATATAAATGGCCGATGGGGTGTTGACATCGTCGTTAGAACCAACATGGTACAAATTATTTTTCAGCATGCTTGCTTTGCCGAAAAACAGGGAGGCATGTGTGGACGCTCAAAAGTGGCACAATCGTAAAAGTTGCTTTAATCTATGTCAAGATTACTTCAAACTTATGATTGGAAGTCACCATAAGATGGCTTTCTTTGAGAAGATCAAGATGGATATGAAAGTGGTCTAAAACAGAGTCCGGATGCAAAAGTTATGACAAGTTCAGAGATGCTCATGGTGACAACAGATTAAAGAATGGCTTGAAACCCAATTAATATGACTTCAAATGGAAAACGTTCAACATGAAAGTTGTGCATCTCGTCGAAACGATGAATTTTGATATAAAAACCGTCCCAATCCGAGTTCGTATGCAAAAGTTACAGCCATCCGAATACAGTCCTGTCACAGAGCCATAAGTGGCATGCCCCACCAGCCACGTGTCTGATAGGTAGCGCGAATATAGCCTGTATTGCATGACCGTTTTGGCTTAGAAGATGCCTTCAAATCGAAAAACGTTCAACATGAAAGTTGTTTGTCTCGTCGAAACAGTCAAGATTGCTTTTGGGCTCTTTTCCATCCGAGGTCGTTTACCACCTCAAAAATTACCCGAAAGGTACAACCAGTTTAAACAGAACAGTTTTGGAAAGTTCGGACAAAACCAATCCGAATTTGGCTAGGGTTTTGGACGTGAATCCAAGCCTTTTCCTTGCACGGGAAGTCCAGCCGCCTCCTATATACCTAAGGGGTGACGGCCGATTGAACAACACACAATCGATCAATTCATCTATCACTTTTTATCTTTTACCTTTTCTCCTTAACTGTAATGCCCGGGATGAGACTATATCTCCTACGTGTCAAGGCACGACTTAAAGATATAAGCCCATTCTCGAATGATCGCAAGTTTGGTACCTTTGCACATCTCATGTAAAAATAGGTATGGAAAACTGAAAAGATAGTTGGCTTACACTCGCCACGTCACACAAATACATTACATGTTCAAGCATCATTCAGATAAACATCACAACCCATCTAAGGGTAAAAAATCCAAATGACAAGATACCAAACATAACTTAAACCACAGGTCTAGATCGAATCCTAGTAGAAGCTCTACTGATCTACCGGATAGTTCACGTAGTAATGGCTACGCTCCTCGTCGTACTCCCAGTCTAGCTCAGTGCCATCGCCTGTGTAGCTCACCATCGTACCTGCATCTGGTGTGTTGAAGTAACTGTGAGCCACAGAGGACTCGGCAATCCCGTTCCCGGGTAACACGACTATCCCAGCCTTGGGTGTGGAACAAGGCTGAAGAAAGAAATAAGAGTCTGCAGCAGCACTAGCCTAGCTTACGTGAAATAGCATTATAATCTAAATAAGCAGGTGGTAATTTTGCATCATTTTCATGTATAGGCACACCAAGATGATTAGCTATGCGAGTGGCATAAATCCCACTAAATAAATCTCCATTTAAACCATTATGATGTAACCTACGTGCAACAATGGCCTCCAAATTATATTGTCTATCACCTAATACCGCACTTTTGAGTACACTAAGATCTGGTCACACATGTGGCAAGCTTCATTTGTGCCGTTAATGCATCTACCAATAAAGAGAGAAAATAAATGTATGGAAGGAAAGTGAATGCTCCCTATGGTAGCTTGTGTGATCTCTCTAGATTCCCCCACAGTGATACTAGCAAGGAAGTCTTTATATTCAGATTTGCGAGGTTCACTAATATTGCCCCACTTCGGGAGCTTACAAGCATTATTAAAATTTTCTAGGTCCATGTGTCGGTGTACTAAGATAGGGGTACCTTAGTACCCCAACTTGCGCACGGGCAGTAGCAGCTTCCCGCGGCTGGGCTTACCACGTGCTCGCCAAGAACCTTTCCTGTTCCTATGAAGCCATTAAAAAACAAAGTATATAAGACAGAAGACCAAGGCCCAGGCAAGAGGAGCTTGCCGGGAAGGCTGCACCAAGCTCAAGGTTGTCACTTTAAGCACAAGGCCCTGGCAAGAGGAGCTTGCCAGGAAGACCAAGGAACACTTACCTCAAGGGATGCCTCGGCGCATCGTGCGCCCTGGCAGGACCTGGAGAGCGACAAGCTTCCGGGCCCGGCAAGATCACTCCCCCGGCAAGGTGCTTGCCGGGGAGACCTACGCTGTGTGCCCGCGCTCCAGCTCATCGGCCCACGCGTCGCCCTGGGGCCCTTCCAGGGGCACGTGGCAGATGGCTGTGCAGCCTGGGGCACACGGTGGCAATCCACGGTGACGAGGCTACCGCCGTGGCGAACAGAGAAGCATGGGCGGACGCTTTTGGGGTCGACGGCGACGGGCATTTAATGCCCTTGTCCCCCACTGTCAAGGTTAGGTGAAGATCACTGTTCATGCACTATTCACGCACTGTTACAACTACCACCAAAATTACACTTTTACCCTCCTCTACGTTGACACCTGTCGGTGACCCCTTGAGCTATAAAAGGAGGCCCATGCACAACGTAGAAAGGGTTCGAATCCTAGACAACTCTCTCGCCCGGTGTAGCTAGTACTGTAGCTCTTCAAGCTCCCGAGCTCAAGAACTTAATACAACCTAAGGCAGGAGTAGGGTTTTACGCGTTCGCGCGGCCCGAACCTGGGTAAAACTGCCCGCGTGCGCTCCTCGATCTGCTCTCCGTGCTCCCTCCGCTCCCTTACCCAACGTAGAAGGGGCTCCGGTCCCATAGGTGCTCGTGGGAGGACAGTTTCCCCCGACATCTTTGGCGCGCCAGGTAGGGGGCGTCGAGGTTGTGCGAACCTGATCCGGCGCTCACGCGGGCGCATTCTTCATCAACCTCTCCAGCTTCTTCAACTTCATCAGCTACAACAACATGCCTCCGAAGAAGAAGGCTTCGGAGGTCAGAGGCCCGTCTGCCTCGATCCCACCGCCACCAGAACCAACGGTTGGTGGAGGAGACGCCGGCGGAAGGGTGGTCGCCGGCGAGGAAACTCACAGCGCCACCAAGTCCAAGGACAAGACGGACGACCGGGCGAATTCCAAAGCCTCGGTGTCCGTGGACGCGCCACGTCTCTCTCGGGAGGTACAAGACCCGCAGCGGCATGGTACTGGAGGTACCATACGCTTGCTGGGGCGTAGCCAAGCTGGAGGATCGCGGGATGCTCAAGGCCAGCGTGCTGGCACGAGCAAGGCGCGGTCGCCGGGGCGGGAACATGCTCCTTCTAACGCGGTTAGAAGTCCGAGCGTGTCCCGCTCCTCGCACCGCTCGCCGCCGTTCCCCTCTTCTCCAGCAGAAGCTCTAGCAAGAGCACAACTGCTCCTCGATTTCCCTCCAGCGGCAGACAAGACCGAAGACTGGAGGGTGACGATTCAGAGCCTCATCGCCTTCGCCAACAACGACGCGCCACAATAGCCGGCAACCTCGCGGCCGCAGCAACTCGATCAAGCGAAGGCCGATGGCGACAAGAACGCCGGGGGTGCAACTACTGTGCACTCCCCGCCGCGGAAGCAGAAATCACCACCCCACCGGATCAACGTCGACGACGACTCCACGACGTCGTCGGATCTGCGGGCTCGCCGCGATCAGCGCCAAGTCCTAGACGACAGGCGGCAAGAGGACGCTCGGACTCGTATCGAGCGTCGACGAGAAGCCCGAAGACAGTCAGATCAGCGCGCTGGGACCGCTGTCGACGCGCACGCACCCGGTGAACCAGGCGACTTGCCGTACGCGGCAGGTTGCCCTGCGTTTACCGGTGAGCTGCGGCAAGTCCAGTGGCCCAGCATGAAGAATATCAAGCCCGACGTACCCGAGAAGTACGACGGCAAGACACACCCCTCGGAGTTCCTCAGCATCTACACTATAGCAGTGCAGGCCGCCGGGGGACGCGACGAGAAGATACTAGCCAACTACTTCCCGCTAGTGCTTAAGCCAAACGTCCGCTCTTGGCTTATGCACTTGCCAGAGAACTCCATTTCTTCATGGGCGGATCTGTGCCACCAGTTTGTTGGCGCCTTCACGGGCGGCCACAAACCCCACGGCCAGAAGAGCGATCTCCACATCCTAGCCCAGAAGGTGGGAGAGTCCCTGCGCAAGTACATCCAGAGATTCAGCCGCGTGCAGCACAACATTCCCGATGTCCACCCTGCCGCGGTTATCAGCGCGTTCCACCAGAACGTGCGTAACCGCCGGATGAGGGAAGAGATGGCCATGACCAAGATCCGGGATGTCAGCGAGCTCTACGCTCTGGCTGACAAGTGCGCGCGCGCCGAAGAGGGGAGGAGACTCCCCGGAGAGGATACTGGCGCAGGAGGAAGCGACAGCGAAGATGCCGCCCCGACAAAGAAGAGCCAGCGGCGGAACAACAGAAAGAAGAAGAACAAGGAGGTGCTGGTTGTCGAGCAATCCGGCAAGGAGGCTCCCGCCAAGAAGGCACAGGCTGGCGGTTCCGGCAAGGAGCCCGCCCCTGTAGTGGCAGCCGACAAGCAGGACGGCTCCGACAAGCAGTACTGCAAGATCCACCGCACCAAGGGCCGCGATCTTCAGAACTGCAAACGAGTCGAGTACCTCGTAGAACAGTAGAAGGCTGAATACGAGCGTCGCGACAAGGAGAAGGCCCAAGGAGGCGGAGGAGAGCCCAGCAAGAAGCGGTCGTTCAATGGCCGGGGAGGACGCCGCGGCAAGGCCAAGCAGCGGCAAGGTGACAGACCTCCCCGGGGCCGCGACAATGATGAGGAAAAAGACGACGATGATGACATGCAAGAAGGAGACAACAGCGAGCAGGAGTTCCAGAAGGCCACAGAGGTTCTGTGTGTCGACGGAGGCGCCTCTCTGCATACTTCCCACCGCCAGCTCAAGCAGTGGGTGCGAGAAGAACGCAGCTGAGCCGCCCGTCGAGTCACGCAGGCTGCTGAAGTGGTCCGGCACGCCCATCATCTTTGACCTTGAGGACCACCCTGACCGCACCACGGCGGTCGGGTGCTTGCCGATGTTGGTCTCACCAACTATCCGCAACCTCAAGGTCACCAAGATGTTGGTTGACGGCGGGGCCGGCCTGAACTTGATCTCCTCAGCTGTGATCAAGAAGCTACAGATCCCAGACGGCGAGCTCGAAGAGACCGGGTCGTTCCAAGGGATCAACCCGGGAAGGAGCAAGCCAAAGGGGAAGATTACGCTGCCAGTGACCTTTGGCGGGGAGCTCAACTTCAGGACGGAGAGGATCACGTTTGATGTTGCCGATATCCCATTACCATACAATGGGATACTTGGACGTCCTGCCCTCGCCAAGTTCATGGCAGCTTCCCACTACGCATACAACGTACTCAAGATACCGGGGCGGATAAGCGTCATCTCTGTCCCTGGCGACAAGAAGGACGCGCTTATCTGCGCTGACAAGATCTACCGGGATGCAGCAGCCGCAGCAGAGAGCAACACACTTGCCGCTGAAGCTCCCGGGGGGAAGACCAAGACCAAGTCCGGCAAGAGCTCTGGGGCCCACTCCGGCAAATGCACCTCTTCGGAGTGCTGCGCTGCCGTCGAGGACGCACCATCGAGCTCCACCAGCTAGTGCAAGAAAGGAATGGCAGCTCCACCGGCAACCAAGAAGGTGTCCGCCAAGGAGGACGGCACTGGTGGTACTTTCACCATTAGTGCTACGCTCGACAACAAATAGGAAAGCGTGCTCGTTGCTTTCCTGCGGGCGAATGTCGATGTGTTTGCATGGCAACCATCTGACATCCGCGGCGTTCCGAGGAAGGTAATTGAGCACAAGCTTGCTGTTTGTCCTCATGCGCGGCCCGTCAAGCAGAAGGTCAGGAAGCAAGCCGTGGAGCGCCAAGAGTTCATCGTCGAAGAGATAAAGAAGTTGGAAGCAGCAGGCCTGGTTAGAGGCGTGATCCATCCTACGTGGTTAGCCAATCTAGTTGTCGTGCGCAAGGCCAATGGGAAGTGGAGACTTTGTATAGACTTCACTGATGTGAATAAAGCGTGTCCCAAGGATCCATTTCCCTTGCCGCGCATTGACCAGATTGTTGACTCCACCGCCGGATGTGAGCTGCTTTCCTTCCTTGATGCATACTCAGGTTACCACCAGATATTCATGGCTAAAGAAGATGAAGAGAAGACTGCATTCATTACTCCATGTGGCACATATTGCTTCATACGCATGCCCTTTGGATTGAAGAATGCAGGCTCAACATTTGCAAGGGTGGTGCACACTGCTTTTGAGCCACAGATCCACAGAAACGTAGAAGCCTACATGGATGATATAGTGGTTAAGAACAAGAGCAAAGATACCCTGATCCAGGACTTAGAAGAAACCTTTGAGAATCTGCGCAAGATCCAACTCAAGCTGAACCCCGAGAAGTGCGTCTTCGGAGTACCCTCCGGCAAGCTTCTCGGGTTCTTTGTGTCCCAGAGAGGGATTGAAGCCAATCCCGACAAGATAAAAGCCATCGAGCAGATTGAAGCCCCGAAGCGCGTCAAGGACGTAAGGAGACTTGCTGGTTGTGTGGCTGCCCTCAGCTGGTTCATTTCAAAGTCTGCAGAACGCGCCCTGCCTTTCTTAAAAATCTTGAAAAAGGCAGGTCCTATGAAATGGACCCCGGAAGCGGAGGCAGCGCTGCAAGACTTGAAAGGATACCTGTCCGCTACTCCAATACTTGTCGCACCTAGGCCACAAGAGAAGTTGCTGCTATACCTAGAGGCAACCAATCAAGTGGTTAGTGCTGCGTTGGTAGCGGAGAGGGAGGCAGATGAGGAACCCACGTCCCCGGCAAGCGAACCCAGCGACAAACAGGGGGCTTCCCCGACAAGCTCTGGCCCCGACAAGGACAAATCTGCGCAGGAACAAGGTGATGTGCGAAAGAAGATGGTGCAGCGCCCAGTGTATTTTGTAAGTTCCCTCTTGCAGGGGGCTAGATCAAGATACTCTAGGGTGCAGAAGTTGCTGTCGGCCTCCTCATGGCCTCAAGAAAGCTGCGCCATTACTTCCAAGCACACGAGATAACAGTGGTCACTCGCTTTCCGTTGAAGAGGATATTGCAGAATCCAGAGGCAACAGGTAGGATCGTCGAGTGGGCACTGGAGCTGTCAAGCTTTGGTCTCAAGTTTGAGAGTACTTCAACCATAAAGAGCAGAGCTTTGGCAGAATTCATAGCAGAATGGACCCCAACGCCAGATGAAGAAGTTCCGGAGATAAGCACCCCCGTCCAAGAAGCGAGCAACGAATGGATGATGTACTTTGATGGTGCTTTCTCGCTGCAAGGCGCCGGTGCCAGCGTGGTACTCATAGTGCCCACCGGAGAGCACCTCAAGTATGTTATCCAGATGCACTTTCCCAAGGAACAAGCGACAAACAATACTGCTGAGTATGAACGTTTGCTTGCCGGCCTTAAAATTGTAGCCGAGCTTGGGATCAAGAAGTTGATTGTGCGGGGAGATTCACAGTTGGTGGTCCGACAAGTGAATAAGAGTTACCAGAGCCCTTTGATGGAGGTTTATGTTGATGAAGTGAGGAAGCTTGAAGAGCACTTTGAAGGTCTGCAAATGGAGCACGTCCCAATAGCTCAGAATGATATTGCATATGGCCTCTCAAAGTGTGCTGCAATGAAGTTACCTGTGGAACCAGGGACCTTCTTGCTCAAGTTAACTCAGCCATCCGTTACACCATCAGTTGGGCAAAACAAGAAGAGAAAGTTGGTCTCCGGTGACTACTTGCCGGCGGATCTTCCCGAAACCGCTGCCAAGGTCCCCAAGATCAACAGCCAAGATGCTGAGGAACAGTTTGCTCCTGTAGATCCAACGACCTGTACAGTTGAAACGAGCGTTCCCGACAAGACTTGCCCCGGCAGGCTTGCCGGGGGACCATCAGCTCTAGCAGAGCCGCAGGTTCTTGCCGTAGAAGCTGAGGTTCCCGCAGCAGCCCTCGAGCCTTTAGTCCTTGTTGTTGAGCCTCAAGCTCCAGCATGGGCACAGCAAATAGTCCACTTTCTGCAAACTGGAGAACTTCCCGACGACCCAGAAGAGATAGAGAAAATAACCAGGCAGTCAAGTATGTACCAGTTCGTCAACAACGAACTGTACAGAAGAAGACTCAATGGTGTCAGGTTGAAGTGCATTTCCAGGGAAGATGGACAGAAGCTGTTGGCAGATATACATGGAGGCATATGTGGCCACCACATTGGCGCAAGGGCACTTGCCGGGAAGGCATTCCGGCAAGGGTTCTTCTGGCCAGAAGCCCTCCAAGATGCAACTGCACAAGTAACCAAGTGTGAAGCGTGCCAGTTCCATGCCAAGCAAATTCACCAGCCAGCTCAAGCTCTCCAGACGATTCCTTTGTCCTGGCCCTTCTCGGTCTGGGGGCTCGACATCCTCGGCCCCTTTCCCCGCGCTGTCGGGGGCTTTGAGTACTTGTACGTAGCAATCGACAAGTTCACAAAGTGGCCAGAAGTGGAACCAGTGAGAAAGGTGACAGCACAGTCAGCGGTCAGGTTCTTCAGAGCGATTGTTTGTCGTTTCGGAATCCCTAACAGGATCATCACCGACAACGGCACACAGTTTACAAGTCGCACCTTCATGCAGTACGTCCAAGATCTTGGCGCCAAGGTCTGCTTCGCTTCTGTTGCTCACCCGAGGAGCAATGGTCAAGCGGAGAGGGCCAATGCTGAAGTGCTGCGCGGGCTCAAGACAAGAACCTTCGACAGGTTGCGCAAGTGCGGAAGAAACTGGATAGAGGAGTTGCCGGTGGCTCTTTGGTCAATCAGGACGACACCAAATCGAGCCACCGGACAGACACCCTTTGCTCTTGTCTATGGAGCAGAGGCAGTTCTTCCCACGGAACTCGTATACGGATCTCCTCGAGTGCTCGCTTATGATGAGCTCGAGCAAGAGCAACTGCGACAAGATGATGCATTGCTCCTTGAGGAGGAACGTCTCCAGGCTGCTGTACGAGCTGCTCGATACCAGCAAGACCTGCGTCGCTATCATAGCCACAGGGTCAAGGCCAGGAGTCTCGAGGAAGGCGACCTTGTTCTTCGGCGTGTTCAGTCCACCAAGAATTCCAACAAGTTGACGCCGAAGTGGGAAGGCCCTTATCGGGTGAGACAAGTCACAAGGCCCGGAGTTGTCCGCCTTGAGACCGAAGAAGGCTTACCGGTGAGCAATTCCTGGAACATAGAGCATCTTCGCAAGTTTCACCCATGAGGCGTGGTTGCCGTGATCCGCTCCGGCAACCACCTTTTGTACAAGACTTGCCGCTGATGCATGTAAACCTTTGTACAAAGCCGGGCACAGATCCCGTGCATCAGTAAAGTTTTTGTGCTTCGCACTATTTGCCATTTCCATGCTTTTCTTTGTTATTTGCATGCATCGTTTGGCGCCTCGTGCAGCGCACGTCCCCGGTAAGCATTAGCAAGCCATGAGGCCCTATACTTGTTTTTCCTCCTCTTTTTCTTTCCCTCTTAAGCAGAAGGAATGTTCCTCGTGCACAAGTTTGCCGGGGGGGAAGGAGGTGGAGGTATGAACCAAGTGATGTTCAAGAAAGAGAAGCCTTGTCGGGGAACAAACAACCTATGAAAGTTAAGTTGCCAAAGTTTGAGCATTCAATTTTTTTTAAAATTTAGTTGTCTTCCTTGAACAACCACACTTTGTATGGAAAACCTATGCGCGGAGGAACCTACCCAGGGCTAGCCGCGCCCTTATTCTGTTTCGAGCACGCTCAACGACTTAAGTGAGCTGCGACAAGTGTCGCGCCCTTACTTCGTTTTCGAGTTCGTTCAGCAGTCTAAGTGTGCTGCGACTAGCTGCGGCAAGGTTGCTTGCCGACAAGGTCTTTGCTAGCAGGCTGCTAAGAGTCCAGCACTCAGCGCTCGCGGCAAGGGCCCCTTGCCGGCAAGTCCCCTAAAAGCGTAGGGTAAAAGGCATACAAAGTGGAGGACCAAAAGCAAGGGAGATAACACTGCATTGATTGTTCAAAATAATATTGTATATTACAAAGATAGCTTGCCGCTGTTCTAATCAACTACTGCCTATAACTTAATTGGTAGCGGCAAAGGAAGAAGAAGGAAAGGAATCTAGTCCACGCAGTCGCCTTCACGCCTCATGATCTTGCCCACCTTGGCAACGATGTGGGCAACCTGCGCCTTCAACGCCTCATGATCAGCTTCGGGCGGCAAGGTGCGGAGGACGTTGACGAGGTTGATGTCGGGGTTGCGGTAGACGATCTTCGACAAGACTCGCTCCAGAGTGCCCACGCAGAGCCGACGCGCCTTGTCGGCCAGCTGCACGGGGATCTTCTCACGCAGCCGCGCAAGCGCCGGCGCAATTCCCCTGAAGAAGAGACACAACTTGGCGCTGTGGGGGAGGCTCTCGTCCGGAGAATACACGAGGTGCTCCGCCCTCAGCGCCATCATCTCCTTGTCAATATTGGCAGCGGAGGTGACCAGCTCATCAGTCCACTGCTCCACTGCCCGGCTGAACTGGTTCGCCGAGACGGCGGCACTCTCCACCAGGCCCCGTTCCTTGCGGAGTTCATCCTTCAGCTTCGTCTCGCGGTCCCGGGCGGCGTCGAGCGAATCAGTAAGAGTGGAGACCTTCAACTCTAAGTCAGCAATGGAATCCTTGGCGGCAGTGAACTCGTCGCCTTTCTTGGAGAGACGTACCTGCAGCTCAGAGTTGGTGTGGGCATCTTTCTCCCGCTCCACATTGAGCGCATTGACTCTGTCCTCGCTCGCCTTCAGGTACAACTCCAGTTGCTCCACCTTGGCTTCCAGGTCTTTCTTGGCGGTCTCTGCGGCGGCTGCAGCGCTCCTCGCCTCCTTCAGAGCCCCGCCAATGGCCTGCTCCCGGGCGGTGAGGTCGTCCTCGTGGGCGTCGAGGTCGACCTTCTGCTGGTTAAGTGCTCCTTCTCGCCGGGACAGCTCCTCGACGGCCAGTCGTTGCTGCTCCTCGGCCTCAGCTTTCTCAAGGAGGAAGGCTTGCTGCGCCCCGGCAAGCTCTTCACGCTCCTCAGCCAGGTTACGGAGGGCTCCCTGGTTGTCGGCGCGGAGCTCTGCGGCGCGCTTCTCCAGATCAGCTCCAGCCTTGGCGGCAAGAGCCTCCCGAGACTCCAACTTCGCCTGCCTGGCTCGGTACAAGGCCAGGAGCCGACGAAGGAGCTTCTCTTCGGGCTCGTCGCTACCGCAGGGCGCTTCAACAACTTTCAACCCCGCGGAGGCGAGGACCTCTCCGTCAAAGGTCTCTCCCTCCACGGGTGCTCGAGACGAGGACGCCCACGGGACTTGAATAAAGACCCCGTTGGCGGCCTCCAAGTAGATGCCAGATCGCTCCGTGGAGGCGGAAGGGTCGGCAGCCGGTGCAGCGTCCGACGCTCCTGCAGCCTCCGGCCTCTTCCCTAGCCGCGGCGTCTGTGGTCGGGGCAGTCTCTTCAACGGCAGGCTCGTCGGCCCCAACCATTCCCTCGGTGGCAGTGGTGTTGCCGCCGTCGCCGTGCACGCCCTCCTCGCCGGTGGTCTCTGTCTCCATCCGCTCCGGTGCAGGAGGATCTAGCAGAAGAAAAAGAAAAGAAAGAGTCAAGCAAATATCCAAAAAGACAAGTTCAAGAAGAAGAAATTACAAGATTTACCTTCGCGGACTTCTTCAACGACAGGCTCCCTCGCCAGGGAGTTCACCCTTGGCGGCGGAGTGGTGGCCCCTGCTGGTGGAGGGCCGCCCGCGCCCTCCCTTGGCGGGGTGCTCACCCTTGTCGGGCTGCTCACCCTTGGCAGGGTACTCGCCCTTGGCGGAGTGCCCGTCCTTGGCGGAGCATTCTCCCTTGCCGGGGAGTTCACCCTTGGCGGGGAGGGTGGAGCAAGTGGCTCGTCGGGGGCGACCTCCGGGCGCTCCTGCGGCTGCGGCTCCACTTCTGCGCAAGACAAACAATACAACAAAATATCAGTGCAAGCAACAACCTCAAGCGCGCCCGTCAAGAAGAAAAACGAAAACCAGACTTACGCTGGGGGCTGCACTGGGGGCTGCTCCTCGGAGCAGCACGTTGATCCGGCAAGTTTGCCGCTGGCACGTCTCCAGTCGCCCCGGCGGGCGAGTCGTCTTCAATCTCGACCACATGGATCTTGGCCCTCTTCGCCATCCGCTGGGTCAGGGTCCTGAAAGCAAAGCAAAAACAAGATCAGAATCAATAAGGAAAATCAAGACAAAATCAAAGAAACTAAAGAATTGCAAGTACTTACTCCTCTTCCTCTTCGTCGGAGCTGAGGGCGGAGAAGTCAAACTCCGCCTGGTTTGCTCCCGCGCGAGGAGCTGGAGGAGAAGGCTCCCTCGGGCGCTTGGCGGGCTCCGGGGCCGTGGGCTGCGAAGACCCGGCCCCCGTCGTCGCCGAGGCCCGAGGGGCAGATGGAGCACCCGTTCCGCTCCGGGAAGATCCCCCTCCGCTTGGCGCTCGGGCACGGGGCGCCTCCTTGGCGACTTCGCTCGTCCTTGTGGCACGCGTCGCACGGCGCGCTGGCTGCTGTCGAGGCGCCTGCGGCCTCGCCGTTTCAGCTGCCTTGCGGAGGCGCTTCTTCGGTTGCTGCGTGGGACTTGCCGGAGGCGGGGAGTTCTCTGAGGATGAGGAGGTGTCGTCATCAAGACCCAGAGATCCACCAGATTCTTCATCAGCCTCGGCGTCTTCCTCCTCCTCGGCAGGCCCGCTGGACTTAGCGCCGTGCCCGGCGGCTTCGCTCCCCCCGGCAACTTCGCTCCCCCCGGCAACTTCGCTCGTCCCGGCAAACCTCACGGAAGTCTCCCCGGCAAACTCCTCGGGCGCAAGCTTCAGCAGCTTGAGGATTTCCGCCTCCTCTGCTTGGCTCACTGCGTCCGCGGCCTGTGCCTCTTCCACGGTGTATCCAAAGTCACCGGCCGCCGCAGCTGCGGCGGCCTCTTCCATCCTGGAGGCGATGTAGGCTATATCCCGCTCAGTAGTAGCCCGGGTAAGGCCCTTGTTCTCCTCGGCGTTGCGGGGCTTCTCGACCAAGTTGTCAAAGAAGGCCAGCACAGTATCCGGCGGAGTCTCTATCCAAGTGGGGACGACGCCGTGGGAGTCGCACGCGGGCATCATCGCTCGTAGAGAATCGCGGGCAGTGCTGTTGCACAGCGGCACCACTCACCGGGAAGGTCTGAACCACTCCGGGTGGTTGGGGTCAAGCTTGAAGAGCTCCCTAACCATCCCCTTCAACTCCAAAGCAGTGAAGTTATAGTTCAATCCAGGGCGCAGCCTCATGATATCTGCCGCATTGCCAAATTCCCAGGCGGGCCTTTTCCTTTCTTGTAAAGGGGCGATGCGGCGGCGGAGGAAATCTGCTCCAACTTCTCCGATGGTCAGATTGGCGACCCGGAGACGAATGATCCTGATGAGGGCGATACTGAGCTTGTTGTCCTCCGGGGCCAATTCACTCCAATCCCTGCCGCGCACTATGGCAGTCATGCGCGGCGCGGTAAAAGGCTCAGGGTTATCTTCCAGCACCCAACACCAATCGGCCCTCCACTCCTCCCACTTCCCGTGAAGCTCTCCCCTCAGGTACGAGTCCTTCTTGTTCAGCCTGAAGATCCAGGAGATGCCGCCGGAGAGGGGGGCACCTGACTCTACTCTAGGCATGAAGAAGTGGCGGAAAAGAGCTACGCTTGGATGAACCCCAACATAGTTTTCGCACAGATGTACGAAAACGGCCATCGTAAGGATGGCGTTGGGGGTGAAATCCAGAAGGTGGAGGCCGTATGTATTCATTACATCGCAAAAGAACTCCGAGAACGGAGGGCACAGACCACAGTGGAAGAACGCGGCAAAGAAAAAGTACCCGCCGGGGAACATGTCTTTGGCGACGGCGGGTAAGGCTTTGGTGCGGGGATGAGCTTTGGTCTCCCTCGCCCAGAACAAATATTATTTGTTCCGCAGCTCCCTCGCGCCAAGCCTCGGCGCGAAGACCACGCACCTCTTCCGCAGGGCGGCCAGCTTCGCCGCCTGATCGGACTTCTCCTTCTTGGCCTTGTCGCTCTTGGCATTGTCGCTCTTCAGAGCCATGGCGGGGGCGGTGAGGAAAGAGGCGAGGAGGTCGACGGCACCGCGGATGCGGGAGACGGCGGAGGCAAGAAGCGGCGAAGGTTTCTGGAGAATCAAGGCGCAATGAAGACGGTGGAGGGGAACTGCCCCTGCTTCCTCTGCTTTTAAGGGGGAAGTGGGGGACGTTCCGCATTTCCCATTAAAGAAACAGGCCACGATCTCTCCCACGACGCCACGATCGACGCGTGCCGTTAGGGAGGGATGCGCCGGATACGGAAGGGGATACGGCTTGCCGTGGGCCGCGCGTGCCCATGCACTGTCTTGGGCCTGGCCCAACACCGCTCGGCACCGTGTGTGGCCCAGGCCCGGGGGCTCCTGTCGGTGTACTAAGATAGGGGTACCTTAGTACCCCAACTTGTGCACGGGCAGTAGCAGCTTCCCGCGGCTGGGATTACCACGTGCTCGCCAAGAACCTTTCCTGTTCCTATGAAGCCATTCAAAAACAAAGTATACAAGACAGAAGACCAAGGCCCCGGCAAGAGGAGCTTGCCGGGAAGGCTGCACCAAGCTCAAGGTTGTCACTTTAAGCACAAGGCCCTGGCAAGAGGAGCTTGCCAGGAAGACCAAGGAATACTTACCTCAAGGGATGCCTCGGCGCATCGTGCGCCCCGGCAGGACCCGGAGAGCGACAAGCTTCCGGGCCCAGCAAGATCACTCCCCCGGCAAGGTGCTTGCCGGGGAGACCTACGCTGTGTGCCCGCGCTCCAGCTCATCGGCCCACGCATCGCCCTAGGGCCCTTCCAGGGGCACGTGGCAGATGGCTGTGCAGCCTGGGGCACACGGTGGCAATCCACGGTGACGAGGCTACCGCCGTGGCGAACGGAGAAGCATGGGCGGACGCTTTTGGGGTCGACGGCGATGGGCATTTAATGCCCTTGTCCCCCACTGTCAAGGTTAGGTGAAGATCACTGTTCATGCACTATTCACGCACTGTTAAAACTACCACCAAAATTACACTTTTACCCTCCTCTACGTTGACACCTGTCGGTGACCCCTTGAGCTATAAAAGGAGGCCCATGCACAACGTAGAAAGGGTTCGAATCCTAGACAACTCTCTCGCCCGGTGTAGCTAGTACTGTAGCTCTTCAAGCTCCCGAGCTCAAGAACTTAATACAACCTAAGGCAGGAGTAGGGTTTTACGCGTCCGCGCGACCCGAACCTGGGTAAAACTGCCCGCCTGCGCTCCTCAATCTGCTCTCCGTGCTCCCTCCGCTCCCTTACCGCAACGTAGAAGGGGCTCCGGTCCCATAGGTGCTCGTGGGAGGACAGTTTCCCCCAACACCATGGTGTAAGATTTATCATATAGATCAAACATGACAGCGTGATAATTACGTGAAGATGTAAATTTACACCTTCTCACAAAGGAATCACTTAAGTAATGGTACTGAGGGCACTTATCTAACATGAAGCCCTCGAGGTCAACATTACGCACATATGCGTCAAACTCCTCCTTAATGCCTGCTCGAACCATAAACTCCTCTGACGCCCATTCACAGGGCCGCACTTGAGCTTCCCTTGGTAATTCATCGTCCGGCACACGTATCGCAAGCCTTGGTCCTTGCTTCCTTGAGGAACCTCCTTGGAAGATTTTGCTACGTATTTTTATGAAATTTTTAGTAACTCGAAATAAAAGTGAACCAAACTGAACAAGACTGATAGCAACTACTCCTACAAGTTCCTAGACACTATATCATGCATTAGAACTACTTGGAACCACATAAATTTGACATGCAAGCGCAAGAACAGGGTCACCTAAGCAGTAGAAATTTGCAATAAATAAAGCACTAGAAAAAAAGTTATTGGACCAATGGAGGAGTCACATACCAAGGAACAATCTCCCCAAACAGTTTTGTGAATGGAGCTTTGAGCAAGGAGATCGAAAATGGTAGCAAGATGAGCTAGAACTTGTGCTTGAGCTGGATAGTGATTTTTTTGGGAGGAAGAAGGAGTGTGTTGGTGCAGGAATAAGTGGAGGGGGGCCACTGGGGCCCATGAGGCAGGGGGCGCGCCCTGGACCTTCGTGGCCAGGTGCTGGCTCCCCCTGCTGTGTTCTCAGTGCCAAATATTTTCAAATATTCTAGAAAAAATCATATTTCATTTTCAGGGCATTTGCAGAACTTTTATTTTCGGGGTATTTTTTATTGCATGCATAACTCTGGAAACAGACATAAAATACTAATTTTGCTCTATTTAATCTAATTAATAGAAACTAAAAGGAGGGTACAACAGGTTATGCTATCTAGATTCACCCATCTCATGCTCATCAAAAGGAAACAATTAACAAGGTTGATCAAGTCTTGTTAATAAAATCTTTCGGAATAACATGAAACTGGAGAGTTTTCAAATAACACTAGGTTACCTCAATAGGGATATGCATGTCCCCAACAATAAGAATATCATATGTCTTCTTGACAGTAGGAAGAGGAAATTCAAAACCTCCAATAGTAATAGTTGAAATTTTTCCAATAGATTTGATACTGTGGGTATGAGGTTGTTTCCTCGGAAAGTGTACCATATGCTCATGACCATTGACATGAAAAGTGACATTGCCTTTGTTGCATTCAATAACAGCCCCAGCAGTATTCAAAAAGGGTCTACCAAGGATACTAGACATACTATCATCCTCGGGAATATCAAGGATAACAAAGTCCGTCGGAATAGTAACATTTGCAACCACAACAGGCACATCCTCACAAAAACCGACAGGTATAGCAGTCGTTTTATGGGCCATTTGCAAAGATATTTCAGTAGGTGTCAACTTACTCAAGTCAAGTCTACGATACAAAGAGAGAGGCATAACACTAACACCGGCTCCAAGATCACATAAGGCAGTTTTAACATAGTTTCTTTTAATGGAGCAAGGTATAATAGGTTCTCGTGGATCTCCTAGTTTCTTAGATATTCCACCCTTAAAAGTGTAATTGGCAAGCATAGTGGAAATTTCAACTTCAGGTATCTTTCTTTTATTGGTAATAATATCTTTCATATACTTGGCATAAGGATTTGTTTTAAGCATATCAGTCAAACGCATACGCAAAAAGATAGGTCTAATCATTTCAGTGAAGCGCTCAAAATCCTCATCACCCTTTTTCTTGGATGGTTTAGGAGGAAAAGGCATGGGATTCTGAACCCATGGTTCTCTTTCCTTCCCGTGCTTCCTAGAAACAAAGTCTCTCTTATAATAACGTTGATTCTTTGATTGTGGGTTATCAAGATCAACAACAGGTTCAATCTCTACATCATTATCATTGCTAGGTTGAGCATCATCATGAACATCATCATTAATATTATCACTAGGTTCATGTTCATTACCAGATTGTGTCTCAGCATCAGAAACAGAGATATCATTGGGATTCTCAGGTGTGTCAGCTACAGGTTCACTAGAAGCATGCAAGATCCTATCATTTTTCTTTTTCTTCTTCTTAGAAGAACTAGGTGCATCTAAATTAGCTCTCTGAGAATCCTGCTCAATTCTCTTAGGGCGGCCTTCAGGATAAAGAGGTTCCTCAGTCATTTTACCACCTCTAGTCACAACTCTAATAGCATTATCATTTTTCTTACTATTTAATTCATTGAGAAAATCATTTTGTGCTTTATGTACTTGTTGTACTTGAGTGCTAACCATAGAAGCATGTTTACTAATGAGGTTAAATTCACCTTTAAATCTAGACATATAATCACTCAAGCGTTCAATCATATAAGCATTATGTTGCAATTGTCTACCAACATAAGCATTGAAGTTTTCTTGCTTCACAATAAAATTGTCAAACTCATCTAAGCATTCGCTAGCAGACTTATAACGAGGAATATCACCTTCATCAAATATATAAAGAGAATTTACCTTTACTACCTGTGTCGGGTTATCAAGACCATGTATTTCTTCAATAGGCGGTAAATTCTTAACATCTTCAGCTTTAATACCTTTTTCTTTCATAGATTTCTTTGCCTCTTGCATATCTTCAGGACTGAGAAACAAAACTCCCCTTTTCTTCGGAGTTGGCTTAGGGGCTGGTTCAGGAAGTGTACAATTATTTTCATTTGTCAACATATTATTCAATAGTAATTCAGCTTGATCAACTATTCTTTCCCCGAAAACACAACCAGCAGGACTATCCAGGTGGTCTCTGGAAGCATCGGTTAGTCCATTATAAAAGGCATCAACTATTTCATTCCTCTGAAGAGGATGATCAGGCAAAGCATTAAGTAATTGTAGAAGCCTCTCCCAAGCTTGTGGGAGACTCTCTTCTTCAATTTGCACATAATTATATATTTCCCGTAAGGCAGCTTATTTCTTATGAGCGGGAAAATATTTAGCAGAGAAGTAATAAATCATATCCTGGGGACAACATACACAACTAGGATCAAGAGAATTAAACCATGTCTTAGCATCACCCTTTAACGAGAATGAAAATAACTAAAGGATATAGTAATAACGAATCTTTTCCTCGTTGGTAAACAAAGTAGCTATATCATTCAACTTAGTAAGATGGGCCACAACAGTTTCAGATTCATAGCCATGGAAAGGATCAGATTCAACCAAAGTAATTAACTTAGGATCAACGGAGAAAATCATAATCCTTATCAGTAACAAAGATAGGTGAAGTAGAAAAGGCAGGGTCATATTTCATTCTAGCATTCAAAGATTTTTCTTTCAGCTTAGCTAATAATTTCTTAAGATCATTCCTCTTGTTGCAAGCAAGAAAGTCTCTAGCAATTTCTTCATCCATAACATAACCCTCTGGAATAACAGGCAATTCATAACTAGGGGGAGAATCTTCATCATCACTTTCATCAATATTATCAGTTTCAATATTTGCATTCTCCCTAACCTTATCAATTTGTTCATCTAGAAATTCACCTAGTGGCACAGTATTATCAAGCATAGAAGTAGTTTCATCATACATAGCAGAAGTGGCATCATCAAGAACATGCGACATATCAGATTCAATAACAGGAGTAGGTGTCGCAAGTTTACTCATAACAGAGGGTGAATCAAGTGCAGAGCTAGACGGCAGTTCCTTACCTCCCCTCGTAGTTGAGGGATAAATCTTGGTTTTTGAGTCTTTCAAGTTCTTCATAGTGATCCACATATATAAATTCTAAGTGACCTAAAGAATATAGCTATGCTCCCCGGCAACGGTGCCAGAAAATAGTCTTGATAACCCACAAGTGTAGTGGATCGCAACAGTTTTCGTGGGTAAAGTATTTAACCCAAATTTTTTTGATTCGACACAAGGGGAGCCAAAGAATACTCTCAAGTATTAGCAGTTGAGTTGTCAATTCAACCACACCTGGAAACTTAGTATCTGCAGCAAGGTAATTTAGTAGCAAGGCAATATGGAAGTAACGGTAGCAAAAGTAGCGATAGTGTTTTTGTAGTGATTGTAATAGTAGCAGCGGAAAAGTAGATAAGCAACAAGCAATATGTGAAAATCTCGTAGGCATTGGATCAGTGATGGATAATTATGTCAGATGCGATTCCTCATGTAATAGTTATAACATAGGGTGACACAGAACTAGCTCCAATTCATCAATGTAATGTAGGCATGTATTCCGAATCCCGAGGCAGCGGGAAAGAACTTGCATGGCATCTTTTGTCCTACCATCCCGAGGCAGCGGGGTCCTAGTGGAAACTAAGGGATATTAAGGCCTCCTTTTAATAGAGTACCAGACCAAAGCATTAACACATAGTGAACACATGAACTCCTCAAACAACGGTCATCACCGGGAATGGTCCTGATTATTGTCACTTCGGGATTGCCGGATCATAACACATCGTAGGTGACTATTGACTTGCAAGATAGGATCAAGAACACACATATATTCATCAAAACATAATAGGTTCAGATCTGAAATCATGGCACTCGGGCCCTAGTGACAAGCATTAAGCATAGCAAAGTCATAGCAACATCAATCTTAGAACACAGTGGATACTAGGGATCAAACCCTAACAAAACTAACTCGATTACATGGTAAATCTCATCCAACCCATCACCGTCCAGCAAGCCTACGATGGGATTACTCACGCACGGCGGTGAGCATCATGGAATTGGTGATGGAGGACGGTTGATGATGACGATGGCGACGATCTCCCCTCTCCGGAGCCCCGAACGGACTCCCGATCAGCCCTCCCGAGAGAGATTAGGGCTTGTCGGCGGCTCCCTATTGTAAAATAGGATAATTCCTTCTCCCCAATTTTTTTCTCAGTGAAAGTGAATATTGGAGTCGGGGGATACGTCGTGGAGCAACAGGGGGCCCACAAGGCAGGGGGCGCGCCCGGGGGGGGGGGCTGCAGCCCCCACCCTTGTGGACAGGGTGTGGGCCCCTGGTCTAGTTCTTTCCGTAGATTTTTTATACATTCCAAAATAATTCTTCGTTGAATTTCAGGTCATTCCGAGAACTTTTATTTCTGCACAAAAATAACATCATGGCAGTTCTGCTGAAAACAGCGTCAGTCTGGGTTAGTTCCATTCAAATCATGCAAGTTAGAGTCCAAAACAAGGGCAAAAGTGTTTGGAAAAGTAGATACATTGGAGACATATCAGCGGGGCCCGATTGCCAATGGGAGAGAGATGAGGGGAGAGAGACGTGAGGATGACAGGTGGGCCCACCTGTCATCTCCAACCTCGCGCTAGAGATGTCAGCGAGCTCACCGACGATGATAGGAGGCATGGCGAGGTCAGGCGAGGGCACGACTGGACTCAACGTCGAGTCGCCGTTCAGGTGGTGGTGGATGCGGTCATCGGAGTGGATTGGTTCGCCGGTGACGATGTCCCGCGGTGGAGAAGCGTTGGGCGGAAGTTGCCTTCGTCAACTCTGGCTGCAAAATGTGCTGGGAAGAAGGGGGAAAGAGTCAGCGCGCTTCGGGCGATCCAGAGGAACAAGAAAGTGGACCGAGGGAGGCTTGTACCACGGGATCGACGGCGACCCGAGGAGGCGGAGCTCGAGCTCGATCTCGAGCTCGGGCGCTTCTGGAGAGGAGTGGGTGGTGTATGGGGTTGATTAGGAGATGCAGAGAGCGAGGGGTGAGGAGAGGAGAGCTCGGGGAGCTCTTATATAGCCGGGCATCGACTTATCGTGGACCTGTGCGCCGACGAGGTTGTTGCCGTCGCTTCGGGTCATGGGGGCTCGCAACGAGGTGTCTGGGGTGCTCGTGGGGTTGGTCCAGGGCTAGGGGAAGGTAGAGAGAGAGAGCGGGGGAGGCCAGAGGCGCCGCGCGTGTGAGCTCGCCCATTGGGGCTCTCGAGCTGCCATGGCGCGCGTGCGAGGGGAGCAGCAGGAGGGGGACAGAGGTGTAGCATGCTACGGATGTCGAGGTGCATAATCGGGCGTGCGGGGGAGGCCCGAGGTGGCCGGAGGCGCTTGGAAGAGGGCGGCTACAATGCTTGGCCGCACTGTAGCGCGCTCTAGAGCGTGCATATGGCTGGCATGGCCATTTCAAAAGGCCAGGGGCATGTTCTCTTGTGTCTTGGGGCTTCCTTGGATGCTCTAGACTAGAGAGGAGCTAGGTGGGGTGCTGCATATAGAAATGGGAGAGAGAGAGAGGTGTTGCCATGCGTGAACACAGAGATAAAGAGGTGGGTTTTACCCCCAAATAATTGAGCTGTGGAGTTGCAACTATTACTGGAGGTAGAAGGGGACTAGTAGGAGCTGTGGTAAAAATTTGAACTCATGGGGAATAGTGGAAGAAGTCAAAATGATAGTTTTTGAACCATGGGAGAAGGTTTTTGATGCAAGTTTGAGCCACTTGCACTCATCTCCTCCTTGTTCCACTTAATGGGGGTGTTGTGCATGACCAAATGCCATTGTGGTAGACATTTGAGCTCATTTGGATAAAGTTGCCAATTTAACATTTGTAAACCCTAGAAATCAACAGAAATCAATAGATCTAGTTAAGCTAATCTCTTCCCCTTGATGCACCACTTGCTGTAGTGTCATTATTTGAGTACTTGGATATGTCCATAAAGTTTGGGATCAATTGGAGAAAGTTGACAATGTAAAGTTGATGGAACTTGGATCTAGACACAAATGGTTTTGGGGCACTTTTGTGAACCACAACTATTCTGATTGCAATAAAACTTTGTAGAATTATCACATGAGGCATATGGGAATTGCCATAATTTTCATGGAATTTTTAGAGAATATTCCCTTTGTAAATATTTCGAAAGCTTGAAATTTCCAGAAGGGATTTTGACGGATTTGACCAATATTTTGAACATGACCATGTGTTGAAACTCTTATATATGGACAATATATGTCCTGTGAGCTTCCCTGAATTTTCTCAGATATTTCGAAAACACTAGAATAACTTTAACCTATTAAAGACCATTTCCAGCCTAAAGAAAAAGCCTTTAAATAAAATAGGAAAAATAACTTTTAAAAATAGATTTTTGTGGTTCATGGGAGTCCTATACCTAATAGGATTCAAATATACTCTTTGAAAGATTTTTCATACACCAAATTAAGTACTTGTAAGAAATACTGTTTGGTCAAAATACTTTTGTAACAAAATACTATTCTTTTTGGAAAACCTAATTCAGGGGTTTTTGGAAAACCTAATTTGGAAAAAATACTTTTTGGCCAAAATAGTTTTGTAAGAAAATACTATTCTGTCCTATACACATGGCATGATCATTGGGCAAAAGTTTGGATCAAGGAGATGAAGTATAGACGGTGGAGCTAAGTAGACTTTAAAGAGCACTTGAAATCACAAACAAAGATCCAATCCAAATAAAAAGCCAAATAATGCAAAAGTTTTTGTTGATCCAAATTTCATGCTTTATTAATGCAAATGACATGTTACAAAATGCTGGGGATGACAGACCTACCCCCCTTACAAGAATCTCATCCCCGGATTCCTAAACTAAGCTTTGAAGAGATAAGGGAACTCAGATCTAAGGTAGTCTTCACGCTCCCAGGTTGGTTCTCCTTCAGTGTGGTTGCTCCACTGGACCTTGAAGTACTTGATGGTGCATCTTCGAGTACGTCATTCTGCTTCATCTAATATGCAAATGGACCTCACATGGTGGGTCCGATCATATTTATGGTCAATGGCTTGGTGATCGATGTTCTTGTAGAGATCAGGCTTGTTTGGAACTTGTAGTCACTTCCGGAGTTGTGATATGTGAAACGGGCTATGCACATCGGATAATTCTGGTGGTAGTTCCAACTCGTAAGGAACTTCTCCTCATCTTGCAGTGATCTTGAAGGGGCCAATAATTGTGCGAGCTTTCCCTTGACGTGGAAACACTTGGTTCCCTTAAGAGGAGTTACTTGCAGGTACACATGGTCTCCGACGTGGAAGCTCCCTTGTCGGCGACGAGTGTTGGCATAGCTCTTCTATCTTGGCTTGGAGGTCTTCAGGCACTCTCTGACTAGCTGAACTTGTTATTTTGCTTCACGGAGGACATCTGGTCCAAAGACTAGCACTTCTTCGGTTTCCTACCAATTGAGGGGTGTGCGACACTTGCGTCCGTACAACACTTGAAATGGTGCCATTTGGAGACTTGACTGATAACTGTTGTTATAGGAGAACTCGGCAAAAGGGAGGCAATCTTCCCACTTGGCTCCATATGCTAAGACACATGCTCGGAGCATGTCTTCGAGTATCTGGTTCACTCATTCTATCTGACCTCTGGTCTGCAAGTGGAAAGCAATGCTGAAAGACAACTTGGTTCCCATGGCTTCTTGGAACTTCTTCCAGAACCTCGAGGTAAACTGGGTTCCTCGACTTGACACAATCTCCTTAGGAACACCATGAAGGCTTATGATTCTGTTGATGTGAAGAGTTTCCAGCAGGTGGCCATCATAGATAGTCTTGACAGGAATGAAATGGGCTACCTTGGTCAAATGGTCGACTATGACCGAGATGGAGTCATGCCCCTTGTTTGACCTAGGTAATCCAGTGATGAAATCCATTCTGACTTTGTACAGTTTCCACTCTAGAACCTTGAGTGGTTGGAGCTATCCAGCAGGTCATTGATATTCAGCCTTGACCCTTCGGCATACATCACATTTTGCAACATAGGTGGCAATCTCCCTTTTCATCCTGTGCCACCAAAATCTTTCCATCAGGTCTTGATACATCTTTGTTCCTCCAGGGTGGATGGAATACAGGATATCATGGGCTTCTTGTAGGATCAAACCCTTCAGCTCCTTCTTGTTTGGCACGCAGATACGATTTTTGTACCAAACAATTCCGTTTTCGTCTTTGGAGAATTCTGGGGCCTTGCCTTGCTTCATCTTACTCTTGATGCCTTCGATGCTTTTATGTCCTTTCCGCGCCTCTTTGACTTTGTCCATCAGGGTCTGCTTGACTTCTAGGTTGTCTAGATATCCATAGGTAACCAATTCCAAGCCAAGTTGTTCCAGCTCTTCAAACAGGGCTGGCTCTTTCCTTTAATTATGGCATTCAGGGAGCAAGCCTTCCTGCTCAATGCATCTTCTACCACATTAGCCTTTCCGGGGTGGTATTGAACACTAAGGTCATAATCCTTTATCAGTTCCAGCTATCTTCTCTGCCTCATGTTCAATTAGTTTTGAGTGAAAATATACTTCAAAGTTTTGTGGTCTGTGTATATCTCACAACGTTTCCCTAGGAGGTATTGTCGCCATGTTTTCATAGCATGAACCACTGCTGCTAACGCAAGATCATGAGTAGCGTAGCTCTGTTCATGAGGACGTAGCTGCCTTGACAATTAAGCTGTAACTCTGCCTTCTTGCATCATACACTACAAAAAAAGACACATCTGTGACATTTCGGGCCGAACTAACTTTTTTCTATCATACTTATGACACTTCTATGACGATAATTGTGACAAAACCCGGTATCATCATAAATGTGATGGGGTCCTACTTCTATGACAAAAAATCATGATAGAAAATTGGATTTTCGTCCTGGGCGGGCCGGAGACCCAGCTGCATGACATTCTTTGGGACGTCCATGACGGAAAAAACTATAGTAGAAGCGAGGGCGAGGAAAATATCGGGGTGTTCCCGGTTACGGTGGGTTGTCGGGGCCGAGCGATGCGCGTTTCTCTCGTACACGCACACGTGTGGGTGCGAGGCGTTGGGCTCTAACTGAACCCGAGCGAGGCGTTGGGGTCTAACTGAACCCGAGCGATTGTACTGCAGGCTACGCGTTAGTTAACCCGAGCGATCGATCGATGGCTGTTAACTGAACCCGATCGAGCGATTCCTTCGCTACTGCTACTAAATGAAGCCGGTCGATGCTGCCATTGCATGAACAGTGAGCGTTGCTGGGGGGGGTTGGTTGAACAGTTCCCGGTGGGGGTGGCTGAACAAGACCCTGTGGTGTTGAACAGGACCCCGATCGATCGAGCCGGTTGGGGCTGCATGAACAGGACCCCATGGAGGGCTGCATGAACAGGACCACCCCGTGGAGGGTTGGACGAACAGTAGATGGTGTAGGGCTGAATGAACAGTAACTCGTGGAGGGGTGGTTGAACAGGAGCCCGTGGAGGGGGCTGGTTGAACAGTAGCCGGTGGAGTAGCGCGCGGTGGAGGCTGAACAGTCGCAGGTGGAGGCAGGAGGAGATCGACGGTGGATGAACAGTAGCCCGTGGAGGCTGGAGGGTGTCGACGGTGGAGATGAACAGTATCCCGTGGAGTCCCATTTTGCGGTACGCCACACCCCTCCCGATGAACAGGACCCCCATTTCGACCGTAGCGCTCCAACACAAGTCCGTTTCCTCCGTTTTGCGGTACACCACACCCCTCCCGATCAACAGGACCCCCATTTCCTCCGTTTTACGGTACGTTAGACCCCTCCCGATGAATAGGATTCCGTTTCGACCGTGGTCGGTCCAACACAAGGCCGTTTCCTCCGTTCTGCGGTATGCCATGCCTCATTTCCATCGGATGTTCCGTCTAAGCCCTCCCAATGAACACGACGACGCATTCTGTTCCGACCCAGCCGGTTGGCTCCCCATGAACACGACGATGACGCTGTTTCTCCGTTCTGACTCAGCCATGTACACGAGCCCTGGCCGTACGTACGCGTGAGTAGGCGTTCGAGACCCCGCCCATATGTATGTACGTGGCCGTATTTACTTTCTTGCACCCTGGCCGCTGTACGTATGTGTACATGCTACCTGCGCGCCTCTACTACGACACGTGCGCGCCTCTACATCAACCAGTATGTACGTACACGTTCGGGACCAGAATGACAACGCTACATATGCTTCGACCAGGTGGGTCCCGACTGTCAGGCACTTCCTTGCGTGCAAAGATGTATCTGGTGGTCCCAGCAGTCAGGGGGGCAAATCATTTTTTTTGCCCGGACACACTTCCTTGCGTGCGAAGATGTAGATGGTGGGTCCCAGCAGTCAGGGGGAAACATTTTTTTCACGAAATACGGTGGCCTCTCCGATGGGTCCCTGATGTCAGGTGGAGGAATAATTATTTTGCGCATAATAAGGAGGCACTTCCTTGCTGTGGCCCGGGACACAGCTGGCAGCCTCTCCACGTACAATCCACGTCCGATGCAAAGCCGTTCCTTGACCACGTTTACCACGCCGCGTCGGGAGCACCAGGGCGGTGGACGACAGCGAAGCCTAGGAATGGGACGACACGGAGCCGGGGAAGACCCGGCAGTGGAAGCCCGCGCGGAGAGGAGTACGAGGGTTCACTGGTTCGGCTACGGTGTGAGGATGCCTTTGCCGCAGAATAACATGGGGTGTGGGTGAGTGGAGGGACGACCTAGCCAGCGGTGGGAGTAGTAGAGGCGGCGAGGCCTCCGCGGCAGCACAGCCGGCCATGGGAGGCAGGAGCATGAGGCACGACCAGCGCTGGTATGCTAGCTGGTTTGGGCAGCTGGAGCAAGAAGACCAGAGGTTGAAGAAGCACTACGTCCGTTGGATGGACATCGTTCGGTCACTGGAGCTAGAATAATGCATATTGACTAAGTTGACTAAGTTGACAAAGCCCTCCGTCCCCGTCAACTTAGTAGGACCACAAGTCAGCCTGCCAATATACTGGGTCCCAGCTAAGGGGGGGAGTATTCATTTTTTTGTGCGTAATAAGGAGGCACTTCCTTGCGTGCGAAGATATAGCTGGTGGGTCCGAGCTGTCATTGGCGGTAACGTTTTTTTCACAAAATACAGAGGCCCTTTCGGTGGGTCCCAGATGTTAGGTGGAGGAATCATTATTTTGCGCGTAATAAGGAGACATTTCCTTGCGTGCGGCCATGGACCCAGCTGTCAGCCTCTCCACGTACAGTCCACTTCAGATGCATGTCGGTCGTTGACCATGTTGACCAGGCCGCGCCGAGAGCACCAGGGCGGTGGACGACGGCGAGGCTTAGGAACGGAACGACACGGAGGCAGGGAAGACACGACATTTGTTTCCCACACGAAAGAGTAAGAGGGTTTACTGGTTCGTCTGCCGTGGCCGGAGAATAACAATAGGTGTGCGTGAGTAGAGGGATGGCTAGGCCAGCGATGGGAGTACGGTGGGGTGGTGAGGCCTACGCGGCAGCACAGCCGGCCGCGGGGAGGAGAGAGCAGGCAGTCCCGCCGACGCTTGTTTGAGCTGCTGGAGTAGGAAGAGCAGAGATTGAAGAAGCACGACGGCCGTTGGATGGACATCCAATAGACACTGCTTCTGCGTCAACCTTTTTTTAGGAAAGCCTGAAATCTATGGAAACCATCATACATCCCATCTTCCATTATTAATAATAATTTACAGCCCATTTGCTAATTCTTAAGGGTTTTTTGGAGCCCATATTCTTTTTTAGCATTACAGCCCATATTGTGGCCAGGGTTAAAAAATTATACGAAATTTTGCATATTTCGGTGCGGTCCGAACTGTTTTTAATCCCGAAATTTTGAGTCACATTCAAACCGATTTTAAAATAAATGTATATCAATATAAAATCCAACAAATTGTCCACGCATAAAAATCAATGCAATTTAAAATCTCGAAACGAAAAAAGGAAATTTGAAACTAATTGCCGGTTTAATGTGTTTTAAAAATGTACAACCCATTTCTCATTACTGATAGGCCATTTTCTCGGCCAGCCGAATGAAGCTCTCCTCGTCTTGAAAGATTTGCAGCCTAACAGGCTTGACAAAGCGACTTACTTGGCAGATCACAAAAGAACTGGACTGTGGCCGTGGACCAAATTGCCAGCCTCTCCACGTGCAGTACTCTTCTGATGGAAGTCGGTCGTTGACCACATTGACCACGCAGCATCGAGAGCACCAAGGCGGTGGACGACGGCGAGGCCTAGGAAGGGGACGACGCGGAGCCGGGGAAGAGGCGGCAGTGGATGCCCACTCGGAGAGGAGTATGAGGGTTCACTGGTTCGGCTGCGATGTGAGGCTGCCGTCTTCGCAGAATAACAGGGGGTGTGGGTGAGTGGAGGGATGTTCTGGCCAATGGTGGGAGTAGTATGGGGGCGGTGAGGCCTCCGTGGTAGCACAGCCGTCCACGGGAGGCAGGAGCAGGCGGCACGGCCGACGCTGCTTTGGGTGGCTGGAGCAAGAAGACCAGAGGTTGAAGAAGCACTATGGCTGTTGGATGGACAACGTATAGTCACTAGAGCTAGAATCATTCATATTGACTAACTTTACAAAGCCCTCTGTCCCCGTCAACTTAGTAGGCCCACAAGTCAGCCACCCACTATGGTGGGTCCCAGCTAGCAGGGGGTATTCATTTTTTTGTGCGTCATAAGGAGGCACTTCCTTGCCTGCGAAGATATAGCTGGCAGGTCCGACCTGTCAGCAGGGGGGGCGTTTTTTTGTGAAATATAGAAGGCCTTACAGTGGGTCCTAGCTGTCAGGTGGAGGAATCATTATTTTGCGCGTAATAAGGAGGCATTTCCTTGCGTGCGGCCATGGACCCAGCTATCAGCCTGTCCACGTACAGTCCGCTTCCGATGGATGTCGTTCGTTGACCACGTTGACTAGGCCGCGCCGAGAGCACGAGGGCGGTGGACGATGGCGAGGCCTAGGAAGGGAACGACATGGAGCCAGGGAAGACTCGGCAGTTGTTTCCCACGCGGAGGAGTACGAGGGTTTACTGGTTCGTCTGCCATCCCCAGAGAAAACAGTATGTGTGGTTGAGTAGAGGGATGGCTAGGCCAGTGATACGTCCAAAACGTATCTATAATTTCTGCTTGCTCCATGCCTCTTTTGTGTGATATTACTATGATATTTATACACTTCCATACACTTTTGATCATATTTGGACTAACCTATTAACTCTGTGCACCCTAGTGCCAGTTTCTGTTTTCTGCTGTTTTTGTATTTCAGGTTTTCCCATTACGTAAAATGCCAGAAAAATTCCGGGAAAAATATATAAAAAATCAGCGTTCCGGAAGGTTCCATGCGGTCAAAGTAGGGCCGGAGGGGGGCCACCAGGGCTCCAGGCTCCCTGGGGGCGCGGCCCCCCTCCTGGCCGCGCCGGGGGGGGCCTGGGCCCCCCCAGGCCTCCGCTGATGCCCCCCTTTACACCGCGTCCCGAAACCCTCGAGAATGGAACCCTTTTTCGCGATCTCATCTCTGTTCCGCCGCCGCCGCGCTTCCAAGATCGGGAGCACCAGGAGAACTCTTCCCGGCACCCTGCCGGAGGGGAGGATCACCACCGGGAGCCTCTCCACCACCATGGACGCCTCCCGGATGAGTTGTGAGTAGTCTCCCTTGGACCATGGGTCCATGACCAGTAGCTATGTGATGTTCTCCTCCCCTCTTTGTTCTTCACCGATTAGACCTCGTCAGCTGCCCTAAATGATCGAGGCACATATGTAATCCTTATGCTGTTGCTATGATGAGTTTGCTGGGATCCGATGGATTATGATATTATGTTCAGATTGTGTGTGAGTAATATATTTGATTTACCTCTTTTATATTTATGTTCTTGATTAATTCTTGCATGTTCTCCATTGCTGTTTATTGCTTTGGCCAAGTAGTAGGTAGTAACTCCAAGAGGGAACGTTATGCTTGATTGTGGGTTCATGCCCCTCGATGACTAGCTTGAGTGACAGAAACATGAGTCTAGGGGATGTGCTGTTGCCACAAGGGGGAAAACAACGGTGCTTGTACTCACGGTTGCAAGGATTGGTTTACTTTACGCAAAGTTCTTTTAATGCAGTTGTCTGTTGGTATGAGCTTACACTATGGGTGGGACTCGCAACTTAATACCAGCGAGATGTTCTGGATAGATATCTCAAGGTGGATGATTAGTAGTAGATGCAGATGGATTTTGGTCTACTTACCTTGGCGTACCGCCCATGCTTTTGAGCCTCTACCTTTCTTGCAGCATAGTTAGCATTGGTTTGCGCACATAATCCTGTCAATTACCTAGCTGTAATTTGTTTACCTCGCTTAGCTGTTTTATCGTCTTTTGGGAGAGAGACATCACTAGTGAACATCATGGGACCCCGGTCCATATTACCATCACTGATCACATCCGCTATTTACTTTCAGTTCTTACTTACTAGTTGCAGTTATACCTATCACTATTATCTCTTGCATTTGATCCTTTGTAAACGACAAGGCCGGAGAGATTGACAACCTCTCTGTACTCGTTGGGAGCAAAGTTATTTGTATCTGTGTGCAGGTCCGGTTGATCACTAGTCGCGCCGCTAGCAGTTGACACCTTCTTGTTGAACCTTGGAGTCTCAGGGGAATTCGATCCTTGGTATCTTTGCCAAGGGAAAACTACTGCTACACTGCATCTCAAACCTTCCACTTGGGGTAACCAACGAGGGGCGAGAAGCCATCAAGCAAAGTTTTCTGGCGCCGTCGCCGGGGACTCCACTCTTCAAGATAGGGGAGTTGCATGCTATCTTTTACCTTTGCTTTTTAGTCTTGTTAGTTTACCTTTCAGTTTTTGCTTTAGTATCCATTATCGAAAATCACAAAAATAATTATTTTGCTTGCTTGCTGCTATGGGTTCCACCGAGAACACCAAGTTGTGTGACTTCACTAGTCATAACAATGATGACTTTATCTGCACACCTATCACTACACCTGCCACTTCATCACCTTCTTTTGAAATTAAACCTGCTTTACTGAACTTAGTTATGAAAGATCAATTCTCCGGTGCTGGAGATGATGCTGCTTTACACTTAAACAATTTTGTTGAACTCTGTGATATGCAAAAGTACCAAGAAATAGATGGTAATATTGTTAAGCTTAAGCTTTTCCGTTCTACTTGAGAGGAGGAGCTAAAATTTGGTTTCAATCCTTGCCTAGAAATAGCATAGATTCTTGGGACAAGTGCAAGGATGCTTTTATTGGAAAGTACTATCCACCTGCTAAAATTATCCAACTAAGGAGTAACATAATGAATTTTAAACAATTGGATAATGAACACGTTGCCCAAGCTTGGGAACGCATGAAATCTCTTGTCAAGAACTGCCCTACTCATGGTTTGACTACTTGGATGGTTATCCAAACTTTTTATGCAGGCTTGAACTTTACCTCGCGGAACTTGTTAGATTCGGCCGCGGGAGGAACCTTTATGTCAACTACACTTGGTGCTGCCACAAAGCTTCTCGATGAGATGATGACCAATTATTCCCAATGGCACACCGAACGCGCTCCAACAGTTAGGAAGGTAAACTCTGTCGAGGAGATTTCCTCCCTAAATGAAAAAGTTGACTTAATCATGTCTCTACTTTTGAAGCAATCTTCTATTGATCCTCGTGATGTTCCTTTAAATTCTTTGATTGCTCAAGATCAAGTAGATGTGAACTTTATCTCTACAAACAATTTCAATAACAATGCTTATTGGAGTAATTTTGGTAGCAATCCTAGACCGTTCCCCTCTAATTCCTATGGGAACAACAATGCTTATCCTAGCACCAAGAACTCCACTTCTGAACTAGAGAGTATGCTTAAAGATTTCATCACTACCCAAAAAGCTTTTAATAAGAGTGTAGAAGAAAAACTAAACAAACTAGACAATCTCTCTTCGAAGGTAGACAATTTAGCCCATGAGGTAGAGTTTCTTAAAATTAGAACTTCCCCTCTTGAGGAGAGGAAGACCACTCCAATGAATGCTATTCAAGTGCAAATTAATGAAAAGATTAGGATGTTGGCTAAACTTAAAGAGAGATGGGCTAGAGAAAAGGAGGAAGAAGATAGAATTAAGAACCTTCCTACCCACCACACTGTTGCTACTATCCAAGTTGTTGAGGATATCCAAACTCTTAGCACCCAATGCACTCCTGGTCCCGTTGGACCTATTAATGGTGATGCTATGACCATAGAAACTACCAAACAAGTGAGCTTAAAGGACACCACTACCACTTTACTTGATAGTAGTGACCTTGATTTTGATAATTGCACCCTTACCGAAGTTATTGATTTCCTTCACAAGATGTCTAAAGATCCCCGCACTAGCACACTTAACCTTGCCTTCACAGAGCATATCACTAATGCTCTTATCAAAGCTAGGGAGGATAAACTTAGGGTAGAAGCCTCCATACCTAGAAAGCTAGAAGATGGTTGGGATCCTATGATTAAAATTAAGTTGAATAACTTCTCTTGCTATGCTTTATGTGATGTTGGAGCTAGTACCTCTGTTATGCCCAAAAGAATATATGATATGCTTAAATTAAAACCTTTTGATTCTTGTTCTTTTGGTGTTCGTCTTGTTGATTCTTCCATAAAGAAACCCTTGGGGAGGATCAACAATGTTCATATCATTGTCAATGACAATTATGTTCCCGTTGATTTTACTATTATGGATATTGAATGTGAACCTTCATGTCCAATTATTTTGGGACGTCCTTTTCTTCGCACCATTGGTGCCATCATTGACATGAAAGAGGGGAATATAAAATTCCAATTTCCTCTCAATAAAGGGATGGAACACTTCCCTAGAAAGAAGATTAAGTTACCTTTTGAGTCCGTTATACGGGCTAGCTATTCTTTTACTCTTGATAAAACTTGATCTCTTTGCATTTTGCCTAGCTTAAAGGCATAAAAGAAAGCGCTTTTGGGAGGCAGCCCACAATGAATAAAATTTTATTTTGCTTTTGTTGTATCTTGATGTTGTTACTATAGTAGCATCATCATTGTATCTTTACTTTTCAGCTTTGTGCCAAGTGTAGCCTCTGATTGCAAGAAAGTTCAAAAGTTGTGACGTGCTGTCCAGAAAACAGATTATGTCCTTGGACAGAAAGATTCGTATAAAATCACCAGATCATCTTTTTGGTCTGAATTTTCTCGACAGCGTGCTCTATACAATTGGCTTTCGGGCGTCTGTTCTGAGTTTTTTGATTTGAGTTGCAGAAGTGCCCCGAAAAAATCATTTACTACCTGCAGGTCTGTTTTTCACAGATTCTGTCCTGTTTTGCCTTTCCTTCATTTTGCAAACCTTGAGCTTGCTTTTTCTTTGCAAAAACCTTTTGGCAATCTTAAGAAACAGTAGACCTTCAAGAATATCCTTATTTCCAGCAAGGAACAATTATTTTATTATGGGTACTAACCTCGCTAATCAGATTATGATGAGTTATGTATGAAGGGAGTTTTCAAGTGTGCGAGGGAAGATGATAAAAAGATTCAGGAGTGTCAAACGCTCAAGCTTGGGGATGCCCCCATGCACCCCCAAGAAATATTCAAGAGGACTCAAGCGTCTAAGCTTGGGGATGCCCCCGTGCATCCCCTTCTCCATCAACAATTATCAGTTCATCTTTCGTTCCACTATATTTTTATCACTTCATGTGTTATGTGCTATGCTTGGAGCGTCTTGCTTTTAGTTTCCTTTTTAGTTTTCTTTAGCTTTGCTTGCTTTTCATAATGAGTTGGAACTCAGCCTTCTTTGTGTGGGAGAGAAACACGCTCGACTTCAACCTAGAACATAACATAGAATTTCCATGTCTATCTTTGCTGTGTGTGTTCTTTGTCTTTCAATAGCTACTATCATGTTCAGCTCTTAGTTTTCATGCTTTACTTTTTAAAGAGCTTTTGTTTAGTTGGTCGCTGGAACTCTCTTTAGTTATCATGCTTATCTTATTAAGAGAGTTGGCTTCTGTTGCACTGGTTGATATGTCTATGATAAAAATGCTATGTGCATAATGATGCTTAGTAGTTCATGTTTTCTTATGGTTAGTCTCAAATAGCTGGGGGGGTCTCAATGTGTTAATGGAGTACCAACATGATTTGTTTGCCTATGATGTGGTACGGTTTAGTGATATCTTCCTCCAGGAATTTATTTTGATTGACTTGGCATATGCTCACGCATATTTAAGACTGTAAAGAAAGTCTATCAAGCCTTGGTGATCTTTAGTTTCTGAGTAGCGATATAACTTCCATGCTTGATTCAATGTTGCTTTGTCGCTCTGCATGATTATGACCGTCATTGCTCTTTTAGGTGGTCGCTCCCAGTCTTTTGCTAACCTTCGCCTGTACTAAGCGGACTGACTGCTTGTGCATCCAAAATCCTTTAAACCAGTTATGCCATATGAGTCCACCATACCTTCCTATACATGGTATTTACCTGCCATTCCTAACGAAGACTTTCATGTACCATCTCGAAATTATTCAAAAAAGCATTTCTATTTTGTGCCTCTGTTTTAGCTCATGAGGAAGTAGTAGTTAATTCATGATCTTTTTAAGTTGGACAAGCTTCACCCCGCGATTGCATGTCTAATGTGCAAACCCATAATACGAGAAGGAACTGGCATAGAGTGCGCCCGGCTCATTAAAAATTATACAACAAACAAACCCTCCTTCACGCTTTGTTCATGAGAAATCAGAAAACTTTGGCAGTGATAAACAAAGGAGATTAAGAGGATGTGATCATCCTCATTCGGGAGCCGTTCCTCGAAACTTGTCCAGCTCAAGAAGTGATTGAGTTATCTGCTAGCATTCGTTGACGAAATATGCATATTCTAAAAAATAATTATTACCTCTGTTTTTAAAACCAAGAGGTCTGGTACATGATTAGTTTTTGTTTCCGACCATGGGTTTTCAACCTTGCCAACAAAAGCCACGGTTCGAGAGTCTCCACCTTCTTTAAAGCACCAACTATTGAGAGCATGATTGTCATTCTGAGTGTAATGTGCATTGTCCCAAAGTACCATTGTCTTTTGCATGATTATGATATCGTTTATTCTGAAATCATTATATCTAGTCGTCACTTAAACTTTGGAGGTGCCCCTGCATTTATGTTTTGCGTCACTAAAGGGGGCAAGCGAGATATCACTTTGTCATATTTGCACACCATGCCCATTACAAATCTATTGAGTGTTTCAGTATCATATTGTAAAACTTTCAGTTCTTTGTGATTTTCTCATGAGGCAACTTAATTACTACAGACTCATTGTCTCAGTAAGCACTTGTCATGTGACTGTAAAAAGTCTTTATATGGTTAATAGCATGTCACCACAGAAATTATGCTTGTTATCATTTACCTACTCGAGGACGAGCAGGAATTAAGCTTGGGGATGTTGATACGTCCAAAACGTATCTATAATTTCTGCTTGCTCCATGCCTCTTTTGTGTGATATTGCTATGATATTCGTACACTTCCATATACTTTTTATCATGTTTGGACTAACCTATTAACTCAGTGCACCCCAGTGCCAGTTTCTGTTTTCTGCTGTTTTTGTATTTCAGGTTTTCCCATTACGTAAACTGCCAGAAAAATTCCGGGGAAAATATATAAAAAATCAGCGTTCCGGAAGCTTCCATGCGGCCAAAGTAGGGCCGGAGGGGGGCCACCACGGCTCCAGGCGCCCTGGGGGCGCGGCCCCCCTCCTGGCCGCGCCGGGGGGGCGCCTGGGCCCCCCAGGCCTCCGCTGATGCCCCCCTTTGGCATATATTTACACCGCATCCCGAAACCCTCGAGAACGGAACCCTTTTTCGCGATCTCATCTCTGTTTCGCCGCCGCCGCGCTTCCAAGATCGGGAGCACCAGGAGAACTCTTACCGGCACCCTGTCGGAGGGGAGGATCACCACCGGGAGCCTCTCCACCACCATGGACGCCTCCCAGATGAGTTGTGAGCAGTCTCCCTTGGACCATGGGTCCATGACCAGTAGCTATGTGATGTTCTCCTCCCCTCTTTGTTCTTCACCGATTAGACCTCGTGAGCTGCCCTACATGATCGAGGCACATATGTAATCCTTATGCAGTTGCTATGATGAGTTTGCTGGGATCCGATGGATTATGAGATTATGTTCAGATTGTGTGTGAGTAATTTATTTGATTTACCTCTTTTATATTTATGTTCTGGAGTAATTCTTGCATGTTCTCCGTTGCTGTTTATTGCTTTGGCCAAGTAGTAGGTAGTAACTCCAAGAGGGAACGTTATGCTTGATTGTGGGTTCATGCCCCTCGATGACTAGCTTGAGTGACAGAAACATGAGTCTAGGGGATGTGTTGTTGCCACAAGGGGGAAAACAACGGTGCTTGTACTCGCGGGTGCAAGGATTGTTTACTTTACGCAAAGTTCTTTTAATGCAGTTGTCTGTTGCTTTGAGTTTACACTATGGGTGGGACTCGCAACTTAATACCAGCGAGATGTTCAGGATAGATATCTCAAGGTGGATGATTAGTAGTAGATGCAGATGGATTTCGGTCTACTTACCTTGGCGTACCGCCCATGCTTTTGAGCCTCTACCTTTCTTGCAGCATAGTTAGCATTGGTTTGCGCACATAATCCTGTCAATTGCCCAGCTGTAATTTGTTTACCTCGCTTAGCTGTTTTATCGTCTTTTGGGAGAGAGACATCACTAGTGAACATCATGGGACCCCGGTCCATATTACCATCACTGATCACATCCGCTATTTACTTTCAGTTCTTACTTACTAGTTGCAGTTATACCTATCACTATTATCTCTTGCGTTTGATCCTTTGTAAATGACAAGGCCGGAGAGATTGACAACCTCTCTGTACTTGTTGGGAGCAAAGTTATTTGTATCTGTGTGCAGGTCCGGTTGATCCCTAGTCGCGCCGCTAGCAGTTGACACCTTCTTGTTGAACCTTGGAGTCTCAGGGGAATTCGATCCTTGGTATCTTTGCCAAGGGAAAACTACTGCTACACTGCATCTCAAACCTTCCACTTGGGGTAACCAACGAGGGGCGAGAAGCCATCAGCCAGCGATGGGAGTACGGTGGGGCGGTGAGGCCTGCGTGGCAGCACACACGACCGTGGGGAGGAGAGAGCAGGCAGTCCCGTCGCCACTTGTTTGTGCGGCTGGAGCAGGAAGAGCAGAGATTGAAGAAGCACGATGACCGTTGGATGGACATCCAACAATTACTGCTTGTGCGTCAACTTGTTTTTTAGGAAGGCCTCAAATCTATGGAAAACATCATACAACCCATCTGTCAGGGATATTACTATTAGGTATAAACCGCCCAGGAGGGGCCGGTTTACGCCTATGGAGATTGTGTCTACTGAAGCCCAGCCATATGTGGAGCAAGACGCTTTTAGTCCAAGAATCTTAAGGCCCAATAGGCATTAGGGCCCATGATTTGTAAACCTCCATATGATGTGTAACTTGTGATGTAAGATAGGTAGGATAGAGACTGAGCTGGACACAGTTATGAGCCGGCCTCGGGATTTTGTAAACCGGACCGGGCGTCACCTCTTATATAAAGGGACGACCCGGCGATGGTTCATGGCAGAGAACTACAGCTCGAGACACAGGCAAAGCGGATTCGCTCCCTGGTCATCGAAACCCTAGAAATATCACACCAAACTAGACGTAGGCTTTTACCTTCATCGAAGGGGCCAAACTAGTATAAAAATCCCTGTGTCCTTGTCTGCTTTAACCCCTTTAAGCTAACCCATAGCGATGGCCTCACGACTAAGTCCTTTTGCTAGGACATGTGCCGTGACAAAACAACGATAGTTAGTGCCCACCGTGGGGCTATCGCACGATGGTTTCGAGTTCTTGAAGGGCAGCTTTGAAGGACTCTAGGGCTATGCAGTGGGCCGGATGACTAAGAGTCATCGCGGCAAGATCAACATCGACGACGCAGGCTGGGGCCCCGAGGCTGATTCAATCGAATACAGGTACCGGGTCCCCTTCGGCGGCATCCACGTCTTCATCGGCAAGATCGGTGAACCGGGCCCTAAGCCGGACATCTTCCCCAACATCGTCGAGCCGGCTCAGTGTGCAAGACCTGCCCGGATTCAGCCTGCCATGAAGCACGTCTTCCTTGGAGCAGTGCATGGAGTGCAAGCCGAGGACGGACCGGACTTTGGCGACGAGACTGTTTTCTATTCTGGCGACGAATTTTCTTCCGGAGAGACAGAATCCTTATATCTGTTGCAGGACGGCCAATCTGAGGGTTGTTCTGATGGTGGCAGTATTCCGGACCCCCTCGATCTGCCAAACCGGGTTGCCGTCTTTATGGCCAGATCACAACCTATGCAGCAATCATCAACTACAGCGGCGTTAACATCAGACACGGTGGGAGCTAGGGCAGGCGGTCCTGATCCGTCACCGGCTGAAACTTTATCCGTCTTGGTCGATACTTTGACAGCGCTGTTAACAGCAGAGGTAGCTCAGGCCAATAAAGAGCAGCAGGATGCAGAAGTCGCTCAGGTGAACAGCCGGATAGATCAAGCCAAGTTGGACCTAGCTGCGGAGAAAACCAAGATGGTTGCAAAGCAGGCTGAGCTTGATGCTCAAGCTTATCGACTCATGTTGGATCAGACCGCTTCACACGAGGTGATCATGAGGAGGCAGCAATCTCGCTTGCCACCGGTTTATGAGGCAAGAAACCTCTTTAGCAAGCCAGGAGCAGGAACCAGTAACCAACCGGAGGTGAATCGGGGAGGGGCACCGGGCACGGGAGCGTCAGTCCAGCCGCCGGCCGCGGAGCCAACCCGCCAGGTTGTACCATCACAGCATGTGCCCACCCCTCCTGGTCATTACTCTAATCCATTGGATAACATAGTTGCTTCCGCTTCATGACTGGCCGCTCTTCCCATTGGAGGAACATCCCCTATAGCAGTAGAGGCACGATGGGCCAGGGAGTTTTTGGAGACGGTGCTAACTCAACAGCAAGCTTATTCTCACAGCCGTGAGAGGATTCATTCAACTCCTCGCCCAAGCCGAAGTTAGACTAGGCGTCTGGATGAACCGGCCGTGTCAAGGAGTGCACGAAGACGTAATCCACCGCGGCAGGATGATCCGACAGGAGGAGACGCGAACGCTCAGAACGTAGTGGATCAGGGCAGGCAACGCCGGGAGGCCGAATTAACAGCACAACACGAAGCCCGTCAGGCGACGCCGGTTCATCCCTCTACCATAGTTGAACCGGGGGTTATGTCTAGCTCCCTGGGAGTGCCATGCCTTTCTCCCGCTTTGCACAACGGGAATCTGCCCAAGGATTTCAAGGCACCACACCAGGTGCCAAATTACACGGCGGATCTGTCCCCGGAGCCATGGGTTGAGAGTTATGAGATGGCAATGGAGATGTTGGATGTGGATGATGCAGCGTGCGCTAAGTATTTCACAATGATGCTAGAGGGCACAACTCGCACTTGGCTGAAGGGCTTGCCACCCAATTCCGTCGGATCATGGGCCGAACCGCGCCACCGGTTTATCAATAACTTCAAGGACACGTGCAAGCAGCCAATGTCTGTCGTCAATCTAGCTGCCTGCGTTCAAGGAGAGCATGAGTCTACAAGTAGTTGGGTGCATCGAGTGTCAGAGATCCTGCATTCCTCCAATAGCATCAACCCAAGCATACCAGTGGTAACCTTGGAAGGCAATTGCCAGTTTGAACCTTTGAAATTGAAGTTGGGACGGCTTAAGCATAATTGTGATGACATAGGGACACTCATGGGCGCTTTAGTGAAGTATGCGGACTCCGATAATACCAAATACCCAGACGCCGATAGTAACAAGTCAGGGAAGGTAAACAAGAATGGTAAGGCGTCGCAGCCCAACCCGGCGAATCAAGGATACAACGATAAGCGTAAAGCGGATGGTAATTCGGATTTTGTGGCCAACACCAATGCTCAGGGGGACGGACAGCGCCGCAAGGGTAGACCGCCCCCACGAAACGGCAGGCCGCCAATTAATCTGGAACGCCAGATGAACATACCTTGCTCGAAGCACGGTACAGCAGAAAAGCCAGCTACACACCTTTGGAAGGACTGTTTTATTATGCAGGAATTCATGAACCGGGCTCGATACGATCACGGACCATCCGGCGCACCAGGCCTCGGTTTTCAAGGACCGGGTTATCAAGGTGGTGGATCCGGTTTAGGGTACCAAGGCAATAACGACAACCACAATGGGCACAATCACCATAACCAACAGCATGTCCAGGGCGGTTATAACAATCAGGGAAATCAACAACGTCAACAGCAGCAACAATCCGGATATCAAAATAATCCGAAGGAGTTGAGCAGTGGGCAGTATCATGTCTTCACCACAAGCTTGTGTAAACGTGACCAGAAAGTTCACAAGATGGCAATACATTCTGTGGAACCGGCGGTGCCGCGTTACCTGCGTTGATCAGAACAGCCCATTGTGTGGAGCCGAGAGGATCATCCGCCCCGGGTTGATAATCCGGGTCAGCTGGCTCTGGTTGTGGCATCTCAGGTGGGTGGCTACAAGTTTACCAAGGTGCTTATTGACGGAGCCAGCAGCATCAACATCTTATACTATGAGATTTTTCGGCGCATGGGCTTGACGGATAAGAAGCTTCAGCAGTCCAACATGGTTTTTCATGGGGTGGTGCCCGGTAAACCGGCCTATCCAGTTGGCAAAATAGATTTGGAGGTTGCTTTTGGAGATGAGCATGATTCCAGGTCGGAGACCTTGACCTTTGAAGTGGTAAAGATCAAGAGCCCATATCACGCCCTGTTCGGGCGGCCGGTTTACGCTAAGTTCATGGCCAGACCGTGTTATGTTTATCTACAACTCAAGATGCCGGGCCACAAGGGAACCATTACGGTCCATGGGAGTCGCAAGATTGCATTGGAGTGCGAGGAAGGTGATGCAACTTATGCTGAGGCGGTTTGTGCAACTGATGAGCTGAAGTTTTATAAAGATAATGTTGATCTGGCAGATATGTCTACGCTGAAGAAACCAACCACAGAGCATGATCCGGCCTTGAAGTTCAAATCAGCTGAAGTGACCAAACATGTTGACTTTGTTCCTGGCGATTCATCCAAGCAGTTTACCATCAGTGCTAACCTAGATCCGAAATAGGAAGGCGCGCTCATTGAGTTCATCCGTGAGAATCGGGACATTTTTGCATGGAAACCTTCTGACATGCTAGGTGTACCGAGGGAACTCGCTGAGCACACTCTTAATGTTGATCCTAAGTTTAAACCGACTAAGCAACATCTGCGCCGCTTCAATGAAGAAATGCGCAAGGCTATTGGAGAAGAAGTGGCTAGGCTCTTGGCGGCAGGCTTTATAGTTGAAGTTTTTCATCCAGAGTGGTTGGCTAATCCGGTGCTAGTGCTTAAAAAAATGGCACTTGGCGAATGTGTGTTGATTATACAGATCTGAACAAAGCTTGCCCAACTGATCCCTTTGCCCTCCCCCGTATTGATGATGCTACGGCAGGTTGTGAGCGACTAAGTTTTTTGGACGCATATTCAGGTTATCATCTGATCAAGATGGCAGTTAAGGACCAGGAGAAGACGGCCTTTATAACTCCCTTTGGAGCCTTCTACTATGTGTCTATGCCATTTGGGCTTAAAAGCGCCCAGGCGACCTATCAGCATTGTGTGCAAAACTGCCTTTATGGACATATTGGGCAGAATGTTCATGCATATGTGGACGACATTGTGGTGAAATCCAGGAAGGAGGAGACATTGATAACAGACTTGAAAGAAACTTTTGATAATCTCCGGATTTACAAAATGATGCTTAATCCGGATAAGTGCGTTTTTGGTGTTCCGGTAGGCAAGCTCCTGGGATTCTTGGTATCAAGTAGGGGAACTGAGGCTAATCCGGAGAAGATCAAGACAATTACATCCTTGGCTAAACCGGCGTGCATCAATGATGTCCAACGTGTGGCGGGCCATATTGCGGCGCTCAGCTGGTTTATCAGCCGTTTTGGGGAGAAGGCTATCCCGCTTTATCAGATGATGAAAAAGACATATCGCTTTGTCTGGAGTGATGCTGCTGATGCTGCGTTTGAACTTGAAGAAGCAATTAGTAGAGCCACCGGTCCTCGCAGCCCCAGTTGATAATGAGCCGTTGTTGCTATATGTGGCTGCTAATGCCCGTGCAGTAAGTGTTGCCATTGTGGTAGAGTGTAAGGAGGCAGGCAAATAATATCAGGTTCAACAGCCGGTTTACTACATCAGTGAGGTGCTCATTGAATCAAAACAGAGATATCCTCATTGGCAGAAATTGGTGTATGGAGTCTTCATGGCAAACCGGAAGAAAAAGCACTATTTTCAAGGCCATCCAATCACTGTGGTCAGTTCAGCTCCGTCGGGGTATATAATACAGAACAGAGAGGCTACTGGTAGGGTTGCAAAGTGGGCCATTGAGCTTAGCCAACACGGATTGAAGTATGTGCCCCGTATTGCGATAAAATCCCAAGCATTGGTAGATTTCATCAACGATTGGACAGAGTTGCAAGCACCCGAGGAAAAGATGAATCACACATATTGGACTATTCACTTTGATGGATCCAGGCAATTGGAGGGCTCGAGGGCTAGAGTCGTATTAACTTCCCGACGAGGTGATAAGTTCTGTTATGTCCTCCGTTTGATGTTCCCTTGTACTAACAATGCATCTGAGTATGAAGCTCTCCTCCATGGTCTACGAATGGCCAAGGAGATGAATTTAAGCCGGGTTAAATGCTTTGGTGATTCAGACCTAGTGGCACAGCAAGTATCTGGAAAGTGGGATTCCAAAGATCCACTTATGGCAGCATATCGACGAGAGGTAGACGCTGTTGCTGGACACTTCAAGGGTTATCGGGTGGATCATATAGACCGGCGAAAGAATGAAGCGGCTGGTGCGTTAAGCCGGCTAGGTTCTCAACGTAAGCCGGTCCCACCCAATACCTTCTTGGATGTATTACACAACCCGTCGGTACAGTTACCTTCAGAAGAGGACTTGGCTGTTCCTGATTCGGAGGCACAATTGGTCGCGGCACTTCATGTTATTCCGGATTGGACGCTTGCCTACCTGGCGTACATGAACCGAGGCGAGTTACCAGAGGACGAAGTCTTGGCTAGATAGATAGTCCGGCGATCCAAGTCAATGACTATTGCCAATGGAGAACTTCATCATCGCATCGTTTCTGGGGTGTTTCAGCGGTGTGTGTCGCCAGAGGAGGGCTGTAATATTCTTAAAGAGATCCATGAAGGAGATTGTGGTCATCATGCCGGCTCAAAATCTTTGGTGGCTAAAGCTTTTCGTCATGGGCTCTACTGGTTGACCGCTCATGCCGACGCAGAGGACTTGGTCAGAAAATGTGATGCTTGCCAGAAATTCTCATGGCGTGCTCATATACCGGCGCAAGAATTGACGATGATTTCAATTACTTGGCCGTTTGCGACTTGGGGGCTTGATATGGTTGGACCCTTCAAGAGATCTCAAGATAATAAGACCCACCTTTTGGTGGCGGTGGACAAATTTACCAAATGGTTTGAAGCGGAACCAGTCAGTAAGTGTGATGCAGCAACGGCGGTTCAGTTCATCAAAAAGGTGATTTTTCGTTTTGGCTTTCCACACAACATTATAACTGACAATGGTACCAATCTATCGAAGGGGGCTATGGAGGTGTTCTGTCAACGAGAGCACATCCGTCTTGATGTATCATCAGTAGCTCACCCTCAGTCTAATGGCCAAGTTGAAAGAGCCAATCAAGAGATCTTGAGAGGCATCAAACCCCGGCTTATGGTTCCTTTGCAAAGGACACCGGGTTGCTGGGTGGAGGAGTTACCTTCTGTACTATGGAGCATCAACACTACTCCTAATAGATCCACAGGGTACACGCCTTTCTTCATGATATATGGAGCTGAAGCGGTCCTCCCTAGTGATATCCGTCATGACTCGCCGCGAGTGGCGGCTTACGTCGAAGCAGATAACGAAAAAGCAAAGCAAGATGCATTGGACCGATTGGATGAAGAACGGGACACGGCAGTAGCTCGATCAACGATTTATCAGCAAGATCTGCGCCGGTACCACAGTCGCCGGGTTAAAACCAGAACATTTCAAGAAGGAGATCTGGTGCTCCGGCTCATCCAAGACTAGACAGACATGCACAAGTTGTCCCCACCTTGGGAAGGACCCTTTGTGGTCAGCAAGAACCTGCACAACAGATCATACTACCTCGTCGATGTTCGAGAACATAAGGACTCACGAACGGCGGAGGAGGAGACCAGACGGCCGTGGAACATTGATCTTCTTCGACCTTACTACACCTGAGCCATAGGCTCCGCTTTATGTACATATCTTTACAATGTATATATTATGATCAATATAATAAACCGGCGCCCCCGATAAAGTGGGGTGTCAGCCGCCTATTTTCATAAGAGTTTGTCACATGGGGGATTCTGTGTGCAAGGGAGTTCCCATGGCCTCTTAAACCGGCGTCCACATCAAGGCCATCATAAGAGCACAACTCTGGTTGCTTTGGCAATTCCCACATGATGATGAGGGGCAAAAGAGAGTTTGATGCTTAGCACAACTCAAACATAGGCCCCGATGAGGATAGCTCAAATGCTACCTGGGGGCTCCTGATGCAAGACATCAACGAGTTGACAACCCTTGTAGTAAACACGGCTTGGAAGCTTGGTGTATACACCTAAAACCCCGGATTAGCCTGCCTGCATCAAGTAAGTCACTCCATCCAGGTAAACCTAGTATGACTCGTCGAACGTATACACAAGTCAATCTTTACAGACCCTGAACATGGTAACGTTAAATTGACGATCATCAAGTGATTACACAAGTCAATCTTTACAAATTTTTGAACTTGGTAGAATTGAACATTGTTGATTTGGTTAAAGATTGAGGACCATCTTAACAGGCTTTGCAAAATGGTTAAGCCTGGAATTTGGAGCCTGACAGCTCGTAAAAAGCCTCGACTACATGGTCTTATTTGCCCAAAAATTTATTTTTTATTTTTTTATGTTTTATCAAATACTTATCTTCAAGGTCATTGGTTTTTAACCAAGTCCATCGATTCAGGGAGTGGATGACTATAAGTTGCCCCTACATCTGCGTTTACAGAGTTCTAGTCTGGGTTACAAACCCCAGTACTAACTAGAGATAAACCGGAGCTCATCATAACCCGGTTCGGTTTCCATGATGAACCGACAGACAATCAAGGGAGTCATCAGCAGTTACACCTTGGATCATTATCTCTTCCTACCGGATTAAGGTTCATTATAATACACTTAATCACAGGTATGATACTTATTTTATATTTTATACACAGTTCAAGTTCAAAACATAGACCATGTGTTTGGGCATTATGACCCGTCCGACGATAAAGCGCCAGGACATTTTCAATAGTGTTTTATGCAGAAACAGGTAGAATAAACCGTCAAAAGCATTGAAAGAAGGACATATTTAAGAAGTTGCCAATTGAAGCAATCTCACAAAATATAGTATGGGACGAACACAGAGTATCTCAGTTATCCTATTACAAGGCGCTGGAAGGCCCAAAAGAATATCAGTTTTTCTCGAAGTACTGAGACATAAAGTTAAACCGGCGCTGGTTTAAGATTCTGCATCAGCTCTCCGTGAAGATTGAGGATCATCTTGCTCCGGTTCTTCGGCAGTTTCTTCCAGCTGCTGGAAGTCAATAGTGGTCCAGTCAATCTTGGCCAGTGCTCGAAAATAATCTTCGTCATTTATGGGGTCTGACGGATCAATGTCTGGAGCAAAGGTGTGCTTACGGACGGGCGGGATAGTTTTCAATCTCATAAGCCGGACGCTCTGCCCGCACATTCTCAGCATCGTATCCTGGATGATATCTAGATAGATAGGCTTCGTTAGCAAGTTTGCTAGCAAGAGGCCGCATATCCTTGGTTAAGGCGTGTAAGTCATCACTGGAAAAGGCTGATCCGTCTTCCTTCATGCTTGGGTAGCCGTTCATCGCCTCCACCGGATCAAAGTCAGGAACCCAAGCTTTTGCTCGAGTCAAAGCCATCAGAGCACCTGCTCTTGCAGACGACTTCATCACCTTTACGGGGTGGGCAGGCAGAATGGACAGCTTCTCCAAGGTACCCTGGATGGTGGTAGGAGCCGATTTGTTGCGCGAGATAGCACTAATAGCCCTCTGAGCGCCGTCATATAGCTGCTCCACCAGCGTGTATGCAGCTTTCAATTTCTTTCACACATCATTGCCAAGATGAGTGATACGCCTCCCTGCGTTAAAATTATGAATTAAACCGGAATGGTACAGGATGGCAAGGATCAGGGTTATGTTAACAGTACATACCAAACATGGCGGACGTCATGTCATTTATTTGCTGCCTCAATCCGGACAGCTCCTCTGTTACCGGATTAAGAGCAGCCTCTGCCTCACTGGCTTTCTTCTCCAAAGCAGCTTTTTCAGCGTCCCAGACTGACCGCTCTGTTTCAAAGTCTTTCTTCAGCTTCTCTATACTTGCTAAAGCAAGTGTAAGCTCGTCCTTGACTTTGACAGCAGCAGTCTTTTGGTACTTCAAGTTATCCCGGAGCTCGGTTATTTCAGAGGTCTTTCGGTCTAAATCAGTCTGCCAAAATGAAAGTACATTATATATTCATGCAACATCTTCAGTCAAAAGTCCCAATCGCATAACAAGTTATGCACTTGACACTTGGGGGCTAATGTATATTTGCAGTCAAAACAGGTATTATTCAGACAAGTCCCAAGCACATAAACAAGTTATATACTTGGCACTTTGGGGCTAATGTAACATTGTTCGGAATACAAGTAGAAGTCCCGGTTCATCTTAAAGGAAGTAAACCGGCCCTTGGGGGCTACACATGTGCAAAACAAAGCTATCTATTGGATCTACTAAAGTCCCGGTTCACCCTAAAAGGCTAAACCGGCACTTGGGGCTATGATGGAGTAAAGATACAGTTACAAGACACAAGCAGAAAAAGAGGACAAGACAAAGGAAAAGTTACCTCATAACGCTCTTTCATCAAGTTTACCAATCTAGCTTCATAATCGCGGCTGGTATGTAGCCGGTTTAAATATCCGAAATGAAGCTCCTCGACGCTGAGCTGAGTGTAGCTGGACAAATCGGTACTCCACTTGCCCTTGTCCTTGTTGAGAAATTATTCCTTGGCAGTATGTTTGGACAAAGCGACAGGCTCCCCCGGTGTAGTAAAACCAGTCCCAGTGATTTCAACATCGCCAGGTGAAGCGGCCGCTTGTTTAGGGGGACTAGCAGGAGCAGGACTAGCCCGGGCAGGATCAACAAAGACGTCTTGATCCATTGGATTGCTCCCCTGATCAACAAAGACGTCTTGATCCATAGGAGGAGGATCATCACGCGGAATCTCAACGTTATCTTTCGAAGGTTCAGCAAGCTCAGGATCTTCTGCCGGTTCAGGATCATTATTATCAACTGCAAGTTTACTCAGTTTGGCCTTTTTGCTAGGCTTGGGCTTACTGCGAAAAGTTAAAGATAATGAAAATCAGAAGAGTCAAGAACAAGTGTTAAACCGGAAAAAGCAAAACACAGCTTACCCAGGAACAATCTTGAGGGGAGGAATCTGAGTGGCTGTTGATTCGCCAGAAGAGGAGTGAGGAGTTTCCTGATAATTCGAATCAGACGGATTAAGAGGTTGTCGAATAAGACTTTCTTTGGGGTAAAGAGTAGTTGGAGTAAGTAAAACATCGGAATGACGCCTCCGAGCTGGAGTGTGCGTTAATCCGGTGGATTCAATCGCATGGCCACTATGGCGAGTGGTGCGGCAAGCATCATCTTGCTGCTTCTTCAAAAGAAAGTTTGGATCCAAATAAGCATAAGGATGAGAAAATTGAAATTTCCGGACAGTCCGATGAATTTTTGGTGGTGGCAGCGGTTCTGGATCGGAGGAAAGAGTGATTACCTCAACATCGTCCGCTTTACTGCCTTCAGCATGACCCTGGGAACAGTCATTGTTAATAAAAATACAGACAAAGGAAAGGCAACGAAATCAAAAGAATTAGGTGGTACCTCAGAGGCCGGATCATCTTCTTCTACATTGGATCCTAATGCGGCAGTGTTTTTCTTCTTGTTTCTTTTGACAGCTTGGGTCTTTTGGCGAGCTGCTTTCGCCGGTTTATCTTGGGTCTTCCTTTTCCAGAAAGAGTCATTGTCCTGTTGAAAGAAATAAAGACATTTTAAGCCAAGTGCTATAGACGGATTAAAGCAAAGCAAAATGACAGAAAGGAGATTCTTACCGATGGTAGTTTGTTGATTGCGCAGAAGGGTGCTAGACCGGTCTGACTGCAAGCTTCTAAAGGTAAATTCAGTAACTTCTTGACGGATTCATTGACCTCAGTCTCTGATAGCACCGCCTCTATGTGGCGCAAAGGGTCCTTGGGATTCCCAGTATACTCACACATTAAGCCGAAACGCCGGCTTAGTGGGAGAACACTCCAGGAAAGCCAGCAGCGGACGAAGTCAACTCCTATCACACCATTGGCTACCAAGGCCCTGAGCTTTGAAAGTCGAGGACCATACTGAGCTCGCTCCTGGGCACTTAACCGCTGTGGAAAAGGGTGGTTTTCTGGAAGACTGTAGGATCGAAAGTAGGTCTAGAGGGGGGGGGTGATTAGACTACTTGACTTTATAAAAATTTGCCTTTTGATCATGCAATGTTTTTGGCAGTTTTGTAATTAAGATCAATTCAAGTATCACCCTACACATGCAATTCTAGAGTAATAGCAGCGGAAAGTAAATTGCACATGTAAAAGAGACGTGGAGAAGATCAAACGCAGTTTGGAGACACGAAGATTTTTGTCGTGGTTCCGATAGGTGGTGCTATCGTACATCCACGTTGATGGAGACTTCAACCCACGGAGGGTAACGGCTGCGCCAGTCCACGGAGGGCTCCACCCACGAAGGGTCCACGAAGAAGCAACCTTGTCTATTCCATCATGGCCTACGCCCACGGAGGACTAGCCTTACTCGGGGTAGATCTTCACGAAGTAGGCGATCTCCTTGCCCTTACAAACTTCTTGGTTCAACTCCACATCTCAAAGGCGGAGGCTCCCAAGCGACACCTAACCAATCTAGGAGGCACCACCCTCCAAAAGGTAATAGATGGTGTTGATGATGATGAACTCCTTGCTCTTGTGCTTCAAATGATAATCTCCCCAACACTCAACTCTCCTCACTGATATGGCTGTGGTGGAAGAAAGGTTCGAGTGGAAAGCAACTTGGGAATGCTAGAAATCAAGTTTCATATGGTAGGAATGGAATGGCTTGATCTCAACACAAGGGTAGGTGGTTCACTTCTCAGAAAGTGTATGGTAGGAATGGTAGACTTTTTGATGGCTCTCTCCACAAATGAAAAGGGGGTGGAGGGGTATATATAGCCTCCACACAAAATCCAACCGTTACACACACATTTGACCAATCTCGGTGAGTCCGAAGTGAAAACTCGGTCAGACCGAAAGTTCAAATATAGTGAACGTTGGGATTTTCGGTGGGACCGAAAATACCATCTCGGTGTGTCCGAAGTGAGTCAAAGGTTGGAGCTTGCCATCTCGGTGGGACCGAAAATAACAACTCGGATATTCCGAAGTGATGTCAATTGGTTACAGAAGGTTGGCAGTCCATTTTCGGTGAGACCGAAACTCAAAATCGGATGGACCGAGAAATTAGGGTTTGGAAGAATAACTGAGGTGGTTCATCTCGGTTGGACTGAGTTTGCAGAATCGGTTTGTCCGAGATTACTTATGAGTGTGTTAAGTAGTGAAAAGTGCTGATAGTTGAGGGAGCTAGATCACTAAGCACTTGAGCAACCAGATCATTTACACAACCTCATCCCCTTTTAATAGTATTGTCATTTCCTATGGAATCTATGTGATCTTTGATCACTAAACCAAAAATAGAGTCTTGAGCTTTTGCCAATGCTTGTCTTAGCATTTTGAGGGGTCCACTTCTTCAGACATTTCCATACCCATATCATCGAACTTCTCTGAAATGATTCTCAAGTAAATATTAGTTCAATGATATATATGTTGTTATTAATTACCAAAACCACCCGGGGATTAGTTGCACTTTCAATCTCCCCCTTTTTGGTAACTGATGACAACATATAGATCAAAGCTTCGACAAAAGATATAATCAATGAGTAATATCGTCGCTTTGAGAAGTATGTGATAAACAAGAGCTCCCCCTAAATTTGTGCATTATTTAAAATTTGCGTTTGAATGCAAATGCACAATCGATTAGGATTATGGGTCACTCTTCCATGTCACATACATCTTGGTGGAGCGCACAAAATGATAAGAATTAATAACATGCACTCAGTCACCAAGACAAGAGTAAATAGCCATACAATAAGGAATAGCATATGATAAGCATTAAGCACACATTAAAGCATAGTATGACTAGGCACTCATTAAGGTAGCATCAAACGTAGTAGCAAGCACACTAAAAGTTTCGAAAGACCAAAAGAAACCAATGTATCTCAAGGAAACCGGCAAAAGAACGAAAGACGAAAGAGCACTCTCTCTCTCGAAGCCCTATGATCTATAACTATTTCTCCCCCTTTGGCAACAAGTTACCAAAAAGTTCGAAAAGGTATAGAGCTAAGCGTCACTGCGGGCTCTGCTGGCGGCTCCCGTCTGGGTAGATGTCGGTGTAGAGATAGCTGCATCGGCGAAGACTTCTGCTGATGTCTGCGCTGGAGGAGTGGATGCTGAAGCTGGAGCAACTGCTGGAGCTGTAGCTGGTGCTGAAGTGGTAGCCCTGGAGTCAGTCACTGGGATAGCTGCAGATCTGGATCCTCTGGGAACCTGAGCAGTCTGGCGATGAGAGTCCTGGACTAGATCATCCTGCATAAGCTCTGCTCTCTCCTGCCTTGTCTCCTCCATGTCTGCCTCAAGCTTGTTGACAGACACCTGAAGCTCAGTCAGCTTCACGTCCAGAGCGTGGATCTTGTCCTCAACAATCCTCTCTAGGCTCTCCTGAGATTGCTCAATGCTGGCCAGGCGTTGTTCAATCCTCTAGGTAGCTTCAACAATTTGTTCTCCAAAGCTCTTTGGCTTAGCTGCTGCTGCTGCTGCTGCTTCTTTGTCAGCTTTAGCCTTCTTTGCAGCTTCGATTTTGGCCTGTCCTTCAACTGAGGTAGGATCCTCTTCATCCATCACAACTACGTTGTCCTCATGCTCTGGCTGCAGTGGCAAGTGCTTCCTATCCAACATGAATTTGCCCGTGCCAAACTTGGCATTGATGAGCATCTGTATCTGCGGAGCAAACCCACATGACCTCTTCTGGTCAGCTGCAGTCCTCTTAATGGTCTCTACCATCAAGTCCATCACCTTGAAAGGTGCCTTCTCATCGAGAATGTGCAGCATGTTGATAGAATAGCCTCGAATCATGCGGTGGTCTCCAGACTTAGGCATCAATGTATGCCTCAGAATAGTGTTAGTGGTGGTCAGACCTTCCTGGAGATAGTACACTGAGCCAAGTTTCCATCCTTCCAAATCAGCAGCCGGGATCTCCTTGTACATGTTCTTCATGGAATCATGACTCTTCTTAGGAATCCCATAGACATCCATGTCGTCCTCTCTCTGCACTGGAGCGTTCAGAAGTTCTGCCCATTCTTCAACGGTCGAAGAAAACCTTTGACCTTCAGTCATCCAGGTGATCTTGCCATCAGGATAAAAGTGGGTTGTGGCGTAGAACTGCATGATCATCTCGTCATTCCAAGCTGTCAGCTCTTGACCCACAAAATCAGCAACTCCACAGGCAGTAAAGCTCACATGCACATGGGGAAAGAAGTCCCGGTGCTCTTCACTGTCAATATACTTCCAGTCAACATACCTGGTGTCAGCAACAATGGGCTTCTTATCCATCAGCACGGTCTCATAGAAATCCTGCTGCTCTCTGGTGTGGAATCTGGGGTCCACAGCAGTCCTTCTCCTTACAGCATATGGATCAGACTGTCTCCATAGCCTGAGACCTTTGTCCTTCCTTGCCTTCATGTCCTCAGCTTGAGGATGAGCATCATTGTGGAGTGGCAACTTGGGACGGAGCTTAAGCAACACATGCTCTTCATCTGATTCAGACGGTGGCATCTCACCTTTGTTCTTATCAGAAGCTGGAATGCTTCTGGTTGTCCTCTTGGGCTTGGCTGGAGCTGCCTTGGCTTGAGCAGGCTTCTTGGGCTTAGAGGAGGCTTGAGCCCGAATAGCATCACCCATGAACTTAGCTTTCTGAGGAGGAGGCTGGGGTGCATCTTCTTCTTCTTCTTCTGCAGCATCAACTTGAGGTTCAGCATATACTACCCTCTTCCTCTTGGAAGTCTTCTTCACCTTGCTTGGAGCTGGCTCTTCCAAGTTGAGCTTCTTTGCAATTGCTGACTGCTTTACTTTGCTTGTGCCTTTCCTTGTCTGCTGCCCTTGGTGCTCTTTGGCAACCACATTCCTCTTTGGCTTGGAGGTAACTTCCTCAGCAACAAAGTCAGAGTCCTCATCATCAGAAGTTCTCTTCTTCCTGGTTCTGGTGGCTGCAGGAGGCAAACCACTAGGGGTGCTCCTCTCACCATCATCACTAGAGCTGCTAGCAGGACTTGTATCTGCCTCTGGAATCTCAGCAAAAGGTGACTCAGACCTGTTCTGGCTGTCACTGACATCTGACATGGCTGAAAACCTTTGAAAAGTTAAGGTATAGGCAGAGTAGAAGAGTTATCACAACTGCAGAGGTTTTTGCAAAAAAAAAAAAATTGAGTTCAAAACTTAGTTTTGAGTTTTCACAGAATGTATTTCGGTCAAACCGATTTCAAGTTTCGGTGAAACCGAAGTGTTCAACAGAAACCTACACACCACTTTCGGTCAGACCGAAATGGGTTTCGGTCCTACCGATAACTTAGGGTTTCACTGAAACTACGTTTCGGTCATTCCGATTGGCACAACTCGGTTAAACCGAATGATGCAGTGCAATGGCCAGAGGCCAAATCGGTCATTCCGAGTTTCAAAATCGGCTTCACCGAGATGCGTTCCGTGGAAACCTAAACCTAAGAATTTTGCTCGAAACTAGAGGATCTGAACTAATGTATAGGGAATATCTCAAACCTGGATTGAATCATGGCAAGCCTATCGTGCAAGAATCGGAAGGGGAGCACGAAAGGGATCGGGACACACCCTAACTTGGTGGTGTCCCTCTACGGCGGCAACGGTGGAGATGATTACCGTTGACGGCGGCGGAGACCTGCGGCGAGGGCGCACAGGCGACGACGGCGATGATTCGTAGACCAGGGCGACGGCAGCAGGGGTCTTGGGGGCGAACGGTTTGAAGAATTAAATCGCGCGCAGTCCTCAGGTATATATAACCCCATGCTGTCGGTGGGACCGAGTTGAAAAACTTGGTGTCACCGAGATGTATAACTGCTGTGCAGTTACGCATATCGGTCAGACCGAGATTTTGAACTCGGTTTCACCGAGATGAAACCTAGATCAGTCTAAGCGTTTCGGTTGGACCGAGATTGAGAAGCCGGTCAGACCGAAATGGACTTAGAAGGTTTTGGAAGTCAGCCTTAGACGAATCGGTGGCTCCGAGTGCTCCTCACTCAGACTGTCCGAAAAAGACTTGTTCAAAGTTGTGATATGAGCATGAATAGAATTTGAGACAAGAAAGCATAGATAGCTAGGGAAGGTGCTTAGGCATTCTTGTCCATCCATTTGGCCAGAAAAACCAAAACAATCAAAACAACAAATGGATGTCCTTGAATGGATGAAATCATGCATTCAACATGCTCACACAATAAGATAGCAACTGAAATATGTGTCAAACATGCACAACCAACATTCTAGCTACTAGCACACAATTTGTCGATGACTAGGTCATCTATATATGAGTATATTGACTTAGGAGCCAAATGAGAACATTTGATCATAGGTCATACTCATCGTTTAAGCACAAGTGGGGTTACCACTTTTACATAAAGCATTTATGTGTTCACATCATTTGGAGATGTTTTAGCTCAATTTTTTAGAGCAAAGCTCCCCCTAGATGTGAAAACCCCTTTTAAAGGGTCAAACTAACCTTGGGTTGTCGTAGAAGACTTCATGTAGATGTTGAAGATGTGGATGCTCAATGTTGATGCACATCATCAAGAGTTGGGAGCAATCCTTTGGATTAGGGCACTTTCAATACCTACATGGGTTAGTCCCACAAGGAACAAACAAGAATATCCATAGACATAGAGTGAAGTACATAAAAGATGATGTCCATGAAAGCAATGATTACCTTGTCCCTTGACTTACCAACAAGAGGGTTTGTGACTCCATGAACTAGTGCATGATGTGGAAGTTGATTGCACAAGTTCTTGCCAAAATGAATATGAGTGAAGTTTGTTGGCGGAGTCACCCTCAAGAACCTTCTAGTTCTTCTTCTTTGGGATCCACATCATCTTGATGGGAATCCTTGGTGTTGTAGTTGAGCTTGACGAAGTAGAACTTGATGTGTCCTTGGGAACCCACTTGACCATGGCTTGAGGTGCTTCAATGAATGCATCAATCTCCTCTTGAAGCTTGTCCTTGGCCTTTAGCTTGTGGTCTTGTGGTGGAAGGTCATCTTGAGCTTGTTCCACATTGGAAGAAGTAGGATCATACTTCTCCTTTTGTGAAACAAACTGTGGAGTAGGGTATTGACGTTCTTCCCACTCAACACCTTCGGCGTTGAACTTTCGCTCAAAACCAATCCCTTGATTCTTCCGGTGTCTTCCTTGTTTGCGAACAATCTCCTCAAAGTTCTTGCTTCCGGCAAGACTCTTGTAGACACCCTTCTCTATGATTTCCTTCAATAAGCTATTTTCTTGCTCAAGTGTAACTTGGCTTGAAACATTGTTAGTGGAATCAAGAGAACTACTAGAAGCAACAATATTGGATTTAACATTGTTATTGTTACTACTAGAGGAAGAATTTTTCTTATGCTTGTCATGCTTAGTCTTAATAGGTGGCAAGAAATTAGACAAGAGAAGTCGTTTGGCAAGATATGAAGAACTCTTCTTTCGAAGATCGTCATTGATCGCTTTTAGAAACTCATGTTCTTGCTCTAGAGTGAGCTTCTCGAAGCGTAGCTTCTCATGAGATCTTAGGAGCTCTCTATGATCTTCTTGAGTTGTTTCATGAGCTAACTTAAGAGTGTTTAGTTATTTAGTTAGACGCTCAATCTCCTTCATAGCATTGTCATTTGACTCTTCTCGACTATAAAGACTACTAGCATTTTCATCATTACTAAGCTCACTAGATTTATCATGCAAGAGCTCATCTTCACCAAGCAAGTCATCCTCATCACTATCAAAGTCAATGAGTTCAGGAAGTGTTACCTTGGGGCCTTTAGCCATGAAGCATCTTCCAATTCCCTCATTTGGTGAATCAAATAAGTCGTAGGAGTTGGAGTTGGAGGATACGAGTGCAAGTCCGGCAACACCTTCATCTTGACTGTAGTCGGAGTCGGAGTGATAGCTTCCATCGGATTGATTGTCGGAGTCGGAGCCGGAGACCCATTCACCTACATGAGCTTGATGTCTTCTTCTTGTGTAGCTCCTTGATGACTTGTCTTTCCTCTCCAAATCCTTGCTTCTCCGAGAGGGTCTTCGTTCATAACGATCATCTCTACTCCTTCTCTCTCTCCGAGGTGACTCATCTCTTGCTCTTCTTCTTGGAGATTCTTCTCTTCTCTTGTGGGGAGCCGTACACTCATTTGAGAAGTGTCCGGGTCTTCCACAATTGTAGCAATTTCGATCACGGCTAGAAGATCTCTTTTCATCATATGATCTAGACTTTGAGCTTCTTTCTTTGCCTCTATTCTTGTAGAACTTGTTGAAGTTCTTGACCATTAGGCTTATCTCTTCATTGGAAATTAGCTTGTCACTTGAGGTAGTAGGAGCATCACTTGTAGCTTTGTAAGCACCACTTGACTTGTTGTGAAGCTCTTCCTTATCCTTAAGTGTCATCTCATGAGCAACAATTCTTCCAATGACTTCAGTTGGCTTGAGAGTCTTGTAGTTTGGCATCATTTGGATCAAAGTGCACATGGTGTCATACTTTCCATCCAAAGCTCTGAGAATCTTCTTAATGATGAATCGGTCGGTCATTTCTTCGCTTCCTAAGCCGGCAATCTCATTTGTGATGAGAGCAAGCCTAGAGTACATTTCAGCGACTCCTTCACCATCCTTCATCTTGAACTTGTCAAGTTGACCTTGAAGAATATCTAGCTTTGATTCCTTCACAGATTCAGTACCTTCGTGCATTTCAACCAAAGTATCCCAAATCTCTTTTGCATTCTCAAGACGGCTGATTTTGTTGAACTCCTCGGGACACAAAGCATTGAAGAGAATGTCACAAGCTTGAGCATTGTTTTGCAACATCCGCAACTCTTCCGGTGTAGCTTCGCGATCCGGAACTTTTCCTTCTTCGAAGAAATCACCTTGCATACCAACACAAATAATGCCCCATGCGGCTGGGTTATGACCAAGAATATGCATTTTCATTTTATGCTTCCAACTAGCAAAATTTGTACCATCAAAGTAAGGACCTCTACGATAATTACCCTCACTAGACGCCATACTCTCCTAGGTTGTGAAACCAAGCTTATGGAGTCCAATGCAATGGAAACCAAAACAATGGAGACCAAAGCTCTGATACCACTTGTAGGATCGAAAGTAGGTCTAGAGGGGGGGGGGTGATTAGACTACTTGACTTTATAAAAATTTGCATTTTGATCATGCAATGTTTTTGGCAGTTTTGTAATTAAGATCAATTCAAGTATCACCCTACACATGCAATTCTAGAGTAATAGCAGCGGAAAGTAAATTGCACATGTAAAAGAGAGGTGGAGAAGATCAAACGCAGTTTGGAGACACGAAGATTTTTGTCGTGGTTCCGATAGGTGGTGCTATCGTACATCCACGTTGATGGAGACTTCAACCCACGGAGGGTAACGGCTGCGCGAGTCCACGGAGGGCTCCACCCACGAAGGGTCCACGAAGAAGCAACCTTGTCTATTCCATCATGGCCTACGCCCACGGAGGACTAGCCTTACTCGGGGTAGATCTTCACGAAGTAGGCGATCTCCTTGCCCTTACAAACTTCTTGGTTCAACTCCACATCTCAAAGACGGAGGCTCCCAAGCGACACCTAACCAATCTAGGAGGCACCACCCTCCAAAAGGTAATAGATGGTGTTGATGATGATGAACTCCTTGCTCTTGTGCTTCAAATGATAATCTCCCCAACACTCAACTCTCCTCACTGATATGGCTGTGGTGGAAGAAAGGTTTGAGTGGAAAGCAACTTGGGAAGGCTAGAAATCAAGTTTCATATGGTAGGAATGGAATGGCTTGATCTCAACACAAGGGTAGGTGGTTCACTTCTCAGAAAGTGTATGGTAGGAATGGTAGACTTTCTGATGGCTCTCTCCACGAATGAAGAGGGGGTGGAGGGGTATATATAGCCTCCACACAAAATCCAACCGTTACACACACATTTGACCAATCTCGGTGAGACCGAAGTGAAAAGTCGGTCAGACCGAAAGTTCAAATATAGTGAACGTTGGGATTTTCGGTGGGACCGAAAATACCATCTCGGTGTGTCCGAAGTGAGTCAAAGGTTGGAGCTTGCCATCTCGGTGGGACGGAAAATAACAACTCGGATATTCCGAAGTGATGTCAATTGGTTACAGAAGGTTGGCAGTCCATTTTCGGTGAGACCGAAACTCAAAATCGGATGGACCGAGAAATTAGGGTTTGGAAGAATAACTGAGGTGGTTCATCTCGGTGGGACTGAGTTTGCAGAATCGGTTTGTCCGAGATTACTTATGAGTGTGTTAAGTAGTGAAGAGTGCTGATAGTTGAGGGAGCTAGATCACTAAGCACTTGAGCAACCAGATCATTAACACAACCTCATCCCCTTTTAATAGTATTGGCTTTTCCTATGGACTCAATGTGATCTTTGATCACTAAACCAAAAATAGAGTCTTGAGCTTTTGCCAATGCTTGTCTTAGCATTTTGAGGGGTCCACTTCTTCAGACATTTCCATACCCATATCATCGAATTTCTCTGAAATGATTCTCAAGTAAATATTAGTTCAATGATATATATGTTGTTATTAATTACCAAAACCACCCGGGGATTAGTTGCACTTTCAAAGACGGTGGGAGCGATAACCCGACAATGGATTTTTACCTTCTGGGGAAGTGTCTATGCAGGAGAACCAAGTCTGGTTCCATTCCTTTGGGTGGCTGTGGAGAGTGGCGTGAGGAAAACTAACATCCTTCCTCTTCTAAATAGACATCCCGCCGAGTTCTGTGTTTGGACCGTCGTGAAATTCCATACGACGGTTTAAGTGAAAGAAGAATAGCTCCACTGATGGTTCCTCTTGCAGATAAACTTCACACAAGACTTGGAAGTTGCAAATGTTGGACACATAATTGGGGCCAATGTCTTGTGGATGAAGCTGGAAATTTGCAAACACATCGCGGAAGAACTTTGACCCGGGAGGGTTGAACCCCCGGGCCAAGTGATCAAAGAAGACGACGACCTCTCCCTCTTTGGGCTTTGGAGGACATTCTGATCCGGGAGCCCTCCAGTGAAGGACATTTTTGGACCTAAACCACCAATTGAAGCTATTTTCTCCAAGTCCTCCTCAGTGATCCGGGAATGGACCCAGTTGCAGGAGACAAACTGCTTGGCTTGAGTGGTCATCTTTTCGAAAGGAAAAGGCTGAAAATACAATGAAGAGTCGGTTTGTAATCTAAGCAGATTTAAACCGATATATGAAAGTACTAGTCTAAACGGCGGTTCAGGAAGGGGCCTAATGGTATCTACCGGATTAAAAAATCTGGAACAACTATAACAATGGCATCTACCGGATTGTAGAGTCTGAAAAAGCTAAACCGCCAACAAAGGTAAACAAGACCCAGATATGAAGTTATGAAAAACAGCTTTCGCATAGACAACAGTGAAATATGGATCTACAGCATGTTGAAAATTCAGAGATATTCAAGGTTATATTCAGCAGACGCGATGAAGGTCTTAGTAGATGCAATCTAACTAGTTGTATTGGGAAAGATCAAGCCATGGTGAAGAAGCAGAGTTACTCTTACAGTTATCAACTAGGAGACTTAGATCTACGGCGAGGCTACTGGGCTATGGCGAAGAACTGCGAAGAACAAGGGCCTATTCGCGAGCTCGTATGAGGAAACCCTAAAACCAAGATCTATGAACGGGGAAGAAGAGGATGTACCTGAGGCGACGGGTGCGGAGAAGTGCTGGCGAATCTCTGGAACGATCAGGTTGATGCAGCGGCCGGACTTGACGAGGATGCAGAGCTCCACCAACGGCGGCGGAGCTCGAGCGTGAGTTGACGGAGGAATAAGAAGAGGCAAGGGGGGAAAGAGATGCCCCTCTACCCTATTTATAAGCCAAAGGGATAAAACGGCAGGCGCGGGAATCGAGGAGCCTAAAAAGTGGATATGGACGATACTGTCGCTTCGATCTTCCGAGCTTTAATGAATAAAAAATAAAAAACAGGTACAAGTATTAATTGTGCAGATAACGTCACAACGGTTTAAAAGAGATCTGAGAAGATGAAATCACGCCAGTTTATGAATCATTTTGAAGCTGCGGAAAGGGAAATTTATACAAGACTTTGAAGATTGACATGAACAGGTTCAAATCAATCTGGGGCCTAATGTTAGGGATATTACTATTAGGTATAAACCGCCCAGCAAGGGCCGGTTTATGCCTGTGGAGATTGTTTCTACTGAAGCCCAGCTAGATGTGGAGCAAGACGCTTTTAGTCCAAGAAACTTAAGGCCCAAGAGGCATTAGGGCCCATGATTTGTAAACCGCCATATGATGTGTAACTTGTGATGTAAGATAGGAAGGATAGAGACCGAGCCAGACAAAGTTATGAGCCGGCCTCGGGATTCTGTAAACCGGACCGGGCGTCACCTCTTATATAATGGGACAACCCGGCGACGGTTCAAGGCAGAGAACAACTGCTCGAGACACAGGCAAAGCGGATTCGCTCCCTGGTCATTGAAACCCTAGCAAAATCACACCAAACTAGACGTAGGCTTTTACCTTCATCGAAGGGGCCAAACTAGTATAAAAATCCCCGTGTCCTTGTCCGCTTTAACCCCTTTAAGCTAGCCCGTGGCGATGGCCTCACGACTAAGTCCTTTTCATAGGACATCTGTCGTGACAAAACAACGACACCCTCTGCCATTATTTCTAATAATTTACAGCCCATTTGCTAATTATTAAGGTTTTTCTGGACCCCATATTCTTTTTGTTAGCATTACAGCCCATATTGTGGCCACAGTTAAAAAATTATACGAAATTTTGCATATTTCGATGCGGTCCAAACTATTTTTAATCCCGAAATTTTGAGTCACATTCAAACTGATTTTGATAATAATGTATATCAGTATAAAATCCAACAAATTGTCCACGCATAAAAATCAATGCAATTTAAAATCTCGAAATGGAAAAAAGAAATTTGAAACTAATTGCCGGTTTGATGTGTTTTAAAAATGTACAACCCATTTCTCATTTTTGATAGGCCATTTTCTCGGCCGGCCGAATGAAGCTCTCCTCGTCTTGAAAGATTTGCAGCCCAACAGGACTGACAAAGCGATTTACTTGGCAAATCACAAAAAAACTGGGTAGTGGCCGTGGACCCAGCTGCGGCCGTGGACCCAGCTGTCAGCCTCTCCACGTACAGTACTCATCCGATGGAAATTGGTCGTTGACCACATTGACCACGTTGAAGGAAATATGACCAAGAGGCAATAATAAAGATGTTATTTGTATTTCCTTATATCATGATAAATGTCTTTTATTCATGCTAGAATTGTATTAACCGGAAACTTAGTACATGTGTGAATACATAGACAAAACAGTTTGTCCCTAGTATGCCTCTACTAGACTAGCTCATTGATCAAAGATGGTTATGTTTCCTAGCCATAGACATGAGTTTTCATTTGATCGACGAGATCACATCATTAGGAGAATGATGTGATGGACAAGACCCATCCGTTAGCTTAGCACAATGATCATTTAGTTTTATTGCTATTGCTTTCTTCATGACTTATACATGTTCCTATGACTATGAGATTATGCAACTCCCGAATACCGGAGGAACACCTTGTGTGCTATCAAACTTCACAACGTAACTGGGTGATCATAAAGATGCTCTATAGGTGTCTCTGAAAGTGTTCGTGGTGTTGCCATAAATCAAGAATAGGATTTGTCACTCCGAGTGTCGGAGAGGTATCTCTGGGCCCTCTCGGTAATGCACATCATAATAAGCCTTGCGAGCAAATGACTAATGATTTAGTCACAAGATGATGTATTGCGGAACGAGTAAGAGACTTGCCGGTAACGAGATTAAACTAGGTATTGAGATACCGACGATCGAATCTCGGGCAACTAACATACCGATGACAAAGGGAACAACGTATGTTGTTATGCGGTTTGGTCGATAAAGATCTTCGAAGAATATGTGGGAGCCAATATGAGCATCCAGGTTCCCCTATTGGTTATTGACCGGAGATGAGTCTCGGTCATGTCTACATAGTTCTCGAACCCGTAGGGTCCGCACGCTAAACGTTTGATGACGATCGGTATTATGGGTTTATGAGTTTTGAAGTGCCGAAGGTAGTTCGGAGTCCTGAATGAGATCACGGACATGACGAGGAGTCTCGGAATGTCCAAGACGTAAAGATTAATATATTGGACTACTATATTCGGACACCGGAAGTGTTCCGAAAGGTTTCGGATAAAATCGGAGTGCCGGGGGGGG